>OW240914.1:293563208-293731595 GCA_933207985.1 Pelobates cultripes
AGAATGTTAGGTGATTTATGCCCTTTATGGATTAAAACCAGACTCTGCTTCAACTATGTAATTTTCCATGGGAGTTTTGCCATGGATCCCCCTCCGGCATGCCACAGTCCAGGTGTTAGTCCCCTTGAAACAACTTTTCCATCACTATTGTGGCCAGAAAGAGTCCCTGTGTGTTTAAAATTCGCCTGCCCATTGAAGTCAATGGCGTTTCGGGCGGTTCGCGAACATTTGCGGAAGTTCGCGTTCGCCGTTCGCGAACCGAAAATTTCGGGTTCGCGACATCACTACATAGGACACGAGCAATACTACATGCATACAATATGTTTCCTGATAAATACATTCTGAAAGTGTATGATCCAATAAACGAGCCAATTCTAGGGAATATTGTCAGTGAAAAATTAAATAAAATGATATGATATAAAAAATCCAGAAAACAAGAATTACTAATCAATTTTAGTCTTTCTTTTGTGCTGTACAAAAGTAGTTTGTTTTCAATGCTCTGAATTTCCAGTCTTCAAAAAAATCATGCTACAGCAAAATCCCCTGGCCATTTTGGAAATGTACTCCCATGAATATTGACTTGACAGAGTTCCAACCTAAGCTTCCCAAGCCTTTGCTAGCAAGCGTTGACTGTCTAAATATTTTCAGTAAGCATGTTTACCTCTGAGCACTCTCTCCTGTGCCAACTAAAATGCAGACCTTGCAGTGTATTATTGATTGGGCAAAGGAAGCATTTTCCCTAAAGCCCCATGCTTGCAGTTCTTCATACGTTCTAGAATAATGTATAGAATAAAACACATATATATATATATATATATATATATATATATATACATAACACCTCCAGTGTGTTTTAGTTTGTGAGTACAAATCAATACATTACAGGACATTTCATTTGTTTCTTATGATTTAACCTGAGCTAAACACATATGTGTAACCCAAATATTTGCCTTTATTCTCTTGTTTTGTTTTGGGGTTTTTTCTTTCCTTTTTTGCTTTATTATTTTTATTTTATTGTAAACGTCTCATGCTTTATCATAAAACAAACGCTGATCTCAAATATTGTCATTGTTATTATTCTAAGCCACCTTTATCTCTGTCACTCAGTCTCTGTCCATTACCGTCATGCATTAGAATAGAGCATAATAAGATATATCAGAAAAAGGAGCAATATTATCCACTGTTTCATAAATGTACTAGCTGTAGCAGTTTGTAAATAATCCCCGTAGTGCGCTCCCTGATCTCAGTGCCCTTTCTCCCTCCTCCTTTTCTCTATCGTTTAGACAGCAATAATGATTCTCCATCATATCTTGCTTACTGTGTGGGAGGAAGGGGCTGCAATTGTAATTTTTTTCCTGCAAAAAAAGTTAAATGGAGCTACATGGGCTAAATATTGTTTTGCCTTGGTCTCGTTCTCATAAATATATACACGGATCATTGTCTGCTTGTTACAATCTGTTACTGACAAGCTGCTAATCACTAGCTTTGACGATTCCCGACTTTTTCCATCTTGCAAAATATAACTGTTTATAATTGGTAGTTAGCCACTGTTGTCAGTTTTAACATTTCCCATTGAAATTAAAGGGACACTATAGTAGCCAAAACAACTACAACTTAATGTAATGGTTCTGGTGTCTATAGAATGCCCATGCAGCCATAGTACTGTAAACACTGCCTTTTATTGGCTAGTTATACTTCTAGTGTAACTCAGAGAGCTACAAGAGGCACTTCCTGTGTTAGTGCTGCACAGTGTGCAGCACTGGCGTTTAGTGTCTCCACGCTGCATGGAGGCGCTGAACATTCCCATTAGAGATGCATTGAATCAACGTATCTCTAATGAGATGATGATTGGAGGAACATAGACGTTTTATCAATAGCCTCCCTGTGCTTTTCCATGGGAAAGCATTGGACTGGTTGGGATCATCATTGAGGCAGGGTCAGCTGCAGCAAAACTCACCTTTAATCTCCATGGAGAGGGTAGCCGGGAACCTTAATAGCCATTCCATGTTAACTTCTATATTATATTGGAAATTTGCAAATACGTTTCAGATAATAAAATGGCAAGATAATAGCAAGTTTGCTTTGGTGCTCTACATCTGAGCAATTGGAAGAAATCTGCCAACAAGCTATGACTGGTAGTTCAAAGAAAATTAATTTTAATTTGACATCTACAAGATCTTCTCTTACTGAATTAACTTGACTATAACAATATTAGACAAGCACTATTACAGTAGATTTTTAGGATTCTCCAGCCAACTCATCAGAAGATAAGAGCTACCATAGTGATGTCTACTTAAAAGTGAAATACACCTTAAAACTTGTTAATTGGGGAAAAATGGAAACATGAATACATCTACATACATAAAAGCTATGAAATCTTGAAAAAAATAATTAAAATATGTTTTCACTCTCAATAATCTATCCCAATTCTTAATTCACAATAAATAACAAAGTGTAACTGCTCATTGTTTCCAAAGTAACCACTCATCATATTCTGAAACAAACGAAGTCAAGAACATGATAACACCATTTACTCCACAAAATAGCTCACCATTATTTCTCTAGGGAACACAGGTTTTTTTTTCCCATTTGATAAAAGCTACAAATGCTTTTGTGCTGTCAGAAATAATTACAAGATAAAAATGCCTCAAGCAATAATTTGACCTTGCATAAAAAAAACATATTGTGCAGAAAAAAAGTAAACTTTTAATAAAACAAATATTCTGAATGACAGATAAACTCTATTGTTTCTAATTCTTTTATGAAAATAACAATAAAGTGTTTATTCTCTAAACAGCAAAATGTAAAATGGAAATACATTTTAGACTGATATGGGAGAGTTGGGCTATTTTTGCAGCCTGTCAGTTTGTCTGTTTATATATATATTATATCATAATTCCTGATACTTAGAAGGTTAGTAAACCAAGTATCAACTGGCTTGTAATTCTCCACCTCACATCCTTCTTGTGTCTTCCATGTTAGATTGGGGGTCGTAGCTGAGCATGTCTATTTCTAATTTCCGGTTCCTTTGTTCTTGGTTTTGTTCAGGGCAGGTGCAAGGATTTTTGCCGCCCTACGCAAACAAAAATTTGCCACCCCCCACATATGCTCTGCACACCATGTGACATCACTATGCCCCACCCATATGATCTGCCATATGGGATATCGCCAGTGGTGCACACAGTGTCTTTTATCTGAAAAGGCAGTGTGTTTACATTAAAAAACCTGCAAAGACAGGCTATATACACCAGAACCACTACTTTAAGCTGTAGTGATTCTGTAAAGTGTTTTGAAACTTACTGTGCATAATAATTTGGAACAGTGCATTGTAAGTTTTTTATGTTTAAAACAAATACTGTTATGATTAGGAGGTTTGTTCAATAAAATTTGAATTGTACTCTTAATAGTTGATAACATGAGAATTATGCTGACTGTTATTTACATCAATTATTTAAGTAAATGAGAAAAATATCATTTGCATAATAATTTGGAACAGGGTGTATGTGTGTAGGGGATGTGTTATGTATTATGGTAGAGAATGTGTGTGTTCTTATGGAATGTAGTGTATAGGGATACAAGTTTGTGTAAGGGATGTAGTGTGTGTATAGATGATGCAGTGTGCGTTTGTGTGTAAGGAATGCATTGTGTGTTTTTGTGTGTGTGTGTGTAAGGAATGCATTGTGTGAATCTGTGTTTGTATGTGTAAGGGATGTAAGGTGTGTTTCTGTGTATGTAATGTAATGCAGTGTGTGTGTTTGTAAAGGGTGCATGGAGTGTGTGTAATAGATACAATAAGAGAAGCAGTGTGTGTGTTAGGGATGCATTGTATGCTTCTGTGTATGTGTGCAAGGTTGCAGTGTGTGTGTTAGGGATGCATTGTATGCTTCTGTGTGATGTATGCATTGTGTGTGTGTGTGTATTGTGTGTTAGGGATGCATTGTATGCTTCTGTGTGATGTATGCATTGTGTGTGTGTGTGTGTGTGTGTATTGTATGTTAGGGATGCATTGTATGCTTCTGTGTATGTGTGCAAGGTTGCATTGTGTGTGTGTGTGTTTGTGATGTATGCATTGTGTGTGTGTGTGTATTGTGTGTTTCTGTGTGTGTAAGGGAAGCATAGTGGCTTTCTGTGTGAGTGTAGGATGCATTGTCTGTTTCTGTGTGTCTGTGTGTCCCCTACGCCCTGTCCCTTAATCCTCTCCCACTGCCCCCTGTCCCTCAGTGCTCTCCCCTGCTCCCCTTGACCTTTAGTGCTCTCCCCTGCCCCCCTTCCCCTTAGAGTTCTCTCCCTCCCCCATATTTCCCTTAGTGGTCTCCCCCCCATCTTTTCTTTAGTGGTCTCTCTCCCCTCCCATATTTCCCATAGTGGTCTCTCCTCCCACCCATCTGTCCCTTAGTGGTCTTTCCTCTACCCCCTCATCTGTCCCTTAGTGGTTTCTCCCCCATCTGTCCCTTAGTGGTCTCCCCCCCCTTGACCACTGTACAGGAGCTTCAGTTTCCTGTACCTGGCTGGACTAACAGGAAGTGCTCACTGAGAGAGCCACACTGAAAGAATGGCAGGAGGGAGCGCTGTGCACGTCCCTCCCGGTGGGTCACTCGAATCTTGCGCCCCCCGGGCCGGTGCACCATAGGCGACTGCCTAAGTCACCTATTGGACACGCTGGCCCTGGTTTTGTTATATAAATATTCTAATATGTTATCCTAGCTACGACTTGTCTCTGATTTTGTACAGTCTATCAGTGTTCAGTTGCTAATTCTATTCCAGTTCTCAGGAAGCATTTATGTGACTTTTAACCAACATCTAAAGATCAGAAGTACACCTTGTAGTGGAGCTCCCTGTACCCTGGCTCGGGTACCTCCACCAAGGATTTAAATAAGCCAAACCCAGACAATTATGCACAGACCCGAGCAGGGGGGTCTCCAAACAATACAATGCAAGCCCCTCCCAGGAATCTCTGGGTCTTGGAGATAATTGAGTTAAAGATCGGTAGCTAATTATCTCACAGGAACAGAGAACCCAACACAAAACACAAAACATAAAATTACCCCACATCATAAAAACGTATAATAACCCCACATGTCATCCCCAAACAGCCCTGATCTGAGCACCCAAGTTGTCCAAATAGCTCTCAGATCCATGCAGTATAGGGGAAACGCAACCGTGTCAAAATTCTGACCAGCCACACACCTGGTCCTATGCCCAAAATAGTTCCATAGTGTTAGGTGCTTTTGCCAGTCAACTTTCGGGAGCTCTTGCGTCCGAAATATGAGGTTCTGCACTTGGCTCTCAGGGAGCGTTTGTTTCCCTTAGTCTCAGGCACCTTCCCTCCAAAAAGCACTATCCTGGTGGGTTGGAAAGTGGTTCAAAACCCCGGACCAAGTTATCCAGTAACCGCAAGATCACCTCAACAGTTCCATAACATTCACGGCTAAGTACCCCTGAAATGACCGGGAACTACTAAGTCCTAATGCCAAAATTAGTTCCATAGCAGTCATGGCTAAGTACTGCTGTGGACCATTCATGGATTTGAATGGCCACCAGGGAGCTAGCGTTCGGTTCCATGCGAATGACGGGAAAGTGCCGAAACAGGTCCACAGAGCAAAAGCTGCTAAAGGCGACTGGGCAGGGTTACACCCGAACGGGGTCGCCGACCTGGGTGATGGGCAGGAGGCCAGCTTCTACACTCCTCCAGGAGTTTGTGGCAAACATTCATGGGAAGGAGCATTTGTCACACACCTTTCTTTTCCCTCTACCCATAACACATATAGGGCTTCACCTTTTGAGTTACTATGAAATTTTTAAGGTGGAAATAGCTAATTTGGCAAAAAAATGTAATACAGGTTGGAAAATATTCAATGTACCAAAAACCAAAAAATGGAACTGCACTCAATCCATAAATAAAGCCTGGGTGAAATTAAATCTGGGGCCAGCACCAAGGCCCAAGAAATAGTTTGTAGTCACTGAAGAAAGAAAAAGGTCCTGGCATTCCAAGGCTAAAATTGGGATTTTATTGAACTATAGTGTCCAGCGGCAACATTTCAACTCTATGGTCTTTTTTTAAGCCTGAAAAAGACCCCATGGTCAAAATGTTGCTGCTAGACACCGTAGTTCAATAAAATGCTGATTTAAGCCTTGGAGTGCCTGTACCTTTTTCTTACTTCAGTGACTGGAAAATACTCAGTGTCACGGTGAAGTCCTGATAAGTCCTGATAAATCCAGGTTTAGTGAAAACCATTGCTAGTGAAGACACCCCTCACATATATGATTGTAGAGCAAAATATTGATACCTTTTCGTACTGTTATTTTCTTTACCATTAAAGATGTGCTATTTCTGCCATCCAAATTTGCTAGAGAATTAATTTTTTTGTTCAGAGAATTATTTGATAAAACGAAATCAGAACAGTCTTAATCTAGGTTTTGGTGATTTATTTGAGAAAACTATCAAGGAAAAATAATCAAATTGGTTGTTGAGTACAGCTTGTACAGCTAAAACTACAAGTACATAAAATGGCATAGTTGCCATTATATAATATTCAATTCAATGTTCTAGAATAATTCCGTATCACATCATTATAATTATAGCATTATGCTCAGAACAGAAAATTAGTATTATTAAAATGTATTTTCTCAGCACCTGTGCTGAAATACTAGATACATTTTTCTAATTTTGATTTTAAAAAGATGTTTAAAAAAACTGATGAAATTGTAGCTTTTTTTCTCTGGGTAAACATGGCAGCATCAATTATGGGTTAGCTCCTCCAAAGCTGTCAGGACAGGAATAATTAATCAAACAATTAAGAGTAGTCAATAAAAGCCCCCTACCAGGGCCGGACTGGGAAAAAAATTAGGCACGGGCATTTTTCAATCAGAGCGGCCCCCTAAGAAGGGGGTGGGGCTAGAGACAAGCACGCCCCCTCTCAAAGTGAGCATGTTGGTTCAATGCGCAGAGCCCTGCTGAAGAGCTGTAGCATTAGAAAAGGGCCCTGTATTTGTTCTGTGCAGCGCAAGCAAGTGGGATACCAGAGGACAGTCTTTGCAGAGACGGGAACAAAGAGGTTCTGCGGCAGCTGGGTGTTCCGCAAGCATTACATTAACCAGCTGTTCCCCATGCAGCCACAGGTGGTGCTGTGCTGGGAGAGTGTGATTACTCTTTACTTCCTCCTAGCCTACAGAGCAGCGCATGGGAGAGAGAGAAGGAGGCATGATTTAATCTTACAACAAATCCACTAAGCAAATCTTTATAAATTTCGGGGGTCAGCTCTGTTTCCACAGTTTATTGGTGTTTACTCTGATGTCTGTATTAATATTGAGGGATGTCTAAGTAGTAACATCAGTGTGTGTCAGCAGGGCCAGCCGTTGGGGTGTGCAAGCTGTGTGGTCACGCAGGATGCCATGACAACAGAGGCGCCCGGCGGCCAACACAGCTCACAAGTTGGGAACACCAGCATATCCAATTTAAACGATTCGCTGGTGGTCCACTGGTGCGCACCAGCAGTAAGTGCAGTCAGATTATATCCTTTCCCTCTTGGTTCCGGCGCTCAGTTAGTGAATCAGAGCAAAGGCTCAGAGATTCTCAGCCTGCGCTCTGACAACATTGAAAGTCAGAGCCGTGAAGGAGCGGGTATTAGCATAACATCAATATCCGTTCTAAAACCAGGAAATGGTGGGCATGGATGGTGAACTGATTTGGTGGTGCAATGGGCCACTTGACTGGTTTTGCCCCCCATGCCAAAGGCTGCCAGCCCTCCCCTGCTTATTAGTGCAAGAGACTCCACCGTGGAACTAAAATTAAATCAATAATTTTTTTCCTAAAGTAGGTGCAACATTGCTTTCGCCCCGCGCTCAGGCGTATGTCTTCCTACAAATACCATTAATCTATAGAGTATTGAGGAAACTCTGGCAGGACAATCATGGCGTAGGAGACCTTGGTTTCCCCTTATGTTATGTATGGGTCAAGGAGTCCATATCACGCTTCCTCAGAGATGGGATATGTTACTTCAGGGTCCGGCAGTTCATCCAGAGCCCCAATCCTTTCAGTTAGTGGCATG
Organism: Pelobates cultripes; assembly: GCA_933207985.1. Lineage (NCBI taxonomy): Eukaryota > Metazoa > Chordata > Amphibia > Anura > Pelobatidae > Pelobates > Pelobates cultripes. The sequence continues at coordinate 293,571,257 of OW240914.1, forward strand.
GCGCTTGAAAAGAGTAACCTTTAAATTCTGGTTTGTCTGAGTCTATTTCTAGTACATTGTTAAAATTGAGAAAGAACTCTAACTCAGCCTCCTATCACAAAGTGTGGTAAACTTTCAGGACCTGGAAATTAGAGAATGTGGTTGATATCCTGAACTTCCTTCAGATAGGTTTGGACAAAGGTCTAAGCCTTAGTACTTTGAAAGTACAAGTTTTGACCATTTTACATAACAGCTTAAAAGGGTAAATCCATACATCATAACCACTACAGCCTGCTGAAAATGAAGGTTGCATAGAATTGCAACTAGTGTTCCGGGTTGGCTGGTGACACCACTTTGCTCTTCCTGACAGCCTTGATAGAATGAGCTTGACTCTTTCATATGATGTTTGCATCCCATCAAGATGTTGACTGTCATCATATGCAGCTCTTGTCCAATCCAGTGAGGGGCATTGGATTGGACAAGAAGCTTGGAAACGACACCTCCAGGATGACATTGCAAGCAGCAGCACCAAGTGAGTCTTGACGCTGGAAAAAAAGGTATGTTAAAACTATTTCTACTCGGTTTTAATTTAATTTAGGGTGCCTTGCATCTCAGTTATTGAGGATAACACTATAGCATGTTTGTATGTCTAATATTATTAGATTATTATTATTATTAGATTATATTTATTTCTGATATTGTTAGTTATGTTAGTTATGTTATATTAGACAAACATTACACAGTAAACATCTTGCAACCTTTTTAAATACTACTATCTTCTGCTGGATATTAAGGGAGCACTATAGGGTCAGGAACACAAACATACATTCCTGACCCCATAGTGTTAAAACTACCATCTAGCCCCCATGGACCCCTGTTGCCCTGTAAAACCTTATTTGTTTTCAAGTCTGAAGCTGCTGCCTCTGCTTGTGAACTGCCTCCGTCTGCTGACACCATCAGAAGTGGTGGTCTGAGCCAATCATAATGCTTTCACATAGTATTGGCTGAGACTGTCAAGGAGGCAAATCAGGGAAGAGCCAGCACAAGTCAAACACAGCCCTGGCCAATAAACATCACCTCATAGAGATACATTGAATCAATGCATGAGGAAAGTTCAGTGTCTGCATGCAGAGGGTGGAGACACTGAATAGCAGTGCTGCTTACTCTGCAGCTCTGCCTAATGAAGCTGCTTTAGAAGCCATCTGAGTATTGTCCAGTGAAGTTATCCCTAGGCTGTTATGTAAACACTGCATTTTCTTTGAAAAGACAGTGTTTACAGCAAAAAGCCTGAAGGGAATGATTCTACTCACCAGTACAAATGCAATAAGCTGTAGTTGTTCTGGTGACTTTAGTGTCCCTTTAAGAACAGTTTCCATGTGGAGCCCAACTCAAAATCTTGATGATGGGACTATTTCCCTGGTCCTTCTAGATTGTCTGATTGCGAACTCATTATGCTTCTGGCATTGTTGACTTGTATGTTGACATATTTTCCTTCTCTTGCACCCTCCAAATCAGGTAGTTTTTCAACAGCTAGGCCACTCATAAAATGCATACTCTCTCATGACAGGGGCAGACTGACTATCACAGACCAAGGTCCCAACCATGGATGAAGCCCAACAGCTTGGCCAGTTTTCTGCTTGGTGCTGGGCCCCTTCACACACACAGCCTGCCCAGCTATAATGATTACAGAGTCTGGCACCCTAAAGTCTGCACCTCTAATGGGTACAAATCATGAGAAGGTGTCTCCTGAGATCAGGACAATCAGAGCCTGGCAGCAGATTATCACTGCAACTCTCTGACATTGTAAGTGTTGAGGCTTGCACAATATTTACTCATGGTTGGAAAGAGGAAATTAATGTTTGGTTTTTCAATTATTAAATTAATGACAATAATGAAATTAACACAGCTGCCATCTTACCCATATACACAAACTGCACCCACATTTCACATACTCAGTATACCATTATACACACACTATGACCCTAATACAAATACTACACCCCCTATACACACAGTGAAACCCCTATACACACACAAACTATACCCCCTATATACAACCTATATCACCTATACACACTCACTATACCCCTATACACATAGTGCTCCCACACACATTATATACCCCTAAAAATACTCACTATAGCCCTATTCAATTACTCAACATCCCCTGTACACATACTATATCCTTATACACACTCACAATACCTCATATACACACGGTGCAAACTCACTGTGCCCACTATATACATACTACATCCACCCACACATCCTCAATACACACTATACATCCACACCCCCCTACACACATACACTACATCCCGTAGAGACACACTGTGCTCCCATGCACACACTGCACCACCTAAACACACACTCACACTGTACGCACTATACACAAGACTAAAGCTCCTAAACACACACACACACACACACACACTACAGCCCCCATAAATTTCATATACACACTCTACAGCTTATAATACATAAACACATTGCAAACGCTATGCACACACTACAACACTATACTACAACACATACACATTTTACAGCCCCGAGATATGAGTTGGGGCCCATGATCGGCTATTGCCAAGGTCCATGTGAGTTGAGAGTCCGCCCATGCCACATGATATATCCCAGTATAAATAGTATGTACTTGACATACATTGATCTGTCTCTCTGATGTTAATATAGCTACATTATTTCTAAAAGCTTGGCATCCATGGAAACATTTTGTTAATTGAAACTTTTCATTCTTTTTTTTTTCTCCGTGCAAATCCAAGGGACAACAGTGGATTCTGGGAAAATGCTCCCAATAATCGTACTCTCTATTCACACATATATGTGCTCTATACTAAAATCATATTCATGAAAATAATCTCACTGTATTTTATTTTCATAAATTTTTTGATACCATGTTAAAAATTATTTATGTACCCGTAGTGACATGTTGGACTTTTCCTGCTTGCCCCAAATAATTTATATTTAAGTCTAAGACTTTTCATCTCAGTGCACACACACATTCAACGTATTAAATTCATAATAAAGGAATGATCTTAATTGTCATACAATCAGCTCCCAGTCTGCTTCATTCACCACATTCACCGTGGTGGAAAATTAAGAAAGCAGAATTGTATCGACCGATTGTAATTCTAAGCTGACATTACAGTATTGCTATAAAGTAATCGAAAAAAGCTTTTTAAATACTAAGATGAGTTGGTAATTAGCAATGGTATGTAACTCGTAGATTCATTTTTCATGTCATGCAGTGAGCTACGTGTATATGTAATATATTACTGTGGATCACCTACATATACCAAGGCAGACCATACAGAAAGTCTATATAGCAATGCAATAATTTTATATTTGAAAGATATTTCATTGCACATTCTGCAAGGTTGTGTTCCATATATACAGGGCTGGACTGGGAATTAAAAGCTGCTCTGAAAAAATGTTCTACCAACCCTGTAAAGCATTGCGTCGGCATAACATGCAGATATACAAGTGGGAAGATAAAGTAAACAATGGGACTTCCTTAGTGCATCCACTACACAAAAACACACATCATCCACCACATAAACACACAAACTGCATCCACTACACAAACTGAATACACTACACAAACACACACAAACTGCATCCACCACATAAACACACACTGTATCCACTACACAAACTGCATACACTACACAAACACACACAAACTGCATCCACCAAATAAACACACACTGTATCCACTGCATGAACACACACATCATCCACCACCACACAAACTGCATTCACTACACCAACACACATATCATCCACTACATAAACACACAAACTGCATCCACTACACAAACACACACTCTTCATTCACTATACACATGACACATCCACTACACAAACACACTCTGCATCTAATACACACAAACATACAATCTGCATCCACTATAAACACCGCATCCATTTAACTCACGCACTTTGCATTCACTAAACACATTCTACAGCAACTATGCACACACCAAATTCAGTGCACACTCACTTCATCCTTGTGGGTGGACTCGGGATGGGTTATGTGGGCGGACTCGAGGGGTAGGTAATGTGAGCAGGCTCGGCGGTGGGTCATGTGGGCGGGCTCGAGGAGTGGGTCATGTGGGCGGGTCATGTGGGCAGGCTCGGGGGTGTGTCATGTGGGCAGGCTCGGTGGTGGGTCATTTGGGTGGGCTCGGTAGTGGCCCCTGGGCGCTGTGTCAGGAGCCTTAAACTTTCTGGTGGCAGCCCTGTGTGTATCATTGTGATTGTGTGCATGTTTAACAGAGTGAGTGTTTAAATGTGTATCTGTGTGTGCCAGGCAGTGTGTATTAAGGTGAATGTATGTGTACTGTTGAGAGTGTCTGCAATGCGTACATATGTGTAAATCATCATTTTGATTATTTTCTTTGTCAACATGCAGCCAATGGACCTATTGATTCACACATTTTCAGCAATTCTTTTTAGCCAATTGGCCACATTTCATGTCATTCACCACAGCTTGGTGCTAACTATTAGAATAAAGACTTCAATTCCAAGCTTTGCCTTTTTATAATTTTTGATTGTATGCCTGCAATTTCTCCAAAAGATTGGGAATCTTTTGTGAATTTATTATCCAATCCATACAAATGTTATATTTACAAATAAACTCTTTACACCATGGATGTTTATGGCAGTTAATTCTTACACAAATATTTTCTTTAGCACTATAATCTAAATATATGTGTGCTGCAGTTGTTACTGAGTGGATTTTATTGCAGTAATGATGTCTTTTAAGCCATGCAATCAATTTTTGTATTTCGTAATGTTATTGAACACATAAATAATAAAACACAAAATAAAATGTAATCTTCTTTCTCTATGTAAAAATATAATAGCACATTAAAAGGAGAAAGCATAGCAAGACTAAATCTATAAATTGCATTACAAGATGTATTAGTGCTTCATTTCTTCCTTAGCAGACGTTGATGTTGTTATTGAAAATGTTGTCAGACAGCAATAATCTCAGAAGAAAACTTATGATAACATGAAATCCTTGAAGAAATTTTCAGTAGAGGTTTTGATAAAATGCAGAAAACTATGGCAAGTACCTAGTACATAGGTAACAACTATACAGCTTGTTATAACCAAACATTTAACCATACTCGGTGTAACGGAGCTCCCTGTACCCCTGGCTGTATAGAATAGCTTCCTAGCTGGAACAGGGGACAAACCGCAGCACTTCTGCCCACAGTTGCCGTGGCTTAACTGGGGTCATGAAACTGGTACGTCCTGGAGCTAAATGGGGAACTCGCTCTGTAGCGGAGCAGCAATATTAAATCCCACGATCTCCGCTGGTAAAGAAGGTAATCCACAGTCAGCGCTGAAAAGTAAGGCAATATCCCAAATTCCCCAGTAACCGGACGAAACACAGTTCTGGGAGTCAACTGAGGTTTTTATTCACAGCATCCAGTATTTATGCAAGTCCCCATGCAAGGGGTTTCCCTACTGACATAGCAGGGGTAATTCAGTAAGGGGCTACATGGGGGACTTAACATTCTGACCTTTTCTCCCATCAGGCACTGCTGCACGAGAGGGATACTCCCACTAGAATATACCGTTAAGTGGATTATCCCTCCGTGCAGCAGAACCGGCAATTCACTTTAAAATCTATAACTTTTACAGTACTTAGTCCATTTAAACGAACGGACATTCGGTAGATAGCTGGGGTCTGAGTGCCCAGTTCGTGAGAATACCATTCAGATCCCAGCTAAAACAACCGAACGCCGCACGAAATACACTTTGCCATTGAGTTCACCCCAAAGTACCGAACACCGATGGGGGAACCCTAATAGCGAAAGACCGGAGCTCCCGAATGGCCTGGAAGTCCAGCGGTGTTCGCGCCGTCGAGTAGACGTTTTCAGTTCCACGCGCTTGACGACCAAACACCGCTGGGGAGACAAAGGATCCAAGATGGCCGACTGCCGCGTGGTCGGTAGCCGAACGACGGACACATAGGAAAGCCTCTAATTACATTGTTGCAATCGGTTAACGAGTGCCACATGTCCCTCTCTGTGTGGGCTATTAAGGGGTAGCTCATTCGGTTCACGAACAGCCACACGAAACACATGAATGCTTGCGGCTTTCGGCCGCTAGCATAGGAATTCAATACAAACATACATTAACACACAGTGTACAGCCAGGTTATACAAGCAGTTGCAGGGATAATGCAGGCAACCTTTTTATACACATCGTCCAGATTATTATAAGTGGCTAGGTTTGCCACACGCTCTATCCACCCCCAGGCACTGGACGACACTCAGTCCTGGGAGCTCTAGTCCTTACAAGGACTTTCCCTGTTGAATCCTCTACACTGGAACCGTGATTAGCCCTTTCCAGTCCCAGTAACCAGACGACACATAGTTCTGGGAGTACAAGCTGGAATGTTTTAATCTGGCCAGGTGGTCTGCTTTTATACAATTCTGAACACAGTTAAGCATGCCCCTGACACTCCCACACACACAAGATAATCCCTCTTGGACCTGAGAGGGAACTAGTAACCAGTCCCAAACTCCTCCCTTGTGACTGGGAGATAATTGAGTCAGGAACATGACAAAAAAAAATAAAAAATTTACAGACATCCCAAAAATACCTTAAAAATACACAAAAACACCCTAAAAGTTAAAATCCCTGATACACACAGTGTACAGCCAGGTTATACAAGCAGTTGCAGGGATAATGCAGGCAACCTTTTTATACACATCGTCGAGATTATTATAAGTGGCTAGGTTTGCCACACGCTCTATCCACCCCCAGGCACTGGACGACACTCAGTCCTGGGAGCTCTAGTCCTTACAAGGACTTTCCCTGTTGAATCCTCTACACTGGAACCGTGATTAGCCCTTTCCAGTCCCAGTAACCAGACGACACATAGTTCTGGGAGTACAAGCTGGAATGTTTTAATCTGGCCAGGTGGTCTGCTTTTATACAATTCTGAACACAGTTAAGCATGCCCCTGACACTCCCACACACACAAGATAATCCCTCTTGGACCTGAGAGGGAACTAGTAACCAGTCCCAAACTCCTCCCCTGTGACTGGGAGATAATTGAGTCAGGAACATGACAAAAAAAAATAAAAAATTTACAGACATCCCAAAAATACCTTAAAAATACACAAAAACACCCTAAAAGTTACAATCCCTGATAGAAGGGGCTTCTGTCAAACTCACGTGGGATGGGGAGTTTGTCACATATATCCAGGGTCCTGCAGAGAAATGAACCGGTGGAACTTCTCCCCGGTTGGACCAAGTTGTCGCTGGAGATGGAGGGCTTAATTCCCAGCCCTAGGGGGTAACGTCTGCTGCTGGGGAGAGGGACTGGTTGCTCCTTCTCCCTGTAACCCATACTGCTACTGGGGAGAGACACTCTCCTCTCCTTGGACCTCACTTATGAAGTCATCCGTTCTTGATGGGCAGAGACCAGCGGTGCTCTGCCCTGTAGCCAGTTCTTCTGCTGGAAGCATGTCAGTAGAGGCCGTAGTTCCATCCACTGCACCCGGAACATGGTTGGGAATTGGTTGCTGGAGAGAGGAATCAACTACTCCCTCTCCCTGGCATTCTTGCTGTGGCTTGGGAGGGATGCCACCCTCTTCTCCCAGGCTCTCACCCTGCTCTTGGGGAAGACTGCTGCTGGCATCCTCGTTTTGGCCAGGATTCCGCAGTTGTGGATCTGGCAGGCTGCCCAGCATCTCTGTAGGGCTGGTGCAGAGACCTCGGTCCCATCTGCACCATCCACGCCAGGGGGTTTGTCTCTGGACGACAGCCCCAGCTGCTGGGGTGTGGGACCGACCATCTCCACTCCCTGTCTCTTTCCCTGTGGTTGGGGAGGGGGACCAACTGTCCCTATCCCAAGGTGTCTCCGGCTGCCATTGCATGATACACTGCCCAACCACAACGTTTTTCTCCTCTCCCTGCATGATATACTGCAGCTGGGGACCGACCGTCTCTTCTCCCAATAATGCACTCTGCCGCTGGGGAGGAAGGACGACACACTTCTCTCCCAAAAACTTGCTCGGCTATTGGGGAGGGGGACCAACTATCCCCACTCCTAACATCACCATCTGTGATCAGAGATCTGGACAAAATTATTTTTATTTGCAGAAGTGTGGTAACGCTATGGGGACAAGGTTCGCACCCAGCTATGCCAATTTGTTCATGGCATTTTGGGAGCAGAGTTTTGTATTAGACAATGCTAGCTGGGGTGCGAGCCTTGTCACCTACAAACGTTACATTGATGACATTTTCTTTATTTGGAAAGGAACGGTAGAGGAACTTAAGGATTTTCTTTGTTTTGTAAATAACAACCATTGGGGGATAGTGCTTACTACAGACTACAGTCAAGAAAAGGTCAATTTTTTTAAACCTAACCATCTATGTAGAAAATGAGCAACTAAAAACTAAAACATACTTTAAAATGGTGGATGTTAATGATTACATTAATCTTAGCAGCTGCCATTTTTCCCCCTGGTTGAAAAACATTCCTAGGTCACAATTTTTAAGGATCCGTAGGAATTGTACAGATGTAGAGGTTTTTAAAGTACAAGCGAACAGAATGAAGGAGCATTTTTTAGAAAAAGGCTACGATAATGCAATACTATCAAATACCTTAAAGGAAGTAGAGGAGATGGATTGAAAATCCCTTCTTGAATATAAACTAAAAAAAGAAAGAAATTTGGAAGAGACTCCTTTTTTGTAGTTTTAACCAGGATAACAACCAAATAAGGAAAGCAATCAACAAGTATTGGCCCATTTTAAAAAAGGATCCAATGCTGTACAGTATATTACCATACCAACCCCAAATCATTTTCAGAGGTGCTCCAAATTTAAAACGTTTTTTAACCCACAATCATATAAAAGAGAAGAAATCGAATCCTTTATTTCACAAACATGGCTTTTTTTGGATGCGGACACTGTTTAGCATGTAGAAGCACTAATAGTAGTAAAAGACACATCACTTTCTTTAAAGATCCTCAAAATAAAAAAGAATATAAATTAAAAACCATGACCACATGCTTTTCCAAAAGAGTTATTTATATCTTACAATGTCCATGCGAATTATACTATGTAGGGAGAACAAAGTGCCCTTTACATATAAGAATAAATGAGCATGTGAGGAACATCAAGAAAGGATATAAAAAACATAATGTGTCTCTACATTTCAAACTGCTACATAATAGTGACCCGAGTCTTTTAAAGTTCTTTGCTATCCAGAAAGTGGAAATTAATTGGAGAGGAGAAGATGAAATTTTTAATCTCAATACAATTACTCCTTTTGGTCTAAATGTTGATTTTGAGGTGTGCCATTTTTTGTAGATATTCATTCTTTTTAACTACCTAAATTTTTATGAACACTTTTTATTTATTTATCTATTTATTTTTTATATTATATTTTTTAAGAATCATGTCCCATGACTGTAGGGAGTGTAGGGACATGTTGGCTCTCCTAAATAATTGGTTACATTTTGGTTTATGATTATGTTATTAATTATGTGAAACACTATATACTTTATAATGGGTGTACATTAGCAACATTATGCAACCAGAAAAGTTGCTTTTTAATTATTCAACTAATAATAGCAACTAATTAAGTTTAGAGAGTAGGATATATGCTTGATGAATGTTAGATGTTATAGACTAGTCTTAAGAGATGCATTTTAAGGGACATCTTAAAGGACCACTATAGGCACCCAGACAACTTCAGCTCAATGAAGTGGTCTGGGTGCCAGGTCCCCCTAGTTTTACATTGAGGGTTAATCCAGCCTCTAGTGGCTGTCTCCCTGACAGCCACTAGAGGTCGTTTCCTCCATCCTCAACGCGAAAATCACATTGAGGACACGCTGGACGTCCATAGGAAAGAGTAATGCTTTCCTACGGGCGGTTTAAATGCGTGCGTGGCTCCGGCCGCTCATGCACATTCGGAGCTGACGTCGGCAGGGGGAGGAGAGGTCACCAGCGCTGAGGGAGTCCGGTGCTGGATTAAGGTAAGTGGCTGAAAGGGGGGCCCTGAGGGAGGGGGGAACCTAATAACTCTATAGTGCCAGGTAGGCTTGTGTGTGTATGTGCCTGTGTGTGAGTAAGCTTGTCTGTATGTGTTAGTGAGCTTATCTGTAGTATGCATGTGTCAGTGAGATTGTAGTGAGTATGTGTATATCAGTGAGCTTGTCTCAAGTGAGCTTTTGTGTGTGTGTCAGTGAGATTGTCTGTAGTGAGCATGTATGTGTCAGTGAAATTGTCTGTTGTCAGCATGTATTTGTCAGTGAGTTTGTCTGTAGTAAGCATGTGTGTGTTTCACTGAGCTTGTCTAGTGATTATGTGTGTTAGTGAGCTTGTCTGTAGTAAGCATGTATATGTGTATAAGTGCGCTTGTCTAAAGTGAGCACGTGCGTGTAGGTGAGCTTGTCTGTAGTGAGCATGTGTGTGTCAGTGAGCATGTGTGTGTCAGTGAGCATAATAAGCAAATACTGAGAGTGATATACATGTCAGCAAGGGCCGGATACATAAAGCAACGATATTCCTCTTCATATGTGTGTCAGTGAGTTTGTCTATAGTGAGCATGTGTGTGTGTGTGTCAGTGAGATTGTCTGGAGTGAACATGTGTGTGAGACAGTAAGCTTATCTATAGTAAGCTTCTGTTTGTATACCAATGAGTTTGTCTGTAGTAAGCTTCTGTGTGTATACTGGTGAGACCTCACTTGGAGTATTGCACGCAGTACTGGAGACCGTATCTCCAGAAGGATATTGATACTTTTAAGAGAGTTCAGAGAAGTACTACTAAATTGGTTCATGGATTACAGGATAAAACTTACAAGGAAAGCTTAAAGGATCTTAACATGTATAGCTTGGAGGAAATACGAGACAGGGGGATATGATAGAAACATTTAAATACATAAAGGGAATCAACACAGTAAAGGAGGAGACTGTATTTAAAAGAAAAACTACCACAACAAGAAGAGCTAGTCTTAAATTAGAGGGGCAAAGTAGATGGCAGCATAGTGAAGTTATGCACTTGTTCTGTTGTTAGTCTCTCTTGTGTTATGTTATTATGTGTGTGTACTGAAGTAAAGAGAAGTTCTATTGTACTACAATGAGAGCCATTATTTGAATATATAACATGCAAATACTTTAAAGGGGCGGACTGACCCCCTCATCCCCCGCTCACCCCTTAGTACGCCACTGATTTGCAGCCACCCTCATTTTAGCTTACCTTTTGTGTCCAGGAGGGTGACTTGCTTGGGGACCTGGTGATGCTGGCTGATGTGAGGGAGCATGACGGTCTGCAGCAGCTCACTTCTGCCTCTCCTCCCAATATTGTCTTTGGTGCCGCCGCCTCCTCTTTCTCTCCTGCACAGAGCTCTCTTATGAAGCTGGGATGAAGTGACTGACTGTCACTTCCTGCCAGCCGACCAATACTACAGGATCCTTGTTGGGCTGCAGCGCCGGATTGGATGCCTGTTCAGTGATACCCATCGGGTGGCTCGCAAATTATATATGCATTGTATTTATAATTATATTATACATTGTGTTTTTGTGATTTCCAGGATATTGTAAATAATTTGCAGGCATCAGGGATCCGCTATTAAATGCGGGAGACTCATGGAATGTCTCGGAGTGTTGGGATGTCTAATGATAAATCTTTTTCATAAACCTCCAAAAATAAAGGCTAAGTATTAAAAGAAGTAAAAATAACCATACATAATATGTATTTATTGTTAAGCTCAATGCACAAGCTAATAATTGTAAACATTACTTCCACGGGTAAATTGATTCATCATCACATTTTATGTTTGACCACTGTGTTCATGTGAAGATGAATTCCTATGATAAAGAATATCATTGATCTATGTACCCGACCCTAGCTGTCATATATATCAAGCTCAGTATTTACTTATTACTGCAATCAACCACCTGTGGGAAAATGCTTCAAGTAGGAAAATAAATTACTATAAAGACTTTTGATCCTATGCATCAAGTAAATTTAGCAATTTAGGAGAGTTGTGTAAAATGGCCAGGTTTAAGGTTATCATTATGCATTATTTTAGAAGCAACTCATTTCTCTTCTGTCCTTTAATTCCAGGATAAATTCTTTCTTAAGTTTTAATTAATGGGGTCTTATCATTTACTAAACCGTTACAGTTAGAATAAAGTCTTATACATTTAAACAAAATAATTAGTAATAACAAGAAAACCGTATATATGCTGTAAAAACTAGTGCTATTAAAAAGGCAGATCTTATCTTTATGGGATTGTCAATCAAATGGAATTTGTTTTAATTTACTTAATTTTTTTTGTTTTGTTTTTATTGGTCATCCAAAATGTTACATAACACTGTGAAAGCAATATTTGGGGGAATTTGTCCCCTCATTTTGGCATGTTCCACATCATTTAAACTTTTCTTAAGAGTTATATAAAACACCATGGGCAATATTGCATGTCAAGAGGGGGATATTTAAATAAACTATACTGAGGTTAACACTCCAGGATGTATTTTAGTAATAAAGTAAAACGATAAATTCTTTAATTTTTTTTTTAATTTTTAGTATTTTATAGTATATAGATTAACTCATAATGTTGTATTCATTTAATAGTATCCATATCTGAATCTATATTCTATTAGTTGGGAAAATGATTTCCACCTATATTAATGTAGATTGTTCAAGTATCTATGTGTATATTTTGTTTTTTGTTTTTCTGTTTCTGCCTTTCAAGTGATTGCGAACATGTAGGAACTTCTTAAAAAACACAAGCCTCTCTTTATTGTGACAGTGCCAGAAGTGAAATTGGCTTTTTATGCTATGCACTTTGATTACTGGCTGAGGTCAGACAGCAGTCTATCTACATAAAGGGAGCTGTGAGAAGGAGGAGGTTAAATACAGGAAGCTCATGAACATTCTACACAAGTCTTGCAGACCTTTCTTGAAGAACCTCTAAATCTTACTGAAGTGATTTTTTTCTTTTTGATTATATTCCTTGTACATGATGTGCATCAATTCAAAACTCATAAGGTTTGTTATATATGGGTTCTGAGATTGCAAACTCATTTGAGAACTTCACCTATTGCATCTGTCAACATTATTTTGTCTGTGTACTAATATTTACTGTTTTATATCCCCACTGGTATATTTGCAAATCTATGCAGAGTATGTTTGCACTATAAAAATGCTAATAATAATATGATCCATCATACTGTACAGATAGTCTATTTATTTTTATTTATGAAAAGTAAAGGGACTAAATAATTATATAAAATATTCTCAACATTCTTTTGTACATGGCCAACAAATGAAAAGACAGCTTCGAAATGAACAGTATTGCAGAAATTATTTAGAGCTTAAAAGCTACATGAGGCAGAATATATACATGTGGGCTGTCCAATATTGGCCCTTGAGCTGTTGTTGTTGTTGGACTCCCATGCCAGCCATTAACTGTTGGCTAGCAGAGGGTAATAGAAAATGTAGACAATAGCTGAAAGGCCAAGTTTGGTGACCTATGCAATAGACCATCTACATTTTATGATTTCACATAAATCAAGCTTTTGAGGGAATTTTTAATTTTAAAGAGCGGATGACAGATTTATATTATGGCCCTAATTGTATTTATTGTATTTGCTCTATGGATCTCATTAATGAGAATTGTTTCAACTTTCAAACTCAATGAGAGTATGTTAACGTAGCTTGAATATGTCAATGTCAATATACGCAGATAAAGTACATAAATGGCAACATTTAAATTGATTTAAAAAGCAGCATTGACTCAAACAGAATGAATAAGAGATGCCTTTTCAGTTTTATAGTAAAATGTCACATGCAATATTTCCATGTTATATAGTTTTTTTAAGATTCCCCTTTATATTGTCTTATGAAGACAGGTTAGAAAAAGAAGACCGCTGTGAAGAAATGCTACAAACTTCCAAATTAGTGAAGGAGCTTCCTGCGTCACTAGTATACTCTGGATAAGAAGAGGTTGAAGAGATTATATTTTTCAGTCTTTGAAGAGCAATAATTAAAAGCAGTAGGAGAAATGCCAACAAACTGAGGAAAATGGAAACGTAGACGTAAACATTTGATAACCGGGTTGGCGACGATGACGAATCCACTGAAGTTGAGATAGAGGTAGGAAAAAGTTCCAGGAAAGTTCCATTTCCCACATCCTCTGGAGAACCAAATGAAGGATTAAGGCCAGACATGATGGCACAAGATGAACCTTTATCAGAGTTTATTTGAAAAAAAAGGACCTCATGACATTTTCCAAGACAGGTAGAGTAGTTGCTCGAGAAACATCTAATTTAGGTATGAAGATCAACTCTGAAAGAGAAAGAAACAATTTTGGATTTGTACGTTTGCTTAAAATAGTGCTTTTAAAGTTAAAAATATGACTGATATTGTAAGGGATCAGTTCACTTCAATGAACATAAATGTAAGTAGTCAAACAGTTTGGTTACCCAGTCCCCCAAGCATTCTGGAGCTAAATCCTTCTGCCTAAGTTATGCCTGGTGGTGTAAGCCTTAGCTCATTGGCTGAGAGTGATTAGCTGATTTTCTCAGCCATGCTGAGCCTGCAGTGCAGGACCTAGGAGTGCTAAAGGAAGCTTCAAGCAAAAGCAGCTGGCTCTCTGCACCAGAAGTAGAGAAGAAAGTGTCGGAGCCCATTGGACCCCCGGTGAGCTGTCAAACTGTTACCTAACAGACTGACTATTTATATTGGGTTGGGTATTTGCCAGGGCACTCCTGGTACCATAAGTATTGCATTACTCCTGTAGTGGTTATGGTGCTTGGAGTATTCCTTTAACTGCAGGAAATAAGCATAAAATACTTTTGGAACACTTCTGTTGGCACACTTAGCATCTTCTTGCAGAACTCAAAAACCAACAAAACTCAGATTCTAATGCAGCATGATTATAATGAACATTTTCTTTTAAAACAAGACAGCATATTTTTGGAACACTTTTGTTGCCAGTCTGAAAGGATTTTTCGCTAAAGTGAGAATTGTCAGGAATTGAAGGTTAATTTGAAATATAAAGGCACAATAGCCCACTGGAAAGATTCTAAGATTCAACTACACATCCAGTTTGGCTACATTGAATTCAATTTGAATCCCCCACAACTGCCCTTTCAGTAAATATACCTGCAAGTCTCTTCTTGCAGAACTGAATCACTATAAAAAAAGAGAAAGCCATTACAGAAAAAAAAACTTTTATAGAATTCCAAAAATATAATCAGAAATAGACAAAAATAAGCTATAAGATTGATTGATTGAACATTTTAATCACAAAAAAATATTTTTTTTCTTTTGAGGAAAATTACTTTATGAATGAAAAAATGTAATATTGTTGAATAAACTTTTCAAATATTTTAATATTTTTGTAAAAATTTTGTATTTTTAAAAAATATTCAAATATCAAATATATATATATAAATATAATCACTGTATTAAAAAATATCATAATATTTAAATATTTTTCAAAATGTTAAAATAATTTTTTTAAGTTTTTTTTCAAAAATGTTAAATCAAAGCCAAGGTTAGAGCAAAATATATTTTGCTTTAAACATCACACTGTACTGTATGTACATATGTTAAAAGGGATGTAGCGTATTTACTACATAATGATAGCTTGGCAGGTTCTGTCAAGATCTTTGAAAAAAAATGCTGGCACCTTTTCAGGTATAACACTGATATTTACAAGGTTTTAACCCCTTAAAGGACCACTCTAGGCACCCAGACCACTTCAGCTTAATGAAGTGGTCTGGGTGCCAGGTCCTTCTAGGGTTAACCCATTTTTTCATAATTATAGCAGTTTCAGGGAAACTGCTATAATTATGAATGGGTTAAGCCTTCCCCCTAATCCTCTAGTGGCTGTCTCATTGACAGCCACTAGAGGCGCTTGCGTTTCTCACTGTGATTTTCACAGAGAGCACGCCAGCGTCCATAGGAAAGCATTGTAAATGCTTTCCGATGAGACCGGCTGAATGCGCGCGCAGCTCTTGCCGCGCGTGCGCATTCAGTCGGCGGGCGGATCAGAGGCGAGGCAGAGCGCTCTCCGCCCAGCGCTGGAAAAAGGTAAGTTATTACCCCTTTCCCCCTTCCAGAGCCGGGCGGGAGGGGGTCCCTGAGGGTGGGGGCACCCTCAGGGCACTATAGTGCCAGGAAAACGAGTATGTTTTCCTGGCTCTATAGTGGTCCTTTAAGGACACATGACATGTGTGACATGTCATGATTCCCTTTTATTCCAGAAGCTTGGTCCTTAAGGGGTTAATGTAACAAAGATTTTGAAAAAATCATATAGCCTACGGTAGCAAGAATGAATATTCTCTATTGTTTTAAGACAATATTTGTAATAAAGTCTATGTTTTGCCTTATTCTGAAATGACAAATATGAACAATATTATTTTGTATGCCAGATTATTATTACAGATAAATAAAGCTGCACTCTTTTGTTAAACATGATCCTTTCACTGGACCTGTTTTTAAAAAATAAATAAAATAAAAACAATCTGTAGTTATTTTTTAGTGTGTACTTCATATTTCTTTCTGGAAAACTCATTAAGTAAAAAGAAAGGTTTGTGCAACCAAAAAAAAAAGCATCAAGATTGCTTACTTTAGCCCTTTAACGACCATGTACGTACTAGGTACGTCCGACAAAAAAACAGTCGTTAAGGACCGTGGACGTACCTAGTACGTCCGTGACAAATAGGAACCCTGGACTTACCTGCACTGCCGATCTGCGATGATCATGGTCGGAGGTTTCTGCAAGAGATCCCAGCAGTCTCCCTGCAGCAACTCCGGCCATCCGGCCCTCCAAGGCCATCTGATCACCATGATCACATAGCCACAATAGGAGTATATGGAGCTGCCAGCAGGGGGATTGTCTGAGCTGTCAAGCAGTCCCCAGGCTGCTAAAAAGTAAAAAAATGATAATAAAATAAATATATTATACATATATCATATATGTATCATTTATTATAAAATAATTAAGGCATTTTATAATATGTTATACATGTATAATGCATATATATGATTTCATTATAAGTGTACTTTGAGATATATACACATATATTTCAAAATACACTTATAATGAATTCATATATATGCATTATTTATGTATAATATATTATAAAATGCTTTAACCCCTTAAGGACCGAGGACGGTTCAGGACCGTCATCGGCATTTTTGCGTTGCCGACCGATGACGGTCCTGAACCGTCCTAACGGTCAGAGCTACTTACCTGATCGCCGTCGTTCCCCCGGCGGCGATCAGCGTGGCTCCGGTTGTGGGGAGACTGCCTGCGGCCCAGACAGTCTCCCCACACTGATTTAGGACCCCTGTGGCCATGTGATCGCTCAACACAGCGATCACATGGTCACAATAGGTGTCCATGTGTCTGCCTGCAGGGGGACTGCCTGTGCTGACAGGCAGTCTCCCTGCATGTGTAAAATCAAAAAATAAATTAAAGTTAGTGTTAATAAAAAAAATAAAAATAATTATATATGTGTATATATGATATATAGACATATATTATACCTATATAATATATGTCTATATATCATATATATAATGCCATACTAAGTGTATTTTTATATTAATATGTACTTACATTAATATAAAAATACACTTATAATTAAATTACACACGTATATATATAATATATATAATAACTATATATATTGTATATATATATTATTATAAAATATAAATAATAAGTAATTTAAATTAAATATTTTTTTTTTAAATAATAATAAAAAATTAAAAAAAAATTATATAGCTATATGAAATTTTATTCTAACTGTATTTAAAAATTAATATATATATATTTATATCAAAATACACTTAGAATGAATTTGTATATATATCTATGTATATAAAAATAAATAAAAATAATAAGAAATATACATGCGTCCATATACAAAATTACATAAATAATTATATAAATATACACGTAGACTTCAAATATATAAATATGCATATATATTTAAATTCTACGTGCGTATTTATGTAATATTTTTACATAATTCAGTAATTTTATTGATTGCAATTTGAGGGACCTGCCTGCCAACCCAGGCCAAAATTCCAGAGAATTTAATTTGCTAACACTGTATTTTACCCTGTAACGTTCTACGACACCCTAAAACCTGTACATGGGGGGTACTGTTTTACTCGGGAGACTTCGCTGAATACAAATATTAGTGATTCAAAACAGTAAAACATATCACAGCGATGATATTGTCAGTGAAAGTTACTTTTTTTGCATTTTTCACACACAAACAGCAGTTTTACTGATGATATAATTGTCGTGATACGTTTTCCAGTTTTTAAACACTAATATTTGTGTTCAGCGATGTCTCCCGAGTAAAACAGTACCCCCCATGTACAGGTTTTATAGCATTTTTGAAAGTTACAAGGTCAAATATATGGGTCAAATATTTTTACATTGAAAATGGCCAGGTTGGTTACGTTGCCTTTGAGAGCGTATGGTAGCCCAGGAATGAGAATTACCCCATGATGGCATACCATTTGCAAAAGAAGACAACCCAAGGTATTACAAATGGGGTATGTCCAGTCTTTTTTAGTAACCACTTGGTCACAAACACTGGCCAAAATTAGCGTTCAATTTAGTTTTTTTACTTTTTTCACACACAAACAAATATGAATGCTTACTTTGGCCAGTGTTTCGACTAAGTGGCTACTAAAAAAGACTGGACATACCCCATATTGAATACCCTGGGTTGTCTACTTTAAAAAAAATATGTACATGTGGGGTGTTATTCAGAAATTTATGACAAATAATAGTGTTACAATGTCACTATTGATAAATTTTAAAAATGTATGTTTTGAAACCGCAATATCCTACTTGTACCTATAGCCCTATAACATGCAAAAAAAAGCAAAAAAGCACGTAAACACTAGGTATTTTTAAACTCAGGACAAAATTTGGAATCTATTTAGCAGTTTTTTTCATTCGCTTTTGTAGATGAGTAAAAGATTTTTCAAGTAAAAGTCAAAAAACATGTATTTTTTCAATTTTTCATCAGATTTTTGTATTTTTTTTAAATTAAAATACATGAGATTATATAAATAATGGTATGTAAAGAAAGCCCCTTTTGTCCTGAAAAAACAATATATAATTTGTATGGGAACAGTAAATGAGAAAGCGGAAAATTACAGCCAAACACAAACACCACAAAAGTGTAAAAATATGCCTGGTCGCAAATGTACAACATCGCAAAAACAGTCCAGTCCTTAAGGGGTTAATTATAATATATATTTTACATTTATAGGAAATAAAAGTGTGTGTTTGTGTGTGTGTGTGTGTGTGTGTGTATATATATAACTGAATTGGGCAAGCCCTATATTGACCCTGTAACTTTCCAAAACACCATAAAACCTGTACGTAGGGGGTATTGTTATACTCGGGAGACTTCGTTGAGCACAAATATGAGTATTTAAACAGTAAAACATATCACAACGATGAAATCACCAGTAAAGGTGCAATTTTTGTGTAAAAAATGCAAAAAACAAAAATGAACTCTAACTTTGGCAAGCGTTTGTGTCTAAGTGGCTACTACAAAAGACTGGACATACCCTATTTTAAATACGCTGGGTTGTCTACTTTTTCAAATGGTATGTCATGGTGGGGTTCATTTTAATTTCTGGGATGCCATACTGTTTCAAAGGCAACATGGCCAATCTGACAAATTACAATTTACAAAAACAGAAATTGGCAAATCTTATGTTTGACCCTGTAACTTTCCAAATATCATAAAACCTGTACTTGAGGGGCACTGTTGTACTCGTGAGACATTACTCTACACAAATATGAGTGTTTTAGAGCAGTAAAATGTATTATACTGATAATATCATCAGTGAAATTGCAGTTTATGAGTAAAAAATGCAACAACAAAAAATCTAATATAAATGCTAATTTTGGGTAGGGTTTGTGACTAAGTGGCTACTAAAAAAGACCCCATTTTGAAGTTGTCTACTTTTACAAATGGTATGCCATGGTGGGGTAAATTTTCATTCCTGGGCTGCTATACGGTCTCAAATGCAACATAGGCCCAGCAAACCAATCTGGCAAATTTAAATGTGCAAACATGGAAAAGGGGAAAGACTGTACATTGGGGACACTGTTGTACTCAGGAGATTTTGCTGAACACATACCGGGGTGTTCTTTGTCAGTAACAAATTACAGGAACTGAGAATCTATGCCTAAAGTACAATGTGAGAGAAAAATAACACAAAAAATGCCCAAATGTTTGACAAAGACTGGTGGTAGAATTAGTGCATGGAAAGTGTTAAAATACCACCATTTGAAATACCCTAGGGTGTCTACTTTTCAGAAATATATGGTTTGATGGGGGTAAATTACATTGGCCGGCTTCATTAGGACATGGGTGCATGATGACCAGCTGTGAAATTCCAAGTTGGAACACTGGAATGTGAACCCTCCAAATAAGGTCTTTTAGCCCCCAGAGAAACTGACACACCTATACATGGGTGGTATCACTGTACTCAGGAGAGGTTGCTAAACACATATTGGGGTGTTCTTTGGCAGTAACCCTTAAAGTTCTCAGTATTTGTTATCATGTATTCTTAAATTGACATGTGTGTCCAAAAAATCCCCAAATATTTTATTTCTCAAAATTTGGCATTGATTGGGGGTTAAATGGTTACATGAAAAGAGCCTGAAAAGAGTCAAAATGCCCCAAGTTCAATACTTTAGGATGTCTTCTTTTAAAATATAAATACATGTGAAGGGTTATTCAGGGATTCCTGGCAAATATCAGTGTTACAATGTAACTTGCATTAATTTTGAAAAAGAAAAATGGTTTGGAAATAGCAAAGTGCTACTTGTACTTATTGCCCTATAACTTGCACAAAAAAAGGGTAAAAACATGTTAACATTGGGTATTTCTAAACTCAGGATAAAATTTAGAAACTGTTTATCATGGGTGTTTTTTGGCAGTTGTAGAAGCAGATTTTGGGGTCAAAGTTAGAAAAAGTGTTTTTTTTTTTAAATGTCATCATATTTTATAATAGTAAATTATATGATATAATGAAAATAAAGGTATCTTTAGAAAGACCATTTAATGGCGAGTAAAACTATATATAATATGTGTGGGTACATTAAATGAGTAAGTGGAAAGTTACAGCTAAACACAAACAAAGCAGAAATATAAAAACAGCCCTGGTCCTAAACGGTAAGAGAATTGAAGAGCGGTCTGGTCACTAAGGGGTTAGCAGTGAACAGTTGAATATGTACCCAAGGATAAAGCAGAATTTTTTTCATTAATGCTGAAGAGAAGATAATTTTGTGTTATAAGTAGATCTTCTTTGTAATGTTAGCCATTTGAGCATGAATTACTTCTCTAAGGATTCTTAAGAAAGTCCTCATTCCAGCATTCACATTATAGAAGAGTCACAGTGACATACATTTACTAACCCCTCCCCCAAATATTCACAGCATTATTGTCTACTCTGCTTTTGTGATGTTTTAATACTAGATTCTTCTTTTATGTCTAGTTTAGTCTTAATGACTATATCAGTGCTATTTCTGTTTTGTTTGCGCCACTATATATTTTACCCTTAATCCCATTCATAATGTTCGGCTTGTTCAGACTGGACGTAAAAATCTGTTTCTTTGTTGTTTCGAGGTGCTTCGAAATTTAATCAACATTTCTTGAACATGACCAACAGAGGTCAGAAACAGTGATGTTTACGTTTGTGCAATAAAATACACTTAAAGAGAAACTATCATTTCACAGGTTTTTCAATATCAAGTTTATATACCCACGTATTTAACAAATATATGTAGATATTTATAAGCTGCAAAAAAAAAATAATTAAATGTAGAAGTCCACAAATCTTTATCCTGCAACTGGGTGAGTCTATGTTAGCTCATTGAGTTATCAGCTCTGTCGTTTGTACCTGGCAGTCAGCATAGAAAAAAGCATACAGAAAATTTAAACACATTTTAGTTGTGCTTCTTTTATTTAGTAGTAAAATCCGTGTGAATTGTGACTTGTTTGATTCATATATACATTGGTGGTCATGCAGATAGCCTGGGAGAGCTTTCAACCATCTGGACAAAAATAAAGATTGTAGCACAAGCCATAATTATCCTCTTAGGTCGATACAAAATTGGGATATATTACAAATGTCCTGCAGCAAGGCTATTTTCAGAATTTCACAGCTTGTTTGGTCTTGCTACAAGATATTTTCTGCTCAAATAAATATCAACAAAAAAATGGCATAAGGAGAAATTGTGCTGGAAACGTAGCATTTTAAAATCTTTTTTACTTAAAAAAAGTAATTATTAGCAATATAGCTTTTTCTCAAGACACTCTGTAATATATGGATATGGGTATACTGATTTGATAACAAGCTGGCTCAGCTCCAGATATTGATTTTTTACTTTAAGATGAATGGGTATGATGAATGGGGTTGCAATGTAAAATAGAGTGCGGAAGTGTAATGAGCTCTATTTAACTAGATTCAGGTGTATATGATTTGCAGAGGTGGTTCACAGAAATGTATTTTTATAAGAGACATAATTTGCAGAGGATGTGTTAAAGGGTCTCATGACCACTGCATGTTATACATTACAGAACTATTGACTCAATTTAAGGACCATACTAGTTGATGTAAATTCAACATCCTCCATTGGTTTAAACATTTTAAGCAGTAAATCATTTTTCACTTTTTTTTTTTTTTAAATATCTGTACAAAGCCTCCTGTTACTGAAACCTACAGTATTGAAGACTCATTCTGATTTTTTTTAAGATAGCTTAGTTGGCTAATGCATCATCCCTAGAATCTGTTCAACCCTTGGGGGTCACAGGTTCAAATCGCGGCAGGGTTTTTGACTCAGCCCTTCATCCTTCCGAGGTGAACAAAATGAGTATCATTAAATTGGGTAATAGTAACATCCCCAGGACGTACTTGGAAACCAGAGTAGTCTGAATGTACCTTTCCTGGTTAAATAAATTGTTATTATTATTATTTAGTTTATGCAGATGTCAAACAAGTGATCATGACAATGTTTTTAATGTACCGCATGTGTTTTTGTCATGCGTTGGTGATCATAGTGTGTAACAAGGTAATTCAGAAGTAAACAGACATGTAACAGAGATAAATGTTAAGGTATAAGTGTTCTATATATATCACATACTATATATATTGTATTGTACGCTGTGTCATATTTATCTGTTTTCATTACATGTTTTCCATTAATTCCCCTAATGTAAAATTATATATCTTTTGCCAATATAAACAAGTAACAAGGGTGTAGTATGAACTTATATTCAGTCTTATATACAATCTTATAAAATGGAGTTATACTATGATCCAATTCGATACAATATTAAGAGTGCTAATTTTTCACAAAATCTCTCTCTCTGAAAAGTGTCTTTCCAGAATACTTTACCTATGATGAAAAATCAGAGAATGGGAATACAGTGGGACTTGGTTTACAAATGTAATGCGTTCTCCGGGGCGTTTCTTATTGCGAAAACTTTGTAAACTGAAACGTGGTTTCCCATAGGAATGCATTGAAAACCAATTAATCCATTCTGGTGGTCAGAAAAAAGTCAAAATGAGCTGACATGGAAACCAACCCACAATGCAGAACACACAGTAAAAGGCATGCAAACGATGAAGTTCAGATCCCTACCTTTCCACAGCTTGAGACATGTACCAAAAAGTCCCAAAACAACTGCAAACAATTTCCAGAATGGCTCCAAAACTCTATGCAAAAGCCGCTCCAACACCTCCAAGACCTCCACACTCGATGCCACGTCCTACCCACAGGCTCCAGCATGCAGGGGGCGGTGCTATAAACCTCCCATGTGCAATGCTTCCTGGGGAAACTTGCTTTGTATTGTGAAAAAAATGTGTGAACAGAGGCCTTATTTTCATTGGAATTTCATTTGTAAACCGAAAATTATGTTAATCGAGGCGTTTGTAAACCGAGGTCCCACTGTACATGTAGAAAATAAAAATGCAAATATAGTGTAGTACTGTCAATTTTCAACATATACAATGCTTCTAGATTCATTTTCTAGCTGAACCACTCTATGTTTTGCAAAACAGCTCATCACATCTGGCTGTTTAGAAACTGAATCCCTTTCTATTTCTCTTTAGCTGGCTAAAATTCGTAGAATATTTCCAAGATTACATTTTTATTTTAGTCATTCATCACATCTTCTGTTTATGTATACGGTTATTATTAGTCATCAACCTCCAATTCCACACCTATTTGATTTTCATTTTTGGTTCTCTGAGAGTTCACTGACTGAACTCTATCATTAGTAGCCAGCCTATCACGATCCTTTCATATAACTACAATCAAAAGGACAAAGTCATCTTTTGTAGTGGACGTCATGCAAACACATTAAGAATTCAGTGTACCGCGTCTCTCTTTATCCATCCTTAGAGTGTGTTTTGAATTTCAACCTTTACATCTAGCTTGCAACATGAATAAATAAGTAAGAAAGCAAAGTATGTGTTTGAACTCCAATATAAACATATTCTATGGTAAAAATGTTCCAGTTGACTACGTTGAAGAATATCAAGTTTAAAGTTTTATTCGTGTTTGATGATCACACAAAGGAAATAAATCACAATACTCTTTTGATGCAAAAGCAGGACATAATCTGCATAAAACACCATAAAGCAATGAAAAAAGATACTGCATAGAAGACAATCTTCTCCTCCTCCATCTGTTATTTGCTCATTTCTAATTTTCATCAGTGCATGGATGACCTCCGACCCTTGACTATTGGTAGAATTGATATAGGGGGTAATTAGGAGGGATACCTGCATTGAAATTGAGTTCACAAATTGACTAGATATGCTCTATAAATCCTCATGGGTACTAAGGGCAAGAATAATTGACTTAACACCCCATCTTTCGGCTTTGATAAGTAAACAGTGTACTGATTGGCAATGCATGACTGGAATTTTTAAAACCACTATGCAGAAATAGAACACGGGGCTTAGATCAGAAAAATCAATAAAATATGATGAATTCATTTCAAATACATTTTCAGTAAGCAGAAGAAAATTATAATGTTTTTCAATTTTATCTTGAATCTCTCTGCATTTTGACCCATCATTGGTAACTGATTGATGTTTGAAAATGTGAAAAAGCATTTTTCTGTTGGCAGAGATTCCTCTTTAAGGCCCTTAGAGGGATTGCGAGGCAGCGGGAATGAGGCTCTGGGGGATGAGTATTAACTAAACATGGCTGGTGTTTTGCAAATGAGGCCTTCTCCAGTTGTCTGAAAGCTTTTAGTTTCCGTCTGGTTTATAGTGGACAGGCTGGGCTAATCGATGTGCTCGACTTGCTAACGTGAGAAGTGCCGGATACGAGAAAGCCAGAACCCGGGAGCACTTGCTTTGAAGAGCAATACACAATCCAAGTGTCTCTATCCTCAAAAACTATACATATACTTAGACAGGGATTAAACCGTCCGTGTTCAATCCAGCAGAGCTCTTAGTTAGCTCTAGAACACGTGAGTGTATTACCACTACCAGCACATGTATATTTAACTTTGTACTGTTTTACACTATTATTTGTTTCTATTTTTACCTTTGAGGTTATTTACATCGCAAATATCTTGTAAGGTATACATCTCACTGCACTTTATTATATTTAGCGCGGTGTCCTTGTTTGTGTATTTGCTTTGCTTATAAGGTCTGGGAATCCCTTTTTATTCACTGCTGCTATTACTATTTATAGAGAGCGCCTATAAAAATCTTCTTTTTCCAGAAGCAAATTATGTTTTTCATTTATATCTTGAATCTCTCTGCAGTATGACCCATCATTGGTAACTAATTGATGTTTGAAAACTCTAGGAAATTCTGACCAAAAGTCAATTAAAGATCTTTCAATCCAAAATCCACAGAACATTTCACTGTCAGTAATGCAATCAGAAAACGTAAACATAAACAAAATAAAAATAAGTATTTACTTGTTAATAGTGATGTCCCGAACTGTTCGCCGAACGGTTCGCGAACGGTTCGCCACGGTTCGCCACAAACGGTTCGCCACGGACTCCAGTCAGCAGACACATTCCAGCCAATCAGCAGCAGACCCTCCCTCCCAGACCCTCCCACCTCCTGAACAGCTCACTAAGAATGCAGCTTCAAAATGGATGCTGTCCAGGAGGTGGGATGGTCTGGGAGGGAGGGTCTGCTGCTGATTGGCTGGAATGTGTCTGCTGACTGGAGTCCGTGGCGAACCATTCGGCGAACAGTTCGGGACATCACTACTTGTTAATCTTTACTTGTTAATCTCATTATGAAGAACGTTTTAATAATATTCTAAATAATATTGTGAGGTTAACAATAACAAAAATGCAAAACAAAAAATCTGGTGCCTTTGTTAATTTTTCTCGATTACATTATATGTTGAAGGTTCCATTAAATTGTTGATAACTGTACTTCAGAATTATTATGACTGGTGGATTTGTTATTGCTTTGATATTGTTAATGGCAGAGCCATTGCCCAGTTTGCCCAGGAGGAGGCTGAGAGATGTATGGTTGAAAAAAACTGTGGTCTGCACAAGTTTTGGGTGCAGATCACTTTAACAGCTCCCTCATGGTATTGCGCTCAGCAATGCATCAGAGAACTTGCAGTGGGTCACTCCATCAAAAATTAAAGAGCTAAGAGGGAACAGTTAAATTGATCTGTACCTGACTGACGTTCAAACAACAGTGCTGCCTTGAGCAGATAAGGGGCACAGGTCCAAGCAAGGAGGTCTTTTTTATCTCCCTGCTGTAACAGGGAGGTTCCCCTCAGGTTCCCCACAGGTTTAAGTCGAGATTCTCTGTCTGAGCACAGGCTCAAAACTGTTGCCAATGCCCCCTTATGGGTAACCTAACTCTGTTAACTATTTATCCTCTATCAAGCAACAGATTGCAATGTACCCTAATATCAGATAATTTTTGAATTTTCACATTTAAATAATATTGTTAAAGTATTTATTTGTATAAAAATGAATGTAACACTAAAAAGTGTTGAAATATAGCCTTAGAATTCAAATATTTTTGTTATTATTTTCCTATTTATGTAACATTTTCATATCATAAGTATTTTACAGTAAAATTATGTTTTATATATTTCAATGTGAAGCATAGTGGTATTTGTCAAACGTCAGTATAAGCAATTCCTACCTGATTGACAACTGTGCAATATGGATACAGGAAAATATCTTTTCAGAAAACAGCATTGCTAATTCGCTGCACGTTTAGTCATTTTTAATGGATAGAGTGAACTCATCAACAGACAGGTTTTAAATGTCACAGATATAACATTGGAGGGTAAAATGTGTCAGTTTTTGTATGTTTTATGTTTATTTGTGTGCAATCTCATACAGTCTTAATTTCTCAAATCCTGTAACCTTTAAAAAAGATGTTACATGACAAATACTGATGTAATGCGTTATAGATACGGCTAATAAGGAAATCTAAAATGTCCCTGTACAGAATAATTTGTTCCGGATTTTCGATATGATGGAAATACCCACATGTTCCCATTGGAATTGTCTTTGGAATATATCTCTTTAACACTGTAGTCAATGGTTTGTGCTATTCTTTTCTTACAATATTCTTGTGTACTCAAAAACCTCTGAACTGAGGTCAGTCAGTGTCCGCCATGTAATTCCCATGGTCTTTAACCACTATTCTAACACGCAATATTGATTTAACTGATTAGCTAGTTATCATTTGTAAAAGTTTGGAGTCATTGCTTCCACTTGTCATTAATCTGATCAGTTTTTGGTGTTAGTGAACAGTTGACATGTAGAGGTGTTGGTTAATTGTTAGGAATGTATATTGTATAGTTTATCAAGTTATCTTTATTATTCACACTTAGAGTTGAGCCCACACCTAGATGTTCAGGTCTGGTGGGTTCGGCCGAACTTTGAAAAAAAGTCTGGGTTCGGGCTCGAACTTGACCCCGAACTTGACCCCGAACTTGACCCCGAACCCAAACCCCATTGAAGTCAATGGGGACCCGAACTTTTGGCCACAAAAATGGCTCTAAAAAACTCCTGGAAAGGGCTAGAAGGCTGCAAAAGTAAGTAAAATGGGGGTAAGAGTAGGACAAGTGTTCTGCAAACAAATGTGGATAGGGAAATCACTTAAAAATAACATAAAATGAGCAGCCGCTTAGTAGATAACTCCCTAATTGACACGGTATTAGGGAGCTATCTACCAAAAGGCTGAAAGACCTAAATTGGTCACCTAAATTGGTCTTTCAACCACTTTTACTAATACTAATTAAGGATTACCTAATATTAGTAAATTCAGCCCCTACTCGCTATACCTCGAGTAGGGGCGTGTCTAGTAAACAGTGAGCTGCCAGTGGCTGCTCACTGTAAAAAAACAAACAAAAAAAAAACCTATTGCCCCACCCGGGGGCCCTAAATAAGAATGTGGAGGGGGGGACCTACTGTCCTCCCCCCGTCCCCCACACCTGAGCGGCGGGTGGGGGCTCTAAATAACAATAAGAAGGGGACCTATTGTCCTCCCCCCGCCCCCAACCCTGAACGGTGGGTGGCGGCTCTAAAGAACAATAAGAGGGGGGAACTATTGTCCTCCCCCACACCCCCTCCCCTGTGCGATGGGTGGGGGCCCTAAATAAGAATATGGAGGGGGGACCTACTGTCCTCCCCCCAGCCCCCACCCCTGCGCGGTGGCTGGGGGCCATAAGTAAAAAATGGGGGGGGGGAACCTAATGTCCTCCCCCCGGCCCCCACACCTGAGCGGCGGGTGGGGGCTCTAAATAACAATAAGAAGATGACCTATTGTCCTCCCCCCGCCCCCAACCCTGATCGGTGGGTGGCGGCTATAAATAACAATAAGAGGGGGGAACTATTGTCCTCCCCCACACCCCCTCCCCTGTGCGATGGGTGGGGGCCCTAAATAAGAATATGGAGGGGGGACCTACTGTCCTGCCCCCAGCCCCCACCCCTGCGTGGTGGGTGGGGGCCATAAGTAAAAAATGGGGGGGGGGAACCTAATGTACTCCCCCCGCCCCCACCCCTGAGCGGTGGGTGGGGGCCATTAGGTCCCCCCCTTATTGTTATTTAGGGCCCCCACCCTTGCGCGGCAGTGGGGGCCCAAAAAAACAATAAGGGGGGGACCTAATGTCCTCCCCCGGCCCCCACCCCTGCGCGGCGGGTGGGGGCCCCAAATAACAATAAGGGGGGACTTAAGGTCTTCCCCCCTGACCACTCAGGGGTGGGGGCCATAAATAAAACTCCTCCCCCCAGGTGACTAGGGGTCCCCAAACCCCTAGTCACCCCTCCCCAGGGGTGGGGGCCGGGAGAGGACAGTAGGTCCCCCCCTTATTGTTATATAGGGCCCCCACCCGCCGCTCAGGGGTGGGGGCCGGGAGGGGAAATAGGCCCCTCTTTAGTTTAAAAGCCCCCACTCGCGCGCCGTGGGTGGGGGCTCAGGAGGGGGGAATGTTTTTTTTTTTTTAACAGTGAGCAGCCACAGGCTCCTCACTGTTAAATAGACACGCCCCTACTCACGGTATAGCGAGTAGGGGCTTAATTTACTAATACTATGTGACTAGCTTCTATAGATGCTGGGTCACTTGCTGCACTGGCCAATCACAGCCATGCCATTAGTAGGCATGGCTGTGATGGCTTCTAAGGGCACACAAGTCAAACGCTTATTGATTGGCTGCCCTGTGTCATTTAATCGCCGAACTCCGAACTCCAAACTGAACATACAGTGATATGTCCGTGTTCGGGTCCGGGGTCCAAAAAAACTAATGTTCGGTATGAACCCGAAACTCTATTCACACTGAGTTTCAGCAATAACTCACTATAAGTGTTTCGTACTGTCTATAACTTATGTTCTTCTCCCCTGTTTGCATTTTTGTTTCTCTCTCAAACAAGATACTGAGATGAGATATTGAGAAAGGGGCGAAAGGTACCTTAAAATGTGAAAACAAAAGAGATAAATTGTTGATAGAGTTTGGCTTTATATGCATCCTTGATTTATTTGCATTATGTCTGTTCCCAATCCAGCCATTAACCCCTTAAGGACACATGACGTGTGACATGTCATGATTCCCTTTTATTCCAGAGGTTTGGTCCTTAAGGGGTTAAGAAACCAAAGAAAGTTCAGGTTTTCCAGTTCTGTTCCATTATGAATATCCCCCATGACAGGAGTAGCAATCCACTTCTGGAGTTTTGGGAGCTGGGCTTACAAGTCATTTTCCATGGCAAATGTGGTTTTCTGCTAATTTACACTTTGTTTTGCTATGTAGGGTTAGGTTTTGTAAGATTCTGTACCTATATAGAAAGCATCACCCCCTCTTCTGCCAGGCAAACATTATGCCAAGTCCATAAAGAAATAATAGTCTTTTTAATTCTACAACAATGTTTAAATAAAAAAAATAAAAAATAACTATGTGATATTATAATGCAAACTTGAAAGATGCACCAAGAGATAGCTATTATTATATGACTATTTAAAAGTGGCTCCCCAAACACTGTTAAAAAACCATAGTAAATCCTCAACAACCCTACTGTTAATAATGCTAACACAAATTCAAAAACAAGCCATCAAACCCGTACCGTGAAGGACAAAGATTGGCTGGAATCTTAAGCCACTTTATCACAATTTTCCAAAATTGTAACTCGCTGGTTTTTCAATGTCCATTCTCAAGCTCTTAACCACAAGGGTACAGATATACAAAAGAAAATAAGAAAATAAGGAAAAAAAAAAGTTTGTACGCTGGTAGATTCAATTATACGAAATTAATTTTATTCATGTAGTGAATCAAAGAAGAAAAAGCCCATGTAATTTTTTTTTTTTTTAACATTAACTGGATCAAAAACAACTGCTTTACGCTAGAAGTAGCCTAAATTATCCAGATTTTATAAGTATCCACATTGGGAACAGGAAAGAAAGATAAAGGTCTTTGGTGCCAAAAAACATTTGACATATTGACTGGCATTAGAACATCCCCTGCATAGTAAGGTAATCGAGTGCAATAAGGATGGCAAACTTTACTGGAAGTTGATGGGGAAGGAAACCTAGAAATTTCTTACCACATGGCACTGGTGAAGGATTTCATTTAATTTATTTTGGTTTAATGTTTTGCTTCTTGCTAATGAGTTTGTAACAATTTTTGTGATAGCTTGAAAAACCCCTTGTGAAACAGTCCATTCCCTTTTTTTTTTTTTTTTCAATTTGAAAATAAGTTTTATTGTATGGTTGTCAAGTATCTTGTGGCGCCTGCTCGCCAGGGTACAGAAAAGAAAGGGGTTAGTGCAGGAACAATAATTTACATTGGTGTTACATTAGTTACATTAGTGTTACACAATGACCATTCTGTATTTTCCTTTGTATTTTCAACCCATACTCCTCATCCCTCTAGGGCCGTCGCCTTTCGAGCCCAACCCCTACTGCGGTTAGTGGTTGTGGGGGGGGGGTGTGATTCTGACCTCTGCGACTGCTTGAGACGTTCCACGTCTATCATCTCTTTCCATTTCTTACGGGGGTGGTGACCCTCTGTTTGCTATATCCTGGTTCCCCCCATTCTGGATTGATCTCGCATCGGTCCCCTGTGGTGCTACTGGGCTCCGAGTCCCCTCTGGTCCCTCTCTGTATTCCCTCCATCTTTCCCCCGCTTTTTTAATGTTTCCCTGTGGTGTCAAGTGTTTGAAGGCCATTAATTCATACTTCCAATTGGTGTCTGCTTGATTTATTAATGTTTCCCTGTTCGGCACCTGGGTTGATTTCCATGCTCTGGCTAATAGTGTTACTGCAGAAATTAGCATGTGGAAGATTAGTCATTCCTCTATTTTGTTCAATGTTGTGGGAATCATAAAGAGTATGCATTGTTCAAGGTTAAGTGGCCAGTGTCTACCTATCAGTTTCCCTATTTCCTGTTCCAGCGTCACCCAGAGTGGTGCTAGTCTCTCGCATGACCACCATGTGTGTCCCATTGACCCTCCCTGGGCCCCACATCTCCAGCATCTATTGGGGGAGTCTGGGTATATTTTAGATAGCCTCTCTGGTACCATATACCACCTGTATTGTAGCTTCCTTATAGTTTCTAAATGTGTGGAGCATTGTGTGTTCCCCTTGTGAATTGTAAAGGCCCTCTCCCATTTTTCCGGTGGTAGGACGTATCCCAGTTCCCCGTTCCACGCTTCTTGGAATGGCATAATGGTGTCCCGTGGCTCATTATGTAGCTCCTTATATAGCGTAGATAGTGTGCGTAGTCCATTCCCTTTTTGAGTGTGTAAAACCATGTGTCTTTTGTTAACCGTCCCTCCTCACATTTTCTGCACCTATACAAGCTGCATGGGGAGGCCATGAATTCTACCCAATCCTCTATTTGTGTTTTGGAATGCTGAAAGGAAGTGAGATCGCACACCACAAAACTCTAGAATTATTTTCAGATCTACAGTTCAAACTAAATGAGGGGGTAATATTCCGCAACACTGTTCCTTGGTTACATGCAAACCATACTTTGTGACATTAGCATGGCAACACTTTAGAAACAATTGTTAAAATCTGAGAGATGTTAAAAGACAAAACTCTGAACTATCCCCAGAAATCAGAGAATTTGACAGATGTGCAAAAAGTAAGCTTAAGAACTAATAAGAATACAAGGAACTCTGTGGGTTGGAACTAGAAGGAAAGGTTCACTAGCTCACCTTAATTTGAAAAGAGACTACAGCATGCTGACACTATCAGTGAAAAGGTTGTTAAGGAATCAATCACTGCATCTTTGGACATGTTTTGTCAGCCTTTTATCTCATACAAGCAATGCTGAATCCTGTAACTGTATTAGTCATTACTCTATTGCACAAGACATAATCCCATTACTTTTTACCCTGCCTGTCATCCAGAACCTTCAAAACATGACCTCTTCTTGAATGACGCTCTTCTGTGTTTGACATTTTCCTATATAAACTTGTATAATCTTTTTGTAAACTCCGTTATTTAGAGTGTATCATGGTTTAACTCTTTCATGATTAAGAGATTAAATAATTCCAATTAAATCATCACATAACTTGTATACCATTGGTCAGTAAGGGGTTCTGTTTCAAAATGAGAAACTGCTATTATTTAATTCTATGAAGAATAATGCAATGCATGTGCTTTGAGCTGTTTTTCAAAACATCTGCATTTAATTAGCAATTTACCAAGCACACTATACTGATAAAATATTTATCTCTATTTTAATTTTCTGTCTATTGTTAGGTACAACAGGATTGTCAACAAACAATGACAATAAGAAAGATAACAATGCCATTAGCCTATGAGAGGTGAGACAACCATCAAATTGACATAACAGTAGTTAGGCAGACTCTGCAAGTACTTTTTACAATTACCTTTCACATATATTAAGGACGGTTCTTGGCTGCGTCTTAGTACTGGGTTCCTTCGTGGGCTAGAAGCCTGGCCCATAAGTCAGCTTAAAGATGGCCTTATGGGTTTGGAGAAGTACTTAGAGAAGTTAGTGGACTGAGTTGGTTATGTTGTGTGTGACAGAGTCTAGTTATTTAAGGTGGGTCCTCTTTTATGGAAAAAGAAGGTGGAAGTAGTAAATAAGAAGGGTGGGGGAATTCAACCGAATGAATGGTTGGGAAAATTAGGAGGGAAGAGATTGGTGTAGTGGCTAGTAAGCCACTCTCTGACCCTTAGGTGGTCTGGGAGCCTGAGGAGGGGGAAATAATTAGATCTGGAGGAGGGAAAAGTGGGGTGTCTAGCACTCATACCCCTATGTGTCAGTCATTAATTTTGTGGACTGTGACTGGGAATTACTAAGGCAGTGAAGTGTCTCCATCAAGCCATGATACTGTTTTCTATTAAACAAACATTTCAGTTAATTTTAATTCTTTTTGTAGGCACAGTCAAAGTTGAAAATTGAGAATAACAATGTTTATGCAATAACACATAATAACAGTGAGCAGCCATCATGTTTAATTCCACAGAATCTGTCAACTCGTGTTAAAATTAATATTTGTTATTTTTGAATGCAGCTGAGAATACATAAACACTGGTATTCATGAAAATAGCTTTAACACAATATATCTACAAAACAGGGACTACTTGTTTAAAGGGACACTTTAAGAGCAAATTTAGCCTACTGAAACAGTTTTAGTGTATGCATCTGTAGTCTAGCTGCACAATTCACTGCCATTTAGAAGTGAAATACATTTTTATTCTGTTTATGCTGTCATCCAAAAGCACATATCAGTTTGGCCCCACACAGGGAGCACCAATTGAGCACAACATCACCCTTCAAGATCAATAAAATTGCAGTACCTTTATACCTTTTTAAAATACATACTCTCAAGATCTTTTATGTTCTATCTGAATATGCTGACTTAGTCACACCTGCCCTGGCTTTGACTCACACAGCCTTCACAGAAAAAAAAAGGTTTCATTTTAAATCAGATCTTACAGTACAGTGTGTTTGCTTTAGAAGTTCTCATCTACTGTTCTGTTAATTGAACTTTAATCACACAAAGGACACTATATGATTATAATGCAGAATGCAGCCTGTAGAATGCTATTAACAGAGCGAGAGATACAACATTCTAAGTAAAACACATTTTTCAGGAATTTTTTCTTTTTCTACAGTGGCTGTGGGAGTCACAGCTATGGGAAGTGTGGCTAGGGTTGCGTAAACAAAGTAATTAAAAGGCAGAGAATTAAGCCGTGATACTGCAGGGACATGGCCGATACACCAAAATCACTTCATTATGCTATACTTGTTTTTGGTGCTTTTAGTGCCCTATTTAAGGTCAAAATAGCCAAACTGGAAAAATTCTCAAAGTCCGCTAAGCTTTTAGTTTGGCTACTCTGGCCTTAAATTTGAGCTTGTCTTTGAACTCACTTTGAATTATAATTTTAGTGAATAACGCTTTATTTGTTGTATTACTCCAACTCATTTGCAATGTGGACTGAACTGTTTTGTGATATAATTTGCTACATTATAGCAATCCTATAGATAAGAAATATAAGTGGAGCGCATAAGTGGGTAGTGGTCATAGACCAACTGGCAAGTAAAGTAAAAATATAAATACTTAATATTGCTCAAAAGAGGTTCCATGTAGAATCCCGCAAACTTTCCACTGGGAGCTTTGTTACTAACTACAGCTGTTTGCCGATCGAGGAACAGAGAGGGTAGAAACACTAACATCAAGTCACTGGAATCCCTTACCTTATCTGGAAACCACATAAACTCACTTTCTCTCATCTTATAAGCAGCTGTGCTATCAATGCTTTTATTTGTTTGTTTTTCTGCAATAAATTGTTATTATATATATTTTTAACCATTTGTAGCTTTGCTATACAGACTCTACTATTATCTACCTTTTGATTTTTTTTTGTTATGTGCATGATTCTACATGGAATCTCTTCTGAGCAATATTAAGTATTTATATTTATATTTTTACTTCACTTGCACCATGGGTCTATGACCACTACCCACTTATGCACTCCACTTATATTTCTTATCTATATCAATCATCTATTTGTGCTGATCACCTTTGTGGGGCCCCAGCACTTAAGAGTGTAGCTGCATTATTGAATATATTCTTACCATAGTGTGTTTTAAAAATATATTATTACACCTGTATGTTCACTTTCTAAGGAGATAGTTGTTTTTCCAATTTTTACTCTCCCTTTAAATGCCTTTTTAGTGCTTTTACCATTTTGTATTTTATTATAGCAATCCTCACAACAACATTTTCTGGATATTTTTAAACGTTTTTCGCACACCACATTTATTTTTATTTCTATAAAGCTAAGTACTTTGTATGTCAGTGGTTAGATCTTCGCTTACGGGCTGGGACCTCTTTACTTTTTGTATTGGTCAGTGTATATTGCACATCTTTTTTCCCAATAGAACAGCACTACAGAATATGGTGTTTGTTATAAATTAACAAACTATACATTTAAATGAAAATGGAACATCACATGAAAAATGTTGACGCAAACTACAGTTTAATTTTTACTTGTTAGGTCTCTGTTAACAGCCGTAATAATTATTTTATCCTAGCAGTACAAAATTCCCCAGAGAACCAAATAACAATAGGAAAATTCTAATGAAGCTTGAAGGAAAAATCTCTTCATAAATAAGGGAAAGGCTAGGAAAACAAGAGTACAACACAGGAGCCCGGATGTAAATCAAGGACTAATGGATTGTCTCTACGTGAATAGCCTACAGTCAAACTCCTTAAAGTAATCAATTTCTCACTTTTTCACTACTACACTTGGTAGCACTTATTTTGCACTCATGTTTATTTATTTATCTGTAGTTTCTTTTTCATTTGGTTAGATTAGGGAGAGTGGTTCAGATAGGCATTAGTGGCTTGTCCACGGTGCTGAGGTATATTTAAGGAGAGATTTATTGAGGTTTCTACTATTGATAATTTGCTACACATCCTCTATTCCTCATCTCCTTCCTCGCCTTTTTTGTATTTCTTCTCCTTCCTCTTGGGGAGAATGGATCCTGTGTGATGCCCAGGGATTCATGATATATGTTTTTTGGGCTTTTTTACCGTATATCTCCAAAGCACTAGTTAGTTTATCTCCCTCTTTACAGTTTTTATTATTTTTTTACATACCTCTCTAGATTTAATAAAGGTCATTTGGTCATTCTTCACTTTAGGATCCCCTTCCTTTTTTTGTGGGTTCCTATATCCTGCATACAAGATCTCATTATATATTGTATTATAATTCAGGAATGGATCATGTATTTTACTTTGGTTCCTGTCAAAAAAGTTGAGAAACAGTTCTTTATCAGCAGGTTTAAAAGGTTTGTGCACTGTGCTTTGTGTGTAACATTTGGGATCCTCATTCCTCTCCTATAATATTTTAAAAGGTTCTGGCTCTTCCATAAACTATTTATTCAAATACCCAGAATTGCACAGAATATCTCAGAAAAAAACCTACTTTAAGTAAAGACAGAGTGGTCATCACTTTGATGGTAAAGTAAGATAAAATGCTGGTTAACTCACTAAACAGACAGATGGAGAGAGTTGAGCAAATGACAAAATTTAGATCATTATAGACAAGTTGGAATAAAATCTCAGTTTTACATAGTTAAATAGTTACATAGCTGAAAAGAGACTTGCGTCCATCAAGTACAGCCTCTCTCACATATGTTTTTGCTGTTCTCCCAAAAGAAGGCAAAAAACCCAGTCTGAAGCACTTCCAATTTTGCAACAAACTAGGAAAAAATCCTTCTTGACCCCAAAATGGCAGTCAGATATCTCCATGGATTAAGCGGCTATTACCCCACTAATTAGAAATTATATCCCTGTAGGTTATGTTTTCGGAAGTATTTATCCAATTGCTGTTTAAACATCTGTATGGACTCTGATGATACCACCTCTTCAGGCAGAAAATTCCTCTGATGAAACTACCTCTTCAGTGAATTCCATATCCTTATAGCTCATACTGTAAAAAAAAACCCTTTCTTTGCCTCAAATTAAATCTCCTTTCTTCCAGCCTAAATGTGTGACCTTGTGTCCTACGTAGAGCCCTGTTTATGAATAGATTTCCAGACAATGGTTTATACTGGCCCTCACTATATTTGTATAAAGTTATCATATCCCCTCTGAGGCACCGTTTTTCAAACTAAAGAGATTTACATTTTTTAACACTTTCTTTGTAACTAAAATGCTCCATTCCTTTTATCAATTTTGTAGCTTGTCTCTGCACTTTTTCTAGTGCCATGATATCTTTCTTTAGAAAAGGTGCCCAAAACTGCACAGCATATTCAAGGTGTGGTCTTACCAGCGATTTATAAAGAGTCATACTTATATTTTCATCCCGAGAATTTATGCCCCTATTTATACATGACAAAACCTTACTGGCCTTAGCAATTGCAGATTGACATTGCATATTGCTGTGTAATTTGTTGTATTTAACAATTCCCAAATCCTTCTCATGAGTAGTTATCCCTAATTCACTACCCTTTAGGGTGTAAGTTGCTTGTGCATTTTTGACCCCAAAGTGCACAACTTTGCATTTCTCTACATTAAATTCCATCTGCCATTTTAGTGCCCAGTCCCCCAATCTATCTTAATCCCTCTGCAGCAAAGCGAATTCCTGCTCACATTTTTTTACTTTACAAAGTTTTGTGTCATCTGCAAACACTAAAACATGTCTTTCAATGCCTATTGCAAGATCATTTATAAATAGGTTAGATAGAAGATGTTCCAAAACAGAACCCCGAGGATCACCACTTACCACTTTTGTGTAGCTTAAAGATTTACCATTAATGACAACTCATTGTACTCTATCCTTAAGCCAATGTTCTACCCAAGAACAAAAATATTAATTCACCAATTTCTTTTTGTTTGAAGACTAACCTATTGTGAGGAACCATATCAAATGCCTTGGTAAAATCCAATTAGATAACATCCACTGCAACACCCTGATCTATACTTCTACTTAATTCTATGTAGAATGTAATAAGGTTAGTTTGACAGAACCTATGTTTCATAAAACCATGCTGATTATTGCTAATAACAAAGTTCTTCCTAATGAATTCCTGAATATTATCCCTTAATAGCCCTTCAAATATTTTCCCAGTCACAAAAGTTAAGCTCACAGGTCTATAATTTCCAGGCAAGGATTTTGAACCCTTTTTAAATAAAGAAATTACATCTGCCTTCCTCCGGTACAATACCTGAAATAAAAGAATCTTAGAAGATTAAAATACAGAGGTTCACTTATTTCCCCACTTTCCCTTAAGTACTCGTGGGTGAATATCGTCAGGCCCCGTAGCTTTATGAACACTAATTTTCTGCTGTAGCACCTTGTCTCGAGTCATCCAATCACAAGTTATCGCCAAGTTTTTTGCAGCAATCATTTGCATACCTCTTGCCATAGGATTTTCGTTAATAAATACTGAAGAAAAATAGTTATTTAAAATGCCTGTCTTTTCCTGGTCTTCATTAACTAACAGACCCATCTCTATTTCCAGTGTACCTAAACTTTCATTTTTATTTTATTTTTTAGTATTGATGTACTTGAAAACATTTTTGGGGTTGGCTTTGCATTCTTTGGCTATCAATTTCTCATTTTCTAGTTTATCCACTTCAATTGCCTTTTTGCAAGCATTATTGGCTTCCTTATATCTTATATAGGATGCCTCTGATTTGTCCGATTTAAATGCTTTAAATGCCCTTTTCATATTTTAAATCTCTTGTTTTACTTCTCTACCAAGCCACATTGGTTTCAATTTGTTTCTTTTATATTTATTGCCCAATGGTACATACTGAGAAATGTACCTTTCTAAAAAATTTTGAAGAGTTTCCATATATCCTCAGTGTTTTTTTCACTAAGGAGTTTATGCCAGTCAATATGTCACGTCCTGTCCTGTTCTGTTCAGATGTCTGGCCTTGGTTTCTGGTATCCAGTACTCTTTTTACAATTCTTGTTTAGTTTTTCTTGTTTTTTTCTGGTTTCTATTCTATGTCTGTTTTTCTTTATGCTGGGTTTTCTGGGTTCATTCCTTTATTACATTCCTGGAATCCCAGTCTCCTGGATTCCTTTAAATGTTTGTTTTTTGTTGCCACACCCATTCCTTTGCCATTAATCCTTTTTGTTTCAGTTTGTTCCTGCAAGCAGTGGTCTAATTTCCTCTGCTCCTTTCTTTGCAGGTAAGTACTGTGTGTGTTTTATTGTTGTTTATTTAATCATGCATATCTAGGCAGTTAGGACCCACCATAATTGGAGTATTTTGGTGCAGCGGTGGTCTGCAAACATCTTGACTATTTATGTATGTCTAAATCTCCAATGGTTTTTACATATATAGTACTTAGTTATTTCTCCTCTTGTTTTGCCTTGTATCTCTTGTCTTGTTTTATTTTGTCTTTTATTCCCAGTTCATGTACAGTCTTGTCCTATCCAGTCCTGGTAGGTGATTTATCACAAGCCCCAAGCAGATATCTACCCATATAGCTTCCACATTTTGCTTGTCACACTCCCCATGCCTAAGATTTGACTTTAACTCATGGTTGACATACAAACATACCCCACCACCCTTCTTCTTTTTCCAATCCTTCCTAAATAATGTATACCAATTTAAGTTAATTGTCCATTCATGTGTCTCATCCCACCATGTTTATGTTCTGCCTATTATATCATATTGTTTATTGTATGCTAACACCTCTAGTTCCCCCATTTTGTTATATAGACTCCTTGCATTAGTAAGCATAAATTTAATAGTATCATGAGTCATTTGTACTTTTTATAAATTTTTATCAATATTACATACCTTCTCTGTTCTGAGCTTGCCCCTCCCACATCTACACCCCCCTTATACTGAGCTAAAGCCCATCTACTTTCTTTTCATCTTCTAGATTGCTATGACCCTCCCCCTACAACTAGTTTAAAATCTCCTCCAACCTTCTAGCCATCCTATCCCCCATCACAGCAGATTTCCGTTTAGGTGCAATCAATCACAGCTATACAGGTTGTACCCAAGCACAAAATCATCCCAGTGCTCTAAAAACCCCAAACCCTCTTTCCTGCACCAAGATTACAGACATGCATTGACCTCTCTAATCTCCCGCTGCCTGTCTGCTGTAGCGTGCGGCACAGGTAATATTTCTGAAAATATTACCTTGGAGGTTCTTTTCTTTAGCTTAATTCCTAGTTCCCTGAACTCATTCTTTAGGACCTTCCATTTTCCTCTGAATTTGTCATTGGTAACAATATGGACCATGACAGCTGGGTCACCCTCAACCCTTCCCAATAATCCCTCCACTCTGTCAGCAACATGCCGGACCCGAGCACCCGGGAGACAGTAAACTTTCTGGTTGAGATGGTCAGAGTGGCAGATTACTCTATCTACTCTCTTAATAATAGAATCTCCTACCACCACAACCTGTCTAGTCTTCCTTATACTCTCAACCCCACCTGTACTAGAGGGGCTGTTCCCACAGTTGTTAGAAGGAACAGCTTCCTGCAGTACAGCTACTCCTGAGCTGATGCTCCCAACATCTTCACTCAAACGGGCAAATCTGTTAGACTGCACAAGATCAGGACTAGCTAAACCTTTCCTCTTTCCACCCCCCCACTTCCTCGCCTCACTGTTACCCAGCTATGTGCCTGTTCACCAACTGTCTCATCTCCTCCTACTCCACTGCCTGCCTCCACTAAACTCTGCTCAGTGAGCAGCAGACTCCACTCAAGATTGTCAATCTCCCTCAGTGTTGCAATTTGCCTCTCCAGATCTCCAATCTGAGCTTCTAGAAAAGCCACTCACTCACACCCGCCACAGAAGTATGGACCCAGGACAGATTCTTCCAGGCATGCACACATGCAGCAGGATGTGCACTGAGTAAAACTCGCAATCTTGCTAGCACTCATCCCCAGTTACCAAATCACAAGTGAGCAAAAAAATATTTACCCCCCTCTGGTTTAAACTCCCTTGTAGTTTAAACTCCTGTTGTTTTAACTCCTACTTAAAAGAGACTACTTGAAATAGCCTACTTTCAAGCAAACGCCAGTGAGCAAGCTCTGTGAGTCAGTAGTGGGTTTATATTGGCAATACAAATCCCACACAGGTGGAAATTAAGGGGCACTCCCCCTAAGTAGCTCAGCAGCAGCAAGAGGGGGAAACAAAGGAGGGAAAAGGTTTTAAATAGTGATGTCCCGAACGGTTCACGAACGGTTCACCACGAACGGTTCGCCACAGACTCATCATTGAGTAAACTTTGACCCTGTACCTCACAGTCAGCAGACACATTCCAGTCAATCAGCAGCAGACCCTCCCTCACAGACCCTCAAACCTCCTGGACAGCATCCATTTTGAAGCTGCATTCTTAGTGAGCTGTCCAGGAGGTGGGAGGGTCTGGGAGGGAGGGTCTGCTGCTGATTGGCTGTAATGTGTCTGCTGACTGTGAGGTACAGGGTCAAAGTTTACTCAATGATGAGTCTGTGGCGAACTGTTCGTGGCGAACCATTCGCGAACCGTTCGGCTAACCGTTCGGGACATCACTAGTTTTAAATCATAACAGCAAAGAAATTATCTATCTATCTATCTCTATCTATCTCTCTATCTATCTATCTATCTCTATCTCTCTATCTCTATCTATCTATCTATCTATCTATCTATATATTTAGAAAGTGCAAATGCAAACAGAATTTCATGCAGAAAAAATATGGTGCAACACTTGTAATCTACACAATTATACTTCATACACCATTAATACAATGTCCCTCAGATGAAAGTGCACTGTGCACAAATAAAGTGTACAAAAGTGCAAGCAAAAAAAAGGGGAGAAAATGC
Organism: Pelobates cultripes; assembly: GCA_933207985.1. Lineage (NCBI taxonomy): Eukaryota > Metazoa > Chordata > Amphibia > Anura > Pelobatidae > Pelobates > Pelobates cultripes. The sequence continues at coordinate 293,613,575 of OW240914.1, forward strand.
TTTAACCACAACATGCGGAATACAAATATCTATGGAGGAACGTGGAAGCCCATGGGCAAGGTTAGCCTTGGGAGGATTTAGGGTTCCATATGCGGCTTAAATGCCTGATCTAAAAATAAAAACCTCTCAGTGGGAAGTCTCCATGATTTAAAGAATTGTACCGTTTGCTATAAGTTGCATATTGTTATCAAGAGTGAAATACATGTTGGCTTCCGCGCAAGCCCAAATGTTAATGTTTACTTGCTATACTTGCCGAGTGAAAAATAAAGAATAAAAAAAAAAAAGAGAGAGAGAGAGAAGCGAAGAGACTACTTTAAATAGCCTACTTTCAAGCAAACATTCAAAAGGGTTATTTTACTAAACAATGAATCGTGCTGAATTAAAAACGGAATTGTAAAAAGTAGGCTAATAATACGAAAGTAGAAAAAGCTGAAGTAGCAATAATTTTCCAGCTCTGCTATTTTGTACGAAATATTGCAATTTATTTTTCATTTTCACCGTTTAGTGAATAAAAACGTCTAGTTGATGGCGTTGACAACTAAGAACTCATTTGAGATTAATCATGAATTTTTAATTAAAAGTTGTGAAGTGAGAAAGCTAACATCAGGGTGCAAGCAAAAATAAAGAACCGTGATGTTACAGTAGAATGGAAACACTGCTGACAATGAAGATATTTAAGTTCAGTCTGATTTTTAGTGGCATGCCAACCTACATTTTTCCCCAAACGGCCTTGAAAAGGTGAAAACAAGGAAACATGATATTACAGTCAAGTTTCTAAACACGGGGTCCGTAAAAATATATTTCAGCATGGCCATGAACTTGAAATTAACTCTTTATTGTCACTAAACTGTAACGGAAGCGTATTATTCCATTTTATTGTGATCATAAGACAAAATTAAACGTTTGCTTGCTGTACTGAGATAAGGTTGCAGAATATTTTATTTTTCAATTTTAAAAATATGCCAAATATTTGAAAAGCTGCTTGCATGCTTCTATATAATTTTCAAGGAATCCCAAGGGGTACATTTAAAAAAAATATATATTTTTTAATACTGGGCTGTTTGCGAATAGCATGAATATTGGCTGATTTGGAACAGTCGATAGGACATGCTTTTCAACTGCTTCTCCTTCAAAAACTTGACCTCTAGTGAATAGACCCCTGAGTCTATTGATCAGTTAAATCAATAGTTTTGTTGCAGTACTCCTTTTCTGGAAAAATACAATGAAACTAACTGCATTGCTTAAACACATCTTAAGAGACAAGACAGTTCAATAAAAACAAATCATAAAAAACACATGCAAAAAGCAGACAAGAGAGACAAAATTCTGATCTTTAATGCAGCAAATTGGTATTGCAAACCCATTAAAATCATCAAAATGTATTGTTAGGTGATAAGCTACAAGAGAGCGGATGATGCTCCCCTTGCAAGCATTTTGTGCAGGTGGACACCCTATCAACAACTAATTTATCTAATGCCACGAGAAATTCCGGTCTGTAAGCTATTTCCACATAGTCTGCAATTGCGTACATTTATTTTTCTGTGCAGCGGTATCACAGATAGTGTTCAGTTTAGGTTTGCAAGAAAATAATTCACACAAATTCCATACAATTTACATTTTTTTCTATGCGCAGAACATGATACACGAAGGTTCCATGTCATAACTGTGAGAAATCCATGAATTTTGCTGGTGTAAATTTTTTGAGCACATACTGAGGTTTTTGCTCATAATGTCCATGTCTTTAGTGTGAGAATTGCATGGATTTTTCTCACTTTTTAGCAATGTACCAAACAAGTGTGGATGTTAGTGAGTACTCAGAACTCATTCTTAGTGTCATTCATGATGTGGGTGATGTTTTCTGCCTCCAATTACAGGCTAATCGTGGATGCAAAAAACATAATAAAATCATACAGTGCATGTATACTGAATACAATTGTTGGGAGAATACATACTTTGTGATTGCTCAAAATGTAAAGGACACTTGACAAATCACGATGCACTTCTCATGATTACTGTGAGGTGTAGGAAACCCATCTTAACTTGAATGTAATTGTTCACACAAAAAAGTTAACTTTTTAAATATAATTGGAGATCTGCAGCATCTTATAAATTAGGCTATAAGTGTTAGGAAATGCTTTCATTTTGTGCTCCTACTTAGGATACAGCATAACTTGTTCTATGTGTAATTAGGTCAACCAACACCATGTTTTCGAACTTGTGAACATGTGAAAAGGTGGTTACATCTTATCTCTGAGTATTTTTGTATGTTTCATGGATAGTTTCGTATATCTGAATCCAGCAATATTTGTATATTATTCTTGGCAAAACCACGATTTCTTTGTCAATCTTTGTTAATGTCAAATTCAATAGGCTGATCTTGTTAAGGTTAATGACAAAAATAAAATTCGTTATTTTGAGATTTTAAATTTTTTTAATTACAAGTTTACAGACAGCTAAATGAATTGAGGATACTAATAGGTGACAAATGTGTCATTAAACTATTATGTTTCCTATAGATTATTATTATTATTATTGGTATTTATATAGAGCCAACTTATTTCACAGCACTTTACATTATTATAAAAGGAGGAATTTAACAATAAATGAAACAATTACAAAATGTTACAGGAACAATAGGTTAATGAGGAACCTGCTCAAACTAGTTTACCATCTAGAGGAGGTCATGTACAGAAATACAATAAGAAGGGCATCGAGGGGGATAGCAACCAAACAATAAGGTGGTAAAGTAGCAGAACTGGAAGGTGAGAGTGGAATGTGGCTCTTAAAGAGAGAGCAAGAGACAGGTATGTAAAATAGAAGTTATTGTGGAAGGCCATAACATTAAGAGTTTCTTTACCGACAAGATTGAACAGCTAAGGAAACAATTCTCCCCTCCTTGCCGTTCTCTTTCTCAACCACATGTAAATCTTGCTTTCCCTACCCTCCAGACTTTCTATCCGGCTACTGAACAAGAGGTGGCTGCGCTTCTCCATTCCTCTTGCCCCACCACTTGCCCGCTCGATCCTGTCCCATCTCACCTCATCAGATCTCTCTCCCCTTGTCTTGTGCCTACCCTAACACACATCTTTAACTGCTCTCTCTCTTTTGGCACTGTTCCTGCTGACCTTAAACATGCCACTGTAATACCTATCCTGAAAAAAACATCTCTTGACCCATCCTCCCCTTCTAACTATCGTCCCATATCCCTGCTCCCTTTCTCATCAAAGCTTTTGGAAGGCTTGTCTTTACCCGTGTGTCCCGCTTCCTTAATTCCAACTCTCTCCTTGACCCTCTTCAGTCTGGCTTCCGCCCTCTCCACTCTACTGAGACTGCTCTTATCAAAGTGACTAATGACCTAATCTCCGCTAAATCTAAAGGTCATTACTCCATATTAATTCTCCTTGACCTCTCTGCTGCCTTTGACACCGTTGATCATGCTCTCCTCCTTCAAACTCTTCAATCGCTCGGTCTCTGTGACTCGGTCCTCTCTTGGTTTTCCTCCTATCTCTCCCAACTCTCATTCAGTGTCTCCTTTTCCAAGGATACCTCCTCCACTCGTCCTGTCTCGGTTGGAGTTCCCCAAGGGTCTGTCCTTGGTCCCCTTCTATTTTCTCTTTATACCGCCTCTCTTGGTAAACTGATTGCCTCTTTTGGATTCCACTACCACCTGTATGCTGATGACACTCAGATATACCTCTCCTCCCCGGACCTCTCCCCTGCTGTCCTGCAACGTGTCACTGCTTGCCTTTCTTCCATCTCTGACTGGATGTCTTCACGCTTTCTGAAACTTAACCTCTCTAAAGCTGAACTCCTTGTCTTTCCTCCTCCTAATACTGATCCTCCTCTCTCGCTCTCCCTTCAAGTCAGTGATATCCACATAAGTCCATCCCTGCAAGCGCGCTGTCTTGGCGTCATACTTGACTCTAGTCTCACCTTCGAGTCTCACATCCAGTTTGTTGCCAAGTCCTGTAGGTTCCAACTCAAAAACATAGCCCGCATTCGCCCCTTTCTTACGCAAGATGCTACCAAGGAGCTTGTCCATGCTCTAGTAATTTTCCGCATGGATTACTGTAACCCTCTCCTGATTGGTCTCCCCAAAAGCCGTATTGCCCCGCTACAGTCTGTAATGAATGCTGCAGCTAGACTGATTTTCCTCTCTAGTGGGTCCTCTCACACCTCACCCCTCTGCCGGTCCTTACATTGGCTCCCTGTATGCTATAGGAGTCAATTCAAAGTACTAACCCATACATTTAAAGCACTGAACAGTTCTAGCCCCGCTTATATCTCTTCACTGATCCATAAATATGCCCCTCCACGTACCCTCCGCTCTGCCCGTGACCACCTCCTGACCGCTGCTCGCACCCGTACGGCCAACTCGCGCTTGCAGGACCTCTCGCGGGTGGCTCCTCTCCTATGGAATAGCTTGCCTACTACCATCAGACTCTCCCCTAGTCTTCAATCATTTAAGAAGGGCCTTAAAACCCATCTCTTCAGGAAAGCTTATGGCCTCCCAGAGTAATCTCTACCTTACACACCTGTCTCCTGCTCTCTCCTATGGGACAGTGCTTTGCTCTCTCCTCCAGCTCTGCTTCACTCCTACTTGATATTTATTGTCCTAATGTTTCAAATACCACACCTCCAATAGTCTGTAAGCTCGTTTGAGCAGGGTCCTCTTCAACCTATTGTTCCTGTAAGTTTTCCTGTAATTGTCCTATTTATTGTTACACCCCCCCTCTCAAAATATTGTAAAGCGCTACGGAATCCGTTGGCGCTATATAAATGGCAATAATAATAATAATAATAAGTGCTCTGCTCCTTCTTTCTTCTATTCTACAAATACTCTGCTCCTTCTTTCTTCTATTCTATAAGTACTCTGCTCCTTCTTTCTCCTTTTTTTTACAAGTACTCTCCTCCTTTATTTTATCCCCTTTTTTCAATTTTTCTTCCCTTTTTTTTTTTGATCTTTTCCTTTTTATCTACTTTTTTTTATGCTTTTTTTTTACCTTCCTTATGGCAATGTACAAAAGTAAGGCTGAGCTAGTTAGCCCACTTATTATTATTAGCCAACAACAATTCTCTCCTGCCTATAACTTTTCTTTCTCCTATTTTACAACTGCTCCACTTCTGCCTGCTTCTGCCTGTCCCTGCTATCAGCTCCCACTCCTCCCCTTCCTCGTCCCACGTGTAACACGTTTGCACGCGCATGCACGCGTTTGCTTGTGCACGCATTCTCGCACGCCTTCATACTTTCATGTGTGCACTCTCGCCCGCCCATTCTCTCAAAAGGAGGATTTAGCTGCTGAAATCCCTACCACCTGTCTGGAATCCTGAAACGCCCACTAGTGGGCAGTAGGGACCAGGCTGATGACTCATGCATTAGACAGACAGACCGTGATATCTTAACTTGTGTCTGCTTCTGGATCACTAAATGGCTGAACTGTTGCATACACGGATAAGGAAGACGTTTTTCTGGAATGAGTGGGCGTGGTTAAGGAGGGAGACTTATTGCGCAGCATTCCTCAAAACATTTATTTAAAAAACACAAAAGATTTCAGTTTGCTAAAAAAAAAAAAATCAGCATATTAAAGAAGTGAAAATCTATCAAATGCATCTTGCAACACAGCTCACCAGCAGCATGAAAAAAAAAACAACTTTTTTTCTTGGGTGAAAATATTTTTTAAAATATAAGATGCACCGAATTATGATGCACCCATATATTTTAACTAAAAATGTATCTGAAAAAAAAAACTGCCCAGAATCAGAATTACAGTTAACTTATCTGCATTGGAACGTATTGTGTTTGGGTACAAGGAATGTAGCGAGTATGTGTATAGAGAATGTAATGTCTGAGTTCAGAGAATGCAGTGTATGTGTACAGGGAATCCATTGTATTGTGGGAACATGCTAGAAGGTTGCCATGTATATGTGTGTATATAATGGAGGTAGTGCGTGTAATGGATGTAGAGTGAGTGTATAGTGGATGCAGTGTATGTGTATACGGGATGCAGTGTGCGTATAGTGGATACACCAAATATGTGTAAGGGATACAGTGTGTGAATTTGCAGGAAAAATGTATGTGAATTTGTGGGGTAAGATAGGGCTGTGGTCTGTAGGGGGCAAGAGGGAAGCAGGGACCCCCTCCCGCCGGGCTGGATGGAGAGGAAGGGGTTAAACTTACCTCTTTCTCCAGCGCCGGGCGAGGAGCTCTCCTCCTCCTCTCCTCCCTCTTCTTCCGTCACCGGCTGAATGCGCATGCGGGTCAAGAGCCACGCGCGCATTCAGCCAGTCCATAGGAAAGCATTCTCAATGCTTTCCTATGGACGCTGGCATCTTCTCACTGTGAAAATCACAGTGAGAAGCGCGGAAGCCCTCTAGCGGCTGTCAATGAGACAGCCACTAGAGGCTGGATTAACCCTAATATAAATGTAGCGGAACGCCAATATTAAATCCACGAATTCCGCTGGTCCAGAAACGAATCCACAGTCAAGCGCTGAAAACACCAAGGCAATATCCCCAACCTCCCAATAACTGGACGAGACACAGTTTTGGGAGTCAACTGACAATCCTTTAATCGGCACGACAATTTATACAAGTCCCCATGCAAGGGGTTTCCTGAGTCCCTTCCCAGGGGCACTCCCAGAGGGGACTACATGGGGGACTTACAGTATAACATATTTCTCCCATCAGGCACTGCTGCACGAGAGGGATCATCCTCCCAGAATGCACCGTAAAGGGGATTATCCCCTCGTGCAGCAGAACCGGCAATCCATACAAAAATACATAACTTTTAAAATACACGGTGGATTTACACGAATGGACGTTCGGTAGATAGCTGGGGTCTGGGCGCATCATTCGTGAGATTGCCGCTCAGATCCCAGCTAAAATAACCGAACGCCGCACAGAAAACACATTTCTTTCAAAACACACGAAAAGAACCGATTGCTTTTAGTGAACCTGGTCCTGAAACTCCCGAACGTCCTGGAGGCTCAGCGGTGTTCGTGCCGTCGAATAACTATTGGTAATGCTATGCGTTCGACGACACGGCCCCGCTGAAGAACAAGGGATCCAAGATGGCCGACCGCCGCATGGTCGGTAGTCGAACGACGGCCACCCAGGAGAGCCTCTAATAACCGATTGCAACAATGTTGCAATCGGTTAACTAGCGCCACACGCCTCTAAGTGTGTGGGCTATTAGGGGGTATCGCGTTCGGTTCACGAACAGCTTTCTAAAGTGCCGTTCGTGAAACGAAAGAAAATCCCCATACAAAACCGCCATTTGCATTCGGCGGAAACAGCATTACAGGCAATACGGAAAATACATTAACATCTACATAAGTGTAAAGCGCATATCTCGCCCGACCTATTGGCAACCCTTAAAGGCACAGTCTCTAGTTATTGTCCAAGTGGCTAGGTTTGCCACAATAAACATAGCAGTTTCTCTGAAACTGCTATGTTTATAAAAAAAAAAAAGGGTTAAACCTAGCTGGACCTGGCACCCAGACCACTTCATTAAGCTGAAGTGGTCTGGGTACCTATAGTGGTCCTTTAAGCCCACCACTATGCCACAGTACCCCAATATCGTTGGGTTCTTCAGTAATTTTAACATGGGAGATTAACATGCTTACTGCAATACTTACTGCTTAAATGGCTTCCATATTTGTTTGCTAAGATAGGTGATTTGAAGTCAAATTTAAAACTTTATTACACTTGGGTGCGCTGTTCCCTGATTGGTATTTTGTATATATTTTGGTCATTGTGGCAGCACCTACACTTAGAAATGCATGCTCGGGATGTGCCCCCAATCCTCTTTTTTCTAGGTGTTCGGAGTGTTCCTTTAAGCATGATCTAATTACTGGCAATTGTCCACTTCTCAGGCTGAGTCACCAGCTTTATGACTAATACAGCAAGGTCTGCAGATTGAACAGGTGCAAGGGAGCTAGAGGCAAAATCACAGTCAATAATCTAATCTGATATATACAACAAGACAATATATCCAAAGTCAAACAGGTCACACAAGAACCGGGAACAAGGTGGAACATAAAGATTCCAAGACAAGGAATCAAAATACTTAAAATTCCACTACGTGTCACTGCTAAAGAATCCATATCCAACATTTTTACATTAGCAGAGATTAGCCAAGATGTGTCCTGAGGCAGGTAGGCACCACCAATAAAAAATATCAGGATAGGATAAAGGAAAGGATATACCACCTTATACTAGGTTTGCATCTGAAATAGTGTGTTACTGTCTATTGTATCATTATACCAATCGAGAATATACTGATCACACCAACATTCTTTAGATCATTCACGACTCTCCGTTATTGTCCTTCAAGAATCTGATGATGAAGTCTCCAAGTAACTATGCAGGGTAGACATGTTGCTGTGTTAAACTTGAGACAAGTATAGTTGTCATATTTTTTTTTGTGATCAGCTTGAAATAACAAAGCAGCTCCACTGCAAACCTGCATTTTAGACAATATATACAAAAAATACTGCTGGAGACAAGATATATAATGAGGGTGCAACACAAGGGTGAAGTTTTGTAATGGAAGTAATAATCTTGATCCTGATCTTGAGCACAGATCAAAAAAGTCAATCCTTTTATCGGCAGACTAAATTGAATTTTATTTTCGGAAGAACAATGAATAGAAGCCTCATAAAATAACAGTTCAGCAGTCTGCAGTATGTGCATTGGATTCTCTAGTACTTATTTAGGCAATTAGGAAAATTTGTGGGATAATTCAACATTTAAACACTTAGTGCACATAACTCATGCAACACCGTGTTAGAGTTCGTGAACTCCTAAAAATTACCTGAATTCTTGTACTACTTTAATTAAAAAAAACATGATAGGATCTTCATTTGTCTTCTAAAACCACTATAAAAAATTTAATAATACAAAAAGTTAACAATTTTATGAATTTATTGAACACACTGATTTGACGGTCAAAATGAAGAATTTAGGAAAAAGATAATTTAAAAAATTATGCGAATACATACTGCAAACATAGACACTATTATGAAGTACTACATCATGGTTTGGTAATGAGCTGCACAACCAGGTATCTCTTTGTCATGGCAACTAAACGTGTAAACTGCGTTGGGGATGCAATGTGTATTCAGTGTATTGTGTTGTCATTCTGTTGTGCTGGTTTTTGGAAGTTGGCTACTAATAGCATGCTTGACTTCAAACATAGAAGTTCCATTTAGTATCAGCTCGCTTCATTCTCTCAGTGTATCTAGATAATCATCAATTGTGTTCTATCTATATTTTAAGTATCTCTGCATAACAAGTCATATTTGTACCCATTTATACACTGATATTGTAGAAGTCTATATAACAAGATACTTTTGTAAACTATCAACCTGTATTCCAGGCTTTATGCCCTTTCTTGCTATACTCTGTATCAAACAGCACACTTTACTCATTATTCTTGTTGAATTTGTTCTTGCCATGGGTGAGATACTGCCTGATTGTACTGAATCCAGTTTTCCCATGTGAAACAAGCAAATATGGTCAATTTCATCATAAAACCCGCTTCAGGGGAATCAATAGAATCATCCTTTTTTCCATCCACTTAGGGCTGTAAAAATATATCAAATCCGCAAAAATCAGTTCAGGCTATATGAAAAAGCAGTGCCTCATAAACGTAGTGTATCATTTACCCAGACAATGTACTAGAAAGTCAACGCTTTTCATATATATTATACTTTATCAAAACTGTAAAATGCGATACAGTCTTTAGGATAAAAATGAGAAAACCCACTACACACACAGAGGATGAATCGTAAACAGGTAAATACTTGCCCATTTCCGGATTTGATGGATTTCTACAGGTCTAAAATGGCTAGATACATTTTGGCTTTGTTGCTTCTACTGGAGCACAAGACTTTAAGTAAACGATTCATTATCTCAACATTCCACAGTTCCAGAAGAAGGGATGGCCCATTTTTACAAGTGAGTACTAGCAGTGATAGTACCAATACACATGTTTCAACACTACCTTAAGTCTGTATAAATATATATGTACGATTTCCAACACATAACTGTTATTTGTCTGAGATATGCACTACCACCACTGAATATTATTTCAAAGCTCATAAAGATATGTGATTGACCCGTTTCAGGAAAAGATAAGTTCAAATTCAAGAGATGGAACACAGATACGTCTTAAAATAAAGAAGACCTTTAAAACCAATACTGTTTAGTGTTAACTGACAGTCTCACATATGAACTTTTTAAGTGGAAGTCATTGGACTTGCACATGGGAAAAAAATAGGTTAGGCCGACTCAATTCATCTGAAAAATAATACAATTATTTTGGTTGATATATGAGTCATCCACCAATTTCAACCAAGCAATCGTTTTGGTAAAAATGTTTTGGATGAGTCAAATTGGCATAAAAATACGCCTCTCAGTGCATATATTCTGTACATATATTACAATATATTCAATTTCATATTTTTTGATACGCTTCTCAAATATTTTCAATATTAAAATATCAAAAATATATCATATATATATAAAAATATATCAATATATCAAACTATTAAAATATATATACATTTTAAATATTAAGTTATTTTAGAGGTTTATCTTAAAATATTAAATCATTTGAAAAACGTAGTAAAAATATTAAATTAAGGCTATAATTTGTAGTAGAAGAGGAAAAAATGAAGATCTAAAAAAGTACGTGGTTTTATAAAGCATCTTGTGGACAGATAAACTTGGTAAGCTCACATTTTCCTAATCCCTTTGAATACATCTTCTCTTTAAAAAAACGCAATCATATTCTCAGAAAGAATATAGTTACAGGTGCAAAGAAGTAGATAGTTGCCTGTGAACACCATTTTGATTTTACCTTTGAAATCTAAAATACCAACTCTTTTAATATAATAACAACTTCAGTTTGCTCTTTGTAAGCATAACTTCAGGACCAATCCCCTCTGTTCCATAACATAACAAATCAGAAAAAAAATCAGAAATGCTAAGCACTACCCAAAATTAATTTTTTAAGTTCTACTTTGAGTAATATTGGTTTATTTAGACAACCAGCTAGATTAGGGAATCTACTTTTTCATATAATTATTGTGAGGAAAAATTATTCCTATTACATATTCTCAGCATGATAAATCTCCTCACTCAATCCTTTCTTAATATCTAGGATTCCTAAATTGATTTAATAAGAAAAGATGGAGATATTTTTCTAGTCAGTAGACCATGTGATTAATATCTTTCAACATGTCAAAAGGACAAAATGTATTTTAGCTATAGGAGTGTGGCTGCGGTGTGGCCATTTTGAAAAACGTTAGGTGACTTACTAATAACAACCTATTCCACTAAAATGTAATTCGGGACAAGAATTATGTGTCTTATTTACAAAGACAGATTTCTAAACACATTTATTGTAGTTTAAAGACACATTACACTAAGTATTATTACTGATGGAGCAATGTTATGACCTCAGACACATCAACAAAAGGGAGGTCATAGAAAAGAGGGACAGATTAATTTACAATACCATGTAATGTTACTCTACCTGTGTAATGTTCAGAAGCTTTTGAAGGTCACGAGGTGCCCAGGGTTTAGTCTTTTATTTGTCTTTAAATCCCCCTTCCCATGAAAACCTTATGTTTCCATGATACTCAAAGCCCACTCATTTGCTTCTGACTGAAACACTGACTTCCCACTGCTTTTATTTACAATTATAAGAATATTTTTTTAAAATTATGAATTTATTTATTGAGTACACCCACATTCAGTTTATTTATTTTTTTTGTATTTTGTTATTTTAATATTTTGATTCTAACACACATGCACACACATTCACTGATGAACAAACTCAGACACATTCACTCAATGGCACACAAACACTGATCCACACACAGACACAGGCACTGATCCATACACACATATTGACACAGACTCAGACCTATACACATACACTTACTGACAAAGACATTGACCTGAACATATACATGGCCGTACTGGATTCAGTCTGGCATTTAATGACAATGCACTTGTCAGAAGATGTCCCTCCAGGGGAGCTCATGCATGGAGCCCAGCTTTAGATCTCTGATATAAAGAAAATGCCCTGTGTTTTTTAGCACAGTGCAAGCAAACGTAATGACATTTATTAAATGCGTTTGCTGGTGGCTTGTCTCTGGTGCCCCCATAAGTCAAATATGAGAGGACAAAATAGGGACAGGGCTGGAAGAGGGTAATATGTGTGTGTATAGGGAAGCTGCCTGTGATTTGTGATGTTTTCTGGCAGGCTGCTTGTGTATAGGGTAGACTACCTGTGCTGTTGTTGGTGGTAACTGTATATAGGCATTTTAATTGTGGGATTTTATGTGGGGGGTTAGCTGCAACCTGCTTGAGGAGTTTCTTGTAGGATAGACTGCTTGTGGTCTTGTGAGCTTGAGAATGGGCATGCTTGCAATGTAATGTGTGGAGAGGACTGTTAGTGGAGTAATGTGATTGAGAGAGGTTGAAGTGTGTCTTTGTGTGCGGGGTATGAGTTGTTGTGCATGTGTTGGAGTTTAGTAGTTGTAGTGTATGTGGGGGTTATTATGGATATAGTGTGTGTGTATATAATGTAACAATATATATATTGTTACATTATATGTTTATAGTCTACATTCAGTTCTCTCTATATGTGGAGAGAGGGCATACCATGATGCCTGGTGCCCTGGTTTTGGTTAGTGTAAAAATGAAAGTCAGAATCTCACTCTGGCTCTCTTAACTCATACAACCTGGAAAAGAGGAGGAACAGATGGACTGTTCACCCCTCCACTGTACAAGGGGCAGGAGACATACAAGGGGTGATGGAGTGGTGCATATAATTCCGAGTTAGATGGACTACGTTGTGGTCTTCCTCTATCTCTGAATGAATATGTATTGTGTGCCACACCACCAAGAACCACGAGGGAGCAAAATCATAGACAGACTCTGCAATGCTCCCTTGATGTTCTATTCCAATAGTATGCTGGCTTGTCCCCATCTCACCCAGCAAGCGCTAACAACTGCTCCTCTCTGCATATCCTTCACTGCATTTCTAGTAATGTTCTTGAAATGTTTCAACAATTCATTATGTCTTCATAAAGTCATTTTACCACACCTCTTTAAAGCTTCTTACATCACAGTTTATCAACAAACAGATGTTTTATCTTCTGAAAGCTTCTGGAAAATGTGTCAGATCATTCTCCAGGAGCCATTATTTCCAGACAAAATATAAATCATCCTCTTCATCCAGATGTTCAATTTTCAACCTGAACTAACTTCTGCTATCAAACCTACATTACAAGAATGCTGGAAGCAACTGAGATCCCCATATTAAGTTAATCTGCCCATATGAAAATCAAGACTAGGACAGACCAGGATACAAAAATGGGAACACGATTCCTTATTTAGAAGATACCCATTTATGTTTTCTTCAAGAACCTCTTCCCTTTCTAACAATTTCATGATTTCCTCTGAAATTTACAGATGTGAACTTACCAGGTCAAACAAAACACATTGAGAAGAATAGAACAATTTTATCAAATCCTATACAGAACAAAGTTCAAATAGCAAAGAAAAGATAGCATCTCTACCTGAGCAATAAAGTTTTAAAATTAGTTGAGACTGATCATGTGGGATAAAACAAAAAATATATAAATTCTCCAGGCCATTTTGGTTGCCTCAGTATAGGAATTCATGAAAGAATAAATCAAGCCAAATACCATCTATAGCTGTAAGAAGACAGAAAACTCTTGTGGTTTGTTATATAATATTTCTATTCCATCACTGCCTTGGGAATCAATATCCTTAGAGTTTATAATTGAACTCTCTCCATCTGAAAACAATACCATATTTTTTGTTATAGTTGATCGCCTTACAAAGTTGGCCCATTTCATACCTCTTCAAGGACTTCGTACTACTTCCCAAACCTCTGGGGTATTCATTAAAGAAATAACTTGCCCTTATGACCTCCTGAAGGAAATAATATCTGACAAGGGATTTTCATTTACTTTAAAATTCTGAATCTCAGTGAAATGCAACAAATCCAGCATTCAATTTCTGATTCCGTCCATCCCTAAAATGATGGTCGGACAGATCAAGCATCTGAAAAAAACTGTATAACATTACCATCTGTGTTTCAGTAATCACTTACAAAGTAACTGGACTTTCATACGTCCCATGGCAGATTTTGCATTTGGTAACTATATTCATGCACCTACTTCTCAAACTTCCTCAGGAAGTTGGTGAATTGTTCCTTACCCGCCTCATACTTCCCAGCAGCAGCTACTTTTCTAGCCATGGGTTCCACACATTAGCTGTTTTTAGTTTAGTCTTAGTTTACCTTACTGCGTACCTCAATCCACTTCATTGAGGTGTATAGCAATCAGCTAGCGTTCAACAACAGCACATTCTGTCATTCCTCATGTTTAGCTAGCAAACAATGTAAAGGTAGCACCACACATTTCACCAGTTACTTGGATTCTCTGGTCCACTTTAGTATTTCAGATAGTGCAATCTAAGTACAGTATGCCTCTGCCTATGGACTTAAACTTTAAGAGGACTTAATTGCCACTGGATAATTCAGCAATGCCACAAATATGCCCCAGTTTGAGCCAGTGGCGGATCCGGGGGGGGCAACGGGGCAATTGCCCCCCCCGAGAAATCCGCCGGTCTCCCTCTCCCTCCCCTGCCAGCATGGCAGGCACTGTGCTGGCGGCCGGCGGGGGAGGGAGTGAGAGAGAGGACCCGGAGCTCAGGCTGCAGCTCCTCCGGGTCCTACTCTCGTGAGATTTGAAGCGTTGCCGCGGTTACCACGGCAACGCTCCAAATCTCGCGAGAGTGAACTCTAGCCCGGGAGCGCGGGCTAGAGTTCACTGTCCACACTGGACCACCAGGGAATCCCCCACCGGACCACCAGGGAATCCCACCGGACCACCAGGGATCGAAGTATGTCCCCCCTCCTCCCCAGTAAAGGTAAGAAGGGAGAAGGGACATATTTCGGATAAATAATTAAATAAAAAAATTAAATTCGAATTAAAAAAAAATATATATATTATAAAAAAAAGCCACAGACACATACTTTGCCCCCAAACTGCCCCCCATTAACACAAACTGCCCCCCCATACACACACACTGCCCCCCACACAACTGCCCCCCATTCACACACACACTGCCCCATACACACAAACTGCCCCCATACACACACTGCCCCCCATACACACACACTGCCCCCATTCACACACAGTGCCCCCCATTCACACAAACTGCCCCCCATACACACACACTACCCCCATACACACTGCCCCCATTCACACAAACTGCCCCCCATTCACACACACTGCCCCCCCATACACACACTGCCCCATACACACATACTGCTCCCCCCATACATACATTCACACAAACTGCCCCCATTCACACAAACTGCCCCACATACACACACACTGCCCCACATACACACACACTGCCCCCCATACACACACACTGCCCCCCATACACACACACTGCAACTGTTACACACACATACTGTCCCACACATACACTGCATCCCTGACATACACTGCCGCCCTCACTCACACACTACAACCTTCACACACACACTGCACCCCTTACACATTGCACCACTCACACACACCACTGCTCCTATGCCCTACTACAGCCCCATTTCCCAGCAGATCTCAGGTAAGTTGTCAAACTGTTCTTAAACGGTTTGACTACTTACTGTGGGAGGGGGTCCCGGCACTATTGACACCATAACCACTACACTGAGCTGTAGTGGTTATTGTGTCTGGATTATTTCTTTCAATAATCTACAAGTGCCCCTTCCGAGATCAGGCTCTGGATCCGCCACTGGTTTGAGCTGGGACTCCTTGGAATTGATTTGCAGCAAGCATCGAGAGTCCTGAACTGAATACATGTAAAGATTCAGGCTTATGACTTCCAGACACAGAGTTTCACAAAGTAAGAGACATTATTATCACAATGGTGTAGTCTGCTGTCTCTCCAGGCTATGACTGTGATGTACACATGCATAGTGTCTATTGTTACAGTCGGCAGAGTGTTGTATGTCTTAGGATAAAGAAACAAGGTTCAGGGTAAATAAAAAGAAGGTCAAGTATATAGATTCAGTGTTTCATTGTACCTTGTGCCATACGAGTGACTATTGTTTTAGTCTGCAGAATGATGTATGTCAAGGATAAAGCAGCATGGTGTGGGGTGAATAAAAAGGTTAAGGTCAAGTATATATATTTAGTGTTTCATTGTATCTTGTGTCAAACAAGTGTTAGTATAAGTGTCAGCACATTTTCTATTGTATATACTGTTCTACGCACCCCCATTCCTACACATGCCCATCAAGCTCACGCACCCACACCATTTTCCATCTCAAACACATGTCTCCCATATTCTCACACACAACTATAATCACATTGACAGTTACACTCACAACTCTTATCATACACATGCAGTCCCCACATACAAGCCCCATAACAAATGCAGTTACGCATACAACTCCCATCACACATGATGTCATCTACATAACTACCATCATAAAGATTATAAAGATTCCATCACACACAATGCCATAATTCCAGCATTTACATGAACAAAGGGAAACAGAAGAGGAGCAGTCTACATCTATATACATCTATATTTATAAATAGATAGATAGACAGATAGATAGATAATAGATAGATAGATAGATAGATAGATAGATAGATAGATAGATAGATTTATGTAACTGCTCTTTCATTTTTCCCTCTATTGGTCACTTCTCACTTGAACGGTGAATAAAATCAACATTTAGTGGCTGTCCCACATTAATCATCTTTTTTTTTTTACCCATCAATCATTTCTTTTTTTGTCACCATGGGCAGAATTCGAAATCACGAATCAAGCTAGCATCCCTTGCGCGAGTTGTTTGTTTCATGAATATTATATATGGTGTTTGAGAAAGAATACATTTGAAGACCACGTACGAATTGCCTGTTTAAGACCGAAATAGAAAAAATTGGAAAACAGTCACCTATATGTCTATTTCAGCTTTCACAGCCTTATATCTGCAAATACCTATTGAATTCCTGGCAATTCATGGCTTAGTAAGGAACTCAGACTACCAAAATGAACTGGGAGAAAAAGGAAAGAAAAAGACAAAGTGACAGATTGTGATATATAAAAATGGAAAAACTGACGAGTATAAGTGCTCAATATCTATAATTAGCAGCACATCACCAATGAGGGGTTCTCTCCACCCTTGTGAAGTGAATAGTAAAGATAACAGACAGGAGGTGATCAGCGCTTAAGATTATATATACATACGATACAGATGATACAAGGAAAGGGCTGCGCTTAGATAAAACTTATTGAAAGTCCAGATAAAATCAATGGATAAAAAAGGAAGAAGGTCTTATCTGGCAATGTCCGTAGTGCTTAGTCCGAAACAATAATCTTGCTTTCTATCTTCCTTATGAGCCGTCTCATATGCAAGAGATAAAAACAAATACAGAACCAAAATGGTGTAGTATATCTTGACGAAAAGGAAATTAAAATATAAAACTTGATTGCAAACTCACATTTCCAAGAGCTAGAACCTGTTCTGGTATAGGGGGCGTACAGCGGTTTAGATCCCCGCTTATGGGATATGGAATGATTATCCTTCACGTGCTTCCTCCTTCCGTAGTGTGGGAGATACTCAAATAGAAAGAGACAACCAATAGTGTTCTCTGCATAAAACTTAAAATAAAATATAAAATAAAAGTGGATACTCACAAGACAGGAGCAGGTCAACTGCTCCTGATATTTCGCGTTGGTGGAATAATCCCCACCTAGGATTGCTTGGAGTCCAGCGAATAATGCCAGGTAATAATGATAAATATATGTGTATTAAAAGATAAGTGGTACAATAAAAGATTACCAAATATACTTTAATTATAACATTACAAAGTCTGCCGACTTTGTTAGCCCCATTTCCATGACGACGGCTACAGCATTGTGTTAGCCGTCGTCTATTTACTTCCTGATGACGACGGCCACTGCCTTGTGCGTGCCGCCGTCATCAGTATGCCCGCCCCTCTTCTCGACGTCAGCCGCACCATGTGCGTGCTGACGCCGATTTTCCCGCCCACTGGCGTCTGGCCGCACTTCCTATGCGTGCAGACGCCAGTTGCCAGTTCCTCCACATGACGCCGGCGGCTGTGCAGTGCCGGCCGGCGTCACACTACATATCCCACCACCCCCCTCGGTTATGATGCCGGTCATGTGACCGCGCATCATATAATATATCTTATCAAAAACCGATCGTTTTTCATTTTTAATTATATGTTTAGAATAGTTATTCTTATCTTCATACATATGTACCCCACTCATATTGTTTTAATTGTGTTTTATTATATGTATTTTTTATCTGTAATCTGATTGGCTGTCCAAATTTTGGCGCCAATTTTCGAATTGTCTGTACATGCTATTTAAATGATCCACTGCCAGGTATCAGGTTAAGTGAGGACTTATTTTAGCCACAGTTTGTTTGTTATTTGTTTTTACTTATGTAGCTGTTGATTCCAGCTTTTTAGTTAATAAACCTACTATTTTATTCATCATCACCTGTGGAGTATATCCTTTATACAGGCCTCACGATCCTCCCAGTTCCAGCATATGTCCCTAGGTGGGGATTGTTCCACCTCAAGTTCTTCATACCATTGCTCTGGGTGACGTAAGTAGGATATTTTCCTCCATCAATACCAGTTATTTGTATATACTATACTACTGGATTTCCAATTTTGCTCTTTTCACATATACCTGCTCAATCCTCTAAACAAGCTCCAAAGACCCTCCACTTATATCCATAGACAGGGATTATTGCATTTAGGCCTTCATAATGGAGCTGAGACAGCTCTAAAAAGTGTGAGTATGCACTTTTGCCAATTTCTACTCCCTTCATAAACATCTACTGTACTGCACCATAATCTGTGTCTTGCTTTGTACTTATAGATTCATATACTAAGAACACCATCTGTATCGTACGTATATATAACTTAAAAGATTGTGATATATGTAAGAAGGCGGCAAGAAACCTTGGACCAGTCCCCATTGCTATGCACACTCTATACATCCTGTAGGGGGCAGAGAAAACCAGCACATCCCTTGAGCCATACCATCCCTACCAGTATATATGTAGGAGTATTAAATCAAAGTAAAGAACTCGCTCTATAAGTTCAAGTTATATTTGTTGATAACAATGGGAATTTTCTACATTATTCACCTACGATTTTTCAAAAAAACATTCTTTCTTTCATATACACACACAAAATATAATTATTGCAGGAAAGGTAACATATCGAGGTAATAAAAGGGTCACGAAAAAAATAGGCAATGTTCATTCTCAGAGTGACCCTCAGCCTATCGCCCTTTATACACTGTATTACAATGTGTGATGTTTATCCTGTTCATTTAATCAGATTATCTTTATCTGTTATTAGGACTTAGATGAGATCAGGTCATATTTTACATTAAATTAATGCTTAAAGGCAGAAAATTCTAAAAGGTTTTGTAGACATTTTCTCTCTATCGCACATTGTGGAGATTTTTGTTTTGACATTGTAATTCTATCAAATTAAACATTTGAACATAAAGGCACAACTTTGTAAGTTTATGAGAACTAACCAATTTTTAAAATCATTTTGTTCATTGTATTATTTCTTAAAACAATGCTTGCCAGTTTGCTCCCTCTGATGTTCTCCTTAAGTATAGTCTGAACCTGCTCACAGTTATCAACATGCTTGTGCACAATGAAATTGACTATAAGTGTAGTAATGGCGGTACGGAGTTACAATCCACCCCAGACGATAGGCAATAGGGGGAGCACATAGAACCCCCACTCTGCATTGTCACTCATTGTATAGTGGTTGCGAAGGACTGCAGTAGAAGATCGTATTTTTCTGCCTGGTCTGACAGGAAGCTGTGAGAAGTATGCAGTGAGTGAAGGGGAAGAAAGTATGATGTCCAGTCTTATCTCCACTCACTGCAAGCCATGACCAAATGGGCAGAAGAACATGAAGATCTGCTACTGCAGTCCTGCACTGTTGGACTACAATACTGGTAAGTGACACACAAGTGGTAAGGAAGATGTAAGACAAACACATAGGGTAAGGGAGGTTAGGAGACAACAAAGGGGTCAAGCAGGAAACACAGTGGAGTGAGGGTGTGCAGAGAGACACAATGGAGGGTGTAGTGACACACAAAATATTTTGCCATTTGTGGTGGTGGAAGGAGTGTGCCAACACACAATTCCACCCTGGACACCAAGTAACCTAAGTATGCCTCTAGAACTGAGCACGAGTGTCTTCCTGATGGACTTCTTATGGAAGGTAAGTCCAGATATTTACTGACGCAAAACTCTCTCCATGATTGCAGCAGAGAAGCCTACTGGAATTGTGCCAAGATCATTGAATAGAATAGAGCAATGGGGAATTATAGTATTTTAGAAATGTCATATATAATTTCAGAAATAATGGGCACAAATCCCATTATAATAACGATTCATCCATCTACTACCTTTCTAGATTTTCACTGTTACTTTAAAGAGATCCAGATGTTTGGCAGCTGACCTTGTGAATTTGAAAGGACTGGATTCTTTGTTCAAGGTTTATTCTTACACTTTCAAATGAAAGGCATAGAGACTGCAAAGCAACATAATGGTGAACAATAGACTTTCAGAGCTTGTGGTAGACACTTGTAGAAAGGCAGTTGTTATCAGTAGTACACACGATTCAAAGGTCCACTGCTTCCTTATGAACCTTCATTAACTGGAGGTCATTGAAACGCACATGATTGACAGAGATCCATACCCATCAGGGAATATTTTACTGAATTGATTTTGGATAGAATCATATGGGATGTGATCTATTTTAATGTTCAGTGTGGTTACAATGTAGTTATGAATGTATAAACAAACATTCTAATCAATGTCAATATCATGTTACTGAGATTGAATTTTTCATTTCTTCAATTAGTACCGCTACACCAGGAAAGAAATCGGAGGAAGAAATTAATCTCCAATAATTAGCACCTTTAAATCTGTATGGAATGCGATTCTATGTATAAAAGCAATTATCAGACGTGTCTATAATAATGTCGATTTAAACATACACCAAAAATCAGCAAAAATTGGTCTGTGATAGCTTCATATTTCCCTGTATGAACTGTATTAATGGATCCTCAGAAATGCAGGTTTGATTCCTTACAAGGGCAAATCACCTCTTCATCCTACTGAGGCTGATATAATATGCGCCATCGAGTGTTATTACAATAACATCTATACCCCAGGATACATTTGAAAATATCAATGTACTGTAGTCTTTCTGGTAAAATTACGCAAAATTATATCGATGGTACATATTAGCTCTGCATAACCAAACACTTGTAACAGTGTAGGCAAAAGAGGTAACTCCAGCAAAGGCTTCCAGAAAACATTGTCAAATGCAAGCGAATATTAACCATTTCATCTTAAAATGTCAAATATCCATTGAATAATTTTGCATTCTGTTAGGGAGTCTTCATCAAATGCAATCTATAAAAAAAATGCAACAGTACAAAACATACAAATGTACGCACAGTGACACAAGCTTTATTATGATATCTATCCAGCAGTTCTTTAATTGTTTGGATCATATACATAGGTTGATATACTGAATATATTTTTTAATAGTATTCTTTTAAACTTATGTATGCCCAGGGTCTCTTTTTTTCTACATACACATACAACTGGGATTTTTACCTAAAGTAATTGCTGCCTTCCTTGACCTGTCACTGTAATCCTGCTTTATGTTTGCCAGCCCTTGGCCTACACCTATGACCTCAATTACTGCAGTTCTTAACTTTTCCTATGTCTCCAATGTCTATGAATGGTTCTTCTCTGTGCTTCTATCCCAGGTTTCATTTGCTCTTTTGTCCCCTGCTCCTGACGGCTTTTCACCCTACGTGGGACCATTTGTGTCTGCGCTGCTGATGGAATACGTGCAAACAATTCCGTTAGCGTATTTACTGAAATAGATTAAAAGTAGCCCTAACATGTACTTTATTATTTTAATAAGTACAGTGTTATATGTAATTGTGTCTGTGGTTAGGGTAACTGCATTGACCTAGGATTATAATCTTGTTGTGCTTGACCCAAGCTGGTCTGATCTCAATTTTATTATTCTTAATGTGGCCTGACTCAAAACAAAATACATTATCTTGTTTAAACCTGAACTCTGATTTCATTCAAGGACTTTGACCTTACTGAGCATGAACTATTTAGCATGCTCTTGGACTAAGATATTTTTTATTCTTCAAACTTACCTAACTATATTCATTATTGGATCTGACCACCCTTTCCATATGCAAATAGGGTCAAACCTCAGAGCAGAAAGGTTTTGGTTTTTTTTTTAAATTGGTTTTAAGCAGCATAATATCACTTATTAGAAATTTGAAGAAGCATAATTCCTTTTAATCGTGCATTGATTATTGATGTTCTAGCACAGCAACAATAAAAATAGTTACGAGTGCCCTTGATTTCCTGTAGCTGACACATTTTACTAAAGCAAGACACAGATAGAACAGAAAGCTAATTTTCCTTCTTTGGGAGACAAAGGGAAAACGTCCTTTAACACACACACACAATAGTCAGACGAAATAGTGATTTTGGCATGCACAATAACTGTCAAAGTGATATGAGCATAATGGCTGTTTAAGTGTTGGGACATACATTTGGGTACAGGTTCTGGCGATGAGCCCAGTTACAAGACATTATAGGGCATAGACTGGTCCAAATCAAATGTTCACTACCATGACTCTTTTTGGATATTAGGTCACAGACCTCATCAAATGATTTCCTTAGCTCACAAGAACTTTCAATAATTCAGGAAGAGTTATCAGATTCCACCTGGTAAAAAGTAAGGGCAAGTATGCATGAGCAAACTGTCAGGACATTCTGTAGGTCCTACAGAAAGAATGTGTCTATGACAACGACAAAGAGGCTTAAATATATCATAGGGTGCAAAAGGATTATGTGCACTTCCCAAATAATAACAGTAAGCAAGCACAAAATTCAATAAATTCTGAGCAAAAAAAAAATGAGAACAGCAAAACAGAAAATTTACTTAGGACTTCAATGCAAGAGTAAGTAACTATCTGAGTATTGAGAATAACATTTTACATGATCTAGTTAACCAGTTAACATTCTCTAAATTGATGAGATCACTTGTTCATCTTAGTAATGCTGATTTTTCCCGCTGGCCTCCTGGATGTTGCACGCTCGCGTGCAGCGTGCTTTTATGGGTGCCCGACTCAGTCATCTGACTTGGCGCGCAGTGATGATGTCATTAGTCAAAATGGGAGGTATAAGTACCACCCACGTGTTATAATGAACTCTGATTGGAAGTTAGCTAATCAGAGTTGTTCTAAACCTATTTAAAGGGACACTCCAGGCAGCCTTTTTTACTCACCTCGTTCCAGCGCCGGGAGCCTTGTGAAGCCGCGCCCCCTATTTCGTCAAAATGACTAAATAGGCGAGCGCGAGCAGGGAGCAATTAGACGCTTCCTTTTTGAAGCGTCATTGCTTCCTTGTGCGCATGTGCGGCTTCGCCACACATGCGCACATACTTCATAGGGTGGCATTTATGCCGCCCTATGAAGTCCTGAGCGCACTACCGCGCATGCACGCAGTGTGCGCGGCCGCAAGCTGAGCTGACTGACAGCTCAGCTCGCAGTCTTTGCCCGCCTCCTCTCTTCTGCTGACAGGCAAGAGAGAGAAGGCGCGCACACAGTGCCTTCTCTCTCCTGCACGCATCAGACGTATTTTAATACGTTACGTCTGACGTGTACATGGCCTTTTTAGGGCTATACATGATAGGAAGTCCCTCTGGTGGCCGTCTGAGTGACGGCCACTGGAGGTATTCCTATCAATCAATGTAAACACTGTATTTTCTCTGAAGGGGAGTTATAGATCGCAGGGAGTTATAGATCTCACCTGAACAACTACATTAAGCTGTAGTTGTTCAGGTGACTATAGTGTCCCTTTAAACTTACCTTTCTGTTTCCTCTTTGTCCTGTTGTGGTCTTTGATAGCCCAATAGCGCATTATACTGTGTTTGATTATGTGGTTACCGAACTTTGGCTTGTCTCTCGTTTATTCTGTCTTCTTTGATCCTTGACCTTGGCTTGTCCTTGCGTATGCCGTTTCTCTGTTGTCCTTGACCTCGGCTTGTACTCTGACTACTCTCTTTCTCTTTTGCATAGCCCGGCCACTCTAAGGACCGGTATTGCAATCCTGTGTGTCTGTGATCTGTCTGCGTGTTTAGGTTCCCTGGATACCATGACAGATAGTGTGAATATGGCAGAGAGATGGGAGGTGAGTATGGCATGGGTGAGTGACAGGATTGGGGGAGTTATTGTGAGTGTGACAGGATCAAGGAGAGTGACAGTGTGTGTGCTGGGGTGACAGTGTGTGTGATGGGATGTGACAGTTACACAGACACACATGCACATAAAAAGACAAACACACACTGACATACATGCAGATACACCGTATAACACATACAGATACATACATAGACACACATGTTGATATATAGACACACAAACTAACACACAGATACACAGACACACACACACATATATATATATATATATATATATATATATATATATATACACACACAGACACATGCAGATACACAAAAGAGAATGAGGGTTGCATTCAATCATAAAAATCACAGGGTGCTAACTGAGTATGGGTCAGCATACCCCATAAAACATATGTCAAGGAACAAATTATCAGGCACTCACTGTGATACGTTTAAGCAGCTTTAATGGAGACAGCAATGTTTCGACCTGTACCCAGGTCTTTGTCAAGCTAACACCACATCAAAAAGTAAGCATTTATGTACACACATAATCAATTAATGTGAAATTGCTAAATTCATCAAAACTGGCATGCAGATACACAGACACACAGAATGACACATTCAGATACACAGAATAAAACTCAATGAAACACAAACACTGACACACATACAAATACACAGAAACACATGCAGATACACGGACACTTAATGACAAACATTCAGATACACAGAATGACACTCATACAGATGCAAACAGTGACACACATACAGATACATAGGGCAGATACTGACATACAGATACACATATAGAAACACATACACACATACATACAGACACATATACACACACATACAGAGACACACACATACAGACACACATACACAAACACACACACACATGCAAAACGTTTCAGTCACCCTCCTGTTTCCCACCTTTTAGGTGTAGGAGGATGACTTCCCTGGAGTCCAGTGGCTGGCTCAAGCTGAGTTCCCACTCTGACTCCCTCTTCTCACTTCCTCCCCACATCTGACATCCTCACAGGGCAATGAATTTCCTGATGGCAATGAATTTCCAGGGGGCCTGATCAGCGCTGCGGCACTTTATCAATGCATTGCCATCGGGTGGCACTAACAGCATGGGCCACCCAATGGGCCCCTGACCCCAAGGTTGCAGGGGTCAACAGGGTGGCCGGGCCCCCTGGAGTGACAGGCCCAGTTGCACCTGTGACTCCTGCGACCGCGGTAGTTCCGCTACTGCACTCTGCATATTTCTGTGAGTTTTGGTGCTATGGAGCTCTTCAAATGGCTACTCCAACCCTTTTTAAATAACATTTCAATTTAAAGTAGAACACCCTATTGGGTATTGCTCAACAGGACACTCCCCCATAAAATGGAGGATTAAAGGGTAAAACACCTGCAATCTAATGCAGAGGGAAGCTTCTGGCACTACTACCGACATTCTGACGTCACTGGCTCTGAAACAGAAGTATGTGATTGGACCATTCCCACTGGCTCAGAGCACATGCACATGCTTGAAACCAGAGGAAGGGAGGGGTAGTGGATGGGGATAACTGGACTACTATTTCTTTTTTTAAATCCATCTTTAAAAAAGGGGGAGATGGGGAGGAATGGGAGAAACTACAAATAGGGAGAAAGGGAGGGAGGCTTTTCTTTGCAGGCACCCTGCCTACAAAGGGAGAATCTAACCACATCTGTTGCCAGTGCGCAAAATTGACATTAGGCAGCCCCTAAGTCATGTGTGCCATGGGTGTAACTAGCACCCGGCACACAAGTCCAGATATGGCTGGATGTGCTGTGTTTCAAGCAGAAGCACTGCACATACCACCATTACCACTTCAAAAAACACAAGTGATCATGGTGGTTGGAGTAACCCTTTAATACACTAATGCATGCCACACATAACTATGAGTTTAATGATTACACATCATTCTTTTTCCCTACTGTTATGAAGTTCTGTTTTACACTCATGCACACTGCAGATAATTGTAAGAATGCTGTGAAACATTGTAAGACTTTCAAAACAATGTATATTCCCATGAGTTTTACTGCTTTGGAGCACTGTGATAGGAGCACTGTGACACAAGTCCAGATATGGCTGGATGTGCTGTGTTTCAAGCAGAAGCACTGCACATACCACCATTACCACTTCAAAAAACACAAGTGATCATGGTGGTTGGAGTAACCCTTTAATACACTAATGCATGCCACACATAACTATGAGTTTAATGATTACACATCATTCTTTTTCCCTACTGTTATGAAGTTCTGTTTTACACTCATGCACACTGCAGATAATTGTAAGAATGCTGTGAAACATTGTAAGACTTTCAAAACAATGTATATTCCCATGAGTTTTACTGCTGTGGAGCACTGTGATAGGCTCAAACACACTGTACATTACTATGAATTGTATTGTTGTGGTGCTCTTTAATGCACTTCTACAGTGCAGACACGAACGCAAGGAGGATTAGGCAGCCGCCTAGCATGCTCAGGGGACTCAGTCTCCATGTGATTGGCAAGAAAAGAGCACAAAGCACAGAAAACACAGAACACACAGCACAGTGCTCCTGTGTTTAAGCATGCATTAGACTGGCATAAGGCTATCCTAGACTTAAGATAAGGCCAGGGACTAATAAAAGTGTTTAAAAATATTGGGCAGACTAGATGGGCTGAATGGTTCTTATCTGCTGTCACATTTTATGTTTCTATGTTTCCTCTCCTGCCGGTCACTGCATGTAGCATGGTCAAGCCGCAGACCGCGCTCGAGGATCTTCTGTATCTTGTACCCAGTCTAACAGGAAGCTGCTCACTGAGACTGCCGCACAGCTTCCTGTCAGAGGATACAGAAGATCCTTTACTGCACAGCCACACTACATTGAGGGAGGTGAGCAGGTACAGGATTGGGGGGGACCACAAAGGGACCAGGGGATGAAGAGACCCTGTTGGGACGGGGGGGGGGAGACCATAAAGGCATAGTGGGGGGAGACACAATAAAGGGACAGTGGGAGGTGGGGAGAACCACAAAGGGACAGGGGGGATAAAAAAACATAAAGGGATGGGGACGGAAGGGAGACCGCAAAGTGACAGGGAAGAAGAGACCATAAAGGGACAGCCAGGGTGGAGAAAGAAAGTCACCAGAAAGTGGCAGGGGCAGTGAGAGACCAAAAAGAACTGGGTGGGACGAAGAGACACACAGGCTGAGGAGATCAAAGAGGCAAACAGAGGCCTGGGGAAACAAGAGGCACACTGAGGGGGACAAAGAGATACACAATAGGGCTGGGGAAAACAAAGAGACACACTGTGGACCTGGGGGGACAAGGAAACACGGTAGGGCTGGGGAGGATAAAAAGACACACAGAGGGGCAGGAGGGGGCAAAGAGACTTAAAACAGGGCTCGGGGGACAAAGACACACAGAGGGGCTAGAGGACAAAGAGACACACACAGAGGCTGGGGGGGGGACAAAGAAACACACAGAGGAGTGGGAGGGGGAGAATTAGACCCACAAATGTGCTGGAGGGGGGAGACACACAGAGGGGCTGGAAAATGGGATAAAAAAACAAACAAACGAGGTGGGAGAGAAAGAGACACACAAAGGGGCTGGGGTAAGAAATAGACATACAAAGCTGGCAATTTTTGCTTTGGGTGGGGTGTGAGGGGTGTATCTAGCTGGTCTTGCCTAGGGTGCAAAATAGTTTTGCACCGGCCCTGCGCTTATACACACTGCACATTAGGACGTTAGTTGACATGAAGGGAGCTAACCTAGAAGGAGGGGGCTTTCTTCCTCATATTTACCATAGGTTTTGCAAACATTAAATATAGAGAGCAATATGACTTATGATAAATATAAAAATTGGTGTTCACAATGATTCGCTGTTCATTAGATTAAAATAAAAAAATGTATTCCACATCTTTAGAATATAGTAAAAAAATATATTTCAGCATGCATCTGGTAAACTTTGCGTTTCTTGTCTCCTGACACTTTGTCAGCCCTGTCTTAAGGTTCACAGAAAGACTATGCCAGTGGGAATACACATCTGTATCTTAACGCTATAGTGATCCTGTCTCTAGCTCTACATAGGTCCACATCCCACACCCCCATTTGACATAAAATTATTTTTTAAATAACGTTTTATTTACCTTTCACCAGCACCAATGTGCGCTGGGGGTCTAATACGCATGTGCAGTGAGTGCCACACATACATTTAAACTTCCCTGTAAGAAAGTATTAACTTATTGAGCAAATGTTTTCCCATTGAGACTTCCAAGTCACATAACTGGATTTTACTTAGTCAAAGCAGGAGAAGTACCTCTAGTGACTGTCATACTGACAGCCAGTAGAGGTGGCCTTAGCCCCGCAATGTACACTGCAAAAAAAGACCTTATAGACAACTCGGTAATCCCTAAATCCTGGACTGGTGGGCAGTGGGGGAGGAGGAAGGGGGGCAGGTTTGGGAACCACTGCTAACCAAAACCACTGTTTTCTGTGTTTTGGTTGAAGTTTCCCTTTAACATGGGGAAACTTATGTAACCTCTCATTATTTTCTTGACAATAATTATTACACGCCATTGCAAGAAATCTATTACAAGCTTTTTATATATATATATTTATAAATTGCCTTTAAATATTTCCATGTTTGGCAGAGGAGAAAGTGTTCTTTTTTAATTTGAAAGTGTAGAGAACATTTCATTTAAAAAAAAAAAATCAAATAAGTTTCCTAAAGCCTTGGCAGATAAAAATTAAAGTTCAAAATCAAAATGTTAGAATATATCTGAAACTGAAAATCTATAGTAATTATTACTTGTAAAAAAGCAAGGCATTTCACTTTTAAATGTCATAAACTGTTTAATGCTCTATGGAAAAAAGTATATGGCATATTTAATATTTCTAAGTTAAATCCTATGAATGCACCAAAATAATTTGTACACACTGTAGTTTTCTACAAAATGTAATTTTTCCTCTCCCTTAAATAGGGACTAAGAATTTTAGAGTGATCAATGGCACAATCAAACAATTGTTGCAATCTGGTCAGTACAAACCAACGTAGTAAAAAACTACATATAAAGTTCTTAATGATATTCTCTGCTCTATAAAATTCTGCTTAAGTATTGGGAAAAGGACTCTAACCACTATCACGAGCAGAGAATACAGAGGGCCTCACTCCTGCCAGTCACTCTCTGTAGCCACGCCCAAGTTACTGATTTACCAAGACGTTGTACTCTAGTGCCGGTTGTGTGGCAGAAAAAAAAGTGTTCAGCCATGAGAGGCTGGTCCCAGCAATGTGAGGAGCTGCTGGGGTCAATGAGCTAAAGGTTGCTGAGGTATGTGACATCATATCTCGACGACCAAACGGTGTGGAGAGAGAAGAGCAGCTTCAATTGGGCAGCAACACCTGGTGTGACCCCTGTTTAACCAATTTAAGACTGTTTAACGAAGATTTAAAAAGAAAAAACAGTAAGTGTGTGTGTGTGTTTGTGTGTGCATGTAAATGAGCCAGTGAGTGTGTGTGTGTGTGTGTGTGTGTGTGTAAGAGGTAGAGAGTGTAGGTGTGTGTGTGTGAGAGCCAGTGTGTGTGTGACACAAAGTTAAGAGGCCACAAAAGATGGAATAAAGACATAAAAGCTTGAACAGAATGGCAAACAGGATACAATATGCAAAAAGGGAAAAGAGAAACAAAAATGTGGTAAATTACACACAAGGGGCAAGTGGGGACGAATTTTAGAGGCGGCAAAATGCATCTTTATCTGTGTAGACAAAAATCCTTGCACCGGCCCTGATTTTGATCATTGTTTTGCATCTTATGCCTGTTTCTGTATTTTTTGAGTGTAAAGGAGCTCATTATCGTACAGTGAGATCCTTGAGAAATAAAGTCAATGAGTCGAGGCACCTTTTCTTGATGAACAAAAAGGAAGATGTTCTTATCTCCTACACCAAGTAGAGAATCTGATTTCTGCAAGGTGCTACATACAGAAAGAGTTGATTATCCTGACCAAGCTATGGGTATATAGAGATAAAACAGGTTACACATGAAAAGTGGGAACATCTGGACAAAAAAGGTGGGTCTTCCAAGAGCAAGAAGATTGAGTTAAAGGATCACTATAGGGTCAGGAACACAAACATGTTAAAACCACCATCTAGCCTCCCTGGAACCCTCATGCCTCCATAAATATAGCAAAATCTTACTGTATTCAAGCCTACAGCTGTAGATCTGCATGCTGTTTGCCTCAGAAAAACAAGCTGTCAGCTGACATCATCAGAAGTGGTGGCCTGATCCAATCACAAGGCTTCCCCATAGGATTGGCTGAGACTGACAAAGAGGCAGATCAGGGGCAGAGCCAGCACAATTCAAACACAGCCCTGGCCAATCAGCATCTCCTCATAGAGATGTATTGAATCAATGAATCTATATGAGGAAAGTTCAGTGTCTGCATGCAGAGGGAGGAGACACTGAATGTTTGGATGCATTTTAGGCAGCCATGACCCAGGAAGGATCTCTAACAGCTATCTGAGGAGTGGCCAGTGAAGTTATCACTAGGCTGTAATGTAAACACTGCATTTTATCTGAAAAGACAGTGTTTACAGCAAAAAGCCTGAAGGTAATGATTCTACTCACCAGAACAAATTCAATAAGCTGTAGTTGTTCTGGTGACTATAGTGCCCCTTTAATAACTGAGGGTATGGTGGAGATGAAAAGGTTGATGTTTAAATCATTTAATAAGGAATATTGCAACACAATATGTACTGTTAGTTGCAAAAGGCAGCGACTCAGCCAATCACCGGCACCCAATATTTCTTGATGCTTCACCTCTCTGCTCGGAATATTGGTCAAGCAGAGAAGAAAGATATCTTTGCCGATGGGCGTTCAGAGCGAAAGCTAGGATTTATTTTGCAAAAGTGTATAACACTTTATAGTAACACAGCATCTAGGATCTCCGGTTGTCGAAACAATCTGATTGAGATGAAGTTGTTTAATAAAATAAGTCTATCACAATATGAAAAAAACTACCATTAATTTCCAGCACATAACCACTCTTTCTACTCACGTTTTAGTATTTTAACCTTTTGGTTGATTAACAGAATACGTAATACTCACCCTCTGTAATTAAAATGTAAAAAAAAAAGTACTTGTTTTCTAAATATTTAAAATGTGCCCAGTATTACCCATTGAATTGTAAAATCCATGATATAGCTTAAAAAAAACACAAGGTAACAAGCCAAGTAAAAACACAAATACACGAATAATTCTACCGAACAAACTCTCTAACAAGGAAAACCATTACACGGAATGGAGCTGAGGGATTAGTGAAAGTCTATAGGCCAATGTCAATGTTGTCACAAAGCGGTATTGTAGTGAATTTCTCCCTTTTAAGATGCACACCCTAAGGATTATAAGAGGATGTCCAGGAACAAAGACTGGCGTCATGAATGTCATCTAATAAAGAGCAGCAGCAATCCGTACTGAACAATGACGCAGATTGGACAAAGGTAATTTGACAAATTGAAGATAATTGTGATTGACTCATATATCAGCCAGTATTGACGATTGGCTGTTCCAGCACTGTGATTGGCTGTTCCAATGAAGCTGACTGACCAAAACATTCTGATAAAACGATCTAAAGATACTAAGCTCTTACTACCCTCACAGTTTAGACAGAACTCATATTTTCAAAGGCATTTACACAATTGTCTGCAAGCACGTCCAATGCTTAAATATTGTTTGTCCATGTGGTGTCTCTTTATCCCAGAACTGCTTAATCATAAATGCAGAGAACATGGAGCTCGTCAGAGCCTCGAAACAGCCACACGATAAGAGAAGATGCCTCTTCAATGTTTCCTGCTGTAACATCCAGATTGCTTTGGAGTTCATGTAGAGTTCAACAACTTGCATTTTGCAACACCGCTGATATTTGTATTCTCACAATATTTAACATAACAGGCTAAATAAAATCACAGAATTTCCAGTTTTGCCGACATTCGTAAAAGTTCAGACCATGGCAAGGAGTAAAGCTGTTTCCCTGGGTTACTGGCCATATTAGTATTAGTAATAATATTTAGTAAATGAGTGGGCAGTTCATTATTTTAATAACATATAGGGCCTTACTTAACCTTTGCGCTTACTATATATTTTCTGTGACTGTTATTTTCAATCCCTAAAGAAACCAAACCAACAGGAAATGGCAGCAGTAGTATCCCAATGCCAAAATGCAACAGAGCATTTCAGGAAGTTGAGTAAAAGTTAGAGCACGTAATGATCTCAAGTAAATTGCAATTAAGTTCATACTTGTAGAACATGCAGAGCGATCAGAAAGCATGGTACATTGTTTTATTTAAAGGGATACTCCAAACACCATAGCCACTTCATTGTTTTGAAGTGATCATGGTGCATGGAGTCTGTATGGGCAATGTTTCAGATTTACTCCACCTCCCTCAGGAGTACATGACTGCACGTAGAACTTGGCCTCGGTGTGACATTACAGGTGAGTTTTTGCTTTCTTTCTTTTCATGCCAACAAGGGTAACAACAACCAAAAACAGTATCTTAATAAAACACTGTTTTTGGTTAGAGTAGCCTCTAACTCTGGTTCTTAAAAAGGAAAGCTATCGTACTTTTTCGTTAATATTTTAAATAAAAGACGACATGTGTATGTGTATATTGTATAAATTTAGGTAAATACTGTACCTCCTGGTAAACTATCTGAAAGTCCTCTCCAGTCAGGAGCACAGGCTATCCAACCAAAACCATAGAGATAATCAAGGGTTTGCGTGTGTCCATAATATGGACATTGTGCACAATCGCTGGTCATCTGACGAATGCAATGTGAGATATTTTCAAACCTTTAAATTGTGCACAATCATATCAGATTAATTAAATTTTTGACCAAAGATTAGACATGTGCATTCGTTATCGTATGAATACGACTCCGTCCGAAAATATATATTTTTTCGTATTTGTTTACTAAAACGTAAACGAAAGCCCTATAAACTAAATATAAACTAAACGAAAGAGCAAATTCCGAATGCATTACCTTTTCATTTTGTTTAGTTTGTTTAGTAGACTCTCTGTGTCTCTTGATGTTTTCACCAACGCAACACAGCACCAACCGTGCTGCAGGGGAATTAATCCCACAGTACAGAGAAAATAACACTGCACATGCGCGAAAAAAAAGAAGTAGGGAGCCGGCAGCGCTACCAGCATCCTCCTTGTTATAATATTAATTCCTACCTCACCCCTCATTAAAACCTATGGGGTTCACTATGACCCCCATATTAATAAAAGGGAGGTTAAAGCAGGCCATGAGTAGGGGCATGTCGCGTAAACAGCGAGCAGCCAGTTGCTTAAAGCAACCAATCACAGTGTTATGAGTCAAATTACACAGCATGGGAAAATTCCAAAGAACTTTCCCACGCTGTGTAAAATGACACAGAGCACTCTGATTGGTTGGATTTCAGAGTGCTGTGACAGGTAAATGTAGAGACTTACTGTCTTACCTGATTTAACCTCCCTTATATCAATAGTAGTTTTAAATTTGTTTAGGCGACATGCCCCTACTTGCGGCATGCCGCGAGTAAGGGCATGCGGGAGGATTTAACCTCCCTTTTATCAATATGAGGGTCAGAGTGACCCCATAGGTTTTAATGCGGGTGGGGTGGTGTAGGAATGGTTCGCCGGCTCCCTCCTTGCTTTTTTTTGGGGAGGGGAGGAGCGCCTGCGCATGTGCAGTGCTGTTTCCGTCCTAATGGCCGAAAACTATTTTTTAACAAATTTCGTTCGAAAACAAATGGTTTGCGGATGGAATTTTGGATTGACGAATTCAATTTTTATTTAGTCTGAAATCATTTGTACAAAACGAAAATTTCATTGGTGCACATGTCTACCAAAGAGTACTAAAGATGGCTTCCCCAATGCAGCAAGACTTAATCAAAAAGTTCTGAAAAGTATTATTAAGTTTCATTACCGTTGAATGAATTACAAAGGTATACGCAACAAAGCTATATTATAAGTAATGTTTTTTTTCTAGTGATAATCAAAAACAATGAGATTTTTTTTCTTTAAATTTGAGGCTTGGTTCTGAGTCAAATCACGCACGTTTCATTTTCTGCCTTCTGAACAAATTAAACCATGATCACACTGCACAAATATGTGATATACGGTGTTTAATTTAGTCAATAGATTTGGGCACCTCTGAAGTAATTGAGAGGCTCACTAGTTCTAATCACAGTGACAAGGCCATATTGTTAATATGAAGAAGGTTACCATAGTTGATAGAGGGTAAAATTAAGAATTGAATTGTGGTTTTAACAGAAAAATATATCAAAATTTTGAAATATTATATCTAAACAGGGCATCATATGATGAGGGACTTGATGTGTGAAGAAATATAATGAAGAAATGAACAACATTAGCATAAGGACACTTACATTATTGC
This sequence comes from Pelobates cultripes, assembly GCA_933207985.1. Taxonomy (NCBI): domain Eukaryota; kingdom Metazoa; phylum Chordata; class Amphibia; order Anura; family Pelobatidae; genus Pelobates; species Pelobates cultripes. The sequence goes on from OW240914.1 coordinate 293,648,404, forward strand.
AGCAAAACTACTTTTTTATCATAGGGAAATGGATTTTTTTTTTTACCAAGCACAAAGTCTAGCATTAGCAGCGTTATAGGGCTCGGGACTGGAAATAAGATATGTAGCAACCATCAAATGTATTTGTTGTCTAGTTACACTTACTAGACAGTGCAGTTGATATATTTTATTATTTAATCCTAAATGATGAAAGTGGTACACTGTGTTCTAATTTTCAAGGTAAGCTAAACAAACATTATCTGTAAATAGGCATTATTAGGCCATTTTTGCAAGCTTAAAACCCAATTCTAATGGAATGGCATTTTAATCTCACATAATTTTTAAAATTTATGTATCAGGCACCTAATTTATTAGCATGCAAGAAAATTTTCAGTGCATCATCAGCCTTCTGATTACCTGTCTGTTTTGGATTGATATTCTGTTAAGGAATCAGATTGAATTTTGGATTACTAAGTACTTTCTAGTACTTAGTACAGACATAGCTAAATTGAGAACTTAAACCCAGGTTGAGGATACCTAACCAGCACAGTCTTGCCTTATGTCATCTATATATCGGGTCCCTGCAATCCTCTCTACCAAGTGTCTATACAGGTCCAACCATAGCGTTCATTGCTACACTGTATCAGCTGAAATACAAGATGGTGTACAAGTTTCTCCATCAAATCAGCAGTAGATCAGGCAGATCTTATTACAAAACATATTATTTTGGCATTGCATTATTATTGTAATATTTCAAAATTACAATTTGTAAAAAAACAAAAACAAAACTTAAATAAAAGTATTTGAAGAAAAAAATCCAAAATTAATTTTAAAAAATACATTTTGTTTTTCGAAATACATAAAATAAAAAAAAATAACAATTAAATTAAACCCTCGTCATGGCATTTCCATTTTTCTTCCTAACACTGTAATCAAATGTATAGATGTCAGGCATGTTAATGAAAATCTAGTAGATTCCTAACATAGGGTGCACATCATTCTTACGCACGTCTCTGACCTTTGATCCTGGGTAAATTGCGTATGTGTAAAATATCCTTAACCATTAATTCATTACAAGCTGATCATCTTATTTTCTTCTGCCCTGTTTTTATAGACTAACATTTTTCTTCCTTTATAATTACTCAATTTATTTGTCTATTTTATTAACATAGCAGGGGTCTCAATTCCTTCATTGTTGGGAATAGATTTCTGTGATATATTTCAGTGTTTCCTAATTATTTTACTGACCTGTTTACTTGAAATGCAAAATTAGCTCATAAAAGGTTTTCTCTGGAGAATTAACTTCCCTATGTTTGTTCTTTATTCTCTCTATTTTTCCGCTTGAAATTGTCATGAATCTCATCCAACAATTCAACTGGGTAGTGTCTCTCTAGAGTCCAGAAAGCAGGCAACCGTATGTCACACAAACTGGATTCCATGATAAATCCTTTTGCACGTGTCATCTGGCTACTTGAGAGGAAACATAATGTTTCAAGTGATGAGCACTAAAGACGAGTCATATTTTCCTTCACACTAACATTTGCCTCAAAGAAATCATTCTATTGCTATCATACTCTATGAACTATTGTTTTTGCAATTTTTATTTGGAATAATGTAGTTTGGAAAAAAATCTTTTTACATTTTTTTTCAGAAAAGTCATATTATAACATCAGAGTAAAATATAATTGCAAATGTAAAACAGAAACAAATATACGATTTAATTTTTTTGAAGAATTTGAGACTCAAAGTTATTTTCTCATATTTTCTCGCATTTAAAAACAGAAACTTTAAGTAGGAATCACAAAACGAAAACGTATTTAATGGATTTCTATTTAAATAAAGGCTTTGAATAAACTTTCCTACATATCATAGTTTACAGTAAAATTATCTTATATTCACACAACAACAAATTTTATTAATGGTTTTCAGGGAAAAAAAAGAGTGACTCTATGTCACAGTCTCCCTATGCAAAACACAGCATCAGTGCATTAACGCTATACTATAAATACTATGTCTGTGAGCATATTTCACTTCAAATTGAGTTGTTTAGTCTTGCAGAGTCGCAAGATATATATTTGATAATTTACCAGCAGATAGTAGTGTATATATAGTCAAAGCAGGAGCAAGTTTCATGACATGAAATGTTGTTGGTAACATAATTTATGTAGATTTATTACAGAGAGCAACTCATCTTTGTATAAAGAAAATGAAAGTTTATTTTTTAGGATGCTTTGTGTAGAAGTTAATATATTAAACCAAGGATCAGACAAGAAATGCAAAAATATAGAATAGCCTGTTATGAACATGCAATTCATTAATTCATGATTACTTTCATTATTATATAGTTATAACTGTATTATTATTATTATTATTATTATTATATTATTATTTCAGTTAAAATATTTATATAGGTGATGGCCACTTCCAAACGTGTTCTCAAAAATAGTGGAATAATTTAGCACGTAATCAGTCATGCTTTTTGTTGGGTGGGCATCTTCTAAGACAAAGGTAGAAGAGACAATGCATTGTAGTAAGTAAAGTAAGTAAGATAAGTAAAAATTAAAATGCCACAAGTAGAATTTCAACAAGGCTTGATAGAAACAGGTCATGACTAAGCATATGTAGATTTCATATTGGACTACAGGAGGCCCTGCAGACATATTAGAGGGATCTCAACATGTAAAGAATGGCCTAAGGCATGCCTTCACCTCTGGTTGAGCTGATAACTTAACCACTGTTGTAAATAGTTTCACAGACAGAACAGGTTTGAGTGAGGGTCGGGGAGTGTGGCCAGAGGCAAGAACATTGTCCACAAACTATTGGATTGACTTGCCAAGCATAATTTCAAGACAAACATGGAACTATGAGAAAGATTGAGTTGCATAAGCAGGATTATTAAGACTCCAGGTTAACATTCATACATCAGAAACACTATAACCCTTAGCCATGTAAGGATGCAAAAAAACAAAAATTTAAAATACTGTTTTGATTGAAAATGTGACATGTATTTTGATAAGAACATGCAATTTTTGTATCAATTATAATTGTGTGGGTTTTTTTTAAAGATTTTTGGCTTATATAAAATAGGATAGATTATTGCTCCATTGTTCAGTTAGCAACACATTTCTTAACAACTAAACTTGTGCATTGCGAAAACATTTGGTTTGGCCAAATTGATTTAGTTCTGAAATTCGTTCATAGGGCATTTTGATCCAGACAAATATCATTCATGCAAAAGAATCAGGAAGAAACATTTAGATGGTGAAAAGTGAGACGAATTAACAAATGGGAGGAATAGGAGCAGTATAAAATATATAATTATATTTTAAATATTTAAGAAATAAACATAATAAATAAATATAGATTTATTTTTATCTGCTTCTCTTTTTCCCCCTCTACTGGTCACTTCTCACTTGATATGTGAATACAGGGAGTGCAGAATTATTAGGCAAATTAGTATTTTGACCACATCATCCTCTTTATGCATGTTGTCTTACTCCAAGCTGTATAGGCTCGAAAGCCTACTACCAATTAAGCATATTAGGTGATGTGCATCTCTGTAATGAGAAGGGGTGTGGTCTAATGACATCAACACCCTATATCAGGTGTGCATAATTATTAGGCAACTTCCTTTCCTTTGGCAAAATGGGTCAAAAGAAGGACTTGACAGGCTCAGAAAAGTCAAAATAGTGAGATATCTTGCAGAGGGATGCAGCACTCTTAAAATTGCAAAGCTTCTGAAGCGTGATCATCGAACAATCAAGCGTTTCATTCAAAATAGTCAACAGGGTCGCAAGAAGCGTGTGGAAAAACCAAGGCGCAAAATAACTGCCCATGAACTGAGAAAAGTCAAGCGTGCAGCTGCCACGATGCCACTTGCCACCAGTTTGCCATATTTCAGAGCTGCAACATCACTGGAGTGCCCAAAAGCACAAGGTGTGCAATACTCAGAGACATGGCCAAGGTAAGAAAGGCTGAAAGACGACCACCACTGAACAAGACACACAAGCTGAAACGTCAAGACTGGGCCAAGAAATATCTCAAGACTGATTTTTCTAAGGTTTTATGGACTGATGAAATGAGAGTGAGTCTTGATGGGCCAGATGGATGGGCCCGTGGCTGGATTGGTAAAGGGCAGAGAGCTCCAGTCCGACTCAGACGCCAGCAAGGTAGAGGTGGAGTACTGGTTTGGGCTGGTATCATCAAAGATGAGCTTGTGGGGCCTTTTCGGGTTGAGGATGGAGTCAAGCTCAACTCCCAGTCCTACTGCCAGTTCCTGGAAGACACCTTCTTCAAGCAGTGGTACAGGAAGAAGTCTGCATCCTTCAAGAAAAACATGATTTTCATGCAGGACAATGCTCCATCACACGCGTCCAAGTACTCCACAGCGTGGCTGGCAAGAAAGGGTATAAAAGAAGAAAATCTAATGACATGGCCTCCTTGTTCACCTGATCTGAACCCCATTGAGAACCTGTGGTCCATCATCAAATGTGAGATTTACAAGGAGGAAAACAGTACACCTCTCTGAACAGTGTCTGGGAGGCTGTGGTTGCTGCTGCACGCAATGTTGATGGTGAACAGATCAAAACACTGACAGAATCCATGGATGGCAGGCTTTTGAGTGTCCTTGCAAAGAAAGGTGGCTATATTGGTCACTGATTTGTTTTTGTTTTGTTTTTGAATGTCAGAAATGTATATTTGTGAATGTTGAGATGTTATATTGGTTTCACTGGTAATAATAAATAATTGAAATGGGTATATATTTGTTTTTGTTAAGTTGCCTAATAATTATGCACAGTAATAGTCACCTGCACACACAGATATCCCCCTAACATAGCTATAACTAAAAATAAACTAAAAACTACTTCCAAAAATATTCAGCTTTGATATTAATGAGTTTTTTGGGTTCATTGAGAACATGGTTGTTGTTCAATAATAAAATTAATCCTCAAAAATATAACTTGCCTTATAATTCTGCACTCCCTGTAAAGTTAATTTTTAGTGGCTATCTCCTAACCATCAATCATATATTTTCTTGGTGCCATGGATGATCTTCGAATCTCGAACCAACCAAAAAGGCTCATTGATTAGTTGTTTCATATGTCACGCATTTGGAGTTACCAAAGTTAGAAAACCCATTGATTGCTCAAAATTGTGACGAATTGCAATTAATTTAAAACTGAATGCACAAGTCCACTGATAACTGTCAAGAGAGTCAATGGATATATCAGTATTTAAAATAATGACTCCAGAAGTATTCAAGTAACAGACTGAAGAAAAGTAAATTACCATTTATAAATGAAAATATATTATGTTGCAAAACAGGAGGTCAACATTTGAGAACCGTCGACACTATGGGTCATGTTCATTTTAGGTCCATTGTTTGGTCCCGTATGTAGCATTCTTAGGTCTTTCCAATTCTTAGGTCATTGCTGCTGATTGGGCCATAGACAATGTTCTAAGTAACCAATTCCAAACATTCTACAAAACAAACATTTTTAGTTAATTAGACATTTCTTCTATTTATCTATAACAGCAATCTACTGTACTCAATTATTATTTTCTTCCAAACTGAAATACCATAATCATGTTTGACATTTTTCTTCCAAAGAATACATGTTGAGCATCTGTGTGAGGTTCCAGAATTGCTGCCTGTTTATTATGACTTGACAGACACTTCTCAAAGTTATATGGATAATGTAGACTACTATTTAATGAATAAAAGATAACAGCGTATAAAGAAAGAGACAGGTTCTAATTTCATTTTTATTGTTTTGTTTTATACTTTAGCACTTTTGTAATACGTTTGCATAATCAGTTTTTATATTGCTAAAAATCACTGCCTAAACACAATAAGAATGTGCACGGTTAAATGAAAGTGGGTTTATTCACTACGGCCTTGATTTGATATTGTTGGATAAACTTTTTGAATTATTTCATATTTTCAATACCCTTTTAAAATAATTTAATATTAAATATATTTTATATTTTGATATTGTTTAGATAGATTGATATATTTTTCAAAGTCATTTGAAAAGTGTCCAAAATATTAAATAATCTGGAAAGCATAACCAAAAATATCAAATTGAGGTCTATATTGAGAATTGTGGAGAAATGATAAGGAAATTTTAGGATACAACAACTCTGGTAGCTATACTGTATCATATACTTGTGGATCCCAAGGCAACCAAGAGGTCACTGTACAGCATATGGCATGTAATTGCCACCACCAACAAACTCATGCCACCGTGCCTTGACAACTGCTGCACAGATCAGAAGAATGGTGGCTAGCTGGATCTGACATCTATCTGGTACACCTAGATATGTAATATTATTTAATTATGTGCATGACATTAGTATTGATAAGCATGCATTAGCCTTTGGTTACCTCAGTGAACTTATTCTTATTTGTTACCAGAATTGCTTGTTGGTTTGCCAACGTGCATTTTGTGTATGCAGACAGACAGGCAGATAGATCTGGTAACATCTGGGTTCATGAACATGCACTTGTCCTCAATAACCTTTATGTGCACTAGCTGTATAAATGCCAAAGAAAGAAAACAAACATCTCTGTGCGAAAAATAAGCCAAGTATTAACTTAAATGTATCAATTATAAAATAATGTACACAAAACCTATAATACATTTTTTTTATTGTATTGAAACGTAATATTTTCAATAACAATAAAAAAACCGATAATGGATTTCCTTTAAGTGAATGAATTCGACTCTCGCAGTACAATGTTAGCATTAAGAATACATGTGGATCTGTGTACTCCATAGGGGAGCTATAACCTTTTCTCTTTTAGATATGTCTGTATTATTTGTATATAACATTCAGCATGTTTAAAAGTCTTGTACTTTATAGAGCTATAAAGAAAATATTAATTGCCTATGCAACATAGGCATAAACAAGATATAATTCCATTGGAGCATATTGCTAGGTCTGCGATGACACAGAGAAAATGAAATCCCCATGTTCTTCTATATAACGTATTTTTCGAAGATGTCTAGCTCACAAGAGGAGGTATTCCTGTTTTTACTCTTTTTGTGTTTTTTTAGAGCTTTGTCCATGTTGGAGGGTGAATGTGATTGTTAGTGCGATTTGTCTTGTCTTTATACTCTCCATGTCTGTTATTGGGCCTGTGATAGTTGAACATTACAGAAGAAAACAGCAATAACTAACTAAAAGTATTCACCCCCCTTGGCATTTTTTGTGTTTTGTTGCCTCACAACCTGGAATTAACATGGATTGTTTGAGGATTTGCATCATTTAATTTACAGAACATGCCCACAACTTTGAAGATATATATATATATATATATTTTTTTTTTTTTTATTGTGAAGCAAACAACAAATAGGACAAAATTACAGAAAAAGTAAATGTGCATAACTGTTCACCCCCCTAAAGTCAATACTTTGTTGAGCCACCTTTTGCGGCAATCACAGCTCCAAGTCGCTTTGGATAAGTCTCTATGAGCTTGCCACATTTTACCACAAGGATTTATGCCCATTCCTCTTTGCAAAACTGCTCCATCGCCTTCAAGTTGGATGGTTTGCGCTTGTGAACAGCAATCTTTAAGTCTGACCACAAATTTTCTATTGGATTGAGGTCTGGGCTTTGACTAGGCCATTCCAACACATTTACATGTACCCCTTAAACCACTCAAGTGTTGCTTTAGCAGTGTGTTTGGGGTCATTGTCCTGCTGGAAGGTAAACCTCCGTCCTAGCCTCAAATCACGCACAGAGTGGTACAGGTTTTGCTCAAGAATAATCCTGTATTTAGCACCATCCATCTTTCCCTCAACTCTGACCAGTTTCCCAGTCCCGGCTGCTGAAAAACATCCCAACAGCATGATGCTTCCACCACCTTGTTTCACTGTGGGGATGGTGTTCTTTGGGTGATGTGATGTGATGTGTTGGGTTTGCGCCAGACATAGCGTTTTCTTTGATGGCCGAAATGTTCAATTTTAGTCTCATCAGACCAGAGCACCTTCCTCCATACATTTTGGGAGTCTCCCACATGCCTTTTCGTAAACTCAAAACGTGCCATTTTGTTTTTTGCTGAAAGTAATGGCTTTCTTCTGGCCACTCTACCATAAAGCCCAACTCTATGGCGCGAATGGCTTATTGTCCTCCTATGTACAGATACTCCAGTCTCTGCTGTGGAATTCTGCCGCTCCTCCAGGGTTACCTTAGGTCTCTGTGCTGCCTCTCTGATTAATGCCCTACTTGCCTGGTCCGTGGGTTTTGGTGGGCGGCTGTCTCTTGGCAGGTTTGCTGTTGTGCCATGTTCTTTCCATTTCGTTATGAAAGATTTGATGGTGCTCCTGGGGATCATCAAAGATTTGGATATTTTTTTTATAACCTAACCCTGACTTGTACTTCTCAACAACATTGTCCCTTACTTGTTAGGAGAGTTCCTTGGTCTTCATGGCAGTGTTGGGTTAGTGGTGCTTAGGTGTTGCAGCCTCTGGGGCCTTTCAAAAAAGGTGTGTACATGTAATGACAGATCATGTGACACTTAGATTGCACACAGGTGGACATCATTTCACTAATTATGTGACTTCTGAAGGTAATAATATATATTTTTCTTATTTCACTTCACCAACTTAGACTATTGTGTTCTGAAGGGAGCTAAAGGGAGAGATGTGAAAAACGTCAGATGGCCTAGACTCTAGAGCAGGGGTAGGCAACCTTTTAGTAGTACTGTGCCAAAATAAGATTTTGAAATCCCTTGGTGTGCTGATCCTATATATTTTTTTTAAAATTGAGGTGTGTATGTTTAAATATTCTGCTTGTGTTATTTATGAGTGCTGTAGTTACTTTGTACTGTTGCTTATGTGGGCTGTTATATTGTATATATCCATAAATAGTTTGTAGTATTGTGTATTATACCTGTGAATGTGGGCTGTGTATGGTGGCTTCTTGTAGAATCGTGTGGGTGGGTGTATGTGTATGATATATCACATAGTGTGTTTGGTGTATGCATGTGAGGGGCTATTTGTGGGGTTGTGTATGTGGATTGTCAATAGTGTTGTGTTTGTGGGGACTGTGTGTTTGTGGGTTGTTTGTATTTTTGTATAAGGAAAAGGCTGATTATTTAACTCTGCATATGTCTTGAAGTGTGGGTGGCTTTCTTGAGGTCCAGTGGGGACCGGGCAGGCCAGGTACAGTTCAGGGGCAGGAGTTGCAATAGCTGCTGTGGGCTGCTCTACTCTAGTGCGAATTGCCCGTTCACAAGTTCTCAGAGGAAGTTTTCTGAGATCACTTTCTCTAAGTGCTGTAATGCATAAATTGAGGATTGTCCCTTACCACCTTTTTTGTACTAGCAGATATCTGAAGCCACACTGGGATTTCTGAGGTCTAAAACTAGTTTGGCTCTACCAGCCTTGAGTGCCGTGCAAAGGCACCTCAAGTGCCATGCATGGCACAAATGCCATAGGTTGCCTACCTCTGCTCTAGAGCATTAACTTTAGGGCCATTATAAACTCCTTGCTCCATTGAAGAAAATTTGGAATTCTGTTTAACCACCTGTCTGAGGAATTGTTTGTAGATAAGGTCTATCCCTGCTCAGCTGGTATACAGAGATTATCTGGGCAGGACGCATTGCTAAACAAGATACTTACCACTTACTAGACAAAGTCATATCAACTGTACAATTACAAAGGGGCACTGGCATAAACTAAAATAAATTAGAATAAAGACGCATCAGTGGGAGAACACTAAACGTTTCTTCTTCCATTTTCACAACAAAGCATTATTTACCGTTTCTCGTTTAATTTTTTTTTTCACATCAGAAATTGGTATTTGTTATTGCGTATTTATCCTTAAACTTCCATGTCTGAAAAATCCAATACCAAATCATCATTTGTTATTCATAACTTTTTCTTTTTCATTAATTTAATTTAGTTTCAGTTTAGTTTGACAGTCAAATACATAAACAAACAGACTTGGACTAAGAAAAAAAAATTAATAATCAAGTTATGGCTGTGGTAGGGCTCGGGTCAGCGGACGTCATCAGGACCAATTGTACTAAGAGAATATTGTATATTAACACCTAGTACTTTTGGGCCAGGGTCTAATAAGAATATGGAAAATTACTATGCTCTTAGTCTTTCAATCCATCTGTCCCAGTAATGATATTGATCCATCAAAGGGGATCATCTGGTGATAGCTCGCTCCATCTTCCATTGTATAATAATTTGTAAATGAATCTTGGGCCAGCTGTCCACCAGGGGAGATTTCCAGTTCCTGGCTATTGATATTTTGACCGCCATTGAAATATGTAAAACAACTGGTCCAAGACTTCTATCAATTGCCTTCATGTTCATATGCAACAAAGCCATGTTTGAGATCAGTTTTAACTTATTTTCTAGTAAAGTTCACAAATACTGATTTGTTGCCTCCCAAAGATGTTGGATTATCGGGCAATCCCACCAAATGTGTTTAAAATCTGCTATTAGTTCTGGCATCTCCAACATGTGGTGCAAGCTGTAGGATACATTTTTCCAATGGTGTTCTGTACCATCTATCTTATAATGGGCTTCATGCATATTTAAGCAATGGCAATTTTGTACAATGCCGTAAGAGAATTGTTCCATTATTTCATGCTTATGTTTATTTTCAAATCATAAGTCCATTTTGCAATTGCCAGAGGAGTTGGCTTTACTTGTATTTTGTAAATTCGTTTTTGACATTTATTTACTAGGTGAGTGTAATCTGCTTGTTCAATCAGTTCAGTCAAAAACTTAACTGGGGGCTCAAAAGAGTTGAATTTTAAATGACTTTTTAAGAAGGATATTATTTTTATATAATTAAACCATTCAGTAGATGGTAAACTATATTCGTTTTGAAGTTCATCAAAAGATTTTAAAATACTTCCTCTTATTGGGTTAGAGATCTAGAATCCAGTTTTCTAAGTTTGTATCTACCATTAAGTTTGATAACATTTTTAAATGTATAGCTGATATTATTTTTCCTTTTAAACCACTATTTAAAAAAAAAAAAAAAAGTTGGAAAAATTTGTTGGACTATTAATGACTTTGAGGTTTTGATATAATGTATATCTTCTTTATCTATTGACCACAGAAAGGATTTATAATATTTGTTTAGTTTAATTCTGTCCCCTGATATACCAGTTTTCATTCTTAGATTCTTTCTCATTTACAATTAAAATATGTGCCAATAGATTGGCTTGTGCAATATCCTGGATGATTAGTATACTTAGGCCTCCTTCGTCTTTTTTCTTTGACATTGTTTCTCGGTTTATTCTAGGTTTTTTAACCTGTTTCTCATTTAATTTATCATCTTAAACACATCACAATGTCAGAACATAATGAAACACTTTTTATAGCAAAGTATTTAAATACTTTTGTGTATGTTAAACAGGGATGTACACTATTATCTGAGTTTATCACGTGGTGCTCTTTTTTCCACCTTCTGTCCATTTCTTAGATCTACAACAAAAGCTCTTCTCAATGCCATCTTTGCAATGCAAAGTTCTCTTTGCCCAATTAAATATTACAGTTTTTCCAGGCTTTCTATTTCAACTTCCTCATGCTGTCTCTTCTATACATTCATCAAGCTTTTCATTGTGGCAGCCTGGACTCACTGTCAGTTAGGTCCAATTCCGCAATATTATGTGAGAGATAATGTTTATTAATGTTATCTATGAAAGCTAAACTAGGTGTGTGTCCTGGCAGTGTGTTTTGGCTCAACAGAAGCCTTATCAAATATACATTTTTCCCCCTTTTTGTTTGCTTTGTTGTCCTCTGAACAAACTTGCTAAATATAGGTCATATCTAAAAAATATTTTATCACTGTAACAATATTTCTAATATTTTCATCTACCGGCCTGTTTAAGAGTCTCATGAGTCAGCATGAACTATTAACACAGGGGTTAAATAACTGAGCCTGTGGGCTAGGTCTAGTGGATCACCAGTTGTGATTTTTCTTACAAACCTAAACACTGCTGTTTACAAAGGAATATTTGGGACCATTAAGTGTATTGGTGATGATGTCCATGGATCCAGTAAGCTAGTTATCTTAAATATGCATCAAGAAGACCATGCAACTTGTTGGTGACAAATATTGAATTGGTACAATGTTTCAACTTTTCAAACTTTAAATGGTTACTCCATGCACCATAACCACAATAGTGGTTATGATGCAAAGAATCTGTGGGTGTTATCCCACATTTTTTTGTCATATGATTTCAGAGCAGCTTGATAAAAACCTATATCCATCTCAAGCTGCAGGTTGTAATTTTTGGGCTCATAATCCCTATACCGCTGTGAAAACTGCGCTGCTGACTACACTTCTACATGTATCCTACAAGTGGGGATTATACCACTGTATGCCAATCATCCTAGAGTTGGCCATCATATTAGAGCTGGTCTTAACTCTATAAAACGTAAGTAGGACAATATAAGAGTGCACTTTAAAAGTACCACAAAATATTGGAACATACAGCACTATTGGCTTTCTTCTTTGTTTTATTTTGTATATCTATACGGTTCCCAGGAAACGTTGGAACTGGTATCCCGATAGAATAGGACAAAAAGACTCCTCTACGGGATTTGGCTGCTACCTTTGCAAGTTTACACATTGACTTTGTATTTGTATAATGTTCTTTGCTTATTTGTTAGTGTTTTAATATTTAAACCACATTTGTTCACAATTGGCGCAACCTTTTCCTGTTTTGCTGCATTATTCTATTTCTGTTGGGCTCTGAGCGAGGCCAAACTTTTAGGTTTGCTGCCACTTTTTCTTTTCTATTTTGTTGTACATCGCTGATCCTTATGTTGCTGGGGATTGGTTAAGTTTATAAGATAGAGTAATTTTGGATGTTTTATGCTGAAATTGCAAATTCCTCAGTTACATTGTCACTGGTATTTATCATAACCACTGGTGCCCCCTGTATTCACCTTGAGAATAGTAAGATCATATATGGACCACAACCCTTTAATAACCAGTTCCTCTTGTGTGGTCAGCTTTCAGATGTTATTGGAGGCAGCGAGATTGTGTAACTCCCAGAAAATCTCGCTCAACAAATCTCTCAAGGTATGTATCCTACTATAGTGAACTGGATAAACTATGCACTGTTCTTACAGTAATTAAATAGTTTAGCTCACACATTTTTTTCAGATACATTATCAGTTAAACCTTCATTACTAAAAGATTCTAAAAGCTACTCTCTTGTCAGTAAATGTCAGATTTTGTTCTTTCTCAAACAAAATTTGCCTCAAAGATTCATCATTGGCATCTTCAGGCAAACAATCAGGTATGCCATTCTCCAAATTAGCAACTTACAGAGAAAAAAAAAACATTCTCAAGGTCAATGAGAGTGGTTGGGGGGAAGAGGGAGAGTCAGAGAAAGAAACACTGAAAGAGCGCTGCGAGAGGTATGACGACCACCAGGAGAGAGCAGTATCCCGTAGATCAAAATTATGGAGAATGCGAAGAAGCTGTTGATGATCAACAGTGTCAAAGGCAGCAGAAAGATCAAGAAGAATTAGGATAGAGTAATGGCCACGAGATTTAGCAGCAATTAAATCGATTAGCAATTAAATGGATACTTTGGTCACAGCCGTTTCGACAGAATGACCAGCGCGGAATCCAGACTGAAGGGGGTCAAGAAGAGAATGGAATTCCAGAAAGTCATTCAGTCTGGTGTACACAACTCTCAAGGATCTTGGAGGCAAATGGCAGTAGTGAGATAGGGCGGTAGTTGGATGGGGAGTTGGGGTCAAGGCTGGGCTTTTTCAGAATTGGGGTTACAGTTGCATGTTTGAAAGGTGAGGGAAATGTACCAGAGGAAAGGGAGAGATTGAACATTTTAGTGAGCGGAAGAGCAAGAGAGGGAGACAAAGTGCGGATGAGATATGAGGGAATAGGATTAGCTTAGAGGTGGTAGAGAGATTGGTGAAGATGAGGTCAAGAGTGTTTCCTGTTGTATGTGTTACTGAAGTAGACAACTTCATGAGGCCATAGGAGGAGGTTACAGAGAGCAGACAGGAGGCATCAGGGCAGTTGAGGTTGTTGATTGGGATGTTAGGGTCCCCAAGTAGGAGGGAGGGAGTGCAAAAGGGGAGAAAGTGAGGTAGCCAGGAAGAAAAGTGTTCAATAAATAGTCTAGGATGACTGGGGGGGGCGAATGATGATGGCAACTCTTAAAGGAGTGGGCTTAAAAAGACAGACAGTGTGAACTTTAAAGGAAGTAAAGGAAAGAGCAGGGGCAGGGAAGATAGGTAGAAAGGTACATTAAGGAGAGAGAAGGATGCCTACACCGCCTCCTTTACAGTCAAGTCTGGGAATGTGGGAATTGTAGTCCACCGAAACAAGAAGCGGGAGTAGTGGTATCAGAGAGGGAAAGCCAGGTCTCAGTGAGTGCCAGTATTTTGAGTGAGTTAGAGATGACAAGGTCGTTTAAAGCTGTTGATTTAATATTATTACAGATTGAAGGGGCGTTCCAGAGTACACACTGAATGTTGGTAAAGGAGGATAAACTGCAGGGTATGTGGATGAAGTTTGTGTGCTTTCTGGTTGTCTTAGTGTGAGCAGACGAGGTGAAGGGCCCTGGGTTGGGTGAGACATCACCAGCTGCTAGAAGTAGGAGGAGATATATAGTGACAGGAGGTGTGAATGGGTTTTATATGAGCGGGGTCTAGGATGAGATTGGGTTAGAGCAGGAGAGAGATAATAGAAAAATGAGTGCGGAGCTTGAGATGAGAGAAGGGGTGAGTGAAGCAGAGAGGTGTTATCTTTAATGTAATTGTGTTGTTGAGGGAAGTGGGTGAAAGGAGATATTTTGATGCTAAGGGAAATGAGAGAAAAGAAGAAGAGGAGAAAATAGGACATTGCTCCTTTGAGTAGGAACTTTGAGAAAAGCAGAATGAGCAGAAGTAAGGAGAGTGATGACTAATTGTTAGGGGTTAAGGGAATGAAGGAGTGTGCTGATTACTGGCAATGTGAAATCACAAGTTGATTGTAATTACTTCCTCGGAGGTCTAGTGGTTGCCATTTCAAGTGTGCTTATTTCCTAGTGCACATTCCTCTCTGTCATTGCTGCAGTGAAACTCAGAGCATATTGAGACGGTCTGCTGCAGTAATAGAGGTTGACCAGAGGCACATTCACGGTCCTAAAGTGGCAGTCAGAAAAACATATGTGCATTAATGAAAGTCTTAGGAAAAATGTTAGACATTGAGAGGGTCTTCCAAGTGTCATCAGCTTAAACCAGGACTTGACAATTTGAAGTCACCAGTTAAATGGAATCAAACAAACAAATGGAATCTAATGCAGATAATCATACCCCCTACCCAGTGGCGTACAAAAGGGAGGAGCGGGGGGGCAATCCACCCTAAGTTACACTAGGTAGGAGAGTGCCACCAGAGCTGGCATTGGGGAGGTGTGAGCTGTGTGGCTGCACAGGGCGTCATGGCAGTAGGAGCCGACACAGCTCACACACGCAGGGGCCGGGAGCAGGAGAACTTCGGGAATAGTTGGGGGCAGAGCCAAATTGGCCATGGGGGCAGAGCCAAAACTGCTGCTGCTACTGCTGCACACAGAGGGGAAGCAGGAAGGAGTCCCTGCTTCGCTTCCCCAACACATACAGACCAGGGACTTCCCTTCAGTGACTCCACTACTCCAGTAAGTGAGAGAGAGTGTGTGTGTAACTGTGATTGTGTGTCTGTCTGTGACTGTGTGTGTGTGTGTGACTGTCTACCTGTGACTGTGTGTGGGTGACTGCCTGTGACTATATGTGTGACTGTCTGTGACTGTGGGTGTGACTGTCTGCAGGGCAGTTTGCCGCCCCCCCCCCTTGTGACATCACAATGCCCCACCCATATGATCTGCCTTGTTAACTAACGCCAGTGCTACAGTGCCACCGTGTTTACATTAAAAGGCCTGCAGGGACAGACTATAGACACCTGAACCAATACATTAAGCTACAGTGGTTCTGGGGACTATAGTGTTTCTTTAATGTGAGGTAAATTAGAGATTAGTGCCACAAATAATATACTAGCTTACCTACTTACAACCAGATGAGGATGATGATGGGCTCTAGCCGCAGTCTGGCTCCACTGGTCTGGTGTAGAACAGGCTCTCTGGAGGCGGTTTGTAACTGTGGTCACAAAAATCAATGTTCTGGGAGAATGGGAAGCAGCTCCATTTTTTGGGGGCCCTTTACACAGCTCCTTCTCCCCCCTCTCCAATTTCCTTCTTCTCCCCCCCCCATCCAATTTCCTTCTTCTCCCCCCTCTCTCCAATTTCCCTTCCCCCTCTCCAATTTCCTTCTTCTCCCCTCTCAATTTCCTTCTCCTCTCCAGTTTCCTTCTCCCCCCACCTTCCAATTTCTTTACCCCCCTGCCCCTGCTCTTTCCTTTACTTCCTTTAAAGTTCACACTGTCTGTCTTTTTAAGCCCACTCCTTTAAGAGTTGCCATCATCATCCACTGTTGTAGCGTGGCCGAGCTCTGTATGGTCCGCGGGTACAGGGAGCTTTTGTTTCCTGTACCCGGTCGGAATAAAAGGAAGGTGCACACTGAGTGTGCACTTCCTGTTAGTCCGGCCGGATACAGGAGACAGATGCTCCCTGTACCCGTGGACCATACAGAGCTCGGCCACGCTACAGTGAGGGAGTGACAGGAGGGAGCGTTGAGCGCTTCCCTCCTGTCAGCCCCTCTCCTCATGCTGCGCCGTGATGATGCTGTGTATGAAAAAAGGCAGGGTTAGGAAGCTACATCCCTGCTTCTCTCTCCTGACTGAATCTGCAGGGGAGCAGCACAGAGTGCAGCCAGCAACTCCCAGACTGCAGAGGCAGCCTACAGATCAGGTAAGTGAGGGATGGGGAGGGCAGAAAACAGATCAGGTAAATGAGGGATGGGGGGCAGACTACAGATCAGGTAAGTAAGGGGTGGGGGGCAGACTACAGATCAGGTAAGTGAGGGATGGGGGCAGCCTACAGATCAGGTAAGTGAAGCATGTGGGGGGCATCTTACAGATCAGCTTGTCTCTCTACAGAGCGGCTGCAGCATGAGTGGGGCCGGCGCTCCTGGCGGCGTCCCTTCCCCAGGGGCGCCCTCGGCGGCTGCCTAGTCCGCCTAACAGGTAGCGCCGGCCCTGACTGTCTGCCTGTGACTGTATGTATGGCTGTGTGTGACTGTCTGCTTGTGACTGTGTGTGGGTGACTGTCTTCCTGTGACTATGTGTGTGACTGTGTGAGTGACTGCCTGTGACTGCGTCTGTGACTGTCTGCCCGCGACTGTCTGTGTGTGACTGTGTGTGCGACTGTCTGCCAATGACTGTGTGTGTGACTGTCTGCTTGTGACTGTGATAGTGTGTTTGTCTGCCTGTGACTGCCTTTGACTGTGACTGCGTGTATGGCTGCCTGCCTGTGCCTGCGTGTGTGACTGTTTGCCTGTGCCAGTGTTCGACTGTATGCCTGTGACTGTCTTTGATTGTGTGTGACTTTCTACCTATGACTGTGTGTGTGACTGTCTGCCTGTAACTGTGTGTGTGACAGTGTGTGACTGTCTGCATGTCACTGAGTGTGTGTGACTGTCTGCCTGTGACTGTGTGATGCTGCTGGTAACTGTGTTACAGTCTGCCTTTAATTGTGCGTGCTACTGCCTGTAACTGTGTGTGTATGTGCCTGTCTGCCTGTAGCTCTGTGTGTGTAACTGTGTGTGACTGTCTGCCTGTAACTGTGTATTTGACTGTGTGCATGTGACTGTATTTGACAGTATATGTGTATAACTGTGTGCATCTGACTGTGTCTGATCATCTTCACCCTGCAGTGAGCTGGCAGCTTGCATATGACGTCATCCCGGCATAGGCCTCATTACAGTGCACACAAGGGACCTGTGCAGGAAGAGCACAGAGATCCCAGCAGCAACCACTGACCACCAGTCCTCCACTCCAATATAGGACCCGCCCCGGATGTCACATGCTCTAGGTACGCCACTGCCCCAACCCTATAATAGATGATTTGTGAGATTGAAGCAGCTCTTCTCAGCACTCAGCACTGAGGTGTTGAGGAATCATTGTATCAGTCAGTATTTTCATATGGATCACAAAAAGGCTTTTCATTGACAATTGGGTCCAGCTTTGTGCCCTGCTATAGGTTAGTTGGGGGATCTATTTATCCCTACCAGTTCTTTAGCATTAAAATTTTTAGCCAATCACTAATAAATATTGTGTGAGTTCCAACTCATTAAGGTCCTTCCCCTTTGCTGTTTGTGGAAATGGAGAAGTATGAGTTTAGGATGACATTATGAGATATGGGATGTGGAGATACAACAAAGAGGCATGATGGTGAACCGAACAATCAAACTCCTAACGGGGGAAAAATGCAAAATAGAGCTGGTCCTCAAACCAGGGGCAGTCAGAGACAATGTACATCACTGCTTATTTATGCATCATCTAGTACTATCTACCCAAGAACCAACTATACTTCGCCTACTTTGTATGTATGTATGATTTGTATTTGTGTGGATAGAGAGGTTACCACACAGGTGTTTAGAGTGTGTTGGATAATTATTTGGGCTACACACCAGGACTTTGTATTTAATTTTTGGGACAGAGAAAAGGTGTATGTAGTGAGTATAGAAGAAAGGGAACATGCCACAGTGTTAGAGAGACCAAAGTCTGCATTACCTTAACTATTGTCAGCCAGTCCACACAAGTTGTGTTCCCGTAAATCCCTCTTAAGTTTCCATAATTAAGCAAGAGTATGTGAAGGATAGTTATGGTTGCCACCTTTCTTAGAAAAAATACCGGCCTTACTAATTCGCATAATTAATTATGCATGTGTAGGGCCGGACCGGGACAAAAATTCAGCCGGGCATTTAAAGGGAGTGGTGTGATCCAAGAGGGTACATGTTGTGTCATTACCAATTTCAGTTATGCCTCTCCAAAGTAGGCACATTTGTTTAATATCCCTCAGGGCAGTCCACGTGTAGCGTGGGGCTGATAGGGGATGTGTGTTTGAGGGGGAGACAATAGGGGATGTTGTGTGAAGCCGGAATAAGAGATCTAAAGTGTGGAAGGGGAAATGGGGCTGCAGAGTGTAAGTAGGGACATGGGGCTGCATGGTGTGAGAGGGGACATGGGGCTGCAGGGTGTAGGAAGGGGGCATGGGGCATGGGGCATGGGGCTGCAGGGTGAGGGATGGTTTCATGGGGCAGAGGGGGCAGGGAGAGGAGGGGAAATTGGGCTGCTGGGTGAGAGGTGGGGCAAGGACTGCTGGGTGAGAGGTGGGGACAGTGGCGCTGGTAGTGGCTGCTGGTGAGAGGAGGAGCAGTGGCAACTGGGTAATATGTGGGGACAGTGGCTGCGGGTGGGAGGCATGGGCTGCTGGGAGATGGGGGAGACAGGGGATACAGGGTATGAGAGAGGCTGCTGGGTGAGAGGAAGATGGGATATGGGGCTGCTGGGTGAGATGGGGAGACAGGGGCTGCAGTGTATGGGGACATGGGGCTTCAAGGTGAGGGGGGGGCAGCAGCTGCTGGGTGAGAGGTGAAGAGTCCTGGTGGGAGTGCTGGGTGGCGTGACAGAAGCTTCTGGGTTAGAGGGGGAAATAGAGGATGCAGAGTATGAGAGGGGGAGACAGGGGATGCACTGGATAAGAGGGGGGAGACAGAGGATGCTAAGTATGAGAAGGGACATGGGGATGCAAGCTGAGAGGGGAAGACAGGGGTGCTGGGTGGGGGGGAACAGGGGCTGCTGGGTGGGATGGGGGAGATGGGAATGCAGGGTATAAGAGGGGAAGACAGGGGATGCTGGGTAAAAGGGGGCAAAGGCTGTAGAGTAAAATGGGACATGGGCTGCAGGGTAATAGGGGCAGGGGATGCAGGATAAAAGGGAGCAGGGGCTGCAGGGTGAAAGGGTGACAGGGGTTGCAGGGTGAGAAGGGACAGGGACTGCAGGGTGAGAGGGGACAGGGGCTGCAGGGTGGGAGGGGGTCAGGCGCTGCAGGGTGAGAGGAGAACACAGGGGCTGGAGGGTGAGAGGAGAACACAGGGGCTGCAGGGTGAGAGGGGGGCCTGGGGCTGCAGGATGAGAGGGTGTCAGGGGTTGCAGGGTGAGAAGCAGCAGGGGCTGCAGGTTGAGAGGGGGACAGGGGCTGCAGGATGAGAGGAGAACACAGGGCCTACAGGGTGAGAGGGGGGAAGGGGCTGCACGGTGTAAAAGAGGGAGAGGCAGGGACTGCTAGGTGAGGAAGGGGGACAAAAAAAAACTTACATACTCCCCCATCCCACTTCCTTACCTTGATCCTTGGCAGGAGAGGATGCTAAGGAGAAATTATTTCCCCTGGTGATCCAGTGGAAGAAGCATCTGGTCTACACCCCTTGACAGGTGTAGACCATGTGCACAGGGCCTGCGCTGTGCATCAGTGTGCAGACTGGTGAGAGAGATCTTTGATCTCCCCACCGCACAGAGTGCCCTCTATGGGCCGCAGGTCATGCAGCACTAGCCCTAAAGGGGCCGGCCAGGAAGATCCTTTGATCTCCCCTGTCAGCCTGGGTCCGTGGCCATTACGGCACGGTTTGACTGATGGGCAGTCCGGGCCTGTGTATGCATGTAAATCACAAGGAGTGACATAAGAGAAAATTCTGTAAAATCACCAAAAAACTACTTACATTTATTCTGCTGAATAAAAGATGGATTGTTTCCAGTGTCTCCTTGTCTCCCAGTGTCTTAGTATCCCCTAGTTTCTCAGTGTCTCCTAGTCTTCCAGTGTCCTCATGTCTTCCAGTATACCCTAGTGTCTGTGTCCCCTAAGTATGACAGTGTTTCAGTGTCCCAGTGTTCCCATGTCTCAGTGTCTCTATGTGCCACAATGTCTCAGTGCCTCATGTATCTTAGTGCATGATGTCCCCTCGTGTCCCCATGTTGCCCAGTGTCACTTTAGAGACATGGGGACACTTAAGAGACTAGGGACACTGGGAGACATGTGGACACTGAGACACTAGGGACACTGGCTGGGAGATATGGGGAGGGGACACTGAGAGACTCGGGACGTTGGGAGACATGGGGAAACAGACACTAGGGACACAGTGTCTCAGTGTCCCCATGTCTCTCAGCATCCCTGTGTCTCCTAGTGTCTCCCAGTGTCCCCATGTCTCACTGCAGCCTTTCCCCCCATCCCTTACCTACCTGGGCTATAGGCTGTCTCTGCAGGCTGGGAGCTGCTGTCTGGACTCTCTGTGCTGTGTAGCTGCTCCCCCGCGGATCAGTGAGTAGAGCGAAGCAGGGATATGCTGTAACTTCCTATCCCTGCCCCTGAAGGGGCCAGCACCAGTATTGCAGAGTAATCTCTGTTTATACTAAGAAATATACCGGCAATGTATTGCCAGTTTTACTGCAATACTGGCAGCAGCCAGGCAGTCTCAAATACCATAAAATACCAGCCAGGTTGCAACCCTAAGAGTAATGTGTAAAAAAAAAAAAATTTATATATTTTTTATTTTTGCAACTCAATGGGTCTATTCCATGGGCATGGGCCTGGAGCTGCAGCTCCATCAGCTCCTATGTTAATCTGGCCCTGCCTAAATGGAAGACAATTGAGCAGTAAAACTGCAGGGGCATGATCTATACACCAAAACCATTTCATTAAGCTAAAGTTGTTTCCATGCCTATAGTGTCCCTTTAATATTGCCACTCCTTATTTATTGTCTTGGGCGTCCGCAGGGGTAGGCCGAGGGGAGGAGAGGTACTTGCTCCCACCCCTAGATTTTTCAGCTTGTCCATGATGTTTTTCTTTTTAGATTCAGAATACACTGCAATACCGGCGCCGGCCAGCCAGTAGGTGGCGTTGTGTATAGAGAAAGGCAGGGATAGGAAGCTACATCCCTGCTTCTCTCTCCTGACTGAATCTGCAGGGGAGCAGCACAGAGTGCAGCCAGCAACTCCAAGACTGCAGAGTCAGCCTACAGATCAGGTAAGTGAGGGATGGGTGGCAGCCTACAGATCAGTTAAGTGAGGCATGTAGGGGGGCAGCTTACAGATCAGGTAAGTGAGGCATGGGGAAGGCAGACTACAGGTCAGGTAAATGAGGGATGGGGGGCAGACTACAGATCAGGTAAGTAAGGGGTGGGGGGCAGACTACAGATCAGGTAAGTGAGGGATGGGGGCAGCCTACAGATCAGGTAAGTGAAGCATGTGGGGGGCATCTTACAGATCAGGAGAGTGAGGGATGGGCAGCAGCCTACAGCTCAGGTAAGTGAGGGATGGTGGGGAAGACTACAGATCAGGTAAGTGAGGGATGGGGGTGCAGCCTACAGATTAGGTAAGTGAAGCATGGGGGGCAGCCTACAGATCAGATAAGTGAGGCATGGGGGGTAGCTTACAGGAAGGGTCATAAAGGAGCAGGAAGGTAAGTAGAAGAAGGAGCAGAAAAAAGCAGGAAGGGAGATTAAGGGAACACTATAGGGTCAGGAACAAAAACATGTATTCCTGACCCTATAGTGCAAAACCTACTATTTAGGTGGCTTGCCCTTCTAGCCCCCTTTTAAGGACACATGACATGTGTGACATGTCATGATTCCCTTTTATTCCAGAATTTTGGTCCTTAAGGGGTTAAAAGTTAATAAGCGTGGAGAAGCTGAACGGCACTACTGAGGAGTGGCCCTAGGGGCAATGTACACACTGCCTTTTCTCTAGAAAGGCAGTGTTTGCATGAAAATGCCTGAAGGCAATGATTATACTCACTGGAACAACTACATTAAGCTGTAAATTGTTCTGGTGACTATAGTGTCCCATTAAGGAGCAGAAAGGGTCTGCAAAGAGCTGGAAAGGGCAGCGAGGAACAGAAAGGGTCAACAAGGAGCTGGAAGGGGCAGAAGAAGCACAAAGTTAAAGTAAGAGAAGGAGCAGAAAGTAACATAAATGAGCAGGATCGTCTTCAAGGAGCAGAAAGGGGCTGCAAGGAGCACAAAGGTAAAGGAGCATAAATAATCAGTAGGAGCACAATGGTAAAGCAGGAGAAGGAGCAGAAAGGAGAAGGAACAAAAATTAGCAAGAAGGGACATCAAGGAGCAGAAAGGGTCAGCAATGAGCTGGAGGAGGCAGAAGGAGCACAGAGATAAAGTAGGAGAGGGAGAAGAAAGGGGCAGGAAGGGTCAGCAAGGAGCAGGAAGGATAAGCAAAGAGCAGAAAGGGGCAGCAAGGAGCAGGAAGGGACAGAAGGAGCACAAAGGTAAAAGAGCAGAAATAATCAGAAGTTGCACAAAATGTAAAGTAAGAGAAGGAGCAGGAAGGGGCAGCAAGGAGTACAGAGGGACAGAAGGAGCACAGAGCTAAAGTAGGAGAAGGTGCAGAAAGGGGCGGCAAGGAGCAGGAAGGGTTTGCAAGGAGCAGTAAGGGACAGAAGAAGCAGAAAGAATCAGAAGTTACTCAAAGGTAAAGTAGGAGAAGGAGCAGAAAGGGGCAGCAAGGAGTAGGAAGGGACAGAAGGAGCAAAAGGTAAAGGAGCAGAAAGAATCAGAAGTTGCACAAAGGTAAAGTAAGAGAAGGAGCAGGAAGAGGCAGCAAGGAGCACAAAGGGACAGTAGGAGCACAGAGGTAAAGAAAGAGAAAGTGCAGAAAGGGTCAGCAAGGGTCAGCAGGGAGCAGAAATGGTCAGCAAGGAGTGGAAAGGGACAGAAGGAGCACAAAAGGTAAAGAAGGAGAAGGAGCAGAAAGGATCAGAAATGAGCAGGAAGGGTCTGCAAGTAGCAGGAATGGTCAGCTACGAGCAGGAAGGGTCATGTAATGGAATGAACCATGCAACAGTACTCTTATACCGGCTCCAGGCTGTCCGTGCTCCTTTTCCCCCTTTTTGTTGTCCCCTATGTTTGGGATGTGCAGTACATGTGCAAGACATTTTCCCCTTGTTTTGAAACCTAAGCTTTTCCCCTGTTTCACTTGGCCGTTCGTCTAATTCCATTCCCATAGGAGGCTCCCACGATTTTGTTTGACAACCGAACAAACTACCGAACGATATACCACCCAGGTATGGAGTGTGCCTCTCATTAACACTGTTCACACCTCCATAAACCACAACTACATGAACATTCTAAGCGGTCGGCTGGGTGGTCGCCGTTCGTATAGGCAAACACGTGGTGGCAGCCATCTTGGAACACACACAAAGACAGCAGTGTTTGGTCGTCAAGTGTGTGGAACTAAAATCGGACACTCGATGGCATGAACACCGCTGAGACTTCCACCTTCGGTTATTTCGTGAGAAAGCATACGAACGGAGCAGCAATCAGAGGGAGCAACCTCCAAAACCAGAGACTCATAAGAACAGGCGCACGAACAGATTGCCATGTTATTTTATATGCTTTTCGTACTCCCGAAAGATACCTACCGCACAGCCTATGTTCATGGAACTGTTTTGGGCAGGCGCCTCATGTGCGATCAGTCTAAACTATACCCCGGTGGCGTTTCGGCTGCATTTGGGCGCTCAGACTTAAGCTATCCTGGGATATAGTACTTGAGGGGGTACCTTATGGTGAAATGCATATTTTGGGATGTTAAATATTTTACATGTCCTGGATCTGAGAGCTAATCTAATTATCTTATGTATTTTACCCTGTCTATTCTAAGGTCCAGTGGGGAATGCCCCTGGAATGTGTATTGGGAAACCCCTTGCATGTGAATTCTCATAAAAGGCCAGCTGTGGCTCCATTAAAACCAGTTATACCCCCAGAGCTGAGTGTCATTCAGTTGCTGGGGAGGTTTTGGGAGAATCTTGAACTACTTTTGCTGTATTTGGCTGTTCCCTTGCAGTAACGCACTTGTTTCTGAGTACATCTTGAAGTAACCAGCAGAAGAGAGTCCCTGCTAGGACTAGGGCTCTTCTACAGGTCATAAGGAGCAGAAGGGAGCAAAAGTAGCAGAAAGGGATCAGAAAGAGAAAGGAGAAGAAGGAGCCAAGCCATATGATAGTGGTTTAACCCCTTAAAGGAAAGATAGCGTCCAGGGCCCTCATGGCATCATAGCATTTTCATTTAGATGAAGTTGCTATGGTAACCAGAATGTTCCTTTAATTTGCCTAAACATTATAGTGGTAGGAATACAAACATGTATTCCTGAGACCATAGTTGCAAAAACGCTATTTATATTTACATATCCTGCCCCACCCCAATGGGTGTCCTGTTTTGTTTTTTTTCCAAAATCTGGCCACCCTGGCTTTATGTGATAATGACTATGCCCCTACCCTTCATGACACTTTCAAAAAGGGGCCAAACATAGATGTCATTACAATTATGCCCCCCTCTGGAAAAATTCCTGCAGACGCCCATGTTTATTGGTCTGGGTATTGCCAATCTACATGTTTACAACATCAACCTTAATAAAACCATCTTAATACTTTGAAATTCCTTCACTACAATATTCAGAATCCCACTACTAAATGAAGTATGCTTTCTTAGTTTCATGTAAAACCTTACCGACAAAATACTTTCTAGTACATTTAAGTCTATAAAAAAAATGTTTTTGTCTTTATATATCCTCTTGGCTTGTTACATAAGTACACATCCTCTACACTTTGAAATTATTGACTTTCATGTTGCTCTCTTGACTTCCACTCTTTACAAATATACGTTTTCTCTCTTACCAATCCTTAACTTTTGAACTAGAATAACATTGCATTACTTGTATCTCAATTCATTTTCTATCATTTCATCAGATATCAGATTCTAGCTATGCTATTCTTTTTAAATCTTTTTCCTCCGAAAATATATATGCATACACACACTTTGGTCATGGACCAGATCCAACATGCTCACTTAGCCTTTAGGGGCAATTTGTTTCATGGATTGTTATCTCATATTGTTATCAGGACTGTACTGTATCACCACATTCAAAAAGGAACTGGAGGTAATCTAATAAAATAATCAGATGTGAAAACAAATACAGGAGAAGTGGGAACAATCTAGATAGATAGGGGGGATGAGAAACCGGGGAGCTGGTGAGAATGATGTTAATACAGAGTGAGATGACGACGTATTGGTTAATTGAAATGCATCAGTTACTGAGTTAAGTGGTAAGCTTCCCGAAACAAGAATGTCTTTAGCGAGTGCTCAAAGAAGGATAAACTATGAGAGTCTTGTGTAATAGGAAGGAAGTAGCCTTGAAAGTGTTCTCCAATTCTGGTCACGATAGACCAATCTGTAACACAAAAATGGGACAAGAAGTGGAATATAGTGTAGTAAGTTGTGATATGTTGAAATACTGCCAAAGGAATTGCACTTACAAAATATATGTAGCTTATGATCTCCACCTAAGGACATACTTGTGTCTTGATCCCATGGATGGTGATCCAGGGGTATGTGGAGAGAACTAACAAGTAACTCCAATGCAGTGTAGTATATTGAGTTTACTGAGCGCAGTGAGAGAATATATGTGGAGCAAAAATGGTTTTCCTCAATCCACGTAGCATAGGTGGTATGTTCCTCACCAAGGAAATTGATTAATCAATCAGCAGGATAACAGCCAAAAGGTCAAAGGGTGATGAAAAAATACTACGTTTATTGAAATTAGTATATACCATCAAAGGATAATTATTATTTTTTTAAGTAATAAAATAATACACTAATGCGTTTCACCTAACATGTAGGCTTTCTTTGAGAAAGCTTACGTTAGGTGAAATGTGTTAGTGTGAGAGACTAACATGTAGATATGCCTGATTTTTAAACCAAAACCTTACCTTTTACATTAAATCTGCCTTCAACCTTTTATATATGCCCATCTTTCAAAACGGAGTGAAATACTGAACTGAGTATTTGAGTAACTGAGTAAGTGCTGAGTATTTGTAATGTACAGTGATGGTAAGCACATTAAATATGCTTGTGTACTTCTCGTTATAATGCCTCCTTCAAATGTCCGTGTGCCTTCTATAGAGTGTGCAATTATGTCCATTACTTATTTCAAACATTCTATACTCAGATAAAGTATAAGGATGTGTTCTTTCACGGCATACATTGGAATTAGAGCAGCTTAGAAAAATGTAAGTATACAGTAATATTTAAGGACTGTATCAGATAGATATATAGACAGGGAATTTATTTTATTTTTACAGTTTGCTATTTCAGCTCACTTCCTAAATCCCTAACATCTATAATATAGAAAAAATGACTTGTAGGAAGGGTAACACATGCTGTGATTTTTTTTTCATTGCCTCAAAACCATCCGTTCATAATTGTCTCCATAGAAAAATAGGCTAAGAGGGCAGATATCAACCAATATCCCCAAACATGTCTATTCTGTTCATGTTCCCATTTACTATCAAGTATTATTTAATTCCTTAACTGTGCTTGTACCAACCATTTGTTCTTGAAGTCAATTTCTTTTATCTGCCATTTTCATCCGTAAAATGGTACTTCCACAAATTACACCTTAATCTTTCAGCTTCATTTTTCCTATCATCCCTTCTTCTTCCAGTGCTGCTATGTTTTAGTTCATCACTCATATTCCTTTTTTTCATATTTTAAGGTTTCAATTGTGAATCCTAATCTAACAATTCTCTCTATATTTTTAAGGTACTTGTTGCTATACATTGCTGCCATCCTCCCCACGTTTGTCTTATTAAGAGTTTATAAGTATGTAGGGGCAGCACCCCTTCCTGTCTCATCAGAGAAATTTGCCTTTTAGCTGATACCAGCAAGGTGATTTGTATGTGTTATAGCCCTATTCAGGGTTAAGTATGTAGGGGTTTATAAAATACCCCTTCATGTCTCATTAGAGATGTTTACACTTTGTCTGATACCAGCAAAGTTTATTGTATGTGTAGAAGCCCTATAAAGGGTTAAATGTGAAAGGATTTATAAAATACCCTTTCCTGTCTCATTAGAGATGTTTACACTTTGTCTGATACCAGCAAAGTTTATTGTATGTGTAGAAGCCCTATAAAGGGTTAAATGTGAAAGGCAGGTGGCAGGTGAGCTTATATATTCAAATGGCCATTAGAATAAAACTAAAGAGCCTCCATTTTGTTTAAATGTACATGGGGATTAAGGCCAGAGCGCAGGTAACGTTCTCTTTGTTTTTACTATGTATTTTAAGCTGTTGGATACTAAGCTACTGCTGCTGTAACCGCAGTGCTTTATCTTTGTGTTTGTACTTGTTGCTATACGCCTAATTCGACACTATAATGTTTCGTATTTAACTTTAATTCAAACCAAAATGAAAATGGACTAAAAAAAAGTTCGCCTTGTGCTTTAAAAAGAAAGGATCGGGGGGCGGAGCTAGCAGCCACCGTAAACAGACGTGCATCAACAGAGCTCCGTATCCAAAAGCTTGAAAACCGCTAATTAGCTACCCAAAATCCAATAATCTTGGCCCCCAGGGGGCCGTAAAACCGGCGGGGGTCCGCGATATTGGAGACCTTCTCCTTCACCTGACCTCGGCTGGGGAACAAGTACTGGATGAACTAGACGACTTCCCCGGCACAGGGGGACTACACAGCATCTCCTCAGATGAGGACAACGAACTACCCTCCACAAAGGGTGACATCAAAGCCCTTCTGTGCAACATCCGCACCCTGTTCGCGGCAGACATAGCAGTACTGCGGGAGGAGATCCACACAGTGGAAGGCCGCGTCAAAAAAAACAGAGGCAGACTCACAAGGCCTCACCGCACGCTGTATACAACTTGAGGCCCAGAACGCAGAGCTGCAACGCAACCAGACCCTGCTCGCTAACCGTATGGACACAATGGAGGATCGGCACAGGAGCCGGAACATTAAGATAAGAGGTGTCCCTGAGACCGTGTCTCAAGAAGACTTACCAAGCTACCTCAGTAGACTCCTCGCCTCCTTACTCACACCACAGCAGGCGAAGGCAGTCTTAACAGATGGAGCCTACCGGGTCCAGAGAGCCCCCAGAGCCCCAGCAGACACCCCGAGAGACGTCATCCTCCAACTTCAGACAAGGTCAGCCCAATTGACCCTCATGGCGGCGGTTAGAGGAAAGGCCACTCACCTCTTCGAGACAGCTACCCTGTCATTCTTCCAAGATCTGTCCAGGCCCACGCTGACATGGCAGACCCCTGACCACCACACTCCGCAAAAAAGCTCAATCCCATACCGCAGGGCATTCCCCAGAAGTTTAGTCATCACGCACAGGGGAGCAACAACCCGAGTATCCTGCCCTTCGGAAATAGATTCGGTGTTAGCAGCGCTGGGCCTGCCACCACGACAGGAACAAGCCCCTCCAGTTCAAGGACCGAAGAACCCTCACACCTGGGACGTGGCGAATGTCAGACCATTCCAGCCAGCAGGCCCCAGCGCCTCGACCTCTACTCCCTTCAAAGCACAATGGGCAAACCGACACCTGACAGATACTTGAACACCACAGGTGCCCGAACTGCAAAAATCCTCAGGCAGGACTACAGCTAAGCTGCACCACCGAGGATTTACTCCCCACTCCTTGTTATTTTGATCCCTGGACAGGTCCTGTTCTCAAGCCACAGAAGGGGACTACATACCTGCCTTGCCGCTGGACTTTTCCTTTATGGCCCAACAACGGCATGGGACAGCGGAAGCTGGTAGCTATTCTCACACCGTCCACAATGCAAAAGTTATTATGGTTAAATTGACAAATACGTAGAACCTCTGCTCCACAACCTATGTTTTTAAGCTTGTTTGAACTACTTGTTTTGTTCTATGTTTGCAACAAATATAGTTCTAACCAGATCACATAAGCAACATAATACTAGTACCAAGCCACAGCCCAACATGGATTAAAACATGCAGAAGGTTGCAAAGCCCACAAACCCAGCCTAGATAGGTTTCAGTATTCGTTGAGCACTTAGACACACAGCCTGAGGGCCTATTTTAGCGAGTAGTTACCAAGAAATTGCCAGTTCACAATTGCAATCTTAATGCTAGACCTACCTACTCATTCATGGACACACTTGGTGAGAGCATGCCATATTACCTTGACAATTTGTACGGTGTTGTTTTGCCCCCATGTCTGGGGGTTTTACCTACACTCGATTTTAGCAACCTATCACTAACACAATCTAGGTAGGCCATGAATATAAAAATGTCGCAGATTACTTATCACTAATGCGAAGATTTACTCTATATTCCCAACTTTCCAACATGATCACAGTCCAGAAATTCTGATATATTACCCATGCTTCAAGCTTTTCCGAGCTATGTGTACAGCTCTGTTGGTGTACCCATCTAGCACTAATCAGACCTCTAAAGCACCAGCATGCTAATACACAGCGATTTAGGGAAGACTAAAATCTGCCGAAATCTTTAAATCTCACAGATTCAGCCCGGACTAGTTTAAGTATCTATTGAATACCCATGCACATAGCCTGAGGGGGTGAACTGGAGTGCCTTGAACACAAAAAGTCGTCTTACAAGTCCAGTATTGACGCTGGACCAACCGACTCGCTTATGGACACACTCAATAAGAGCATGTTCTATTAACCTCCACAAATTGCACAGCATTATTGTGTGTCCACATCTTCTGCAATGCCTACACTAGGTCTTGGCACCCAGTCACTTACCCAGCCTGAGCTTGCCATTAATATAAATATTGTGCAGGTCACTTGTCTTTGGATACTGGAACTGCTGTATGTTTTGAACGTTTCACCAATCACCTGTTTAATCATTAGTTTATCTATAATCTTAAAAATGTGCAGTGTCTGCAAATGCCATATTACTGTCTCAACCTATATAAAAATGTGCTGACTGATAATGCTGTTGAGGCAACAAAACTAGACTAACTTTTGCACGCAAAAAAAAAAAAAAAAAAGGATCAATGCCGTTGTCTTAACACAAACTGGGACAGAAGATATTCAAAGATTAGTTCAAATTCAATAACTATAATTTTTTTTTTAAATGAATAACAATAGTGTATCACGATTTAAAGAGAACTTCTATACCTGTAATAAATATCACCCACAAAGTAAAAATTTATATTTTCAGCTGGAGGCCAAGACTCTCCAAGCTGTGGAATCTTTATAGAAATGGTGTTTTCCATAGTAGGTTATCTTTGTGTCTATGGCAAAAGAACCACGGTATTTACTCAAATCTAATCCTCTCTTTTTTAGGGGGAAAATAAAGTTTACAAAAATTGAATGCACATTATATTCGATGGCGCATTACATTCAGGGCAAAATTCTACATTTTCCGCAGAGGCAAATTTCATTCCTGCGAATTGAAACAGGCGAAGTGAATTGAAACTGGCAAATTCAAAACAGCCAAATGTAATTCCTGAAAGAAAGCTTAAGAAAGAATAGACTTAACATGTATCACTAAAATTGAAATACCATCAATGTTACTATGGTATATGGCAATAAACATTTTCATTGAAGCACAATGTTGTATAGCAGTATCTTCTTGTATAAATGCGCATACATTCGCCAACAAAAACATTTTTCAGCTTCCAGCTTTCAAAAATTGAGGTGCGCATAAGATTTGATGGCGCATTAGATTCAAGAAAATACGGTATATAGTTATAGTATTGTATCACATTTATTACATCAATATTCAAAAAAACTACTTTTTATTTTGAAGAAAACTTTTAATCTGCGCCATTTTCATATATAAAAACAGCATCATACCCAGATATTCTGAACCAAAATTTTATATTTTATCTTTAGATATTACACAATTTTCAATGTTTATCGTTTGCATTTACTCCTGTTTGAGTTTCATCTTTATTATTAAAACTTAGTTGCTGTAAGTTGATAACAGCATAGCATAGATAAAAGAAGAGTTGGTTAGAAGTATCAAAATTAAGAATTTTATTAACTGCTACTTAATTGTCAGCCTTAACGGTAAGTACTCTCCTTGTTTTCACTAAAATAATAGCATAATTGGATCATCTCGGTAGATCTTGGGTACTGAATTAAGAAAATATACTTTAGAAAGGCCAACGAGGATACATTTTCTGAAAACTGAGCTGGTGAGGTGAGGGGAAAAAAGTTCATATAAAATAAGTGGTCTACACTGAATAATTATCTGGTTATAAACCATGGCAAACAGGGTGTAAAAAACAGAGAAGACATCAAAGGAAAATGTAGCATTCGGAACAGCATTACGCACTTAATCATATACATTTCTAGAATCTCCCTTGAATGTTCTGTGTTTGGTCATAGAATGAACCCACAGCTCTTTGGTGGTCTTCAGTTAGGAACCAGTGACCCATGTCAATCATTCCATCTTTAGGAGATTGTCATTGATTGTTTCACACAATCATTACTGTATCCACTGCCCATTTATTTTAATGTATTATCATGTCAAACATATTCAACCAATGAGTGTTGATCAAATGTTGGCTTCTCGCTATTGGAGTGTTCTATATGATCATAAATCTCTACAAACTCACAATTATGTTGTTGTATATTTGCTCTTTAAAAACAAATTTCTATTGCCTGTTGTACAATTGTTTAAATTTTTCCTTTCGAGGAAGAAAAAAATAAATATAGCACAACCAGAAAATCTAGCATTCCCCTTCTTTTCTGTACTATTCAATAAAACATGTGAATCAACCTTCTAAGTAAAAAGTGCTGCAAGGGGAGAGCCTCGCGTTCTATAGAAATATCTTTACAGAGCAATCTTTATTTCGCCATCTCTGGTTGAAAATGTTTACGTTTCTCACAATGTCACTGTTGGTTTAGATTTTTATTTAACAGAAACAGAGTTTGATTGTTCTATAAACTTGGAAAGTTAACGATAATAAAACCACGTGCCTCTGTGTTTTGTATCTGGACATCAATGTAAGTCTACATAAACAGCTAGGGATGGTATATTCTAAACGTCATTTATATTTTATAGACCAGTCTCCCGGTAGCAAAGTATGAAATGCTTTAAATCCAAATTACACCTGACAGCATTCTTCCCACCTTGGATAATGTATCCAGATATTCTATCAACATTTTTAAGGTAAAGGAGGGGGTAGTCAGTTCTCCTTTAAAGGTCTGTATATCCAGGTTATTTACTAAAATTGGAATTGCTAGGAATTTAAAATTTATGGCAAA
Organism: Pelobates cultripes; assembly: GCA_933207985.1. Taxonomy (NCBI): domain Eukaryota; kingdom Metazoa; phylum Chordata; class Amphibia; order Anura; family Pelobatidae; genus Pelobates; species Pelobates cultripes. The sequence goes on from OW240914.1 coordinate 293,681,374, forward strand.
AGTAGCTCATCTGGCAACATAGCAGACACGGACAATTATTCCAGTTTGGCTATATTGACCTTAAACATGAAATTCACTTTGAATTCACTTTCAATTACCAACAGTTCTAACATTAGTCAATAATTCTGTATGTGCGGGTGGGACTGGGCTCAGCCCATGCTATCATACTGTTCTTTATCTTCAATCCCAAATTCATTCAGGCTCTGGGAAGCACTTTTAACTTTACAGCAGCAACGAAGAACGGTCTCAAAGTTAAAATGACAAGTTCAGCCCACGAGGATTTGTGCAGTCCTTTCATGCAACTGAGTTCAAACATTAAAGTGGGGAAAAATAAGAAAGTCATAATAAAAAAAAATAAAAAGCACAATTGTCAGGAGCACATAACTACATGGAGGAAGCAATGGGAGAGACATAAAAGGCACAGATGAGACAAAGCAATGGGGGTACTAATCATAAAGACGGAATAAATGTAGGATAAAGATGCTCAGCAAATATTATACTAAGTGTCCTTCTATTCCAGTCGTATTCCTTATCTTCCCTATAATGAACCGAAGATTGACTTCTTATTCCTTAGCCAATCATTAACTACAGAAAAGATTGTTGTTTTGATTTGCCTTGGTTGTCCAACTATTGACATCTCCCCAATATAAAATGAGAAAACTAATTGTTTAATCTTTCGAGTGCCAGAGGGGTATGAAATATATTGCTTTCTAAAGCTCCTCTGGTACTCAACGGCTTAATACATTTGTTTTTTTTATTTATCGTTGCTGATCAATTAACCCATTTCAACCTCCACCATATTCATAATCTCAGTCTATTTGTTGCTTTTATAGAATGTTTAATAATCCTTATTTTCTTTAGACCTCGTTCCCTGTTGCTATCCATTACAAAGTCATTGTTCATCTTAACCACTTAAGGACACATGACGGAAATATTCCGTCATGATTCCATGTTATTCCAGAAGTTGTGTCCTTAAGGGGTTAATGAATATAGTAATATTGCACAGTTTAGTTATTATTATTATTATTATTATTGCCATTTATATAGCGCCAACAGATTCCGTAGCACTTTACAATATTATGAAAGGGGATTTAACTATAAATAGGACAATTACAAATAAACTTACAGGAACAATAGGTTGAAGAGGACCCTGCTCAATCGAGCTTACATTCTATAGGAGGTGGGGTGTAAAACACATTAGGACAGGAATGTGCAATCAAATAAGGTGGGCTGCCCTTTAGGAGAGGGCAAGAGACGGGTATGTGAGGTAGGGTTTAGTCTTGGAGGCCATAAGCTTTCCTAAAGAGATGGGTTTTAAGGCACTTCTTAAAAGATGCAAGACTAGAGGAGAGTCGGATGGCGGTAGGCAGGCTATTCCATAGGAAGGGAGCCGCCCGCGAGAAGTCCTGCAAGCGCGAGTTGGCCGTACGGGTGCGGACAACGGACAGGAGGTGGTCACGGGCAGAGCGGAGAGACCGAGAAGGGACATACCTGTGGATCAGTGAGGAGATATAAGAGGGGCTAGAGTTGTTCAGTGCTTTATAGGTGTGAGTTAGTGCCTTGAATTGACTCCTATAGCACACAGGAAGCCAATGTAAGGACTGGCAGAGGGGTGAGGTGTGAGAGAACCGACTAGAGAGGAAAATCAGTCTAGCAGCAGCATTCATTACAGACTGTAGGGGTGCAGTACGGCTTTTGGGAAGACCAAGCAGGAGAGGGTTACAATAATCCATGCGTGAAATTATTAGAGCATGGACAAGCTCCTTGGTAGTATCTGGTGCAAGAAAGGGGCGGATGCGGGCTATGTTTTTAAGATGGAATCTACAGGATTTGGCAACATGCTGGATGTGAGGCTCAAAGGTGAGACCAGAGTCAAGTATGACGCCAAGACAGCGCGCTTGCAAGGATGGGCTGATGTTGGTACCACAAACTTGAAGGGAGAGTGAGAGAGGAGGATCAGTATTAGGAGGAGGAAAGACAAGGAGCTCAGTTTTTGAGAGATTGAGTTTCAGAAAGCGGGAGGACATCCAGTCAGAGATGGAAGAAAGGCAAGCAGTGACACGTTGCAGGACAGCAGGGGAGAGGTCCGGGGAGGAGAGATATAGCTGGGTGTCATCAGCGTACAGGTGGTAGTGGAAACCAAATGAGGTAATAAGTTTGCCAAGAGAGGCAGTGTAAAGAGAAAATAGAAGGGGACCAAGGACGGAGCCTTGGGGGACTCCAACCGAGACAGGGCGAGGGGAGGAGGTATCATTAGAAAAAGAGACACTGAATGAGCGTTGGGAGAGATAAGAGGAAAACCACGAGAGGACAGAGTCACAGAGACCAAGCAATTGCAGAGTTTGAAGAAGGAGAGCATGATCAACGGTGTCAAAGGCCGCCGAGAGGTCAAGAAGAATTAGTATGGAATAGTGGCCTTTGGATTTAGCTGCGATTAGGTCGTTAGTAACTTTGATAAGGGCAGTCTCTGTAGAGTGGAGAGGGCGGAAGCCAGATTGAAGGGGGTCAAGGAGAGAGTTGGAATTGAGGAAATGAGACACACGGGTAAAGACGAGTCTTTCCAGAAGCTTTGAGGAAAAAGGGAGCAGGGATATGGGACGGTAGTTAGAGGGGGTGGACGGGTCAAGGGATGGTTTTTTTAGTATAGGTACTAAAGTGGCATGTTTAAGGTCAGCAGGGACGATGCCAGAAGAGAGTGAGCAGTTGAAGATTTGTGTTAGAGAAGGCACGAGACAAGCGGAGAGAGATCTGATAAGGTGAGACGGGACAGGATCGAGCGGGCAAGTGGTGGGGCGAGAGGAGCAAAGAAGAGCAGCCACCTCTTGGTCAGTGGCTGGGGAGAATGTCTGAAGGGTAGGAAAGGCATGATCAATGTGTGATTGAGAAACAGAAAGGCAAGGAGGGGAGAATTCTTTCCTTAGCTGTTCAATTTTGTCAGTGAAGTAACATGCAAAGTTATCAGCAGTAAGGTTGGTTTGGGGGGTGGCCACAGCGGGGCGAAGAAGAGAATTAAAGGTGTCAAAGAGACGCCTGGGGTTGCGGGAACATGAACTAATGAGAGAGGAAAAATAGGACTGTTTGGCAAGGGCAAGGGCTGCACTGTATGAACACAGTATGAATCTATAATGGAGAAAGTCTGACTGGGTGCGAGACTTCCTCCAGGAGCGTTCAGCACACCGGGAGCATCTTTGCAGGTAGCGCGTTGATTTAGTATGCCATGGTTGGGGGCGGGTCCTCCTTGAGGTGCTTGCTTGGAGTGGCGCTGCAGTGTTCAAGGCAGATGTAAGAGTAGAGTTATATATGGAGATGGCCAGTGAAGGACAGGATAGGGAAGGGATGGACAGCAGTTGTGGATCAATGTCAGCTGACAACTGTTGGAGATCAAGAGAATTAAGGTCCCTCCTGAGTTGAGGCTGGTTAGGTGGAGGTTGTTGGGTGAGGGGGTACGTGAGAGCAAACGATAAGAGGTGGTGATCAGAGAGAGGATAGGGAGTGTTGCAGATATTAGATACCGTACATGCATAAGTGAAGATTAGGTCGAGGGTATTGCCAGCAACATGGGTGGGTGAATTTGCCCACTGTGATAGCCCGAGGGAGGAAGTAATTGAAAGTAGTTTATTGGCTGCAGAGGTCAAAGGTGGGTTTATAGGAATATTGAAGTCACCGAGAATTAGGGATGGGATGTTAGAAGAGAGGAAATAGGGTAGCCAGGCAGCAAAATGGTCAAGGAAGAGAAGAGGGGAACCAGGGGGACGGTAAATAACAGCAATGTTAGCAGCGAAGGGTTTGAAAAGGTGAATAGAGTGTATTTCAAATGATGGGAAAGAGAGGGAAGGGGGGGTGGGAAGAGGTTTAAAAGAGCAGTGAGGGGAGAGGAGAAACCCAACACCACCACCTTTACATTCAGAGTTTCTTGGGGTGTGGGTAAGTTGGAGACCACCGAAGGACAAAGATGCAGGGGTGGCAGTGTCAGAGGGGGAGAGCCAGGTTTCTGTTAAGGCTAGTAAATCTATTGAACGAGAGATGAAGTAGTCATGGACAGCAGTGGATTTAGTTATATTGCAAACAGAGCGTGCATTCCAGAGGGCAGTATTGAAGGAGGATTTAGAGGAACAAGAGATGGGTATGAGATTAGTGTTGATCCTTGGGTTAGTATGTGCTGAGTTTGTTGAGAGGGGACCGGGGTTTGGAGAGACATCACCAGCTGCTAGGAGCAGAAGGATAGAAAGGAAGTGAAGGTGGGAGTAGGATTTGAAAGTTTTGTAGGAGGGTATGTATGTGGAGGATTTGGAAAGAGTCGGTGGAGATAGGCTGGAAAGGTATGTGTAGAGTGCATGGGATGAATGGGAGGGGAGTAAGGTGGAAGTAATGATGATGGTGTTGCCAGGGACAGGTGAGTGAAAGGATAGGGATATTTTAGTAATGACAGAAGTTAGTGTTAATGTGAAAAATAGAAGGGAGAACATTAGAGAAAATGTGTATTATATAGATATGTAGATCATATATACAAACACACAATATCAATATCAATAAGTGTTTAAACCATTGTAAGGATGCAGTGTGTTAAATGAATTCAGGTGAGGAGTGGATTAATGACTTGATTGGTGTGTTATGGAAACCTGCTGATGTGCACTATCTATAAATAAGTTGATGACCATGGGGTGGGATGGTGTGGGGAGGGGAGGGTGGGCAATCTTCCAGAGATAATACCTCTGCTCTGAAGATTCAGCAGGACTTGGTTGCTTGGGAGTGCTGGGTGTTAATGCTGTTTTAAGGGGCCCAGTCTGAAATATAAGGTCTGAGGTTAGAAAAAAAATGAAATAAAACACACTATTATGGGTGGGGAGACATGGGGCTATTGAGGTAATTGATTAGAGATGAAAAACTAAAAGGAGAGAACATTTGGGATAAAAAGATAGGAAGGATCAGATAGGTGAAAGTCATAAACCATGAACATAAATTTACTATATTATCAGTGAGAGTAGTAACACTAGCTAAACAAACAAACACTTAACAAAACAACAGGAAGCCCAGCAGCCTATAACTATTGGAACAGATAGGCTAGGGACACTAATCTCAGGCACAACATCAACATACATGTTACATTTTCAGGTGGTACATATTGCAATTTTAATGATGCCAGCTGAAACAGGCCAGAGGTATTTCTAGGTTCCAAAAATACCAGGAATTTGAGCCAAAAGCAAACATCAGTGTCTCCCAGCAATGCACCTGTGTACTGTACTGTGACACCTATTAATCTTAGGCAGCACTGACCTATACCCCAGTCTTGCCGTTACAGGAAAAAAATCCCCTTAACCTTTACACTGCCTAACACACTTATTCACACATTAACCCCTACACTACAATAACACATTACACTACACATTAACCTCTATCCCACACTTACACTTTTAGCAATCTAACATTTTTCTTCACTACGTATTAACTACTATACCACCTGAACAAATGCACTAACAGTAACGCTGACCTAAAAGTATCATGTAATAATAAAAGATACGTAATGGTAAAGCGTGTGTTATGGAATATTATCTTCTGTCTCATGGTTTATTATGATGTCTTCAGAATCCCTTAATGGTATTATTTTCCCATAATACACATTATTTTTTTCTTTTTTAAACAACAAACATAAATGTCCTGCCCAACCAGAATACTTGAATAATGCATAAGAACTCTCACAATACTTGAATTCCATCTTCTGCGACTGTATCCTTTGTTTTTAAAGCTCAATATGTCTGGTTAGAGAGAGGGCTGCTTTTAATGAGATCCATTATTGCTCTAAACCAGTAGAACATATAGTTTTTATTTATCTACCTGCATAGAAGCATTGCCGGTTTGGTTGTCAGAATCAGGATTGGCAGGTCTGTTCCAATAGTTATAGGCTGCTGGGCTTCCTGTTGTTTTGGCTGCGATGCTCAGATCTTGTATTCAACAATGTTCTGGTCCAATGCTCTCTTTTCCATTAACTGATTTATTCATTTGCCATCTAATCATCTTCCTTGAAGTTGCTACATTTTTTTCATCAAGGTACCTTTTTAGTTCCAAATTTCTTACTTCAGTTCAGTCAAACAAAAGGTGCCAGATTGAAAATATTAAAATAAGAAAATAACGTAACTAAACGAATAGTGAAAACAATGATGCAAGCCTGCTCTTAATCAGTGAACAAGGCTCAGAGCAGGTTTTTCATGTGTTCCAAATCAAGGGTGCCAGTCCCTATTTAAAGTGTCTATCTTGCAGTCCTGGGTGTTTACTTGGTTGTCCCCCTTTTGAAATCACCAAGGAACTGTCCTCAGAAAGTGTAGCACAAGCATCTAATTAGACATGGTTACTCTACACTAAGGACACTAGGACTATGTAGAGAGTGTTGTCAAAGTACTCGGTGCATGGCCCTGCCCTGGTATGGCCAGCTAGCAAGATTGCCAGGTGTGCATTCACTTTGGGCAGGCTTGTACCCCTTCTGACAGGCCCCTTTGGCATCACCAGGGATTTAAGTCATATCACTGACCCACATCCTTTAGGTCTGCCCACCTGTGTCCCACAATACATACCTCCTTATGTTAGGAGCTATGCTGCAAGGTTTGGGTCTTCACCGTGTTTGTAGAGGTCCAGTGGAGTCCTTCCCAACTCAATACTCCAGGCTGGCCAACAATTCCACAGTATCCTGTTCTGTTCTTAAGGCAATACTGATAAAACCTAGTCACGGTCTAGTCTAGTCTTCGGATTTTAATTTGCAACTCTAGTGAATGCAGGCACCATAAGTGAGTGAGACATTGTGAATTATGCAAAGGTATGCCAGGCACCAATAGAGCTTTAGCGCATTTGATGTAAGGAATCTAGTCTGGCTAGGGGCTTATGATGCTCAAAGAAAAAATATAACTGCAAGATATAAAACCTTGGTACCCCAGATGGAACTAATGTTTGATGTCATCATACTCAGCCAGCCAAGCTGGTTGAGAATCATAGGAAAAGTATTTCAAAAATATCTAGTGCCAAGATTAGTCAACATATATATTGTAACAAATCCCCTCTTTTATAGGTAGGATTGTCACAGATCTTGCAGTAACCACAGCCTTCTATTGTATACAAAGTCCAGGACACATTCAGCTCAGTTTTCCTTTTTCTTTGATAAAAAGCAGATGCTTTAAATAATAACAAACAAACAAAATCCCTTGCTCTTACTTGAGCTCTTACTAGACAGGAATTACTATCTGTAATTGGGTGGCTTTCCCACATGTTTTGCACAACATCAGCAATGTAGATTGCAAACTTTAACATCTCTCCCTGGGGCATTTAACTGAAAATTCTCAGGTTGCTGTTTAGCAAATCAGGCCTGATGTATCTTCCATTAACCACAATTCCACTTTTATGCTCACATATCCTCCCCTCCAGCTCATACCCATGGGTTTGAGCAACCATGGAAATCAGAGAGTGTACCCTCGAAAGCCCATCAGCATTACCTTGTTGCCAGCTCTGTGTTCCACAGTGAAATTAAAAGATTGTAAACTCAAAAACCATCTGGTTACTCTGGAGTTATTTTCCTTGTTCTGATACATCCATGTCAGAGGTGCATGGTCCGTTATCAATCAGAACTTTCTGCCTAGCAGGTAGTATTTAAGAGAGTCTAATGCCCACTTAATAGCAAGACACTCTTTTTCAACAATAGAGTAGTTCTTCTCATGTGGGTTTAATTTCCTGCTCAAAAAGAAGACAGGGTGTTCTTCACCTTAGTATTCCTGTGAAAGAACCGCCCCCAAGCCCACATCAGAAGCATCTGTCTGAACTATAAAGTCCCTGGAAAAATCTGGGGTCACCAAGACAGGATGGCTACAGATAGCTTCCTTCAGACTCTTAAAAGCCTTTTCTGCCTCAGGGCACCATTTAACTATAACTGGGGATTTTGCTTTAATAAGGTCTGTTAGAACTGCAGCAATGGTAGCAAAATCTGTGATGAACCGCCTATAGTATCCAATTAAACCCCAAAATGCCTTTACTTGTTTTTTTGTAAGGTGCTGTGGCCATTTTTGTATGGCTTCCGCTTTGACTTCCTGTGGTTTAACCAAACCCCTCCCAATAGAATAACCTGGTACTTTGCTTCCTGTAAACCAATCGTACACTTGGAAGGATTGGCAGTTAAGCCCACTGAGTGGATAGCATCAAGCACCACTTGAACTTTGGGGAGGTGGGATTCCCAGTCTGCACTGTGGATGACGACATCATCCAAGTATGCTGCAGAATAATGAACATGAGGTTTAAGAATTCTGTCCATCATTCGTTGGAATGTGGCAGGTGCCCCATGTAACCCAAATGGCAATACAATGTAATGAAACAGGCCACTGGGTGTTGAAAAGGCTGTCTTTTCTTTGGCTCTTTCAGTGAGAGGGACCTGCCAGTAACCCTTTGTTAAATCCAAGGTTGTTAGATAACGAGCTTTACCTAGTCTATTAACTCATCAACTCTGGGCATTGGGTAAGCATCAAATTTTGAGATGGCATTTAACTTGCGGTAGTCATTACAGAACCTCCATGTGCTATCAGGTTTTGGCACCAATACAATAGGACTACTCCAGTTACTCTGGGATTCCTCAATGACTCCAAGTTTTAACATGTTCTTAACCTCTAAGTTTATAACCTCCCTCCGGGCCTCAGGAATTCTATAGGGTTTGAGGTTAACTCTTTTCCCTGGTTCAGTTATTATGTCATGTTTAATCACCTTAGTCTTTCCTGGAACTAGCGAGAAAACATCCCTATTTCTTCTGATGAAATCTGACCTCTTGCTTTTGATGTACAGACAGAGTCTCAGATACGTTCACCTCCGGCTCTACTATAGGAGGTTCTGAAGGTTTTAAAGCAACCAGGACCTCCCTGTCCTTCCATGGCTTTAACAGATTTATATGATACAACTGTTCAGGATTTCTTCTTCCTGGTTGTCTGACTTTATAATTGACATCACTCACTTTTTCTATTATATTATATTCATAGGGTCCATGCCAAGTCGCAAGGAACTTGTTCTCCACAGTAGGGACCAGAACCAAGACCTTGTCTCCAGGTTGGAACACTCTGACTCTAGCATTACGGTTATAGCTGTTTTTCTGAGCCTGCTGGGCTTCCAGCATGTGTTCCCTGACAATAGGCATGATGGTGGCCATTCTATCCTGCATTTGAGCTATATGCTCAATTACACTCCCGTGAGGAGTAGTCTCCTGTTCCCAGGTCTCCTTAGCAATATCCAATATTCCCCTGGGATGTCTTCCATATAACAATTCAAAAGGAGAGAAGCCGGTGGAAGCCTGTGGAACTTACCTAATGGAAAACAGTAGATATGGCAATAAAAAAATCCCAATTTCTTCCATCTGCATCAATTACCTTACGTAGCATACTCTTAAGGGTTTTGTTGAACCTCTCTACTAAACCATCAGTCTGTGGGTGATATACTGAGGTCTTAAGATGTTTAACCCGCAAGAGCCTGCACAACTCTTTTGTGACTCTGGACATGAACGGGGTCCCCTGATCTGTCAGGATTTCTTTAGGGATACCCACCCTACTGAACATCAACATAAGTTCCTTAGCTATTAACTTTGCAGAGGTATTACGCAAGGGAATGGCCTCAGGGTAGCGAGTTGCATAGTCCAAGATGACTAATATATATTGGTGTCCCCTAGCAGACTTTACCAGTGGCCCCACTAAGTCCATAGCGATCCTTTCAAAAGGCACATCAATTATGGGTAAGGGTACAAGTGGACTATGAAAAGTCTTGAAAGGTGCCCTGTACTGGCACTCAGGACATGAGGAGCAATAGTTTGTAATAGCAGCAAACACTACAGGCCAGTAAAACCTTCTAAGGACTCTCTTTCTAGTTTTTTCGACTCCCAAGTGTCCCCCTAATATGTGGCTGTGAGCCAACTTTAGCACTATATTTTGGTAAGTCTGAGGAACCAACAGCTACTTAATGATGTCTGAATCCTTTTTTTCTACACGGTAAATTAGGTCATTTTGTACTTCAAAATAGGGGAACGGCAGTGCTTCTCCTGGCTGATTAGCAACCCCATTTACAACTTTAAAATAATTTCTAGCTGTCACTAAAGTGGGATCTTCCCACTGAGCACTTTTAAAATGACCTGGACTAATTCCAATATCAATTAAGTCCTTATCCTTGTCTGCAGTATTAGTAGGCTCCTCACTAGTTTGAGCTGGGTTATCTCCTATTAATACTGGTTTAGGGCAGTATTTTTTTCTTTTTCGTATTTTTCCGTCACAGTGGTCAAAACCCAAGTCAATATCGGAAAAAGGGTATACATTATCCTCGGCAGATTGACTAATTTCTGATAAATTTTGGTCTCTCGTTTGTACAGCTACCCATAATTCAAAAAAATTAGGAAAGTCTCTACCGATCACAACCTCATGGGCTAATCTAGGTACTACACCCACTCGGTACTTTAAATCCCCATACTGGGTTCCAATATTTACTTCCGCAGTGTGGTATTCCTTTTTATCACCATGAACACAGATAATACCCATTTTCTGTACATGATCAGGTTTGACACAAGGTATTATAGACTCTGCTACCAACGTAACCATACTACCTGAATCAAGTAATGCTTTAGACATTTTTCCATTCACAGTTACACAGCATTTATGAGGGTTATCATCATCATCATCGTCATCGTTAACAGTACCATAACAGTTGAGCAAAAATGAACGTGCTCCCTCATCTTTGCCCATATTGCATTCCATAGGTTCATCCTTCAATGGACAGTCTTTGGCCATATGACCATCCTCCTTGCACTTGAAACATTTGACAGTAAAATCTGACCACCAATTCGTTCCTTTCCCAGGCCTATTAGACCTGGATGCCCCCCTGGTGTTTTGTGTATAGAGCTGCAGCTCTTCAGCTTCCCTTAAACCTTGAACAGTCTTACCAGGTCTTGCAGAATCCTGGGGCTTAGGATTGCGGGGGTTTTCCTGTGAAGTAGGACGTAGCAGTTCTCCTGCGGCCACCAAGGCAATCAGTTGGTCAGCTGTATGGGGGTCACTTTGGCTGACCCAGCGACGCAGGGCAGCTGGGAAACCACGCAAAAACCGGTCCATTATTAATGTTTCCACAATGTGGCTAGCTGAATGGATTTCAGGTTGTAGCCATTTCCGTGCAAGGTGTATGAGGTCAAACATTTGGGAACGCGCGGCTTTGTCTGAAGAATATGACCATGAGTGGAACCTTTGGGCACGTACTGCAGAGGTTACACCCAGTCGCGCCAAGATTTCAGCTTTCAATTTGCTGTAGTTTCTTGCATCGGCTGGTTCTAGGTCATAATATGCCTTCTGCGGCTCTCCACTTAGGAACGGTGCCAGTATGCTTGCCCACTCACCAGCCGGCCATCCCTCCCTCTCAGCAGTGCGTTCAAATGCCAGAAGGAACGCCTCAACATCATCTGATGCAGTCATTTTCTGAAGGTAGCGGCTCGCCCGAATCACCTTTGGCCCCTGGTATCTTCCATCAGGGTCTCCATTCAGTTTTTCAGAGATAGCTTGGATTTCCTGTTGTAGTCCCTGGGTGACTTTTTTCTGCTCCTCACGGGCTACTTTAAACATCCCTGCTTGTGTCACAACAAGCTGTTTCACCAAGGACTCAATGCACTCCATCTGTGTTTTGGCCAGGACTTTAGCACACTCTGCCTGGGCCAGCACCAGTTGCTGCAGGGCTGCACTGTTTTCTGCAGCTCTCCTGTTAGCCTCCTGCTGCACAGAGGTGGATTGGATCAGAGGCTTGATAATATCCTCCATGTTGAGCTTTAAATGACTTCTACCCTCAGGCTTACGTGGCTGCCCGCATTCTCTCACATATGTAACAAATCCCCTCTTTTACAGGTAGGATTGTCACAGATCTTGCAGTAACCACAGCCTTCTAGGGTATACAAAGTCCAGGACACATTTAGCTCAGTTTTCCTTTTTATTTGATAAAAAGCAGGTGCTTTAAATAATAACAAACAAACAAAATCCCTTGCTCTTACTTGAGCTCTTACTAGACAGAAATCGCTATCTGTAATTGGGTGGCTTTCCCACTTACCAATTTTCCCCCCCCCAAAAAAACAAAAAAAGCTTTGCAATAACCACAAGTGTTGTTCACTCTCCTAGCTAACTTTTTCTCCCTCACTCTGCAGCAGGCTGATCTCTTCTTTTAAAGGCCTGTCTGCTAATTGACTAGCTACAGGTGAGTGCCAATTAGTAAACCCTTAAGTCAGATCCAAATTGTGGTCTGTTACACAGCAACTAGTGCTGTTGGAGCGTTGGCCCACCCTGCTCTCCAAATACTCCGCCCCAGGGACCCATACCATGTTTTGCACAACATCAGCAATATAGATTGCAAACTTTAACATCTCTCCCTGGGGCATTTAACTGAAAATTCTCAGGTTGCTGTTTAGCAAATCAGGCCTGATGTATCTTCCATCAACCACAATTCCACTTTTAAGCTCACAATATGTATTCTCATGCAATAATAATTTTTAAAAAAATCTTGGAAATATAACATATAACATATAAATATAGGATACCTTCGTATTCTTCACCGCTTCTGCAAACACACTTATAATGTTTGGTAATAAAATAATATAAACACACTTATACTATTTGAAGATATCTTTTTTTATAACTTTATTTTATTTTTATGGTTTATATATATTTTATAATGTCTTAACTATTTAATTTATTATAAAAAGCAAGGGACCATTTCCAAAATCCTTAGAATCTTAGAAGAAATAGAGACATTGGGGGATATTTTTTATACAGGTGATATTTTGAAGCAAGGTGGTAAAAGCTGCCGGACATTCTATTGGTTTCCGTGGTGACTGTTAATTTTCTAACACATGCATCCTATATGTCTTCATGTAAGCACATATATGTTTTAAATAAATCGTCTAGGTAAGCTCAATGACAAATTTACAGCCAAGCTGTAAATAAATAGGTTGATGGTAGTATTCATCCTTAAAACTGATTAATCTTTATTCACCTTTTTCAGAGGAATCTATAGAAAAGATATTTGTGATATGAATCACAGTGAGGAGTGCATCCCATAATGTGGGAGATGGTAATTGTCACCTGAAGGCACTGTGATTTACCTTGAATTTCGCAAGGGTTGTAAAATCTTACAAGATAAAAGATTGATCAATTTTAAGCAGTTGAGTCGCTGAGGTGGTAGTTGGGGAGGAGGGCTGAGGGGGTGGTCTGCCACAAGCTGTACTTTTTTTTGGGGGGGTGGGCTCTTTTCACATGCGATGCAGGGCCGTGGTGATATCATAAGGTGGCAAAGGGCACAGCGGGTTGAGGAACACAATGTCCAAGTAGCTCCACCAGCACCAACGTCCGGCCCACTGGCTCTGGAGAATGCCACAGGCACTGTGGAGGGGGCTGGGATATGATGTGATTCATACCCCCAAACCCTCACAATGTGGCACCTTAGTGATGAGGCCAGTCTTCAGGATTATTTTTGGTGTATATTAAGAGGGGAGGAAAACTCAGGGACCACTCCAGGCCCCAAAAGCTCTAAATACACCACTATTTTTTGGAATTTAGTCAGCAGTTAAGTAGTCTACCTATGTATGTGATTCTAGTTAATGTCTTATTAGAAGAAGCCCTAATTTGCCATGTAGTGCAACCACGAAGATAAGAAGATCCATTCTATAATTTATTTATAATATATTTTACCAGGAAGAATTTCTTTCGTTTTCAAGTATGTCCATGGCCCACAACCATTGCAGTGTTACAATAGGGTAGAGTATAATATTAAAACACAAAGTATGATATTAAAAATACAAAGTAACATTAAGATACACATATACATTTAACAGAGAACAAAAAAGAAATATAATTAATTAATGCACAAGTATTAGGCATTGTGTTTTATTGATTAGTTGGTACTTCTTACAGGCATGAAACTGGTACAGTACAGTCAAATCCTATAATACTAGAGGTATGTTAATTTATTTGACCATTTTTAACTTATAACCATGTTTGTTTAAGCACAGTAAATGTTCCCAATGACGAATAAGTACAAAAGTTAATTACAGAAGAACCGAGAAATGTAAATGGTTTTCTAGTGTTGAAACAAATAAAAAAAGAGCGTGTAATGAGACCAGTATTAGAAATATTGTTTGTTCTTGGTTAAAAGGAGAAAATCTAGAGAAGAAAATTGTACTTGTTGATTTTCTGAAGAGCTGCAACAAAGGCTCATACAAACGAACCTTAGTCTTGCACTAAGTGATCACCATAGTGACATTGGATACTACGCTCTCAGATTGAGATCTTCAGCAAATTGCAAAGCGGTGATTCTAATATTAGACAAGAATGATAAAACATATGAAAATCTGTAAAGAACCAGACTGCAATCATTGATTGAAGAGCTGATAAATATGACATCTCTGTTATGGTAAGAAAGACGATTATGTTGTGTAGGCTTGTTCTTGCAGACTATGATAACTATGGCATTAGAAAATATTCTATTTGCATTTAAGAATAAAAGAAAAAATAGATTAAATATAATGGAATGTTTATTTTAATTGTCACCTTGACCCCAGAAGTAAATTGTTATCCTGGAGTTAATATTTTGTTAGATTTGCCTAAAGGAAAACCACTTAGTAGCATTTGTACACGTTCTTTGTTTAGGATTCTTTATATTCCCCATCAGTCTCCCGTCGCCCCAAAAGAATAGGATGCTCACCAAGCCTCTGGTGTTTCTATCCTACTTTTCTTTTGGGAAAGTAAAATCAGTTTGCCTGTTGCTTTGGTCTTATGTTCCTAAAATTCTCACCCTACTCCTAAGCCATAAATCCAGAGCCTCACACTTTCCCTTATTCCACAACCATAAACCTGCAACATGTAATCCCTTATCTCCCATCACTCATTTTCGTTTAGTGTAACATCCACTTAGAACGCAATTTTTTTCTAAATCCTTCATGTTTATACAAATAAGTATTCAGATTCAGTTATTTGGGTTCCCCACCATGGGGAAACCGGGGGGACCTGTGCTAGGTCCCCCTTTTGCATTAGCTTGTGCTGACCAGTCACTGGCTGCTCGCTGTTTAGGCGACGTGCCCCCACTCACGGCATGCTGCGAGTAGGGGCATGCAGAAGGATTTAACCTCCCTTTTATTAATATGGGGGACCCCCATAGGTTTTAATGAGGGGGGGGTAGGAGTTAATATTTATTACAAGGAGGGAGCTGGTAGCTTTTTTTCTGCACATGTGCAGTGCTATTTTCTACAAGCACAGGTTATATTTCGTATGTAGGGCTTTCGTTTACGTTTTAGTAAACGAATACGAAAATAACGAAAATCATATTCACAGAAAAACAAATGCACATGTCTAATAGATAGGTAGATAGATAGACTGTATATATGGGTGCACAAAGACTAGGCAAATTTTCTGAATATCTCTAGACAATTCACTTTTAAAAAAAGATTTTCCCATGGGCGTACTCCACACTAACGATCCAGAAAAATGAAGGTCGCAGTGACCACAAAGCACTTCATAAAAGGTTTCGCCGCTGCAGCAACAAAAGGTATAATAAGGAGCAATCTGTATTTATGTAGTCCACATCTTAACAGGGAGTGTAATGAGGCAGGGTTTGCTATCATTATTAGTGTTTGTGACTTTACAAAAAGGTAGTACGGCTTGATGGTTTACAAGCAAATACTGCCATATGCATCCATTCAAGTGCAGAGGGAAGAACGATTGCCAAGTGCTGAACAGAACGAACATTAAAGATAAAGGTAATTATTGTAAATATAACAGTTTAAGTGCTTAGTGTTTATATGGCAGACGCTCTTTAATGTGTGTGCAATATTCAGCGAGGAGGTCCTTGTGTGCTGTTTAATTTCCTTAGTGACTCGTTTCTGAATTTGCTTTTCATTTTTCTTTGTTTGTTTGGTGTCATAGATGTGATGTAGCCTTCTTGTTCTCCGTTGCTCTCCTGTAAATCAAGATAGACTAGAACACAAGCATTGGGATATGGAGAGTGCTGTTTACGCCACTTGCCACACTGCACATTAATGGACGAAAGGATCCAGTATTTTAATCTGCGCAACCCCCTATGGGGAACATAGAGATTGTCTTAATGGCTCGATATAATAATTAAAAACAAGGGGACACATTTGTAACTATAAATTAATGAAATCTGGGAGATATTAAGAAGCATTAACAAACGCAACAGATATTATCAAACACATTAAAAATGGTACAGGAAAAAAAACGAAGAGGGAGCATAAACAAAGAAATGCATGATATATTTGATACATAATTATGGTTGATTTATAATTACAGAGATACATTAGTAGCAGGTGTAACTCAGGAAGTGTGCATGTTGCATTTATAAATATCTCAATACCATGCACAGCCCCCCCAGTGTTCCATACCAACTAGCATGGATGTCAAAGTGCTAGATTTATAGAGCGAGTACTCACATTTATCAGAAACTTGGTGTGTATTAATGGTATGGTGTAATGCAGTCCTATGCACACGTGCCTAACACTACCATCCCTCAAACAGCTTATATCAACAGACCGTGATGCAGAAGCACTCATTTCTAATATAGGGTAGATTGATTAAGATTAGATTAAATATATAATATATTGAAGGCATACATTCCTTCATTTGGTGTTTGACACTGTATTATCTTGATGTATTTGTGTATGTATACATGTATATATATCATTCCTTATAGGCCAATTTGGGTCACTTCAATATATCAAACATAACAGGTTCTATGAAATAGTGTATAAACAATGTCTTTTTTTTTTTTTACTTGTTATATATACCTTTCCAAGAACATTTCTGCTCTACCATAAACCATGAAGGGTATATGCGGATACTGACCATTAGTTCATACTTGAAAGAATATTCAAAGTACCATAACCGCTAGAGCATGCTGTAGTGGTTATGGTGCCAGGAGTGCCCTGACACCCACCCATTGTAAATAGACAAATTGTTTTACAACAGTTTGACTTCTTATCTTGTGTGTGCTACTCCCCACCTCCACCTCATTCACCATAGAGTAGGAAACTCCTGATTAAGAGCTTCCATTAGCTCTCCTGGGCTAAGCCCTGCTAGCTCATCGGATAAACATGTCAGCTGATTGCTCTCAAGCTTAGCTTACAAAGAGAGCTTCAAGCCCTCTGGTGGGTATACTGGAGGCAAAGAGTGTCACCCGTCGGTCCTCAGATAAGAAGATGTTCATTTGGGGCACGCCAGGGCACTCCTGATACCATAACCATTACAGTGCTTGGAGTGTTTCTTTAAGTTAAAAAAGGCTTTTATTGTAAACCAATTGTGCCCTTATAGATGGAACCTATACCATTTGCGTATCAGACTAATATAATGCATTTGATCCATCCCAACAGTCCAGAACAGAAATGCCAAGCAAATCTGCCACATACAGCATACTGAGATTATTAGTATTATTATTAATATGTTATTATTTTTATGCCGCCAACCGTTTCCGCAGCGATTTACAGTGGGTGGATGAACAAACATGTCGTTGTAACCAGACAAGTTAGACACACAGGAACAGAGGGGTTGAGGGCCCTGCTCAATGAGCTTACATGCTAGAGGGAGTGGGGTAAAGTGACACAAAAGGTAAGGATAGTATTATACTAATGACCGTTGCAAGAGAGGAATCAGTCAGGAGCTATTAACAGTTTAATTGATACGCTTTTATGAAAAAGTGGGTTTTTAATGATTTTTTGAATGAGTGGTGACTGGGTGAGCATCTAACGGAGGAGGGAAGTGAGTTACACAGGAATGGTGCAGCCCTGGAGGAGTCTTGAAGGCAAGCATCAGAGGTGGGATTACAGACAGAAGATAGAAGTAAGTCTTCAGCAGAGCGTAAGGGCCTAGAGATGGATGTTTCAGCCTCATATGCTCCTTTAGGTACTATAAGCAAATCACCTTATTGGCACTACCCCATGGTAACTTTGCCCCCCACTTGCCCCTTCATGTCACAGATTGGTAGTTGCTTCTAAGTGAATTCTTTCACAAATAAATCAAATCTCTCCTGACTTGGAACTAACCATTCCTAACCATACAACAAGTGATCAAAATATTGTCAATTGTTAAAAAAAAAGAGTGAATGTCTCTTATTCTCCATTCATTTCTGAACCCACTAAAATTGTCAGATGTGAATTAATGGTATGATTGCTATGTAACTAAATGCCACACAATGGACAAATAGGACATCTTTTTTCATCTGCCTGGATTAGAAAGTCTGATAAGGGGTACACAACTGCAACAATGGTATACCCACTTGATTTTGCAACACCAAATAGTTTGGAATAAGTCATTACCATTCTCAAAGCTGATTTAGAATTAGGGTTCTGAAATGCTGAATGTAATTTCATCCTCAGATCGATTAGCTACAGCCTTTTATTTTATTATTTAGATATTGAGAATTGCTTAGGTAGTTTCCATTACTAATAAAGTGTTTACCTTGACAGTCCCTAATCCTCAAGCTTGTTTGCATTATTCTCCTTTGCTTGCTGGTGGTCTCTTAGCAATAAACAAGATACGTCAAAAGACCAATGTGCCATCTAATTCTAAAACACATTTTGAAAATTAAAATCTAAAAAGTCTCTGCAAGAAAAACAAAAACTCTAATTAATTTCTACCCTACTTTCTTTCTCAGATCTAAGTTCTTTAAGAATCACCATATCCAAACTTCAGCTTAACCAAAATTGGACATCTTGGCCAATTCATATTCATCCATTTGAATGTGATGGGCTAAATATAAAAAGCTCTTTAGATCCCTGACTTCAAAGAAATATCAGCTATTTGAAATATGTGGTTCAAACATCTTTAACAGAGTAATAGCCACCTGATCTTTTATAGAAAATTTGAAGATTAGAGTTACTTGTTTACTACTTTTTTGTTTTTGTAAATTTCGTATCACATGTATATTTTAAGAAACCACTGCGTTAACAAACTACTATGAGAAATTTGATGAGTGAATCAACTTGTTCACACTCACCAATCTACAAAGGCCAGATCGTTCTACAAATCTCCATCAATTTAGAGTAAATACATCAATTATTTGATGAGTAACAACAATTATGCCTCCTGTATAATATGATTAATTTAGCAGACTTTTTTCTTTCTTTTTTCTGCATTATATTTTGGTCCGAATCCTGACTTATGGAAAATAATTAATATTTAGCGGAGTTCTAGGATTTTTAATGATACTTGGAAAAAACTGTCAATTCACAAATTTCGTGAAATTGTAAGAATCCTACCAGCCCCCAAGGGTGGCCCATAGTGGCAGGCACTAACTCATCTTTCCAACCTTTGGCTATTTATGTGAATTCCTCCACAATATCAAGATTTAGAAGTGTCTACAGATGATATTATAGTGACTCTAGATGTTTCTAACCTCTACACGTCTATTCTACAGTCTGATGGAATAGAGGTGGTAGACGAATCACTATCACTGTTTCAGGTATTCCATAACCAAAACTTCTGCAAATTTGTGGTCAAACATTGAGAAATTGTACTAAGAAAGAATTTATTTCAATATCAATCTATTACAAAAAAGAACAAAAGCACTGTTATGGATGCGAATATGGCACCCTCATATGTCAATCTTTTTATGACCAACTTTGAAGAAACACATCTATACCCCAGTACCTGGTACACCGAAAATATCAGGGTGTGGCTGAGATTTATAGATGACTGCTCTTTGATTTGGAGGGGCACCAATGACCAGCTTACCCACTTTGTAAATTCAAAGACTGCCTTCCTAATATCCAGTGTATCATGCCACTGAACAGAATCACAGTGAGCTTTCTATATGTAAATATAATAAACAGGGTGAATCCAGCTAGGGAGACAAAAATGATAGAACATAGTGCAACACTGTGGAACCCAATAGGGTAAATATTATAGTGCCAATGGGTCACTCACACTTTATAATCAAATACTGAGCCTTCAGAAATATTTAGATGTGTATCTTCTTAAAAAAACTTCTATACATAACAGCTATTCTGAACTACCATTGTCAAGACACTTCAGAGTGAGGCGTCACAATGTGTCCCAACTCAGGTACCAATTCTTGGACAGGGTTTCTCTACTGATTAGAGGTTGAAATAGGGAGAAGAACATTGCTACAAAGGTAAGTCAAATGGACGTGTAGATTGGACACCGTGTCACCTCATGATCATATTGAAAAGCTTGAGAGGCACTAGTTCATGTAATACATATCCCCAACCAAAATATATGGGGCCCACTGCAAGGTGAGCCTGGGTATCTTTTATTTGCTACCCTTTTGTTTGCAACATTCTTTCACAATTCTATGTAATTGTTCTAGCTTTGAGTTTGTTTTATTTAATATGGCTTACTGTTCATATACACTTTTATAGAGTTTGTATATATGTATATTTATTTTTGGTTTATTTTTTTCACTTCATTCATTTTAGCACATTTTTCCTTGTCTCTCCATTGATTCATCCTACGTATGACTCTCCTTTAAATACATCAGATGTATGCTTTCTATATGTGTATACTGTTACACTAACAAAAGCTTATTAGCTCTGCTTGGTTGCTTAGCAACATCTTGTTCCAAGTTATTTAAAGTTTTGTGTATATGGTTTGATTTTGTGTTGTCCCCTTTCCCTCTTTGTTAAATTATAAGTTTAAAACAAGCAATTAAACGCAAGTTTTACTGCAATGTAATTTGCAGTAAAACTTGCGGTAAAACGGCGTGCTAGGAATCACCAGCGGGAGACCGCCCACAATTACAAGGGCAGCAGCAAGATGGCGCTTGCAAGCGTAAAGTTGCACTTGTTCACCTTTTCACTGTCGGTGAGGGGTAGTGTCTGTACAGCATTACTTGTCTATTTAAATAGTGAGTGACTGTATTTTACATTGTTATGGGCAATTTTCACTGATGAAGGGTTGAATCCTGAAATGTTTGTTATTTTCATCTGTGTCCTTCAAACAA
Organism: Pelobates cultripes; assembly: GCA_933207985.1. Classification (NCBI taxonomy): domain Eukaryota; kingdom Metazoa; phylum Chordata; class Amphibia; order Anura; family Pelobatidae; genus Pelobates; species Pelobates cultripes. Next base: position 293,702,362 of record OW240914.1, read on the forward strand.
ATCTACTCTGTAACACTTTTGTGCACACAGCATTACTAAATAACGATGCTCTCCATTTTATCTTTTGGTTCTCAAAAAATGTATAGTGACATATACGTATAGCATATGCCATTGAGATAAGCATTGTGGTAATGAATTCACAAGGAAAGAGATGTAATATGACCGGGCAAGAGAAGATTAAATGGCTTTATCTGTTCAGCTAATTTTGAATCCGAACACACAATCACACACACATATACTCAAACAACGTGATATTTCAAATGCATAGTAAAACAGTGTAGAGACATATTGATTTGTTAATTTTTAAAGCAAATACAAACATACAGTGCTGGGAATCTGAAATACTAAAAAATGCATCTGAGACAACCCTATTGGTTTATTTATACCTGTAACTTTGGGCAGACTCAATACATCCTCCTCTACTACAAATGCCCCAAGATAAAATAGAAAATAAAATCACACACATTTATTCCTACATGCTTTTAAAATACAAAGCATACAGCAAAATGTAAAGTAGTTGGTAAAGTAATAAGAATTACAATCACATGAGAGATCAGTGCGTGAAAACTGAGGCAGACCGAAGAGTGGAATGTCATATTAATAGTGTTGAACCATGATGATGTCTTTTGCCACAATTTGGAATCCTAAAGTCCCATGTCTGGAGAGTCTGCTTCAAAATAAACTAGAATAATGAGGACAATATGATCAGGAATCCACTATGGCAGGTCAAGTAGCAGACCATTTTAGATCTAGCGCTAGCACCTAACAAGGTTTGTCTAAAGAGAAGAACTCAACTGAACTAAATATTAGCTAGAAGATTAAGAAAGATTAGAAGAGAGAAGAATTAGAAGTAAGAGGACTTAAGAAGCATGGTAACCATGGATGAGTGTTCTGAAACCATGTACATATGATTAAATGTATAGGGATTATTAATTCAGGGTCGAAACCAGGTATAGGAACATGCAAAAGGCAACTTGAAACAAAGCACAATAATCAAGATATATAAACAGGGCCTAGAAACTAGCCAGGACCACCTGAACAAGACTTCAAAAGCAGAAAATATCATGGCTAGACAAGTCCAGAAGATTAGCCATATATGTGATGGAAGCGCACTCATCCCTTCGTCCTGGAATCCTGGTTGCTATGCTGGACAAGTCCCAGTACCAAAGAGGACCAAATGTAGAATTTGAATATAAAAAATAATCCAGGCACTCCAATGAATTCCAAACAAGGCAATTTTATTGGAACCACAAAACAAAAAGCAACGTTTCAACCCCTTAGGGCCTTTGTCAAGTTTGACAAAGGCCCTAAGGGGTTGAAACGTTGCTTTTTGTTTACAAAATAAAAGAAGCCAAACAAAAAATAGCAAAACAACATAGAAGTAAAAAAAGGTTTCTGTGGCATCAATAGTCTTAGAGATAGAGCTCTTATTCAGAAACACTGAAAACCTGCCGAGGTTGATAACATCTAAGAATCTGCAACAAGAAAAGAGTATTCTTGTGATAACTACTGCTGTATGTATTTTAAGATCCAGAATTAGAAAATAAATAGGAGTATACAAAGAAGTGAATTCAGGATTGATGGGTTTTGATATCTCAACAGTACTAAGTACATTGATACATGAGACGGTCATATTTCAGGGCTGTGTTTATTGTTGATGGGTTTCTGGGCAAGTCTCTGATTGTTAGCCCAGTATCACAGTCTTTATCTTAATTTCTTTTACACTTGCTTAATGCCAGTCTCACATAAACTTCTCTGCATGCAAAGTTCCCTTTATATCTGTTCAATCACGCTCTTTTATCTTCATGTCGGTTCATTTTAAGATGCTTCTTTTACTTAATTGTCATACCCCTGTATCCGCATAGCTTAAAATTAAACTCTCTCTCCCTCTTGCCTTCATTTTGGCTCCTTCTCTTTGTAGAATATTCTTCACAAATGTTCGGTATATGCCATTTAACACCCTTTATCTGTATTCCCATCTTTCTTCAAACTTCTACAGTCATCAACTCTATCTACAGTTTTATTTTATTATTCGAACCACTCATTGTAGTTCCCACTGGAAAATGTGTATTATCCTTTTTGCTGACCAAGTACACTCATTTCAAAAATTTTTACAATTTCGAATAGGTTTGCCCTTATCAGACAACTGCTCCCAGAGAGGCTGACTCTCTGGCAGCAGATCTTATACAACATTTAGGGTTTTGTACGAACATTCAAGATTTCTGGAAAAATGTACGTAGCCTTGCTTAAGAAATCTTTTGTTTTTCCTTTGCTTCAACCCTCTCTCCAATGGGCTGTCTTCCAGATTATAACAAGAGGGTAGGTGAAGACCCACTATAAGTACAAAAGTATTCCTTTACAGTCTAGTAGTTGCTGGCTGTCATGAAGTCATTAGCATGGAATAGACTGAGTGTTCTCCCTATGCTTTAACTTGGGTTTTTACAAATCTATTTTACTGAGATTGGACACCTGCTTACAAAAAATAAAAACACAATGAATGTATTTGCCAAATTGCCATACATTACTTCCTCTCTTACCTTAAAGAGTATATTCTAAACTCAAATCTATATTCTCATATAGCGCATGGTATTCTTTGGAAAAGAGGGCTCCCTATAATGGTAAATATGGACTCCCCAGCCACGTCTTCGAAGTATTTGAAACCCCACATTCCTTTCTGAGAAGAAGATCTCGTAATGTGATCTATCAGTATTCGCATTACAACTATACTTTATTTGGACCTTTAATGGTCAACATGGTCATGTTTTGACACACTACTGTACAATGTATATTTATAAATGGATGTTTTGTTATTCAAATATGTTTGTTACCTGTCTTAATAGAGATATTGTTAAAAAAATGCTCTTCTAAATCGGTAAAATTATATGTATTCTTTATTACATACACTGTGAACAAGCAAACTATTTTGAATGTGGCCACGTTTTGATGTTCTGCTTGCTGAACATATAGGGCAGAGGTAGACAACCTTTTAGCAGCACAATGCCAAAACAAGACTTTGAAGTCCCTTTGTGTGCCAGTCCTATGTTGCTGTATTATGCTTGTGTTATATATGGGTGCTGTAGCTGCTTCATAGCATTGTATTTGTGTGTATGTGGGCTGTGTTATATTTTGTATCTGCATGAGCAAATACACAATAAAACACAGTCCAGTATGTTTCACATTTTATGTATGTGGGTTGGTATCATGTTATGTGTATGTATGTCGGCTGTATATCAGGGGCTGCTTCTGAGGTTGTGTGTGTGATATGTCATATTATGTGGTGTTGTGTGTATGTGTGAGAGCTGTTTGTGATGTTCCGTGTGGGACGCTGTTGTGTGTGTATGTGGGTTGTCAGTAGTCTTCTGTTTGTTGGGACTGTGTGTGTGGGCTCATTGTATTATAGAGTGTGGGAGAGGCTTCGTCTGCAGTCATGTGTATGTTTGGCTTTGTGGGTGATTTCTCTGCGATCCAGAAAGGACCAGGATTACCAGTTCAGGTCGGGACTGCGGTGGCTGCTGATATCTGCTCTACCAAGTGCTGCAGTGATCAAATCATGGAGTTCCTCTCACCACCTGCTGTAATCTCCGATAGTACCAAATCTTTGTTGGCACTAGAAGCTATCTGAAGATGTCCGACTGGGATCCCTGTTAGCATAGCTCTAGGGGAGAGCCTGGAAAGGAACCTCACATGTTGTGCATTGTGTAGGCTACACGTGATATTTTCACACAAGCTGCACCTAAATACTAAATAAAAAACATTTTAAAAAAGACGTCACCTTCTGTATAGACTCCGAGAGCTGTTTTTAGTTGTATATAACAAAATACTTTGTTAAAAAAGTAGGTTTTCTTTTTTCAAAGCTAATATATTTTGCAAATTCCTATTGTCTTACTTCTTGTAGTGAATAAAGGCAATTAACAAACAAGCTATAGTGCAACCAGGCTTAAGAAGTAAACCTGACAGACAGCTTAGCTCCAGTTGGTCTCAAGTGCCTGAAACAATGCAATATTCAGGTAAAAGACAACAGATACGACATAGGCTTCTGGAGAAAGAAAAGCATTTAGCTGTCACCAAGACGCTAGGATACTTACATATTGGAAATAAACAATGCTAAGTGAAACTAAGAAGATTAAATTGCCCATCAGCCCAAAATGTGCAAGCATTTTCTGCAAGTTTCTTGTAAGTCAACAAGAAACACGAACGTACCACCGCATGCAATCATTTTCTAAAGATACTTTATTGACACATTTATCTAATAATGCACCTCCAGAAATTAAATAAAAGCCTATTTATCATCAAGACCCTAAAAAATACTGCTAACATATTCAATTTGAGATAAGGTTAGGGATCCTATACAAAACGCATTTATTATTTTAGAAACTAATATTTTCTGCTATTTTCCTCTTCGATTTTTCGCAGAGACAGCAGCGTATTTTAGATCAATAGTAATACGTTTTTAACTTAAATCAAGAACATCCTGGAAAATGAGATGCAGGTGAATGTCTGTGTGGAAAAGTGTAAAAAAAATAGGAGCTGCGAGGAAGACAAAAGGCGCAGAAAAGATGCGTACTCCGCTGTATGTCGAATGACGGCAGGCTGGTGACATCTAAAGATACATCTCAATAGGGTGGCAAACATGCCATCCAAAGGTTTTACCTGCACCTGTTATTTTATAATGCCCTTAAATTGCAATGATTTATGACAATAAGCATGTTGTTCCGTTACATTATTTTCTGGAATTTCGAGCTACAAGGCAGATACATATGTAAAGCAAACGCAGTAATGGCCTTTTGCGCAGCAGTGCTACTGGGGGGTGGTAGAGGGAAAAAAAACACATTTCACTTATTATTAATTAACCAGAATCTGGACTCTTCAACATCGCCAGCAGGAAAGCAAAGTTTGCTCACAATCTCTTATCCTCGCGATTGTCATTTATGAGACAGTGACAGGTACACGTGGCTTTAATGGCAATAACACGCGGCATGAGCTCAATTAACAGCAGGCGATCTTTTTTCTTTTCATCCTTCAAAGGAGTAATTGCAATAGGATAATCCAGCCTCATCTTTTCTTTTTTTTATCTGATGCTCTGGGACAGACAAGCAGGAATGAGTTAATGTTTCCTGATCTCTCGGCACAGCGCTTCTCTACTGTACATGCAAACAGCAACACAGCTGTAGAACATAATGTCTTTCGTACACCAGCAAATTTTCTAGGAAAGGGTAGTAAGTCCTTTGTCTCTTCTCCTTCCTACGGCTTGCTTCAGTTTGTAGTATACTCACAATAGGTGAGTGTGGTTAGGGTAGGCTAAGTTGGCTGTTCTTGCAGTTCACATTAAGACAAAGTATTTTTATTCTCCATATCCTGACCCATGGCACTAGAAAAATAAACCACGCTGTGCACTAGGTAAGACATTTACTTGGAAGCACCAGTAGAAGGTAAATATATGTCCAGTTTGCATTTCCTTTGCCATTCTGCAGTGTGGACAGCATGCGACTGCTTTCCTAAAGATCAAGTGGCAGGAGGTCGATCAACTCGATGTTCATATTAACCGGTTAAATGCCACAAAGCACAGGGAAGGCCATGTGAAGGTTACATGAATTCTTATTCTCCGGTATGCATGGGAGTACAGCAGGGATGCATGCTTCTGGCAGAAGAAGCATCAGGAATTTCCATATTAAAGGGGCAATCTGAGTACCATAATCACTACAGCTCATTGTAGTGCTTATGGTGGAAAGAAGCTGTGAGCACCATACCCCAGTTTGTACCAAGAGTGTTTTAACAACAACAAAAAAAGCTGCTCCCAGCCCCTCTGCTGCAAACTATTGCATTCTCACATCCGATTTTTGGACAGGAGTGATAGATAAAGGCACTTTCTAAAGTTGAAAAGGCTTAGAGCAGGCTTCCCCAAACTCTGCCCCTCCAGATGTTGCTGAACTACAACTGCCATGATTCTCAGCCTATCTATTTCATTCATAGAATCATGGGAGTTGTAGTTCAGCAACATCAGGAGGGCCGAAGTTTGGGGAAGCCTGGCTTAGTAGTTTGGGGAAGCCTGGCTTAGAGGAACAACAGAGCACCAGTTTTGGCCAAAAAAACCCACAGGAGCTTCCATCTGAAGTGAAGGAGTCAGACTGCGTGAAGTGAAGGAGTTTGACCCTGAGAGGGTTTCAAGACACAATTGGCATCATAACCACTACAGCTGATGATCTATTTATCATGATCTATTACAAAAACTATTAATAGGTGTTTTTTACGAAATTAAAAAGTCACTGAATTCAATTCACTTACCCTACTGTCTGCAGATTTCAATTTCAGGTAAGTCCACATACTCATATAGACAAAACCAATAATGAGAGCTAAAGGTTGATAATTAAAACCTTACTTAAAGGGACACTCCAGGCACCAAAACAACTCTCTTACCTCAAGGGGTTAAACCATTTTCGAGCGGTTTATCCCCAAGGATGCCTCCAGCGTTGGTCTCTGCAGCTTCCCAGGCAGCATTTGGCTCCTGGCACCATAGCAACTTAATTTAGATGAAGTTGTTTTGGTGTCTAGAGATCCCCATCTTTTCAGATGAAAATTGAAAAGAACATAGGACACAGGAAAAATTACGATTTGATGACAGTTAACTTCCTACGCCTTCTTTCCCTTAACATATAAATGAACAATCATAAGGGTCTTGGGGTCCCAAGGACTCCATTAGAAAAAACAAAACAGAGAGTAACCAGCTTTTAGAGAGAATTGTAGTCCATAAATGATTAGCCTACAGATCAAGTTTGTCCAGTTGTGGTGCAACTCAATTTATCACACAGTGAGTCATCACTATAAATATATAGCTGAGAGATAAAAACAAAACAAAAAACATATTACAACAGAAAACACCACCACCGTAACGGTAAATCATTGTTGTTTAAATGTAAACCTATACTTTGATCCATTTATGAACAGGTTGCAGGAGAAGACTTACAGATAGTGAAATCTATGGGAGAAATACATTCATTGTTTTCATGACTAAGATGTTTCCATGTAATTGTTGAAACCGTAGACTGCCTTTTGCTGCCCTGTTCCTTTCCTTTTTTGGCAGAAAGAGGCGCTGTCATAACCACCTGCTCTATTGCCTGATGCCAGTAAATATAGACACCTTAAATATGACATCTTGGTGGGAGCAGCTGGGAGGTGAAGTCTGCCAGATTGCTCCCCATATCTCACTACCCCCTCACCTGCCCCCTCTGCAGCCAGCCAGACATTTTATGTCATTGATATTCATAGCATCCTTTTCATCTATATAACCAGCTTCCCGGCCAGTTATTCCGACACCTTCAAAAGGGAACACATATTAATATTTCTCACCCTTTGGGAATTAGATGAATATTTGTAAAAAATACTCTTAACACGTTCAGTACCAGGTTTGGCCTGCATTGCTGGTTCCCACTAGTACGAAGATTATTAACAGATGGGTAAATATAATAAGAATAAAATATCATAATATAAGAAAAGAACCACATTCATTTTAGCTAATTCATTTACAGAGTTCCTCAAAGACCAGCATACAAAGAGATGTCCTTGTCATTTTTTAAATCCAATTTAACCTACATGGAAGCAAAGGGATTTAACAGACAGAGACTATAAAAGGCGATACTCAGCTCAATTTCTCTGTGCTGGTTTTTTTTTGTCTTTGTTGCTTTGTTTTACATTGCCAGAAGGTGCTTCATGGTTATATGAGTTGCTTTGTATTAGTAAGTGAGTTAACGGAGCCCTATAAAAAAGGTTATTTTGAGGTTCAGCAAATTCTTGTATCTTATAAATAGCAAGAGAGGATGGTAACCTCGATTTAGTGAATCAGTACCCCCACCATGAAATTCAACAGCAAAACTGTGGGAAGGCAGCAAGACGAGTGCTTGCAAAATCACGATCACCTCCACAAACAGACCAGTAACAGTAAATGGAAATTTACGTGCATGCAAAGGTTACAATCTGAAAAATAAACCAACCTTGCTAACCTTGCGTTGTAGGGCTCTAAAGTACAGTAAATCAAGATAAGAGTGCAGTTAAAAAAAAGAGTTTTTCAGTTTCTGGCTGATCTTCTCTCGAATACCTGAATAGATGAACATGACAACAGTTCAATTCTGAGCCACCACAACAAAACATATTGTCCTGGGTAAGTGTTGGGACTAAATCTGCTAATTTACCAATGCTTCCGCAATTCTGTTACTTTCACTTTCGACAAGTACCACCTAATTTCTGGCAAAATCGTATCTATTTTGTGTGTGGTCACAACCTGTTCCAGATCTGGGGTTATGGTAGGTGGAATCAGTATTTCATTTATTTAGACAGGCAAGGACCTCCACTTTGCAGGAAAAGTGGACAACGTGGCTTCTAGAGTCCATGTTGAATTACATCGTTAAAGGCTGAAAAGAGACGTGTCCACCAAGTTTAGCCTTTCTCACATCTGTTTTTGCTGTTGATCTAAAAGAAGGCAAAAACACAATTTAAAGCAACTCCAATTTTGCAACAAACTAGGAAAACAAATCCGTCACGATCCCAGAATGGCAGAATTATAGTTCTGAATGTTAATGATTCATAGTTCTTGCTTGAGATAGTCAATATTCTTGACAGCCCTATAGGAAGAACAAAATTCACATGTACAGGATAAATAATATCTCAATGTACTTCAATATGTTTATTTATATGAACAAAACTGTAGATACTGTACTACTATAGAAAAGTGTCATTTTTAAAATATGAGTATCCATGCTGGGCACTAACCTCTTTAACTCCTTAAGGACACATGACATGTGTGACATGTCATGGTTCCCTTTTATTCCAGAAGTTTGGTGCTTAAGGGGTTAAACAGGTCTCTGATGTCAATATCATTTCTGAGCATTTAATTAAGATAAAATATTGATGAAACACTCAAATTGGTTGCATTAAAATGTCTTCCAAATGTCAGTGTAATTAAATGGTATAGACTAATATGGTTATTTACTAAACTAAGAATTCCAGGGGAGGTTTGAGTTAATTTAAAATTTAAGGTCAGATTAGCTGAACGGAAAATATAATTAAGAATTTTTACAGTTTAGCTTTTTTTCAACCTAAAATTTGAAATTCACTTTGACTTCACTTGAAACTCATACTTAAGTAAATAAGGCTGTAAGTAAAAGAAGTTGACAAAACTTGACAAAATAAATTTCAATTGTAGTGAAGACCTTCAAATTGACCTTAAGTGCTAAAAGGCTTAGTGCATTCAACGTGTCAAAAAGCAATAATGTTCAAAACCCAACAGTATAAATACATGTACAAATTTCCTTCACATGCCAAATTTCCATCATGTGTGTATTTAAATTGTTGGGTTTGACACATTGAATACACTAAGCACTTTAGCAACTAAAGGTAATTTTGAAGCGCTTCACCACAATCGACATTTTTTGTGCTATTTTTTTGGTGTTAGAGAGTACACTTGGTAGTGATCAGCTGCTAATTAACTCAATTTTTATTTTATTTACATTTTTATTAATTAGGGATTTTAAGCACCTTTTTTTTTCGATTTTTTTTTTTTTTCAAAACATGACAAAAGGCAGAGCTAAGTTTTATTCCCAAAAGCTGTGTCTAGCAATGGTTGTGGGAATTGACAAAACTTGATGGCACATACCACTATATTGTCCGTAGACCTCTGTGTCCAGCAGTGACACAGCTCCTGACAGAAAAAGCACCAGGAGTTAAAGTAGGATGATGACGTGGAATGCAAGGTAGAACTCCAAGCTAGTATATCTGCCTTTAGCATCATCCTCAGCTGCCACATACCAAGCGGGTATGTCATCTTTGGAGATTCTTTGAAAAAGATACAAAAAAACCCAAAGGTGATAAAACCACTTTAATGCATACTTTTAAGGAAGACGCTTTCCCTCAACATCTTTTTTTTCCACAATTGATATGATATAATTTCAAAAGGTTTTTCTCGATTCAGCTATGGAGTCAGTTGAGCTGTTATCTGGATAATATATCATAGTAGAATGTTGTGGGCAAATCAGGCAACTGACTGATGGTGGTGAGGACCTTATACGCAGATGTTGCAGCATCTCAGCATAGCTGGGGTCCTTTTTTAGTGTGAATGAGTGGGGTAGGGCAGCTCGTGAATGCCTGCTCAGAAAAACAATTCATGCCGGCACCTCCAGAGCACTTATTAACAGGATATAAGATATGAAGCTCTGCTCTTTAAATGTCACAGAAACTGAAAGGAGAAAACCAATCATGTCACTCACACGAGAATGTCATTGTCATGACAAACACCATACAGATATGCATTTGTGTGCTCACCCAACAGATATTTCAACTCTAACATTAAAATAGAGAGAACAAGCAATAGGAGGATAAATGTGTGGTTTGCGTCTGTAAAAAAAACAAAACTGCTAGTGTATGTATGTATTTATATTAGAATAAGGCATCGGGTTTTGAAGAAGAGAGAACAAAACAGCTTGGATGAGTTGGGGGGAACAGAGATGGGTCGGGGAAGGAACATGCATAGATTCAGGTTAGGGACATTGAGAGAGGGCATCGTTGGTTAGACAGCAACAAACAATCTGGCTGGTGGGAAAATAAACAAAAACAAAATATCACAAGATATTGACTTGTTGACCAGGATTTACAGGATTTATAAATAAAATAAGAAGATATTAATAAAAGAAATCTGAAATGAATTTCACTGAGGCTCAAATTATTTTTATATTAAAAAAAATAAGTTGGTTAATGAAACTATAAAAGCCACGTTGCATTCCAGTTTTCATTAACTAGAAACACTGCTACAATGACTGCTGAGAAGGGTGGTTATCAAATTAAAAAGGTCACTAGTGAAACATATGAAACTAGCATCAAAATTGTGTTTAGAATGTCGCTCATCATTGCAGTGCTTTTGTAATGATGCTGCATTCATTTAAAAGAACTATCATTATAGTCAATCAAAATGTCTATAAATATATATTTAATAAGCAGATCATGTTTTTATATCCTGCAATGCATGATGGGTCATATCACAATGCACATTAAAGAAATGTTGCATGGGGAACTGGAGCTCCGTAGCGAGGAACCCTATTATTAGGGCAACAGATGGACATACATGTCCCGTTCTGCCCAGGATTGTTAGAAGTCACACTCCTACGCCAGCAGTTGCTATTAGAAGATGTCACCAATTATTCAGCTCCTTTCCCAGTAATGCTACGCCTTGAGAGGGACAGGAGATGGAGAACCATACAGTCATGGTCTGCCTTTTCTATTCTCTAAAATACCAGTTGTCCCCCTGCATATGTAAATTGTGGCTAAGTAGTGCTATTTTGCACATTCTCAATCTGTTTTTTGTTTATTACAGGTTAGTATAAACCCACAAACGAGTCATGATCACAGCACCAACAGTGCTTGAGAGGAGGTAAGCATTAATTTAATATTTTCAAAAGGAATTATATGCATAGTTTATCTTTGTGACAAACACTATATTAGTTGCTTAAGGTATGGTTTTCGGTTTAACATTAGCTTGGAACGAGTTCAGAGTTAAAATAATGTATATTGACATTTTCCTGGAGGGGGGGACCAAGCTATAATGTGCATAGGCATCAGTCATTACAGAGCCCCTTTTAAATCAAAGGATAAGCAATGTCAGGATGGGAATTTGTCCATCTCTTGTCCTATGCTGAGGATACCCCTGCTATGTAATATATTATATTGGAGTTAAAACCAGAAAAAAACAGTTTAGAACTATCACAGGGTTGCATTTGTGAGCAGTGTTTGTGCATTTGAATGTAAACATGTTTTTGTATGGACTATGTGTGTGTAAATATAGTAGTGTATTTGTATGTACTGTTGCTATTTGAATGAAGTAGTGTGTTTGTATGTAGTGCTGGCGTTCAAATGCAGGTGTACATTTGTGCGTAGTGTTGATGTTTGAAAGCAAGTGTGTATTTGTGTATTATGTGTTTGAATACTGGGATGTATGAACATATACACATACACTGCCACACACCTACTCACACAGGTGTAGTTTATTTTATGTTTAATGGTATGTATTGGTTTTTCCTTCAAATCACTAGCTACATGAATTGTCTTGCAACGCTTCCATGAGGTTATTACATGTGAAACCTAACGATCTGTAGCTTGCTTATGTTATGGGCAATCTTTCCCTTACCCAAAATGGAACTCGGACTTTCAATACATTTTATGACATATGGCGCACCGGAAGTGATGCCAAACGGAAGTACCGGAAGAGATAGGAGCACGCCTAATCAAAGGTGAAGCTATTCAATTAATACAAAGGAGGTATACGTTTGGAATATTTGACATCAGAATGTATGAACTTATTCAGCACTGAATAAAACTATTTGACAGTCGAAACGTGTCTGCTGTTTACTGATAAAGACTTTTTCTCCTTTTATGCAGTAGTATATACTGTCATTGTTTGTATTACACACTGCTTTTTAAGTCCTTTATTTGTTATTCTATTTTTAACTTTTTAATAATAAATATTTGGAACAATTACTTCACCTGTGTTGGCTGCTAAATATCCAAGGCCAGTAGTGGTGGCACCCAGAAGACTATTATACAGAGCCTGACACAGCTCTGCCTTTGTGAGTGCTATTCATACCATTAAGTAGTCACTTATTTGTTAAAACGAATGGCACTATGTGCATTTGTATTGTTTTTATTACAGATTCCTGCTCTTATTTATTTTAATATTAGTATATGGAGATTCTACATTCCATTTTAGAGAAGTATTACTTGCAGGTCCACGTGGTGGTGTGTGTACCAGTTGTTTCTAACTTGTGTTTCTTGTTATATATAAATACACATACACAGTGACACACACACATACACACTGACACACACAGATACATATACACACTAGCACAGATACACGTATACACTGTCACTCACAAAGATTCACACACATTCTGACACAGATACACACACACACTGACACACAAAAAGATACACACACATACTGGCACAGATACACAGCGATGTATCTTACACAACGCAAACAAGGCAACATTTGCCTTGGGCGGCACTTTGCAGGGGGTGGCAAAAAAAGCCGCCCCTAAATACCCAGGTGGGCATACTCCCTCACTGCCCACCGTGATAGAAGCTGCCGCATGCCTCGGGGGGCTCAAAAGTGGCCAGCCGGCCAGCTCTTGAGACCCCCAGGGCACGAGGCAAACAAGGCGATAGAAGCTGCCGCCTGCCTCGGGGGGCTCAAAAGTTGCCAGCCGGCCACTTTTGAGCCCCCCGAGGCAGGCGGCAGCTTCGATCGCAGCGGGCAGTGAGGGAGCATGCCCACCTGAGCTCTTCCTGCTCAACTCCCTCGCGCGCCGCTTAATGAAGCTGGGAGCTGGAATATGATGTCACCCTGGCTCCCAGCATCACTAAGTGGCATGCAAGTGAGCTGAGCAGGAAGAATAGAGCTCCCTCGCCGCCTACTCTGCCCCCTGCCTGCCCGCGCAGCAGCCCCACTGGACCGGAGGTAAGTAATCCACTCCAGAGGCTGTGTGGATTTAAATAAAAGAAAAATAATAATAATTTGTGAGTGTTGGGGGAAATGTGTGTGTGTGTGTGTGCCGTTGAGTGAATGTGTGTGTCTCTGTGAGTGTGTATGTGTGTCTGTGAGTGAGTGTGTGTGTCTGTGAGTGTTCTGTCAGTGAGTGTGTGCATCTGTCAGTTAGTGTGTGCACCTGTCATTGAGTGTGCGTCTGTCAGTGAGTGTGCACCTGTCAGTGAATGTGAGTCTGTCAGTGTGTGTCTGAGTAATAGTGCGTGTCTGTCAGAGTGTATCAAATCAGTGAGTGTTTATGTATGTCATTGTTTGTCAGTGTATATGAGAGTGTGTGTCTGTCAATGAGTGTGTGTCTGTCAATGAGTGTATGTGTCTGTCAATGAGTGTATGCATCTGTCAGTGAGTGTCTGAGTAATAGTGTGTGTCTGTCAGAGTGTGTCAAATCAGTGAGTGTTTATGTCATTGTTCGTCAGTGTAACGAGAATATACCCCTACACGCAGGATCCAGCTAAACAGAGGCAAATACAGAGGAGAGATACGTCTACCGGACCTTAGAATGGCCGGACTCGACGTATATGAGAGGAGACAGAGCCAGGAACAAACCGAGGTCAAGGGCACAGAGAGACAGCGTAAACTAGGACAAGCCGGGGTCTGGTACACGGAAAACAGCAAGCCGGCAAACAGTACAGATAAGGATAAAGCGAAAACGAAGTCAGAATACGAAGCCAAAGTCAATACGAGAAAACACAACTGAACACCACAAGCGCTAAAGGGAACTGAAACAGAAACCACGATAGGGCAACGAGCTAAGGGAAAAAGGTAAGTTTAAATAGCTTTAAAACGAAAGTGATTGGCTCCTGTCACTTCCACACCCCCTATAGGTAATTGTACAGGGAGTGTGGTATGACAGGAGCCAATGGGAGCCTTTTGGCAATTAGGCTCCCACTGTCTCTTTAAGAGCGCGCCCGAGACTCGCGGCGCGCTCCTAGTTTCAGGCGGGACACGTGACCGCCTCACGCGGTCACTGCCCGCCTTCCATCCAAAGCAGTTGGATGAGCCGCGCGTGGCTCGTGCAGCCACAGGACCGCGCGCGGCTTGAAGAGAGGACCGCGACCGGCCCCCGGTTAAGGTAAGTAACGCTACAGTCAGTATATATCAGAGTATGTGTCTGTTAGTGAGTGAGTGTGTGTGTGTCTGTCTGTCTGTCTGTGAAAGTGTGTGTTGGTTAAACAGTATGTGTGCCAATGACTATCTTTTAGTGAGTTTATGTCAGCGAATGCATCAGTAAGAAAGTGTCTGTCAGTCAAAGTGCGGCGTTGGCAGGAAAGGGTGGGAAAATGTGATAATGGGGAGGGGGGTTGGTTCCTCCCAGCACCACTGACAGGGGCCAGTCGCACTGTTAAAGAGCTGCAGCATCTGAACAGGCCACAAATCAGTGATGACCAGTGAGTGTCACTAAGTGTGAATGACACCTGAAGGGCGCCAAAAGCATGTGGGCTCCGGTGCAGCTGTATCAGCAGCAGCAACAATAATTCAGCCGCTGAAGGGGTGTCCTGCAACAAATTAATCTCATAGGAGCAATCATTAAATTAGGTAAGAATAAGAGAGCATTGATGGTATGGCAGTCTTGTGCAATGTACATTCTTATTTTGCATCCAAAACCCCATAAGTTTACCTCAGACAGATATTCTATAAACACTGTAAGATTTAAAGCTAGTTTGGACTGGAGTGTGCTGTATTTTATATATTGTATCGATTGGTTCCAGAAGCAACCTGGTATGTTCAGGAGAATGCTGTGTTTCTGTTCTATATCTTTATATTGCTGCGCTAAAGCAAATACAACAATCATCTTGCACAATCATGGTACTTAATAAAAATCAAGGTATGTACTGTCTAACGTCAGTAAGCTTGAAATCTAATTTCCTGTAAAGTGCTTCTTGAAGGGGTACGGTCACATGAGAGAGTTGGCAAAAACATAGTAGTTAGCTATGAGTTGTGCATTAGCATGAATGAACACATACATAAGCTTGTCATATCATGATTCTTTGTAAACTAGATATCCCAGCATGCCACGGGGCGTCATGGGGAACAATAAGTGTTTTAGAGGTAAGTGTGTTTTACACTGTACCCCAGTAAGATCGTATTAGGGTGACAGATTGATTGTCACTATTATTTACTGTTTTTGTTGACATCCCAAAGCTGGAAGGTGTTTATTCAAATATCAATAGGTAAAAAATTACAATATCTCAGTGAGTAACGCCAATATAAATCGATGCTCTAACACCTTAGTGAGTTTTACCTTAAAATCTCACAACACACAAAGTAAAACATACAGTATAAGGCAGAGTTTCTTTTCTTTTCATTAAAATAATGACTGGACCAATATTATCTATAGATAAAATAAAAACAGACGCAATATAGTGCAATATAGCCTATACACAATTTTGAAGTTCAATAGTGGGTAGAAAAGCACTCACAAGCGTAGAGCCATAAAGATCGGCTCAGATTTCCAGCCTTGTGGGATTTAAAGGTGCCCACTCCCTTCTTTGTGCTGATTGCTGGTTTCAAGCAAGAGGATGTCCTCACAATAATCAGTAAAAATGTAGGGTGCTTTATTGTAAAGTGCACAAAAGTGAATAAAATATTAAAATTAGAAACCTTACAATTTGGAAGGTAACTCCTTTGTAATAGTCCTTTTATGGTGCAAAACGCATTTGCCTCATCCAGAGGCTTCCTCAGTTGCTGCTGTGTCTTGTCCGTGGGTTCCTTTTGAATGGTGCTTAATTGACTGTGGTTTCTCCCCCCTTTCCATTTCGGCCATCATTTTGCATTTTGTTCAACCTTGGGAAATACCGGGGAAAATACAGCGCTCATTGGAAGAAGAAGGAGAAAGAGAAGAAAGAGGGAAACAACACAGAGAGAAGAGAGGAAAGACCTCGATTTAGAAGGGATTTTTAATCTTACAGGTCAACCATTAGCAGAAGAACAAATTAGTATTTTAAATAAGGGCCTTAAATTTGCCCCGACTGCTGATTTTAATTCATTTGACTTTTTTGTAGATTTGAACCTTTTTATAAGAAAATTGTCTTAAGAAATTTTTTAGTAATAAAGAAGAGAATCGATCAGTAACAGAAGAAGATGAATATTTCCACACATCTCTTAAGGAGAAATCAAAATTCTTTCCCCAGGAAACTTACTTCAAATGAAATAAAATCATTTGAAACAATGGTAATGAAAGATGTGGAAAAATGCAAAAAAATAAATAAATACCAGCACAACCTGACGCTAAAGGAGAAAAATATCAAGACAGATAACAACATAATAATTAAACCTGCGGATAAAGGAAGTGATTCAAAATAAAGTGATTCAAAATAAAGAACAATATGTTAGAGAAGCACAAAGAATCCTCTCAAACCCCACCACATATCAGAAATTATCTCACAATCCCACACAGGATACCATTACCATTTTTAAAGAATATATAAAGAAAGGGAAAGACTTAGGAATTTTAAATGATAAGGAAGCAGAGTATATGTTAGTAGAAAGTCCAAAAATACCAGTGTTCTACATTTTACCAAAGGTTCATAAGAATACAGAAAACCCACCGGGGAGGCCTATCATATCAGGTATTGATTCAATTTCTTCAAGAATTTCAGAATATATCGATATCCTACTCCAACCGTTAGTTACAAAATATTCTTCGTATCTTAAGGACACTATCCATGCCTTACAGATTCTGGAAGAAACAAAATGGGTAAAAGGATATCGTATGATCACATGTGATTTGACCTCCTTATATAGTATTATCCCACATGATAAAGGAGTATCAGCAGTAAAATATTTTTTAGAAAAATCCAATTTTAAATCTGAGCAAATCAATTTTATTTTAGAAGGAATTTTACTTATTTTAACCAATAACTATTTTTGGTTTAATAATACTTTTATCTTCAGATCTGTGGCACGGCAATGGGCACCAAGTTCGCCCCCCGTTACGCCAATCTTTTTATGGCATTCTGGGAAGAGCATTTTGTATTACAAGGAAATCGATGGAGGACGAGCTTGGTGTCCTATTGCCGGTTCATAGACGATATATTTTTTATATGGACCGATACCACAGATGAACTTCAGGATTTTATTCTATTTTTAAATACCAACGACTATGGGATCAACCTAACTAGCCATGATAGCGAATTTGAAATTTAATTTTTAGATCTGCACATAAGCATACACGAGTCAACAATAATAACCAAAAATCATTTTAAACCTGTTGACGCAAATAGTTATATAGAAAAAACAAGTTGCCATTATCATCCATGGCTTAATAATGCCTCCAAAAGCCAATTTTTAAGAATCAGGCGCAACTGTAAACTAAATTCGGATTTTTTTCAACAGGCTAATTACATTAAAAAACAATTTATAGAAAAAGGTTATGACAATACAACCCTAGAGAAAGAAATAGAGTAAGTAGGTAATTTAAAAAGAAAAAACCTTATACAATATAAACAAAAGAAATAACCAATTCAGACCAACGAAATTCCTTTTATATGCAATTTTACGGACGAATACAAAAAATCATTAAAAAACATTGGCATTTGCTAAAGGATGACCCCATTTTAAATAGAATTCTACCATCAAAACCAAAAATAACATACAGTAGAGCAAAACATTTTAAAAGTATTTTAGTTAAAAGCCACCTTTCACCTAAAAAATCTAAGCACTTTATACAAGAGTTAAAAGGATTTTATCGATGTGGCATGTGCCTCCCATACAAAACAACTAATAGTAAAAAGTGTAACTTAAAAGACATAGGAAATATTATTAAAAAACCACATACTATTAATGACCATTTAACCTGTCATTCAAAGGGCATTATATACATATTAAAATGCCCATGCAATTTACTCTACATAGGCAGAACTATCCGACCCTTGAAGGTCAGGATTGCCGAACATATCAGAAACATTAAAAACGGTTTAGAAACTCACAGTGTGTCCCTACATTTTAAACAATTTCATAATCAAAATACAGAAAACCTATTTTTTAGTGCTATAAAAGAAGTAAAAAGGAATTGGAGAGGAGGTAACTATAGGAAAAAAAATTTCCCTTATGGTTTAAACTCCAATTTTGAAGTCTGTCACTTTTAACCCCTTAAGGACACATGACATGTGGGACATGTCATGATTCCCTATTATTCCAGAAGTTTGGTCCTTAAGGGGTTAATAGAGAATTATTATTTTTTTTTTATAATTTTAATTTGTACTAAAATTAATATTTTTAGTATAAGTATTTATCTTTTCTCTCATTTGAGTTTTTATAGAGATTATGATTTCATAAAAACTATAACAGTTAACTTTTATAAATTATTTTATACCAGTTAGTATGCACCTTTTAAAATATGCATATATATTTCTCTCTCCCTATATTTCCCCTTTTAGTATACCACTTTTATTGATATATATCATTTGAGAGTAATTGCATAATGTTTTAATATATCTTAACACTACCTTTATTTATGTATACTGTAGCGGATGGCACTGGGCTGTCCTGCAAATGTATTGTGAATAACTGCATTCGTGTGATCTCCTGTTGTTATATGTTGTTAAAAGAACTGTATTCCTCTGATTGCTCGGTAGTTTCATTCCCTTAGTTTATTCGAATGAAACTACCGAACAATCAGACCTCCCCTGTGTGAAGTGTGTCCTCAATTACCCGTTGCAACATTGTTGCGAACGGGTAATTGACAAGTTAAGTAGCCGTCCTTTGTTCTCAGGGGTGGCCGCCATTCGACAAACGAACACGGCCATTTTAAAACTCCCGAACAGCGGTGTTTTGCCGTCGAGTGTCTGGAACTCAAATCGGACACTCGAGTAGGCGAACACCGCTGAAACCTCCACAAGCCCGGTCCGTTCGGTTCCTAACTACCGAACGGCCCCTCGTTCGGTAGATAGAAAGAACCGAACGAGGGGATTCAGGCGAACCCTCCCTAGCCTCTATAGCTAGAGGCTTTCGTGTAGTTTGTTCCCTTATTCCAGGACCGACCGCAGGGCCCATTCGCATGGAACCACATTCGGCTGTCTCAGTTAGTGCGGTCGGTCATTTTATTCCCTCCATACATTTCCCGAACCCCTGGTCTGATCTGGGTGATTTTTGGATATGTTGTTCACCCAGATCAGGGCTATCAGGGGGTGTAGGATTTAAAGGGGTACCCCTACGTTTAGGGGTACATCCAGAAACGGGGGAATTACTGTACTGGATAAGGGGATTATGATGCTGGCTGAGGGGAGGAGATGTGTGGGAGGTTACCAGGACAGGATTGGCTACTGTATTAATGATTGTAAATCCCTCCCTTGCATGGGAGCATGCTTTAAAAGGACACTGTGGATTAAAGCTTTCAGTTCTGCTCCTGAAACTGTGTGTCATCCAGTTATTGGGATTGCTGGGGGATATTGCTGTTATTTTACCTGCTGGAAACCTTGCCTGTGGATTTACTATTTACTTGTTCCTGAGCCTCACTTGGATTATAAGCGGAGATAACCTGGGGAATATTGCATCTCCGCTACATATACCACATGAGTTTGTGGATAAATGAATACAAGTGTATGTTCTTCTCTATTACCCTCTATGTAATTGAGCCGAAAGCTCAGAGAAATTGTACCATCGATACATATCACGTGGTACATGCGTTCCAAGGTTGGAATGCAAAACCCGGAAGCGGAAATTACGTATTCGTTAAACGGCTGGAACGCAAAACCAGGAAGCGGAAGCAAAATGACGGCCAAAATGGAAGGGGGGTTGAAACCACAGTCAATTAAGCACCATTCAAAATATTGCTGTTATTTTACCTGCTGGAAACCTTGCCTGTGGATTTACTATTTACTTGTTCCTGAGCCTCACTTGGATTATAAGCAGAGATAACCTGGGGAATATTGCATCTCCACTACATTGGTTGGCAGCGCTGGGATCCAGACTCACAAGGGAACAAGGACTAATGGAATACGGATGGAGAGTGATTATGCCAAGCTAAAAAGATCCACGCTTAAAGATCTCCTGGAAGCGAAAGGTATTGCAGCCAGCAACAAAAGGAAAGCAACCCTCATTGCAGAAGTGATGGCCACCTGATGAATACCAGCATGAGGACAGGGTAATCCCTGAGCAGCAGAGTGCAGCAGATGGAGCTGAAAAAGAGGAGTTCCAGAGACAGCTGCAGTTTAGGCTGTCCTTTTATGGAGAGAATCCAACAGCAGATATTATATCCAGGACAATGACAGAGGTGCAGGAGTTTATACTGCATCAAAGGCCACTACAGCAGCTGGAGAGGAATGCTACCACAGCTACCATCACACAGGGTAAGACAAAAATTCCTTACCAAGCATTTAAAACGTATGTAGAAGCAGAGGAGGATATAGATGCTTTTCTCCAAGACTTTGAAAGGCTGTGTGCATTGCATAGTATTAGCCCAGACGAGTGGGTGCCTATTTTAGCAGGGAAGCTCACAGGGAAGGTTGCTGAAGCCTATAGAACTGTACCTGATGAGGAAATTCGGAATTACCGCAGAGTAAAAGAGGTGATCCTGGCCCGATATGCAATTACGCCAGAGGCATATCGGCGGCGGTTTAGAGAACTAAAGAAAAATGACAAGGACTCTCATGTGGAATGGGCTTGCAAGTTACATCGGGCCGCCCTGGGGTGGGTACAGTCCATGGAGGACTTATTACAAATGGTGTTGTTGGAGCAATTTTATGAGGGGGTAACCAGCGATGTCCAGGAATGGGTGAGGGACAGAAACCCTACCTCCCTCACCGAAGCTGCCAGGAAGGCAGATGAGTACCTGGATGCACGCAGGCAGCAGAAACCTGCAGCCCCAAAAGCCACCTTTAAAACATTTGGGGGAAACAGCTACAACCCAGCTCCACCGAGACAACTGCCACGACCACCACCGCCCGCTGCACAGCCACGTTTTCACCAGCCCACTTCTGGCCCCTGTCATCACTGCCAGAAATGGGGACATTATAAAAGGGAATGTCCCCAGCTGAGGGATCGTTCCACCTGGATTCGCCCCGGCCCTCCACCACCGCCAAGAGCAGCCGCAGCCCACCACTACCAGGATATAGTGGCCACACCATATGGTTCAGCCGTTCCCATAACAACCGTGGAACAGTGGGAAGTACTGCATGAGGCGGATCCAGTCCAGGCCAATGCTGATAACAGACAGCATCACAGGCAGACCGTATACCTGGAGGGTAAAGCGGTACAAGGACTATGCGACTCAGGGGCTACTATCACCCTGGTAAAGAGTCACCTGGTGTCGGATCAAGCGAAACTGAGTAAAACTGTGGCCGTCAGGGTAGCCGGGGGAGCAGTGTACCGGCTACCTACATCAAGGGTACATTTACATTGGGGAGCGGGGGCAGGGCATGTGGAGGTGGGGTTGATGCCGCAGTTACCGGCGGAGGTATTGTTGGGGAACGATCTGGGGAGGCTCACGTCTGCTTTTGAGCCCCAGACACCCACCACAGGAGAAGCTCACCCTGTGGTTACTCGACAACAGGCCCGCACCCAGGACTACAACACACTCCCGGAGGTTCAGGTAAGAGATCCTTCCCCTTCCCTTGACTGTGTCCCCTGGGCACCCCCTAACGAATTTGCAGCCGAGACAGTGACTGACCCCACCTTGCAGGTGTATAGGGACAAGGTGACAGCAGACACTCCTGGGGGAGAGGGCGAAAGGTTTATCTGGGACAAACAGCTGTTATATAGGGAGACGGATAAGCAGGTAGCCGGGTCAGACCCGATCGTGATGAGGCAGTTAGTGGTACCCCAGCGGTACCGGGCAGAGTTACTCCGGATAGCGCATGACATTCCGCTATCTGGACATTTAGGGGTCAGCAGGACCCGGCACAGGCTAACGCAAAGCTTCTTTTGGCCTGGAATTAGCCAGGAAGTGTGCAGGTATTGCAACACGTGCGATACATGCCAAAGGGTGGGGAAAAGGGGGGACCGGCGCAAGGCCAAGTTACATGCCCTTCCCATAATCGAGGAACCCTTTAGTAGGGTAGCAGTTGACCTAATAGGACCCCTCAACAAAGTGAGCCCGTCAGGTAAAAGATTTATCCTGACAGTGGTAGACTATGCCACTAGATATCCAGAGGCGGTGGCCCTGACGAATATACAGGCTGAGACAGTAGCGGAAGCCCTGATGCAGATATTCTCCCGGGTGGGACTTCCCAGGGAGATTGTCTCTGATCAGGGTACCCAGTTCACCGCCGAAGTCACGCAGCGCCTCTGGAAGTTCTGTGACATTAAGCCTGTCATTAGTTCCCCTTACCACCCCCAGATGAATGGGCTCTGTGAACGTTTCAACGGTACATTGAAACAAATGCTCCGAACCTTCGCAGAGACCCACAAGGACTGGGAGAAGTTCCTGCCTCACCTTCTCTTTGCGTACAGGGAGGTGCCGCAGTAATCCACTGGGTTTTCCCCATTTGAATTATCGTTTGGCCGCAGGGTACGAGGGCCTTTAGATTTAATCAGAGAGCATTGGGAAGGAGAAAGGAGCACTGACAGTACCCCCATCATACCATACGTGTTGGCATTCCGAGACCGCCTGGAGGCCTTAACCCAGACGGTACGCGAGAATTTGCAGGCGGCTCAGACACGCCAACGCACATGGTATGATCGGGGCACCAGGGACCGTAGCTTTCAGGTCGGGCAGAAAGTGTTGATTTTAAAACCTGTCCGACACGATAAGCTGCAGGCCGCCTGGCAAGGCCCTTATAAAGTGGTAGAACAACGGTGTGACACCACTTATATAATAGGCTCGTGCGTTGGTACTGGGGGGTGACGCATGCTCCATGTGAACATGATGAAGCCCTACCAGGAGCGCTCTGAGGAAGTGACCACTATATGCGCGCCTAACTCAGAGGAGTTTGACAGTCTGCCTCTCCCAGATCTGCTGGGAGAGGGTCAGTTATCTGGGGACTTAGGGGAAGTCACCCTGGGGGACCAGTTGAGCCCACAGGAGCGGAGCGAGGTACAACAGCTGTTGAGGGAGAAGCAGGATATCTTCTCTAATGTACCTGGTTACACTCCTCTGGCCACTCACCGAGTAGACACCCCAGGGCAACTTCCCATGCGTCAGACCCCGTACCGCATCCCAGAAGCGGTACGGGAGAACATGCACAAGGAGATCGATGAGATGCTCCAGCTGGGGGTGATTGAGCCCTCTGACAGCCCCTGGGCGTCCCCGGTAGTGCTAGTACCAAAACGGGACGGCACGACCCGTTTTTGTGTAGACTACCGGAGATTGAATGAGAAGACGGTATCTGACGCCTATCCCATGCCCAGGATAGACGAACTACTGGACCGGATGGCGAGGGGGCACTATCTCACCACTATTGACTTGTGTAAGGGGTATTGGCAAATCCCCTTAGCACAAGACGCCATCCCTAAGTCGGCCTTTGTCACCCCATTCGGCTTGTACCAATTTAAGGTCATGCCGTTTGGGATGAAAACGCCCCGGCTACTTTTCAGCGGATGGTGGACTGCCTCCTGGATGGGTTCCAAGATTACACCTGCGCTTACCTCGATGATATTGCCATTTTCAGCAATACCTGGCAGGAACACTTGACCCATATAGGAGCGGTCCTAGACAGGATTAGGGCCGCTGGTTTAACGCTGAAACCAGCCAAATGTAGCATAGGAATGGCTGAAGTACAATACCTCGGCCATCGGGTAGGATGCGGCAAGCAGAAGCCAGAACCAGCCAAAGTAGAGGCTGTAGCTCAATGGCCTACCCCTAGGACTAAGACTCAGGTATTAGCATTCCTAGGAACGGCCGGGTACTACCGAAAATTTGTCCCGAACCATAGTGCCCTGGCCAAACCTCTCACTGACTTAACCCGTAAAAACCTTCCCCGCCAAGTGACCTGGACCCCGGAGTGTGAGCAGGCATTTCAGCTGTTGAAAGATGCATTGACCAATGCCTCTGTCTTGGCAGCTCCCAATCCAACTAAACATTTTCTTGTCCACACAGACGCTTCTATGTTTGGATTGGGAGCAGTACTGAGCCAAGTCGGGGCCGATGGCGGAGAACACCCCGTGGCTTACATCAGCCGGAAGCTGTTACCTCGAAAAGTAAGCTACGCCGCCATCGAGAAGGAATGCTTGGCTGTGGTGTGGGCCCTGAAGAAATTACAGCCGTATTTGTATGGGCAAGCTTTTTCCCTGCTCACGGATCACAACCCGTTAGTATGGCTAAACCGGGTGGCTGGGGACAATGCCAGGCTACTGCGCTGGAGTCTGGCGCTGCAGCCCTTTGACTTTAATATCCAGTACCGCCCGGGTAAACAGAATGGAAACGCTGACGGGTTGTCAAGACAAACTGGCCTAGAGAAATGATCCGTGAGCCTCCCCGGACATCCCCAAGCCGATCCGTGTTGGATCAGACTGTGTATGCCGGCTTGTGGGCAAGGGGGAGCAGTGTAGCGGATGGCACTGGGCTGTCCTGCAAATGTATTGTGAATAACTGCATTCGTGTGATCTGCTGTTGTTATATGTTGTTAAAAGAACTGTATTCCTCTGATTGTTCGGTAGTTTCATTCCCTTAGTTTATTCGAATGAAACTACCGAACAATCAGACCTCCCCTGTGTGAAGTGTGTCCTCAATTACCCATTGCAACATTGTTGCGAACGGGTAATTGACAAGTTAAGTAGCCGTCCTTTGTTCTCCGGGGTGGCCGCCATTCGACAAACGAACACGTGGCGGCGGCCATTTTAAAACTCCCGAACAGCGGTGTTTTGCCGTCGAGTGTCTGGAACTCAAATTGGACACTCGAGTAGGCGAACACCGCTGAAACCTCCACAAGCCCAGTCCGTTCGGTTCCTAACTAGAACCGAACGAGGGGATTCAGGCGAACCCTCCCTAGCCTCTATAGCTAGAGGCTTTCGTGTAGTTTGTTACCTTATTCCAGGACCGACCGCAGGGCCCACTCGCATGGAACCACATTCGGCTGTCTCAGTTAGTGCGGTCATTTTATTCCCTCCATACATTTCCCGAACCCCTGGTCTGATCTGGGTGATTTTTGGATATGTTGTTCACCCAGATCATGGCTATCAGGGGGTGTAGGATTTAAAGGGGTACCCCTACGTTTAGGGGTACATCCAGAAACGGGGGGAATTACTGTACTGGATAAGGGGATTATGATGCTGGCTGAGGGGAGGAGATGTGTGGGAGGTTACCAGGACAGGATTGGCTACTGTACTAATGATTGTAAATCCCTCCCTTACCACATGAGTTTGTGGATAAATGAATACAAGTGTATGTTCTTCTCTATTACCCTCTATGTAATTGAGCCGAAAGCTCAGAGAAATTGTACCATCGATACATATCACGTGGTACATGCGTTCCAAGGTTGGAACGCAAAACCCGGAAGCGGAAATGACGTATTCGTTCCACGGCTGGAACGCAAAACCAGGAAGCGGAAGCAAAATGACAGCCAAAATGGAAGGGGGGTTGAAACCACAGTCAATTAAGCACCATTCAAAATGAACCCACGGACAAGACACAGCAGCAACGGAGGAAGTGGATGAGGCGATTTTGCACCATAAAAGGACTATTACAAAGGACTTACCTTCCAAATTGTAAGGTTTTTAATGTAATTTTAATATTTTATTCACTTTTGTGCACTTTACAATAAAGCACCCTACATTTTACTGATTATTGTGAGGACATCCTCTTGCTTGAAACCAGCAATCAGCACAAAGAAGGAAGTGGACACCTTTAAATGCCACAAGGCTGGAAATCTAAACCGATCTTTATGGCTCTACGCTTGTGAGTGCTTTTCTACCTACTATTGAACTTCAACATTGTGTATAGGCTATATTGCACTATATTGCGTCTGTTTTTATTTTATCTATAGATAATATTGGTCCAGTCATTATTTTAATGAAAAGAAAAGAAACTCCGCCTTATACTGTATGTATTGTTTATTCAAATAGTTTGTTTGAATTTGCCTGAATGCATTACTAAATGCTGACTTTGAACTTTTGTAGAATTCATACTAACATGCCTGTTTTAGTTCCCCTCTGAAGACCAACATCAAACATTCAAGCACTGGTGCAATGACAACATGGTGAACAGCAGAACTCTCCATTTTCAGTGCATTTGACTGGTCTTCAAGCAGCAATAGGTATCTCTATTATTTCTGATAGAGCTAAATGCCACTCTTCCTACCTGGAAATTTCTGCATTGCCCCGGAGGCATGGTAATGAGCTGTCAAGTCCACAGCCTCTGGGCCAGACCTGGCAAGTTCCCAGCTTTGTCCAAGACACTGGCAGCTTGTGCTGACAAGTGAGACTGATTTCAAGGATAACTCAACCTTTTTATCGTGGGTTCATAAATCAAAATGTAATTTCTATTCATTTCAATAATATTATTTATGGCGTTTTGAAGATCCATGGTTCATTTATTTATTTTTTCGGAGCCCAAAAAGACTTCTACATCATGGGCACTAGGAGAGTCCAACTGGTGTTCATACCTGAACCATGATCTCATGCACAATCTTGTCACTCTGGTTTGATGTACTCTTACACTTTCTCAGCTTGCAGTCGGCAATATTAATGAAAGCAAGCATATCTGACGTTATTTCGGAGAACAGTTCTACTTGGGCAACGATTAAATTTATCATTCATATCTATTACCATTGCGTTTACATTAGTTGTTATTTTGGTAGGGCATTGTGAACTATTCTTATTGAGGTTAGAAAAAGTCTAACTATATAAAAGTTGTGCTTAATAATAAAGATGACAATCTTACCAGCATAGTAAATTCAGAAAGAAAAGAAAAAGAAAAATGAGAAACAACGAACGCTTTTGAAACGTGTATAAGCCTTTTTTTTTGTTTTTGTTTTTTACTTTCACTGTGAAAAGTGGATGGCAATGGAACAAATACAAACTTTGTAACTTTGGAGTGAGAATATGCATTCAAATAACGTTCCCTACAAAATAAACCTGGATATATTAACACTTCTTAATGTTTTCGTTATTTATTCGTTATGACTAAGATATCTGTGGCTTTATTTTTAGGAGTACTGAGTATAAATATATTAAATTGTTAAATCGTTAAATGAGACTACAAATAACTTGGTAGATTAGGGGCTAGGGGGGATTTTTTACTTTTCCTCATTGTTTAAATTTTTTTTATTTGAAAGCTTCACCTATACCCGTGATCTCGCCAGACCCTTGGAGTGATCAGCATAATGCAAGGTGGTTGTGCACATTTCCATTTGCATGTCTCTGCATATGTAATGTGATCATAAGTGTTGCTATGCATATTTAAAGATGCGTCTGGTGAGGTTATGCATTCCGAGGCAGGAGTGAACTGACGGAAAATTTTGCATGCTATGAGGTCATGCCAGTAGCAAAAGATTCCTGCATGGCTTTTATTACGCCAATTCCAATGAGTTGCATTGCATTCTAAACACCAGTGAAAGTCTGTATTTTTCTCATATTCTCTAGGGCTTCACACCCTCAAGTGAGTGCTAGGAAAGGGCAGACAGGTTAGATCTAATGCCAACGTGGCATTTGAATTAATTGGAAAACCAAGACTATTTTCTGAAATAATTATGAATCAAGGAAGCTCTTCTGTGCTAAATACTGTCTGCCTTATACTACAGAGACAAAAGCCATTATTCAAAATGAGGCGTACAGCAGATGTGGCGAATTTCAACTTTTATTAGGGAATGCCACGGTCGGCAATGGCAATTAAAAGGTGAAAACCGTTAAATCCGTTTTAATCCTCATACATAATAAGTCTGTATGGGTTGTTTTTTTTTTTAATTTTTCTTTTCATGATAGATTCCCTTTAAATCACACACACACACACAAAAATGTCTGCTCGTAGAAGTCTGCTGGTTTAACCAGCAAACGCTGACACAGCTTTGCCATTCGCATAAATGCAAAAAGATTTCAATGGCTTTTAAATGACAGCTACCATCTGTACAGCGTCGATAAGTCTCATCGGCACTCGATAAATTCCCAACATGCAGTGGGAGCAAGTGGGTTGCTTTTGGTTTTACTCTTCTTTACAACTGGCTTTGTTGTTGCTCGTGGAGACAGTAGAAAGGTTTTAAACCACCGTAGGTTTCTTCTTCAAGTATTCCTTGTATTCAAGTATTCTAAGCGGATGGAAGTACAAGAAAAAAAGCAAACGTTGTAAAGACGAGCAAGGCTGTGCATGAACAAGCACAGGTTGCCTGTGAATGTAAAGATATCCACGTGTATAAGGAAACAAACGATAGCATGATTGCAGCAGGGAGCACTGCGGAAACTCGTGGTTTGATGGAGTAGGCAAAGAGTGGGAATTAAACATGCTGAAGAGGCACGGGAATTCTTGCAGACATTTGGGCTTTCAATTGAAACTGAGAAATTAAGCATTGCATGCTAAGCAAATGTTGTAAGAGAGCATGGAGAAGAGACCGATGAGACAAAGCTATAGATCATAAACAGAGCAAGCTATAGTATTTCTAGTACGTTCTTTAAATACAGATCAAAGGTTTGATACGGGAACGAACAGACACAGTCTTAGAACATTCCAAGCTCCATAAAATGAGTACTGTAGAGTTAGGTAATAATATAATTTATTGCTAAGTCTCTTTCGTAAGATGAAACATGTGAGAATTAATAAGTTTGCAGCCTGTAAGTTAATATTGAA
>OW240914.1:293731695-293742899 GCA_933207985.1 Pelobates cultripes
TACCACCCACAGCCCATGCACCCATTTAAAGATCATGGTAACCAGCCACAGAAAGGTAGTGTCACAGCAAGCAGTATAGGAAGGAGGTTCTTACCTGGCAGTCCTGCAAGCCTTATGTCCTTATATCCACTGCCCTGTGTGCCACTGTAGCATGCTGTGCCCAGGTGGGGGGATGCTGCAACTCAGCCCTGGAAGGCAGCTTATCTCCAGCTCTCTCACTGACAGCCAGGATCTATGCAGCTCTCTCACTGACAGCCAGCCTCTCCAGCTCTCTCACTGACAGCCAGGATCTATGCAGCTCTCTCACTGACAGCCAGCCTCTCCAGCTCTCTCACTGAGAGCCAGCCTCTCCAGCTCTCTCAGTGAAAGCCAGTCTCTCCAGCTCTCTCACTGACAGCCAGCCTCTCCAGCTCTCTCAGTGAAAGCCAAGCTCTGTCCAGCTCTCTCAGTGACAGCCAGTCTCTCCAGCTCTCTCAGTGACAGCCAAGCTCTGTTCAGCTCTCTCAGTGACAGCCAGTCTCTCCAGTTCTCTCAGTGACAGCCAAGCTCTGTCCAGCTCTCTCACTGACAGCCAGCCTCTCCAGCTCTCTCGGTGACAGCCAAGCTCTGTCCAGCTCTCTCAGTGACAGCCAGCCTCTCCAGCTCTCTCAGTGACAGCCAAGCTCTGTCCAGCTCTCTCAGTGACAGCCAGTCTCTCCAGCCTCAGTGACAGCCAGATCCTCCAGCTCCCTCCCCAGTGACAGCCAAGCCTGTCCAGCCTCCCCAGTGACAGCCAAGCCTGTCCAGCCTCCCCAGTGACAGCCAGTTCTCCAGCTCTCACCTGACAGCCAGCCTCCAGCCTCTCAGTGACAGCCAAGCCTGTCCAGCCTCCCAGTGATGTCAGCCTCCAGCTCTCCAGCACAAGCCTGTCCAGCTCCTCAGCGTGACAAGCTTCTCAAGCCCCGTCCAGCCTCTCGAAAGTGACAGCCAAGTCTCCCAGCTCCC
The DNA here is from genome assembly GCA_933207985.1 of Pelobates cultripes. Taxonomy (NCBI): domain Eukaryota; kingdom Metazoa; phylum Chordata; class Amphibia; order Anura; family Pelobatidae; genus Pelobates; species Pelobates cultripes. The sequence continues at coordinate 293,732,680 of OW240914.1, forward strand.
CACCGACAGCCACAGCCTCCAGCTCCCAGCACAGCCAAGCCTGTCCAGCCTCCCAGTGACAGCCAGCCCTCCTCCAGCTTCCCTCAGTGACAGCCAGCCTCCAGCCTCCTCCCTCTCAGTGACAGCCAGCCTCTCCAGCTCTCTCAGTGACAGCCAGCCTCTCCAGCTCTCTCAGTGACAGCCAAGCTCTGTCCAGCTCTCTCAGTGACAGCCAGCCTCTCCAGCTCTCTCAGTGACAGCCAAGCTCTGTCCAGCTCTCTCAGTGACAGCCAGTCTCTCCAGCTCTCTCACTGACAGCCAGCCTCTCCAGCTCTCTCAGTGACAGCCAAGCTCTGTCCAGCTCTCTCAGTGACAGCCAGCCTCTCCAGCTCTCTCAGTGACAGCCAGCCTCTCCAGCTCTCTCAGTGACAGCCAAGCTCTGTCCAGCTCTCTCAGTGACAGCCAGTCTCTCCAGCTCAGCTCTCTCAATGACAGCCAGCCTGAAAGTGCAGCTGCTGGTGGAGATGGGCGGGCTTGCAGTGCAGTGGGCGTGGCACATCGTGGCTGTGTGAGAGAACTGAACGCCAGCTCATTGGGTGTGGGCGTGGTCATGTAAATTAGTGGGCGTGGTATCCATTCACCATCCTTTAAAGCTGCCATCTCTCTGTGGGCATTGGAATACAGTGTTTGCTAATAGCAGCCTTCAGAGGTAATGGAAGAAGAAAGGGCTTTGCTCCTGGCCAGGGGAGATATAGAGAACAAGAAATGTAAAGATGGCTTACAATTATACCTGGCTTTCGCTGCCTGGGAATTTATTTATTTTACATTAATATGGGCATGATGGGATTGGCAGTCCTCATTGCAACTGAATTGGCAGAAACTGACGATCTATAATCCATATGTGTTTATCCCACTAGTAAATACTTTGCAGAATGCTCAGCCAGCCATGTGCTCCATAAAGTGGCACGGTGGTGACTTTGTTTCCTTTCAGTTTTTCTTTCCTTATAGGGTTGGAGTAACTTTAATTCAAAAGCAAAACCTGCAAAGTGGCATTAAAGTCAGCAGCCTTGCATATGTGGCATAGTCACTGTAACACCTATGGTGCCAAACTATGACAGCAATAATAACATGTATATATGAAGATACAAGAGTATTACAGGTGGACCAAATATAACAAATCACTGACACCAAATTTTGATATCCTAGAGTGTTTAAAATGGAAATATATAGCGTGTTACAACAGGGTAAATGCATATGTCAGAAAGTATTTATCTGAAGCATAAAAGGCATTTTAAGGAAACGTCCTGTAACTATGGTGGTAGGCACTATGGCTTACCCTATTTAAACCCAGTAAGCCTCTGCTTACACCTATGCGATAGAATCTCGGAAGTGCTTCTGTTTACTTCCGGTTCACTGGACTCTGACATCATTTTCCCGCCAGCCGGCCGGCAGTCTGTCGCCAAAACTTTCTTTCAGTCCTGTGTTTGTGAGTATAATTAGAAAGCCAGCGCACTTACGGCTAATTGTAAGTTATACTCTTTTCATACGAACGCACTCCTGTACTTTCACTAGAACACACGTTCATTTAAATTTTCTGTTCGGTTACCACGGCACTTAAAATAAACGGGCATTCTTGTAAACTTTCGTTTCCTCACATAGAACCAATTCGTCAGTTTCTGTTAATGCCTGTTCAGCTAAAATACATGTGCTACCATTCATTCGTACGTTGCTACCTTTTGTGTAAAACCCGCATTTCGTGCAGTCCTTTCGTAAGCTTTCTCACGTTCCAATTCATTTAAATCTCTCTGTGTCCGTTCGTTTAAAAAATAAATATCATGCCCACAGTGATATGTGGAGATATAAACCGTCTTAGACCCCCTTCTAGACACTTCTCGCCTCCTAGCCTCTAGACACCGGAAACGTCCCTCAAAGAGCCGCTTGTTGCGAAGCCTGACACAGTTGGCTGTAAGTTCCGATTTATATGATAGTTGGCTGACCTTCCATCCTTCAGAGAGGATGCTCTTACTACTCTAAACCATAAGTCATTCTCCAGAATAGATGTGTTACTTTCGTACCAGGCCCTTCAATTAACCTAATCAATCATGTGTTATGGGGGACATCTTGTGGTCTGACCATGCACCTGTGATAGCTTTAAAGATGATTTTAGATACCGAGGTTGTAACCCCTGGAGATTAAATGAATCGCTTTTACAGGATGAACAGTTTAAGTTAGAGATAGAAACCGAACTCACACATTACTTCTCCACTAACGACATACCAGAAACGAGTCCCACGACAGTATGGAGAGCCCATAAGGCTGTAGTGCGGGGCCTGTATATAAGGCGTGCCTCGCACCTCAAAAAGATTTCCCAGGCTAACTCTCTACACCTCCTTAGGAAATTGAGAGATGCTTCTACATCTCACATGGTTAATCCAAACCCACAAGATGCGGAACTTATAACACGGTTCCAATCGGAACTGAATGACATTAACATAGCCAAAACGACACGTACCCTACATAGGCTGAAAACGAGAGAATACTGCATGGGCAACAAAGCGGGCTCGCTTTTAGCAAGTAGACTCCGAGACGCTCAGGCCCATACCAAAATATCCCACCTCTTTTCTCGAAATGGGGAAAAAATCATCAAACCCCAAGACATCAGTAACCATTTTGCAGAGTTCTATGGGAAACTCTATAATCTCAAAAATGACCCTACTGTGCATCAACCCACAGAAGGGGAAATAGCTAGTTTTTTGGACAAAATTAATCTGCCCAAATTGACAGACGAGCAACGATCCTCATTAGCTAAACCCATCTCCCAATTGGAACTGGATACAGTAATACAAAACTTGCCACATAACAAAGCCTCAGATCCAGATGGCCTACCAAATATATATTATAAGAAATTCTCCTCCACTCTGGTCCCCAGGTTAGTGTCGCTCTTCACATCCACCACCGCACTAGAATCTATCCCAGCAGACATGCTCGCGGCTAATGTGGCCACATTACCCAAACCAGGAAAACCACCAACCCAATGTGCTAACTTTCGACCAATTTCGCTACTCAACTCTGATGTGAAAATCCTTGCTAAAGTATACGCTAACCGCATGTCAAACATAATTCCACACATCATCCACTCTGACCAAGTAGGCTTTGTACATGGAAGGCAGGGGACAGATGGAACACGCAAAGCCCTTGCACTACTACACACTATGCACAGACAATCTCCTCAAAGTCTCTTATTATCCCTTGATGCAGAAAAGGCCTTCGACCGCCTGCATTGGTCATTCTTGCGGGCGGTCCTGGCCAAATTTGATTTCCCCATGCACTTTATCTCAATAGTCAAATCCCTGTATAGCAACCCCGAAGCTAGAGTTTTCACCTCGGGATTTCAATCCGCACCTTTCACTATTACTAATGGCTCTAGGCAAGGATGCCCCCTATCGCCCCTCCTCTATATCATGGGCCTAGAACCCTTGGCCGAGGCTATCCGCATGGAGAAGGAGATCAAAGGGATCAGGGTGGGAGATAGCGAGCACAAACTGAACCTTTTCGCGGATGATGTTCTGCTCACAATCACTGAACCACACACATCCCTGCCAAAATTCCACGCCATACTACAGGAATATAGCAAATGTTCATATTATAAATTAAACCTTTCTAAAACACAAGCCATGGGAGTGGGAATGGACAGTGCGTACTTGTCGGCATTAAAGAAACAATTCTCCTATGACTGGAGGGATGACTATCTGACTTTCCTAGGGGTAAAGCTCCCACATAACTTGTCCAACCTATATAACATAAACTACGTTAAACTTAGCAAGGAGATCATTGCTTTGCTTCACAACTGGGGAAATAAATTTATCTCATGGTCGGGGCGCATAGCAGCGGTCAAAATGGTAATTTTGCCCAAACTACAATATCTGTTTAGGACACTCACTCTACAAATACCAAGGGCCTATTTCATGGCACTTCAGAAACAGATTAATCTTTTCATTTGGCAGGGGAAACGACCCAGAATAGCCATATCCACACTATACCAACCTAGGAACAGGGGAGGAATGAGCCTACCCAATATACAATTGTATCACAGAGCAGCAGTGCTGGCTAGCCTCTTCCCCGCCGCCCAGGAGCGGGACAGGCCACAATGGGTGCAGCTAGAACAACATTGGCTACAAAACCGAGAAATAGACGCATTAATATGGCTATCCCCGAAGTACAGGGGAAACACAACACAGGTACTCCCAACCACCCTAGCAATGCTGAAAATATGGGACGCATCGCGTAAACTCCTATGCAGCAATTATCCGATTGCCCTCTCCACCCCCATCTAAGCTCTAGCTTGGGAAATACCAGATTTTAACTACAGGGTCTGGAACAGATGCGGTGTACTTCACCTACATTCTCTCTCCAACAAGGGGAAATTAGATACATTTGATCACATAAAAGAGACCCACACGTTACCCAACACGGCGTACCACTCATATCTGCAATTAGCATCTTGGTGGAAATCCAAAATACTAACTTTCAAGCCCCAAACCACCCCTGAGTTAACAGAGTTTGAGAAACTTTTCATGGCGGGTAAACAGATTAAAAAGCCCATATCCACCACATATGCCCTGCTGTTATCTAGACGTGAGGTTAAAACTCTCCCCTTTGTACTTTCCTGGGAAAAAGACCTTAACCAGTCAATACCGGAGAAAACTTGGCTGGCCACGATAAATATAACGAAAGGCCTAACACAGTGTGCATCTCACCTAGAAACAACCCGCAAGATCCTTTACCGCTGGTACATGGTCCCTACGAGATTGGCCACAATAAACCCAACACTACCCAACACCTGCTGGCGATGCAAAACCGAAATAGGATCATTTCTCCATGTCTGGTGGAAATGCTCCAAACTCCAACCATATTGGAAAGCAGTCATCTCATTGATACACCGCCACACATCAGTGAACATACCAAACACCCCTACCTCTCTACTTCTCTTTATGCTGGGCACCACCTACCCTAAACCTGTACGATACTTAATATTTCACATACTAGTAGCAGCTCAACAACTAGTAGCAAAAAACTGGCTATCGCCCAATAATGCAGCAACACAAGATATTATTAAATATGTATCTCAAGTAGGGAGGTACGAATCCAATATCTCAAGAATGTCACCAGGAAATAGCTGGAAAAGGGAAGTATGGGAAAATTGGGAGTTAAAACACCCAACATAATTAGGCCTATAAATTAACCAACAGGTACACAACCCATAGGATGTACGGCTCCGGCAGCCCCACCACTTCACTACACTAGAGGGCACACGACACCCAATGCACATGTGCTAGTAACCAACAACTCAAAAAATCCTTAAGCACTGAAGTCAAGAGTGGATTGATATATCCACGAAAGCTGATGGGAAGAAAGGTGATCAGACCTTACCACTCCCCACACCACCCCCCTTTCACTCTTATGAGGCGCTACACGAAGGAAAGGCCCTCGGGCTCAGTAGGCTTGCTTTACATTATGCACACCAAGGGACACCAGGCTCCAAACTCCCACTTAGGGGAACTCTAATAGGGACAACTTATTCAAACTACAGCAATAAGGCAAGTAGGGGCAGGACCCCATAGGCCACACGTAGAGGAAATGGGAGTATTGTATTTATACACTGTAATTATGTACTTATGCATTGCAATTACGTATTGTATCCTTGTACTGATGTATCTAGGTACTGCATACCATATAACGCCAGTATTTTGTGCTTATCCTTCCCCCTCTAACTCCCCCCTTCTTTTTTCTGTACCCCAAGTTCTGACAAAATAAAAATTGTCAAATTGAAAAAAAAATAAAATATCATGCATAAACATTTATACATACACTGTTACCTTTCGTATAGACCCGCGTTCGTGCAATCTTTTGTACGTTTCATCACCTCTTACTATACGCTTGCATAAGGCAATGAGTGTTCAATTCGTTCGTTTCAGCCGATCACAGCCTTGTTCTCATTAGTACTGCATTTCATGTTTGAATTTGCTTGGTTCCTTTAGCCTCACGTTTAAGTTTCCTATGTTACTATTGTTCACTAAACAATCTGCATAGTATCTATGGCGGTTAAGTCTATACAAATTCTTAAAGTACGGTGTTATTACTGTTCGGCTTCACCCTTCAGAAGTTTTCTTAAAACCATAGTGTGTATTTTTATATAAGCGTTAAACATGTTAATAAGCTTTTCAGGTGACCACTCTACACTCAAATGCTTTCTTATACAGTTCTAAACGTTATAGCATACTTCTCTAATGCACTTATGTTATACAATGCAATGTTCATTACATATGAATATGCCAATTAAAACGGTTCTGTTTCCATGTTTAAAGATTACTCACTTACTGACATTGGTTGCAGCAGGGCCTTCTTGGTTATTTCAACTGCAAGGTTATAGATGTAGACCCTAAATTTCATACCTAATTACATTGTTATGTATTACTTTCTGGTAACCAGAACATGTATTAAATAAGTCACGTTTCCCAACCACTAGTTGAACAACAATCGCCCTACCAGGACAAGCAATCCTCATAAATCTTTCAAGTTATATATGGTTAGTATCTACTGACGGGCCCAGCAGTATAATTTATATGGTCATCTCCTGGGGGTTAGGTTGTAACTCAATTATTATGACTTGTTTTAGGTTCAAGTATGGGTCTTTATTAAACACTTCCGAACACATCATACAGGATAATAAACAGGTATGTCGTATCACAATATAGGTTGATCGCAGGTTATAATAAACCCTCGCCAATTAGGTATATTCCCATAGGCCTCTTCGCCTTGAGTTAGTGGTTCCGCAAGGCCGATTATCACTCCGTTCAGCAGAGGTCCAAGCCCAATCGGCCCGATGCATAGCTATAGCCTTGCATCTAATCATAGTTAGGGCCTCACTCGTCACGGCCAATCGATAATGCATCTTATACGTGTCACCGAGAGGCCAGCACCCCGCCACCCACCTCAGTGGCACTAAGGGCCCACAAGCCAAATCATAGGTAGAGCCTCTCAAAGCCACTTGGCAACTAGTTAGGGCATCACCTTTCACCAATATTAGTAAATTAATACAATTTTGCCTCAGGGCACTAATCTAGCAATCTGGGTTACTGCAAATCCACACAATTCCATACTAACCTAAGCTATCTGCCTCACACCCTTAGCATGTCTAACGCTTCCATACAAGGAGATGACCCATCGGTTACCAGCACCCTGACCAGATCAGGCACACAGAGAAGGCATGCCATCCCTTCAAGCCCAGCTTCCAGCTATAGGTCCTGGACGATTCTAAAAATCACCACAGAACTCAAAAAGAGGAATATCCCCTTCCCGGCCACAGCCAGGAAAGCTGAACTTTTTCAGTTGCTAAACACTCAGGAGGATGATGAAAGGCCTGGCCCTAGTTTTGAGTTTAACGTGCAAAACAACCTATCAGAACTGCACTTCATGATGGCCTCCCTTGTGTCTTCCATAGCAACTATTAATAACAAGCTGGATAATCTGGAATCTAATAGCACACCTGTCATTCCGGAGGTTCCAGTTCACATAGCCCAGCCTGAGCCTAACCCAGGAGGTAACAATAACCCTGAACCCGCCAAAACTACCAACATTATTAACCCTATCCACCTCATTCCTCAAAACCTGAAGCGTGACATTATAGAAGGGAAAGACATTAACTTGGCTTCAGTACTGATAGCTTCTCAAGACATGATTGAAAACAGATCATATACGTTCGATGACCTATCAGTAGTTATGAAGTCCAGAGACCCTAGACTGAACAGGAAACTTAACATCCCTGAGTTCGTCATGGCCTTTGGTCTATACAGAGACGTTATCTGTACAGCCTTTCCCCACCGTTAAGAGGAACTTGACTTATACCTCCATAAAATCAGGTACGGAGGCTATGCCTTTTATGATTATCACAAATCATTCGCTTCCAGGTCAGCCGCTTCACTCACCCAATACAATACTAAACCGACTGGGGTCAGTTAGACACCGAACTGTTTCTTAGGCATTTTGCGGGTCTCAAGACGCCTTCTTGTGCCATGTGCTCATCAGCAGCCCATACAGTCAACTTTTGTCCTGACAACACAGCAGTTTCCTCAGTTGATCAGGTTGTTGATTGTGGCCTGTGGAATATTGGTGCACTTCTCTTCAATGGCTGTGTGAAGTTGCAGGACTTGGAACACGCTGTCGTATACGCCGATCCATAGTATCCCAAACATGCTCAATGGGTGACATGTCCGGTGAGAATGCTGGCCATGCAAGAACTGGGATGTTTTCAGCTTCCAGGAATTGATCCTTGCAACATGGAGCCGTGCATTATCATGCTGCAACATGAGGTGGTGGTCGTGGATGAATGGCACAACAATGGACCTCAGAATCTCGTCACGGTAACTCTGTGCATTCAAAATGCCATCAATAACATGCACCTGTGTTTGTTTTCCATAACATACGCTTGCCCATACCATAACTCCACCACCACCATGGGCTCACCCACACGACACCATACATGCTATCTGCCATCTTCCCTGTTCAGTGAAAACCGGGATTCATCCATGAAGAGAACACCTCTCCAAAATACCAGATGCCATCAAATGTGAGCATTTTCCCATTCAAGTCGGTTAGCACGACAAACTGCATTCAGGTCGAGACGACGACGAGCATGCAGATGAGCTTCCCTGAGATGGTTTCTGACAGTCTGTGCACAAATTCTTTGGTTATGCAAACCGATTGTTGCAGCAGCTCTGCGGGTAGCTGGTCTCAGACGATCTTGGAGGTGAAGATGCTGGATGTGGAGGTCCTGGGCTTGTGTGGTTACACATGGTCTGCGGTTGTGAGGCCGGTTGGATGTACTGCCAAATTCTCTGAATCACCTTTGGAGACAGCTTATGGTAGAGAAATTAACATTCAATTCACGGGCAACAGCTCTGGTGGACATTACTGCAGTCAGCATGCTAATTGCACGCTCCCTCAAAACCTGCGACATCTGTGGCATTGTGCTGTGTGATAAAACTGCACGTTTTAGAGTGGCCTTTTATTGTGGCCAGCCTAAGGCACACCTGTGCAATAATCATGCTGTCTAATCAGCATTTTGATATGCCACACCTGTGAGGTGGATGGATTATCTCGGCAAAGGAGAAGTGCTCACTAACACAGATTTAGACAAATTTGTGAACAATATTTGAGAGAAATAGGCCTTTTGTGTACATTGAAAAAGTCTTAGATCTTTGAGTTCAGCTCATGAAATGGGGGCAAAAACAAAAGTGTTGCGTTTATAATTTTGTTCAGTGTATATATAAATATATATAGTCAATACATTGTAAACACAGATCTGCATACCAGCCATCCATAAGGCTTGCTTTTCCCACAGAAATGTTGAATTTGCAGTGATGTTATTACTGCAAAGGATTCTGGGTGGGCATATGCAAATTAGTTCAACAAAGAGTTACATTTTTTGCCTCTTTATCCATTTTAAACATAGACTCCTTGGAATTATATATTAATTAATTTATTTATTTGTAGCTTATTTATCTTTGCATTATATCGTCCTTAGCACTATTTATGGTCTATTACAATACAAGTGGGCAACTGAGTTGAAAAAATAAATAAAAATATTTTCATGATTAGCTGAGCACCATGGGACATAGTCCAGGAACATTTGGATGCCATGCTTAGCAATTATTGCACCAGGCAAACAGTTTAGACTCTACTACAATACTATCTACTCTAAGAAAGGGCACCTCAAATTCTCTGAGAGTAAACAACAGGCTTTTTGTATCCAGAGTTGCCATGTTAAATTACTGAACATGAATGTTTTGAACACACAAGAGTTCTATTCATAGCCAGCATTACCACATTCTTCTCTCCCAAGCCAGGAAGCTAAAATACCTGACCAGTCACTTTGTAACTGGACACCTGACAATGGTACGTAAGACAGACAGACCGACCTGATCCTGGCAATTCCAAATATAATCATAATGATACAGATGAAGGGAAAATAATTGGAGGAGTGGTGAATAATTTAAATTAAGAGTGATTTTCTTGCATAAGCTTATTGCAAAAGTAATAGCACAGCTGGAAATTTGCCAGTCAGTCACATGCCCTCACTCAATGCAGGTGTCTTGGCAAACTATGACTCTACACTCTTTGTATACCTTTATTTATTTTACATGTAAATGCAATAAGTGTTTCATGTTTTTTGTTAGCACAAT
>OW240914.1:293748261-293799705 GCA_933207985.1 Pelobates cultripes
GCGCAGGAGGACTGGGCACAGGGTTCAGAGACCTGGGGTGGACATGGAGAGGGGTCAGGTTCCTTCTAGAGCGGGGGCAGAGAGGCCTAGGGGGGAGGGTGCGCAGGGTAGTTCCAGGGTAGTGAGCATGGAGCAAGGGCCTGTAGCCGGGAGGGTGGAAGGGCCAGGGGGTACGGCAGGGGGAAGTTTGCCATCGGGTGGGGGCAGGAGGTCGAGGTGCGCAGGGCGTTCAGGACAGGTTAGGGGTGCGGGGTCTGGGGACGGTCTAGAGGTACCGAGGGGAGGGGGTTCTTCTAGCCGGGGGGCCCGCCGGGGTGGGGGGTGGGGATTTCCCTGCGCTGGTGAGCGGCTAGGTGGGCGTAGTTCTGGGGGGGGTTCAGGGTTGGGGTCTGGTGATAGCAGCCCGTCACCGGTTAGGGCCCGGGGGTTCGGGGGGGTTAAGGGAAGGGCTCGGCGTGTTGGGTCCTCATCTAGTAGCTCAGGGGGGGAGAGTGTCATGGCCCCCAGGCTGGTTACACGGGGGCGGGCCTCTGGTAGAAACGGGAGGAGTCGTAGTCCCAGAGGCAGGGCCGATCGGGCCTTGGGTGGGCGAAAAGGAGTGGTTGCGCGACGGGAGGCTCTGGTGTCCAGCGGGCGCTCTCAAGGTCGGGACGGGGGGGCTGCTCATGACCAGTATGCTCTGCCCAGGACTTCTTCTCCTCGTTACAGATCTCGGAGCCGCTCCGCCTCTGATGTGGCCGGGCACCGGGTTGGCTCCCCGGTTGGAGGATCGTTAACGGATGTCGCTCATCCTGGTCAGGGGACAGTACACAACGCAGCCCCAGGGGCTTCGGGGTCGAGGGGCTTGGCCGGTGAGTCCTCTGCTTCTCTGCACTCCGGTGCATTGGTTCATACGCTTCAAGCACTTCTCCACTCACTGGGAGCGGGGGGTGCCACAAAGGGCGGTGTGGGTCAGGTTTGGGCTCAGGGGGCCGGGGTGGCGGGCCCGAGCGAGGTTCCCTCCGCGGAACAGAGTTCGGGTGGGGACACTGCAGTGACGGTTACTGGGGCGGAGGCGACGAGCGAGCGGGCTGAGTTGACGGGGGGGGTGGTTCCTGATGCGGCCAGGCAACACGCATATGTGTCGTTTGCGGGTCCGCTGGGGGTCCACCTCAAACAGGAGGTGAAGGAAAAAATCTGGAAGGGTGACTTCTGCGAGATCTTTTCTCTTCTCCCTTTGGAGGATTTTATTGATCTCAAAGAGGACGATAAAAATGATGAGAAGAAGGAGGAGGAAGAGAAGAAGAAGCGGTATCGTAAGATTCCCAAGTCTTTCGGTAACTGGCTGAGGGCCTTTTGCGTGTTGGGCGAGAAATCGCCGGGCCTGTGCTCCTCCCTGTTTTGTTATTTGGATGGCATCTGGGAGGCGTATCGCACCTATGGCGGATTGGCATGGTGGCGGTATGACGAGCAATTCCGGCAGCGTTTGGCGGCTAATCCGGGTATGCGGTGGGATCAAATGGACCTGCCTCTCTGGATGAAGCTGATGATGGCGCAAAAAGCGCAGCCATTTCAGCCCACGGCCGGCGCAAAGGGGCAGTCCGCCTCGTCGGCCGCCATGCAAAAGGGCTTCTGCTGGCTCTTTAACGAGGGCCAGTGCAAATGGGGAAACGCCTGTCGCTTTAAGCACGAGTGTTCGGGCTGCGGAGGCGCGCATGGGCTCAACCGGTGCTTCAAAAAAGGGAAGTCAGGGCACACCGGGGTCCCTACCTCGGCTGGGGGGGAGGGGGAGTTTCGCTTGCCCCGGGGCCTAACCCCGGTGAGGCTAGACGTGATGGAGCCGTGGCTAAGCCGCTAGGGTAATAAGGCAGATGCCGTGGCGCTCCGGGCGGGGTTTGGTCAGGGGTTCTTTATCCCTTTCCGGAACCGGGGGGGGACTGGGGTTCGGCGCAACCTTAAATCGGTGGCTGAGTTCCCGGGTGTGGTGCGGGAAAAGCTGGGCAAGGAAGTCAAATTGGGGAGGATGGCAGGACCGTTCCCGGCTCCTCCATTGGAGGGTCTGCGGGTTTCCCCACTCGGGGTGGTTCCAAGAAGGAACCGGGCAAATTCAGGCTCATTCACCACCTCTCCTACCCGGAAGGAGAGTCGGTGAATGATGATATTGACAAGGACTTGTGCTCGGTCTCCTACGCATCATTCGACAGGGCGGTCGAGCTGGTAAGGAGGGCCGGGCGCGGGGCACTGTTGGCTAAGGTGAATATTGAAGCAGCGTTTCGACTGCTTCCGGTCCACCCAGCGTGTCATCACTTGCTGGGGTGTTTCTTCGACGGGGAGTACTTTGTGGATTTGTGCCTTCCAATGGGTTGTGCTATCTCCTGCGCCTACTTTGAGAAGTTTAGTACATTTCTTGAATGGGTGGTCAAGGTTGAGGCGGGGAGTAGGGCTGTGGTACACTACCTGGACGATTTTCTCTGCGTAGGACCGGCGGGCTCCCCCGCCTGCCTACACTTGCTGAGAACGGTCGAGTGGGTGGCTGGCCATTTCGGGGTCCCGCTGGCGGCGGACAAGACAGAAGGGCCGGCTCCGTGCCTTAGTTTTCTGGGGCTGGAGATAGATACGTTGCAAGGGAAGTGTCGGCTGCCACTGGAGAAGTTGCGGCGGCTGAGGGAGGAGGTGACAACGGCGGCTCAAGCCCGTAAGGTTACATTGCGGCAGATGCAGTCGTTGATCTGGATGCTGAATTTTGCATGCCGGGTGATCCCAATGGGTAGGGTGTTCAGCCGGAGCCTGTCGGCAGCGACGGCGGGGGTGCGATCCCCACGTCACTTCATTCGGGTGTCGTCGGCCATGAGGGCCGACTTGGCCGTATGGGAGACCTTTTTGCGGGAGTTCAATGGGACGGTGATTTTTAGACAGGAGGGCGTGTCGGCTGCGGAACTGGAGCTGTTCACTGACGCGTCTGGTAGCGTGGGCTTCGGGGCTTATTTTGGGGGACGGTGGTGTGCGGAGCGATGGCCGGGGGAGTGGCGACTGAGCCCCCTCATGCGGAACTTGGCTTTCTTGGAGCTGTTCCCGCTGGTCGTTGCGTTGGCCCTGTGGTGGGATAGGCTGCGGGACCGGAAGGTGGTCTTTTTCTCGCTGTGAATAACCAATCAGCGGCATCGAAACCCGTGGTTAGGTTGCTACGTCATTTTGTTCTGTTGTGCATGTCGCTAAATGTTGTTTTTCGTGCACGCCATGTGCCTGGGTTCCTGAATGATATAGCTGACGCCCTGTCTCGTTTTCAGTGGTCACGATTCCGGACGGTGGCGCCGGAAGCCCAAGAAGTGGGGCAGGCTTGCCCAGACGAGATTTGGCGGCTCGGGGCGACCTGCTTGGTGGACTGGTGAAAGCTTCGCTGGCGCCGGCCACATGGGCCGCTTACAGTAAGGTCTGGGACTCCTGGGAAAGGTCATGGGAAGGGTTGGACCGCCTGCCGGCGGGGGAATCGCTCAAGGATGCGTTCCTCTGGTACACCTGTCAATTTCTGGCGAAAGGGGTATCCCCGGCGGTGGTTGACAGGTCCATGGCGGCGATGGCTTTCTGGTTCAAGCTACATGGGGTAGAGGACCTTACTAAGGCCTTTGTCATAAGGCATGCACTGAAGGGGTACCGGCGGGGCCGCATGCGGCCTGACACGCGGCGCCCAATATCGGTGCGAGTGTTGAGTGACCTGGTCGGTTTATTGCCTACTATATGTTTCGACAGGTTCGAAGCATCGTTGTTTCAGGCGGCGTTTCTGTTGGCCTTCTTTGGAGCCTTTCGGGTAGGGGAGTTGGTCAGTGCCACGAGGACTGCGGCAGGGGGGGTACAGGTGTCGGGGGTCCGAGTGCTGGAAGGGAAGGTGGTTGTACACCTGGCAAAATCCAAGACGGACATGTTAGGCAAGGGCCGAGATGTGACGCTGCGGGCCCTGCCGGGCTCCGCTTTGTGCCCAGTGGCCGCAGTGGTGGGGTACATGGCACGGAGGCCGGGGGTTGAAGGATCGCTGCTGGTACACGCGGACGGGTCTTCCCTCTCCCGGTTCCAGTTCACCAAGGTTTTTCGGTCTGGACTGGGAAAGCTAGGACTGAGGGTGGATACTTTTGGTACACACTCCTTTCGTATTGGGGCGGCTACGGAGGCAGCTCGGTTGGGTCTGGGGGATGACATAGTGAAACGGATTGGGAGATGGGAGTCGGTACGGTTCCGTTCATATGTGCGCTTGGGTTTATTGGAGTAGTATGGTGAAGGGCCTTTGGGGGTATGATCTGATCTGTTATGATCTGTTTTCCTTCTCTCCCCCAGGCCGTGTCGCATGGATCGTGGGCCATTCATTTGTCTTCTGGGCCGAAAGGAGGGCTGCAGCTCGAGCTCAGGGCCACCAGCTGGGCTTTCATCGGGACCAGTTGGCAGTACAATGGTTCGGGTACAGGGGTTTTTGTTGGGGGGAGGTCTGCGGAAGGGTGTTCCGGATGGTAGCAGGCGGGCAACGGCCGGACCTGCTGGTGCTCCATGCAGGGGGCAACGACTTGGGCCTCACTCCGCAGCGGCGGCTGGTGAAGTGGATGAAGCAGGACCTTAACAGTTTAAGGGACCTACTTCCGGGGTTGATGTTGGTCTGGTCGGAGATTATCCCTAGGAAGCGGTGGCGGCATGCTAGGGACCCGGAGGCTATTGACAGATGTAGGAAGAAAGTGAATAGCTTGATGGCAAGCTTCGTGCGGAAGCTAGGGGGTGTGGTAGTTCGACACAGCGAGTTGGAAGGTGGTTTGCCGGGGTACTACCGCTCGGATGGAGTCCATCTCTCGGCAGTTGGTTGGAATCTGTTGACCCTGGGCTGGCAGGATGGCATAACTAAGGCTCTTTTTCTTCGGGGTGGCGGAGCTCAGACAGCTTAAGGAGTCAAGGTCTGAGCTTGTGGCGGGATAGGGAGCTGAAGGAGAAGAAATAGGCTCCCTAGGATGAACGTCATGGAGACGTAAAACTGTGGTCATTGGTGGTTGGTAGGTTCCGAGTCCTGTTGGTGGCTCAGAATCTGGTGGGGCAGGGGTATCCGGGTATACCCCTGCCATGGTTAATTTATGTTTGGCACTTTAAGTTGTTATGTTGGAATATGTTGATACGTATGTTATATGTATATGTATATATGTTATTTATATGGGGGTCATTGCCTGTTATATTAACAGAAGGATTCGGTTATGAGGGCGGAGTATGGGGGCAATGACCCATGTTTATTGTTAAAATTATTATTATTGCTTAATAAATTATTATTATTCAAGATTGTTTAAATAAAGCTGTGGACAAATTTTCCCATATACCTTTGTGTCAGTGAGTTATTGGGTTGGGTATGTGGGAGGGTTGTCCTGGAGTCCGACTGCCCATATGGCGACTATACACCGGTCATGTAGCCCCATGTAGCCAAAGCGCAGCTAAGCGAAAAAAGGCCTTGACAGGGGTTAGGAGGCGGGCATAGGAGGAGGGAAGGAAGTATGGGGTTATGGGTAAGTAGGCTTGGCTATTTAAATAGGCAGCCATTTTAAAGCCTTCACTTTTAATTACTACCTTGCTGAGTTTGTCCCGCCCACCCTCCCTGAATTTGGTTCGGACTTGTGTTATCCCGTTTTTTCACAGCGGCGGGATAGGGAGCTGAAGGAGAAGAAATAGACTCCCTAGGATGAACGTCATGGAGACGTAAAACTGTGGTCATTGGTGGTTGGTAGGTTCCGAGTCCTGTCGGTGGCTCAGAATCTGGTGGGGCAGGGGTATCCGGGTATACCCCTGCCATGGTTAATTTATGTTTGGCACTTTACTTTGGTATGTTGGAATATGTTGATACGTATGTTATATGTTATATGTATATGTATATATGTTATTTATATGGGGGTCATTGCCTGTTATATTAACAGAAGGATTCGGTTACGAGGGCGGAGTATGGGGGCAATGACCCATGTTTATTGTTAAAATTATTATTGCTTAATAAATTATTATTATTCAAGATTGGTTAAATAAAGCTGTGGACAAGTTTTCCCATATACCTTTGTGTCAGTGAGTTATTGGGTTGGGTATGTGGGAGGGTTGTCCTGGAGTCCGACTGCCCATATGGCGACTATACACCGGTCATGTAGCCCCATGTAGCCAAAGCGCAGCTAAGCGGAAAAAGGCCTTGACAGGGGTTAGGAGGCGGGCATAGGAGGAGGGAAGGAAGTATGGGGTTATGGGTAAGTAGGCTTGGCTATTTAAATAGGCAGCCATTTTAAAGCCTTCACTTTTAATTACTACCTTGCTGAGTTTGTCCCGCCCACCCTCCCTGTATTTGGTTCGGACTTGGGTTATCCCGTTTTTTCACAGCGGCGGGATAGGGAGCTGAAGGAGAAGAAATAGGCTCCCTAGGATGAACGTCATGGAGACGTAAAACTGTGGTCATTGGTGGTTGGTAGGTTCCGAGTCCTGTCGGTGGCTCAGAATCTGGTGCGGCAGGGGTATCCGGGTATACCCCTGCCATGGTTAATTTATGTTTGGCACTTTAAGTTGGTATGTTGGAATATGTTGATACGTATGTTATATGTATATGTATATATGTTATTTATATGGGGGTCATTGCCTGTTACATTAACAGAAGGATTCGGTTACGAGGGCGGAGTATGGGGGCAATGACCCATGTTTATTGTTAAAATTATTATTGCTTAATAAATTATTATTATTCAAGATTGTTTAAATAAAGCTGTGGACAAATTTTCCCATATACCTTTGTGTCAGTGAGTTATTGGGTTAGGTATGTGGGAGGGTTGTCCTGGAGTCCGACTGCCCATATGGCGACTATACACCGGTCAGGGGAAACCCAATCTAACATAGCTAAAATACATCTGGATATAGCTGAAATATAGGAGGCTGATAGCGAAAAGCAATCAAAGAATCTAAATAATGGCAAGAGATGTGTATTGTAAATACTAGGACAGTGTCTACAACAGCATACTTCCCAAAATTGTTAGATATGGATATAAGATTGGGAGGGTTGGGCTCACCAACAGGTGACATGTTGGCATTCCTAGAGAAGAAACAGTCCTGCAAAAAAGAGGAGCGTGTCAGGTCGGTATGCTTGAGTGCCAGGCTGTCAAACAGCTGCACTGGCCAGACCCACTTAGGGTAGTCCATGGGGCAGAGCACTGCTGCATACCTCCTAATATTGGAAGATATGGCCAGTAGAGAGTCTGTTGGTGACAGGTCCGGACTGGCCATCGGGCACAGCGGGCAAATGCCCGGTGGGCCGCGGTGGCCGTGGGGCCGAGGCCGGCAGGGGAGGTCCCAGGATCTCCCCTGCCGGTCTATGCAGGGCCGGCACTCTCCTAGCACCGGCCCCGCTGTTTGCCACGACGGGCCGGTGGGGAGATCAAGGATCTCCCTGACCGGCCCACATGCGGCCGCCGGCGGGCAGAGAGGGAGACAGCCAGCCAGGCTGGAGAGAGGACCCGGCGGAGCTCTTACTTGCAGCTCCGCCGGGTTCCTCTCGCGAGATCCGGCACGTTGCCATGGCAACAACCGGATCTCGCGAGAGTGAACTCTAGCCTCACAGGCTAGAGTTCACTCACCCACGAGGACCACCAGGGAACACCGCGTGCCGGACCCCCCCTCCCAGTCCCAGCGTGCCGGTCCCCCCCCTCCCTTCCAGGCTAAAGGTAAGAAGGGAGGGGGGGGGAGGGGGAAGAATAATGACTTTTTTGTTTTGTTTTTTTATTTACCCCCCCCCCTACACACACACACACACACAATAACATTTATACAGCACTCTCACACCCAGCACTCTCACACCCATCACACACAGCACTCTCACACCCATCACACACAGCACTCTCACACCCATCACACACAGCACTCTCTCACACCCATCACACTCACAGCACTCTCACAGAGCACTCTCACACACACACAGCACTCTCACAGAGCACTCTCACACAGCACTCTCACACCATCACACACAGCACTTTCACACACACAGCACTCTCTCACAGCACTCTCTCACAGAGCACTCTCACACAGCACTCTCACACAGCACTCTCTCACACAGCACTCTCACACCCATCACTCACACACGGCACTCTCACACCGCACCCCTCACACACAGCACTCTCACACCGCACCCCTCACACACACACCGCACCCTCACACACACACATACTGCACCCCTCACATACACACAGAACCCCCCCAACACACTGCACCACACACATACACAATACTTCCAAATATATATATATATATATATATTATATATTATATATATATATATATACATACACACACACACACACACACACACACTACACTCTTAAAGGACCACTCTAGCCACCCAGACCACTTCAGCTTAATGAAGTGGTCTTGGTGCCAGGTCCTTCTAGGGTTAACCCATTGTTTTATAAACATAGCAGTTTCAGAGAAACTGCTATGTTTATCAATGGGTTAAGCCTTCCCCCAAAACCTCTAGCAGCTGTCTCATTGACAGCCGCTAGAGGTGCTTGCGTGCTTTTCACTGTGAAAATCACAGTGAGAGCACGCAAGCGTCCATAGGAAAGCATTATAAATGCTTTCTTATGCGACCGGCTGAATGCGCGCGCAGCTCTTGCCGCGCGTGCGCATCGGAGGAGGAGAGCTCCCCACACAGCGCTGGAAAAAGGTAAGTTTTAACCCCTTTCCAGAGCCGGGCGGGAGGGGGTCCCTGAGCCACATATGCATCACATTACACCACAAACACAACACGACTAAAACCGACCTTATTACACAATACCACACCACGACCAGCTCACTCTACACACACGCAATACCACAAGCAGGCTTCAAACACATGCACAATACTCTTTCCTGGCCTTTTGTCTCCTGGTATCCATTTATAAAGACACCAGAGACAAGTTGCAAGGAAACACAGTGCAAGCATGTTATTAATTTTGCTTGCACTGTGCAGAACAAATACAGGACTTTTTTCTCATGCTAGAGCTCTTCAGCAGAGCTCTGCGCATGGTCTACCCTGGAAGAGCATTGAACCAACATGCTCACTTTGAGAGGAGGCGTGTTTGTCATTGGTGATGACAAAACACACCTCCTCTGCCCCGCCCCCTTTTTAGTGGGCCGCTGTGTTAAAAAAATGCCCGGGCCGAATTTTTCTCCCAGTCCGGCCCTGGTTGGTGATACAACAGTGGACAGTCCTTCCTGGAAAAGGGAAGGGGCCAGCCTCATCCAAACAGCCCATGCTCAGAGAGCTGATGAAGCCCTCTCATGTGGGCTAAGTGCCCTTGTACACTTTTCACAGCTCAATCACATGTAAATATATTTTGAGGGACATCAAACAGGAACCAAAATTCAAGACAGTTTCTTCAATCCCTTTTACAATTGGGGAATATGCCACAGCAGTACACGGTCACGGTGGACACGGCACGTTAGCTGTACCGGGACCTGCAGAATCCCATTTATGCCCTATGAAACTTGTAAACAAATTACTAGTACTTAATCAGAGCAAGAATATACACCATGATTCCAGAGTGTGCATGTTCTACTAGAGGAACTAGCCACAGGGATTCCATGAAGGAAGGTGTATTTTACATGTAATCAGTTGAGTCATTTATAATGTTTTAAAGTTGCTTTAATTTTTAATTGTCATTGCATGAATGAAAATCAATGCCACTCTAGCCTGATCTGAGAGAAGGCAGAGGATATAAAGCAGGGTGGCAAGGTGTGAGCGCGATAGTATTAAGCCTGCTGCGCATGATTTCTTGAGTCTGTGTGTCTAAAGGCAAAACTGTTCAGTAGAAATATATTGGCTCAGTGGGCTAATGTACCAGAAAAATAGAGAAGAGGCAGATCCAATCCATGCAAGATGACACAGCACACAAAATAGGAATAATTTAATTCACAATATGAACCCTCATTCTATAATTGCCCACCAATGTAACAGTACTTTAAAAATTAAAGGGACACTATAGTCACTAGAACAACTACAGCTTAATGTAGTTGTTCTGGTGAGTATAATAGCTCCCTTCAGGCATTTTAATGTAAACACTGCCTTTTACATTGTCCATAGGGACACCTCCATGTGCCCACTCCTTAGATGGCCACTGGAGGGGCTTCCTGGCTCAGGGCTGCACTGTAAGCAGCCCTGCCGTTCAGCGCCCCCACGCTCTGCATGGAGACGCTGGATTTTCCTCACAGAGATGCACTGATTCAATGCATCTCTGTGAGGTGGTCCTGATTGGCCAAAACGGCATTTGTCCCCTTCCCGTGCGGATTTTAGCCAATCCAATGCTTTCCCTATCGGAAAGCATTGGATTGGATAAAAATTTACCATTTTGATGATGTCACAAATGGAGCGGAGCCAGTGCCGGAGGACCCCCACGGCGCTGGAAATAAGATGAGTTTTAAACTTTTATAGGGGGACTAAGGGGTGGCCAGCCAGCTAAATTATTATTGCCATTTATATAGCGCCAACAGATTCCGTAGCACTTTACAATATTATGAGAGGGGGGATTTAACTATAAATAGGACAATTACAAGAAAACTTACAGGAGCGATAGGTTGAAGAGGACCCTGCTCAAACAAGCTTACATTCTATAGGAGGTGAGGTATAAGACACGTAAATGGTGGGTTAAACACTATAGGGTCAGGAATACATGTTTGTGTTCCTGACCCTATTGTGATCCTTTAAACATATAGAAATTTGTATCCATATTTGCTAGGAAAATAATCTTCTGCAGCACATGGCCTGAGCTCTGAGGCCTGAATATCTGACAGTTAATGGAATAAAAAAGTAATACAGCAAAAAATATAGTAAAGTGTGATGAGAACTGTAGCCCATGGATCAGCGCAGCTAAGAGGAATAGGCCTTGACAGAGCCAGGAGGTAGGCATAGCAGCCACAGGAATTTAGTGACAGCTAGCATGCTGGGTAGGGCGGAGCCATAAGGGGAGTATTTATACCAGCCATTATGTGAAGTGGCCATTTTAACTGAATCTAAGCTTACCTGTCAGTTGTGAAAGCTGCCTGCCCTGGAGGGAGAAGGCAGCATGGAGGTACTGAGACAGGAGGCAGCATGGAGATACAGGAGAGGCTGGAATGAGCTGCTACTACATGATCACTCCCATCAGCAGCATGGAGGCAGCATAGAAGAACAGGCAGCATGGAGGCAGCATAGAAGAACAGGCAGTACTGAGACAGGAGACAGCATGGAGATACAGGAGAGGCTGGAGTGAGCTGCTACTGCATGCTCACTCCCATCAGCAGTATGGAGAACAGGCAGTACTGAGACAGGAGACAGCATGGAGGTACAGGAGAGGCTGGAATGAGCTGCTACTACATGATCACTCCCATCAGCAGTATGGATTCGGCACCCAGCCAGGAGGCAAGAGGGTCGGACAGCACCGGGAAGCGGCCGGCGCCGCCGGTGCGCCGCGGTGCCGGTCAGGCGAGGACGGCCGCGAAGCGCGGGCCTGCTGGTAAACGCGCCCCACCCAAGATGGCGGCAGGCAGCACAGGAACACCAGAGGAGGGCTCCAGCACGGCGGGAATGGCGGCTGGGAGAGCGGAGGAACACGTGGTCGGCAGCACTTCAGTGAGGCGTCCCGGTGAGTCCACTCTGGTCACTGAGGGGCAGGGGGCGGGCGGGACGCGGGATGTTCCAGCGCAGGCGGCCCCCCAGCAACCCAGGGGTGGCCTGGTCAGCGGGACCAGCTCGCGGGCGGCCTTAGGTGTGGCCGGCACGGGCGACAGTGCCAGGCATAGGGAGGAGGGGCGGCAGGAAGACGGCAGGATCGGACAGGGAACGGCAGAGGTTCCAGCGGGCTGCCAGGGGGTGCAAGGGGCATCTGAGCCAGGCGCAGCGGCCAACAGATGGCCAGGTACAGCGGAGAAAGGGGACACACGCAGTACAGCGCGGGATAGGGAAGTCAGGAGCAGTAGCAGTGGAAGGTTGGGCCCCTCAGGCTGCTCTCACGGGGGGCACCGCAGCGGACCAGGGAGCGGGAGGAGTACAGACGGGAGCGGCGCAGCGGTGGCGCCAGGCCCGGCAGCAGCAGGAGGTCAGCTGATCGGCAGTGGAGCAGGGACAGGAGTCCATCGCATAGCAGGCGCAGTGGTTCCAGGACCAGCTGCAGGGCGGGGAGAAGGAGGTCCGCGTCCAAGGACGGGCGGGGGCGGAGGCGGCGCAGCGCATCTGGGTCATCGGGTGACAGTGCACTAGGACAGCAGCGGGCCCCCAGGAGCAGGGAAGCTAGGCCGGCAAGGCGGTGCGAAGCTTGGAATTGCGGAGAAGAGCGTAGGGAGGAAGGACGGGTAGGGGCCCAGCAGTACAGACTACCCAGGTTGTCTTCTCCTTACAGGTCGCGGAGCGCTACCCCTACGGTCCTGAGGAGGGATCAGGCGGATGGGAGTCGGCGTCAACCGGATGCTCCGGAGCCTGAACGGGTGGACGGAAGGTCGGCAACCCCGGAGCCTGGCACGGCCGGGGTCTCCAACGGTGAGTCCATATCTGCACAACACTCCGGACAGTTATTGGGCTATTTAAAAACTCTATTGGAGGCATGGTCAGGGAAGGGGGAATCACCATTACAGTTCGGAAAGGTATGGTCCCCTGACACGGCGGTTAAGGCAATAGGGGCGGGGGTCCAACCGGCGAGCGGAGGCGAGGTAAGCGAAGCGGTATTGGCGTCCGGTGCGGCGGATGGGGGGGCTGAGTCGGCGGTCGGGTGTGGCGACATTTCGGACGCGGCACGTCAAAACGTACACGTATCTTTTGCGGGCCCCCTAGGTTGTCACCTGAAATTAGAGGTTAAAGAAAAGATTTGGAAGGGGGAGTTCATGGAAAATTTTTCTTTGCTCCCTTTGGAGGAATTCCTAGACTTGAAGGAGGAGGATAAGAAGGACGCCAAGAAGGAGGAAGAAGAAAAAAGGCGGAGGTATCGCAAGATACCGAAGACTTTGGGGAATTGGCTGAGGGCGTTCTGCATCCTGGCTAGTGTGATAGGGAAAAAAAAAAAAAAGGCCAGGGAACTGTGCGCAACTGTTCTGCTACTTGGATGGGATAGGCGATGCGTATCGGACGTATGGGGGCCTAGCGTGGTGGAAATATGATGAGCAGTTTCGGCAACGCTTGGCGGCCAACCCTACCATGCGGTGGGACCAAATGGACCTGCCGCTATGGATGAGGATTATGATGGCGCAGAAGGCTGCGCCCTTTCTCGGGGCAGCTGGGACAGCCTCAGGCGTGGCTGTGCCAGCGGGACAAAAGAAGGGCCTGTGCTGGACGTACAACGAGGGTCACGGCGCCAGCAGATGCTTCAAGAAAGGTAAGCTCAATGCAGGGGGTGGAACCGCAGGGGTGGCGGCCACCTCGGCTGCAACTGGGGGCGTCCCCAGTGAGGTTAGGAGCGATGTTGCCTTGGCTAAGGCAATACGCTAACCAGGAGGATGCAGCGTTCCTGTGGCGGGGTTTTAGGGAGTGCTTCGTGATCCCCTTCACGGTTAAGGAACCAGGGGCGGTTTGTGCCAATCTTAAATCTGTGCGGGAACGCCCGGAGGTAGTGCGGGAAAAGATGGCCAAAGAGGTCCTTTTGGGGAGGATGGCGGGGCCGTTCCCGTATCCTCCTATAGCGGAGTTGCGGATATCCCCACTTGGAGTGGTCCCCACAAAAGAGGCTGGCAAGTTTAGGTTGATTCATCATTTATCGTATCCTAAAGGGTCATCGGTGAATGATGACATCGACGCAGCACTCTGTTCAGTATCTTACACATCATTTGACAGGGCAGTCGAGTTGGTACGGAGAGCTGGGCGGGGAGCGCTGATGGCGAAGGTGGACGTGGAGGCAGCGTTTCGGCTGCTTCCCATACACCCGTCATGTCATCACCCCTTGGGGTGTTGTTTTGAAGGGGGCTTCTTTGTGAATCTGTGCTTGCCGATGGGTTGTTCCATCTCGTGCGCCTATTTCGAGAAGTTTAGCACTTTTCTGGAATGGGTAGTGCGACGGGAATCGGAGGGGGGCACGGTTGTGCATTACCTGGACGACTTCTTATGTGTCGGCCCTCGAGGCTCAGACCGGTGCAAGCAGATACTACGGGTGTTCCAATGGGTAGCGCAGACGATGGGGGTTCCTTTGGCGGAGGACAAGACCGTGGGACCCGCCACGTGTCTTAGTTTTCTGGGTTTGGAGATCGATTCGGAGATCGGGGAATGTAGATTACCACAGGACAAGTTGGGCAAGCTGAAAGACTTGGTGCACACAATTGGGAGAGCACGGAAGGTGACGCTGAGGGGATTACAGTCTTTGGTAGGGAGCCTGAACTTTGCGTGCAGGGTCATACCCATGGGGAGGGTTTTCTGTAGACGATTGGCGCGGGCGACGAGCGGGATACGGATGCCGTCACACTATATCAGGGTTTCCGCGGACATGAGGGCGGACTTAGAGGTGTGGGATCGTTTTTTGAGGGACTTCAATGGCAAGGCCTTTTTCGGGAGCAAGTGGTGTCTTCGGAAGCAGTGGGGCTGTTTACGGACGCTTCGAGACGCCATGCTTGGAGGATCGATACAGAATCCTATGGCACCGGGCAGAGGGACTGCCTATGTGAACGTTTGAGATATGTGGGACAAGGCGGTTGGTTTCACTGTGGGGGCCCAGTCAAAGGAGGGGCGAAGGGATACCTTGCGGTGGTTCCTAAGCCGTTTGTTTGTTCAGCGTTAGCTCCATCAGCAAGGGTCAGGAGCATGGTGGCATTGTCGTTAGGGTTTAAACTGACTGATTGGGAGGAAGTGACGGAACGTTGTCACGTCCGTCAGGCATCGCGGGTCTTACGGAGAGATATGAAATATGTCGGTGGCGGGTTTCCTTGGGTAACGCAACGCCTGGTGGTGTATTACCCTACTTTTGCAGTGAGTTTGCTTGCGGTGGCCTTTTCGGAGGCTTGGGGCAATTTGGATTGGGGAACTGGTGAGTGCCTTCGGGCAGGTGTTGGGGAGTTCTACACTTGGTTGTCGAACCTTAGTCGGTTAAGGTAACGATTCAGTAGGGTTGTTCAAGAACGAATGTGTCTGGTAAAGGAGGTTTGGTAAAGCTATATTCCCTGCCGGGGTCACGGGTACGCCCGGTGTTAAGCGCATCATGCTACTTGGAGCTTTGCCCGGACATCCCGGGTGGCTTACTGGTAAAAGGGGACAGATCGGTGCTGTCACGATTCAATTCCCGCAGGTGTTTGACAATGTTGGGTTTGGATCCCGGGCACTTTGGGACCCATTCTTCCCAGGTGATGGCGGTAACAGAGGCACCCCACCTGGTTTTAAGTGAGGACCTAGGGAAACGTTTAGGCAGGTGGGAGTCAGTACGGTTTAAGTCCTGTTTCAGGCCAGTCTATTTGGTTTAATGGCTATGGACGTATGGGTTTGTGTTTGGGGCTATGCCGTGTCGCTAATTACTTTCGTTTCAGGTTTGGTGACATGGTTGGTGGGTCATTCTTATATCTAAGGGGCACAGATGGGAGCCGCGTTTCAGTTCAAACGTAACTGGGCTTTCCTTTGAAATTGGTGGAGCAGGAGTGGTTTTGCTTTTCAGGGATTTTGGTGGCAAGACATTAGGGGAGAAATTTTTCCGGGAGGTAACAAAGGGTACTTTCCAGGACATTCTGGATATTGGCATGGTCCCGGAAAAGGAATTGATCAGGTGGAGGCAGAGGGAGGTGGACCAGCTATGGGAGCTGGCCACGGGTGTGGTGGTGGTGCGGTCCGAGATGGTTCCTTGGTTACATTGGAGACATACTACGTACCCGGCCGTGGTAGCTCGGTGTCGAGGACGACTTAATAAAAAAAATTGATGGCAGTATTTATCAGAGGTGGGGGCGGTGTAACAGTGAGCCACAACGAATTGGGAAGAAAGCTCCCTGGGTACTCCAGGTGGGATGGGGTACATTTTCGGATGTAAGGTGTGATCTGTTTAAATTGGGCCTTCAGGAAGGCATTCAACAGGCCTTATTCCGGTGTGGTGGGGGTCGCTCAGGAGCTTTAGGTGTCAAGTCCTGAGCTGTGGCGGGGAATGGCCTGGTTAAATCGGAGGGTAGATGGAGGAGAAAGTGGGCATCCTGAGGTTTAGTGTGGATTGGGCAGTGTTGCACGTGGTTGGTAGGTTCGAGCCCGTCGGTGGCTCCGAACCTGGGGGTGTGGTGGTGTCTTGGTACACCCTACACTGGAACTGGTGGGTAGCGGTGTCTTGGTACACCCCTACAATGGATATGGTGGGTAGCGGTGTCTTGGTACACCCCTACAATGGATATGGTGGGTAGCGGTGTCTTGGTACACCCCTACAATGGATATGGTGGGTAGCGGTGTCTCGGTACACCCCTACAATTTAACCTGGTGGAAATGTGGTCAAATTGGACGGCCAGTTTCTGTGTTAACATGTTATTTATATTGTTATCTATTGTTATTATTGTGGGGTCATTGCTAGGGGTATGTTATGTATATGGGGGAGGTTAACATTATTAAGATTTGTTGGCAATGACCCCATTTGTTATTCCTTAATTATTTATTAATAATTTAATAAAGCTGTGGACAAATTATTTCCAACAGTATAACCTGTGTCCGTGTTTTAATGGGGGTTGGGGTAAGGTTAGCGCATATGCCGGCAAATCCGACTGTGCGCCTGTCATGTGTTTAATACAACCATTTCTGGGAGTTCCAAATGCCTTTGTCAAGGTAAATAAAAGAATGTGATTAATTTATAGCTGTTTTCACTTGTTTGAAGCCAACAAATTATGTGACTTGTCAAGGAATGATTAGATTATTCATCAGTTGCCAAGGAGAACGCCACAGATAAACAGCTACAATAATTCACTGTTATTTTTGGCTCAGGTTACTTGTAGGACTGTAGTATGTTCCAGTGAATTCTGTTTATACGCTTTACATATTGTAGTAGATGGGAGGTTAACAGGTTTTTCCAGCCAATTGTAGGGAGAATGTTTTTATTTAAAATGTCCTTTTGGGCACTATTAATTAAGGCAACCTAAATTTTCCACCTCGATCTAACGTTAGCAAGGGCCTTTCGAGGTCCAATCAAAGGCAACTCTACGAAAGCACATGCACGCAATCTGAGTCATGAGGGGAGAGGGCAGTGGGGGGAATTTAATTTAAAAATATAAAATCAATATTGATCTTGTAGGGAGGCGGGGAGGACACAAAACAGTAAAGGAAGGAGGGGAGAAAAATGCTTCCCCTTGGAGGAGAAGTTCAATACATACATTGCCATTGCGCAGTGCGCTCTGAAGACGGACGTATTTTACGCACAAAAATTTATATTTGGCAGAGTTCTGGGCTGCCAAGTCACATGTGCTGAGTTGTAACTAGGCCACGGCACAAAAGTGAGGATTACTCTGATCATGCAGCATTTCAAGCAAAAACATTGCACTTACAGGTTCCCAACACCATGAAAATGTCAAATCACTGAGCTAGTCATGGTGGTTGGACTAGTCCTTTAAAAGAAATGTGTAATTCCACTCACATCAAGCAAAACAGAGAGATGAGGATTCCTGGTTGTCATTGGCCAGGATGCAAAGAAGGTTTCAAATTAAAAACTGTCCCTAAAAAGCATTTAATTAAAGCAAATAGTTCTGAGTCAGTTGCATTCCTAGATTTAGCTAACAATTAAATTTCTATCCATTATAGCAGTAGTATAAAAGCAGCACTGGCACCCCTCTGCAAAATGAGTACTTTATGGGGGGCGGGGCCGGACCGCCATGCTAACCGGTCGCATGCAAGAGAGGCTCCAGAGACATCTGGCCTTATAAGCTGAAAACAGCAGATTATTAGTGTACATGACAAGCCTACGAGATACCCACGGCTGTGGGAGAGGCAGCAGAACCCGAGATCGGGAGCTTTGGACCTCATGGGGGTAGCAAGAAGCTATGAGGGCTGTGGCCTACTCGGGAGGGGAGCAAGGTGGACGGCCGCTGCCGGGTCTCCTTTCCCATCTGCCACACTCTGACCGCCAGAACAGCTTGCCGGTCCTGTATCCCCCCCTTTTGGACCAGGGGGGTCATCCCGGTCCCCACTGGGAACAGCTTGAGAGGTGGGGAGACTGGGGTGCACGGAACCTCGATGGTGGTCCCTAAAGCCAGGAACTCAAGGGTTCCAATGCTGGGAGAGAGGGAGACCGTGCAAGTCTTTAGATCCTCCGCCCGCAACAGACGAGCCCACGCCGATGCCCGTATCTACCAAGCGGATATATACAACAGCCTACAAACAGCATGAACTCTGTATTCACCCGGGTGTCAAGCTTAACAACTGTGGATCTCAAATATACCATAGGGTACCTGCGACACTCGAGCAGGCGGGAGGGTCCCCAACACTCTCGTCATGTGCCGAGCAACGGTGGTACCGGACCGGAACCCAAGGAGACCAAGCCTGTCATGTAGACACAGTGACACCCACAGTCCCATTACACATGGACTTTGTCAATGACATTAGCCTCACATACGTCGTTAGCAGTCACAGACCTGATACACTCCACGGTACACCGCTGCCACTTGGCTCTTCTTAGCCTCTTCTTCCCACCAGACCCCACAAAGGGCCTGATGACCGTGCAGGGCTCTATCCAACTACAGTGGTCACTTGCCCACTTGTTCATTTACTCGACCATTTAGCTGATATTCCTGTTTATTGCTTGTAAACTACTTAGCCTGTCTTACACGCAGGCACATAGGTGTCAGCCAGTCATATATTACATTAAGCTCCTGTAACTTAATTGCACCCCACAGGCGTACTACACTACATAGCAGCAGTGAATTGTCAGTTAAGTTCAGCCATTTCCACTAAGCTTGTTGATACTTCAACGTTAACCTTATATGCATATACGTATACTGTCAATTTAGTTAAGCTTGATATATACATAAAACTACAAAAATGTGCATAATCTCATGCCACTGTCTAACCTTTTGTTATTCTTGAATCATGCTGTTGTGGCATCTGTTAGATAACCTGTAACCACCTGCACAACTAAAAATAAAGAATTTAAAAAATAAAAATTAGTACTTGATAAAGATAAAATCTTTATGAAATACTCATTGACTGTTTTGAAATTTCACTGAAATTCCAATCGAGTCAAAAGGTATATTGAGACAAGTAGGTACTACTCAGGAAGCACCACACTACTTGATGACGACATCTCTCACCTGAGCATTCGAGATGGAGACAATGGGACAACACGTGTTATCATGGGGAAGGGAAGCTGGGCTAAGGGATGGGACATCCTGTGAGCCCAGATGAGAATGAGTGGTCATTATTAGGTAAGATGCAGAGTTTTGATGAATGAGGCATCAAGATCCAGAGAGGCAATGTACAGCCTCATAGAGTGAGCATGGAAAACCCCCAGCTGAGCCTCAGCAGAGAAGCAATGGACACCTTACTTACATCAACCTCGGGGCACGTGGAAGAGCTATCTCCCAAGTAATCCTATTTCAGCACAAAGGCATTTAAGAGGGGCTGGTGGGGAGAAGGACAGTACGAGTGTGACAAACTCCCCTTTTTCAGTGAGTTTGCCACAAGTTTTTGGAGGGGCCTGTTTGCCAGCCTCCTACCCTGTGTCTATGGCCCCTGCAATGGAACTGGCTAATATGCTCCAAACAGGCTCTTTTCGTGCAATTGGGACTATATGGTTCGTTTACCGAACAACCGCATGAACAGAGACCACCCTGGAGCTTGTTAACACCTATTAACAGCTTGGAACGTTTCTCACTGCAGTATTCTAATTGTTTGTCTAGGTGGCCGTGATTCCTATGAACAACCACAAGGTGGCGGCCATATTGTTCGGATGAATGCAGGCAGCGGTGTTTGGGCATAGATTTCATGGAACTGAAATCGGATACAGAAACTCCCGAACACCGCTGAACTTCCATCATCGCCTGCATTTGTTTCTATTCAGCTTAGAAGGGCACTGTTCGGTGAGATCATTCGGAAGTAGCATAGCTTTGGCAGAAAAAGAAGCTTCCAAGTACAGCGCACCGCTGGCAGGAACAAGTGACCCAACGGATGGTGCTCCTGGGAGAACAACCCCTAACGGAGTGGGTAAGGCACCTTGAGTTCCTAGTCCGGAGAGAGGTGTCGCTGGATGACTCATACCGGGAGCTATGGTGGTACGCAGTTCAGCAAGACACTTGGGTGACAGAGGACGTTCAGCCAGAGGGGGGTGGCTACGATGAGCCCAGCCTGTTGGTAAAAGTCATGGAGGAGGACGATGACTTTGGAAGTCCAGAGGAGTCGCGGTTCTGGGCTGTTTATTTTTACCGGGAAAAATGCTGCCATTTCCAAGAGCTGTTGAGCTGGGATGGGAAATCACCAACCTGGTTAGTAGTGAGTCGGAACTAGAGCAGGACTACCAACACTTCCTCAGCTGGATGAAGGGAACAAGCTCCAGGGTAAGACTATTGACTCCACTCGGTAGTTTGTTCGTTTGCAAACTACCAAACTAGAATGGTCAAAAAGAGACTTCCATGAAACTTTTGAACCCCTGCTCTGATCTAAGTGAATTTTGGATATGTTGTTCACCCAGATCAGGGCTATCCGGGGATGTAACATTTTAGGGGTACTTTCTGAACTTTGTGAAAATGTGGTTTTTCTGCTTGGAGATAATTGAGTTACTTACAGGACTTTACTCAATTATCTCCCAAGCAGAGGGGAGGGATTGTGTGCTGTACCTGGGCGTATCACAGACTGTATGTTTGTTCTGATTGGTTTATGTCCTTTGTGTTCCTGTGCCCCATCAGGTCCAGGGGGTGTTCCTCTGGCCTGGTGAATTGTATAAAAGCCAACCTGAACCATTAAAGCTCAGATCATCTTGCACCTTCATGAAGTTTTGGCTCATGTTTGGGGATTGGAGAACTACACTCTGGGGGATTGCTAAAAATCACTTTACTCTCCTGGGTATAATCATTAAGCTCTTGTAAGAGCTTGTTCCTGCTACGCTCTCTGGACTAAGACAGGTCTACCCACTGGAAGCTGGATCCTGGTCATAGGTCCAGGGTGGGTAGGAGACAGCGAGATCCCAACCAAGCTGCGGCGGTTCGTGGGGTTTGCAGTAGTTATGGTGTTCCAGCAGTGTTCCAGCACTAGTTAATACTAGGAAGCAGTGATTGACAGAGGTACCCGGTCGGGGTGCCAGGCGATCCGTCACAACAAGAACATGTAAATCTCCTGATTTGATGCAGGAGGTGGACCTAGACAAGAGGGGAAGCCATCAGGAGTGGAGTTTCCGGGCACTTACACCAGTACGGCCCTTAACAACCTTCCCTGTCCCACTTGATTTCAGGCAGGGCTCATCCTTCCTCAGCAGTACTAAATGCAGCAATAAATAAGAGTTCCTCCCCCTCTTTTTTCATCTTCACCTCTTCAAAATATAAATAAAATGACAATACAATGTTCTCCTGTCTGTAATCGTTTTTTCTAAAGTGTAGGGCAATTGGTTTAATTTTATAAATCACGACAGGGCGAGATTTAGTCTCTGGATAGACTACAGCATTATCCTGATTTCAGTTTTATTAGGGTTACCATACGTCCGCAATGTTCATGCACGTGGGGATTTCAGACTTTTTCCTGCTTTTTGCACTGGCGCCGGTGTCTCTTAGCGCTAGAGCTGAGTTTCCAATGTCATTACGCAATGCTAGGATGCCCAGAGAAAGGGGAGGATAGTGTGTTGGAAGGGGAGGAGAGTGAAGGAGAGGATGGAAAGAGAAATGTGGGAGCTAGTGAGGTATATAAGAAAAGTACATTTTTTTGGGAGAGGGGCAGAATCTGTGCAGGAACTGGGCAGGCTAGGCAAAGAGGAGGCTAGCAAGAGCAGGGCCAGTTTCTGACAGTGGTGTAAGCATTATTTTGTTGCCATCAGCTGGGAAAAGCAATAATTTGGTGCCTGACCATGGCACTGGCACAAGCACTACCAGTACCAACAGCTGCAAAATCAATATTTTGGGGGGTGTTTGACAGTGTAACAAACATTACATCAAGTGTAGTGCTGAAAATCAGTAATTCCAGAACTTTGCCGAAACGACATGACTTGGAAGCCGAATGTATGTTATGTAAACCTGGAACTTTTGTTTCTGTGGCACACAGAGGTATTGCTGATTTAAAAGTTCACATAGAAACTGTGAAGCACAAGAAGTCAATTCGAGAATCTGTTCCTGGAGGTGTCCTCTTTTTTACTTTCCAGAATATGGTATGGCTAGTTTTATATTTTTGGAATCTGTTATTCAAATATATATATTTGCATCATTGGGCATTGTCCTGGTGAAAATATCCATTAAATGGGATACGGCACTGCTGTGAAGGAATGTATCTCATTGGCAATAATATTTAACTATTTTATAGTATCAATACATTGTTCTACTATAAACACCTCACGTCACTACAACACCATAGTCCTGCTGTGTTGGCAAGTGGCAAAAAATGGATATTTGTATATCTCTGGTTGCCTCCAAAGTCTAGTCATCACATCACCAAACAACAGCTGAAACAAGTTTGCATCTGACCAGACACATTTTTATTTTTATTTTCAAGTCCACCGGCGTTCCGTGTTGTCAGTGCTTAACATACTATAACACAAATACTATAAAGACATTTGTGTTCCAGTGAAAGAAAAAAAAAAAGAAAGAGAAGCCAGTTGGGTAATTGGCTGCTGTCCAATTTGTTGCAAGCCGTACATTCTTCCATGTGTCTCTCAGCACTAATGGTATAATGCATTGTAAGGTGACTAACAGTAGCCCATTTACTCTGCACAATTCGTGTCATCCTCCTTTGGTCTCTTCCATCAATCAGCCATTTTCAACCGCAGGCTTGCTGTTGCCTGGATATTGCTTACGTGGTTGACTGTCCTTGATACACATGTGAATCTACTGATCTTAAGAAACATTGCATTGTTTTAATCTCAATCTCTTAATTTCTTATTTACCCTCCGTAGCACACAATTGCAATCTGGGATTCGTTGTGAATAATAGTAATGAACCCGTATTCACAAAACGAGATAATAAGTGTAGATGAGGGTAAAATAAGCCATTGTAGACCATGAATAAATAAAAAAAGATAAAACATTTACACACTACAAATATAACACTTTGAATAAGATAAAATAGATATAATTACTAGTATTGATAAAGTGCCAACATTTTCCGCAGAGCTGTACAGTGAGATTACATTTTCAACATTTTCCGCAGAGCTGTACAATGACAGAAATAAATAAGTCTGTCTTACAGAAACAAGAGGTAGTGAAGACAATAATCAAATGAGTTGGAGAAACTCAGTATTTCACAGGTATGCTAATTCAAGTTTTTAGATAAACTTGTTAAAATAATTAAATTTTGCTGAATATTTTAATACTTTAAAATTGTGTGATATATTGATGGATTTTTATATATGATATATACTTTATATTTTAATATTTTGATCAAATAATTTTAAAAAGTGAATCCAGAAATATGAATTCATTTGAAAAGCTTATCCAGAAATAGTAAATCAAGGCCTGTGTTTGTAAATGGGCATAAAGCCATAAAAAGTAAACACAGTTGACGGTGGGTTAAATAATTGCCAAAATTATTATTTTTATCAGAAAGGTCCATATCCCAATATGTTCTAATACCTTTACAATTATAAATGTAACACATTGTGTAATGGGACATGAGTTTGCAAAAAAAAATTTTTTTAAAGTAAACATTCTGTTTTTGTTAAAATAAAAATACATCTGCTCTTTATTGATTAAATATTCTATATAATTATTACCCTGTTATTTTCAACTTGGTTTGAGTTTGTGGCCAGCAAATAAATCAAAGAATCCCTGCTTTTCCAACCTTTTCCTTACACGTTTCTATAATCTTCAGGGATGGGAGACGCATTTAAAGCAAAGCTGGATAAACTTATCTTTGGTAATGTACAGCCAGATGGTTACTCTGAGTTGCACAGCCCTCAAATGATCAGCTGTACCCAAATTCTCCCTACATAGGCACACACACCATTACATTATCAGTGTGTATTCTTCAGATTCCCAGCTTGTGTTCCTCTCTTTTCTCTCAACACCAGCGTCCCTCGCTGTGACAAGTGATTGGAGCTCTCGGGGACAAGGGGAGGGGGACGCTAGGATTATTCTGCTTTTTTCACTTAAGAAAAAGCTGTAATCAGGGCCTGGGGGGGCAGAATTGATTAGGTCGCCGCAGCCTTTAAAAGAGAGAAGGGAGGGAGAAAAATCGAATTATTGGACAGGCGCCTTTTAAAAGCCGCAGTTTTAATTTATTTTCTTATATTCAGTCAATAGATGTTTCTTTTCTATTTTTTTTTTTTAAACTAGTCCCGCGGTTTATAAATTGATTCCGTGCATGAAGAAAAACAAACAAAACCATTTACTTTCACTGGCGTTCTACTCAATTTTTTTGAGAAGGTATGTATTCCAATTATTTATTAATTTAAATCTTTAATTATTATCTAAAACAAATTAAAGTAATATCAGACAGAGTGAAAACACCCAAGAGCATGAATAATTAGGGCACTCATTGATTAATAGAGGCTAGCAAGACGATTTAACTTTGCTTTTGAACTCTACAAGGTTCCACAGCAGCATGTCCTTCCATAGCCCCCTGTTTTCAATTCTTATGGATTTTAACGGCAGGGGCTTATGACAGCCATGGCGTCCAACAAGTCAATTTATAACAAACTGGTAATCAATAATTTGTTATAATTATGTTTTTGCCCACGTAGAAATATGCGCATTACTTAGTATTGTGTGTTAAACAGTCCCAAAATGCTGTGTAGTACAATCTAAAACTGGAATTAATCCAATAAAGTAAATAACTTTTAGAAAGCTAAAGGGAAAGCACTACTAGAAATATAGTTCATGTGATATAAAAATATATATATACATTTAGGAAAGGCCATATTGTTAGCAAATGCATATATAATA
Source organism: Pelobates cultripes (assembly GCA_933207985.1). NCBI lineage: Eukaryota > Metazoa > Chordata > Amphibia > Anura > Pelobatidae > Pelobates > Pelobates cultripes. The sequence goes on from OW240914.1 coordinate 293,773,206, forward strand.
TTTTATGAATAATTTAGTTACAATTGTGCTCAAAAGTTTGCATACCCTAGCAGAAATTGTGAAATTTTGGCACGGATTCTGAAAATAAATGTAATTTATTGAAGGATAGTGATGCTATGACGCCATTTATAATCACATCGGTGTTTGGCTCTTTTTAAAATCATAATGATAGCAATGATAGCATTGTTATCCGAAAATACTGGCAGACAATTAGCATTCTTCTGCACGAAGGCTGAGCATGGGACGCTTTTGGACTTTCCAGCATGACAATGACCCTAAGCACAAGGCCAAGCTGACCCTCCAGTGGTTACAGCAGAAAAGGGTGAAGGTTCTGGAGTGGCCATCACAGTCTCCTGACCTTAATATCATCGAGCCACTCAAATGTGCAGTTCATGCAAGATGACCAAAGACTTACAAACACTTTAAAACTTTAAATAAAAAGTAGCAGGTGGACTCCAGGCACATAAACAGTTTATTAACATGAAGAGGTTTTGGTGACACATCCACGACAATCCAGTAGTGGTCACAGGATCTTGGTGCCAACTTTGGCAAATCCACAATAATTCAAAAGCCTTGTTCCACTTTTGACGCAACTGTGTCAGTTCAGCCACGGTCACAGGTTCCTACTCCACAGTTGATGCCCCAATTCAAAAACCATGATCGCATCAGTATGAACACAGCATCATTTTCATTAGGAAGCAGTCACGTAATTTTTGTTCTAATCAACCCCAAATGAAGTGAGCCACAGCCTTTGTGCCTTTTTAGATATTTTTATCATTGTCATCAAGTTTGACGTACCACGCATGCGTCAGTGACACAAAGCTGATGCAAGGGCCTGGGCCTACATACATTGGTTAATGTCTGATGTTTATAGCAATAATTTCACATAAATATTTTGTAAAACAAATTAAAATTTTCGGTATCTCAAGCCGACATTAACAGAATGGGTGAATAGCTCACAGACCAAATTCATTAGATCATTACGCAATCAGCCAATGGCTGCTTGCTGCAAAAGAAAAATCGATAACAACTGGGCAGCTATTATTTAACAATTATGATGTCCACAACCGATTTCCACATGGGAGGACAACACCATGAACCACCCTTCATCCCGATTTATTTTATTCTTTTTATTTAATTTTTACTATATTAGTAGTCTCACCATTGGGGCACAGGGGGTGGACAATGATCTTTCCACCCTCGTGATGTATCCAAGGAGTTTTATTACCGACTGGGCAGCAATAGTTGCCAAGTTGCTATTTTTTTTTTTTTTTTAATTATAGTGATAAGTCATTGGCTGTTCAATGTTTTGTAGACGTTTTGTGGTGTCTGGTTAGCAAGCGCTGGCCAGCCACCACATGGTTAATCCTTGTGCCACTAAGGGTTATTTACTGTTTGTCCACTGGTTGTCAACAAGATTAACAGTAGACAAAATTTTGGTGATCACTGAAAATTTTCACCGAATTTAAGGTAGACCGAATTTCTATGTCAGACTTTCAGTCAAATCCTAACTAAAAAAAATTTACAAAAATAGTCAAAAAATTTTTCCATGCACATATTCCTTGAGACGTTCACTCAGTTGACTTAATAAACTTTGAGTATCTCAAGATCATCAATAATCTTGTATTGAGAAGAATCTTACCAATTAAGTGGCTCTTTCACTGGCATAGAAACTGTTAAATGTGTGAGCAACTCCTGAACCATGGATTGCATGCTCTTCTCATTGCAACAGAAAGAAAGGTGACAAAATAACCTACCATCTGGGGATGACAGGACAACTGTCATAAGAGTTTGATGCAGCCTGTTCTCCTGTCATCATATTCCCAGTCACGTCCCTGCAGTGCCCTCTAATTCCATCACGCATCTGTCATGCAGACTGCAGGTCAAATGGACTCTTCGATCTAACGCCAATCTCCCAACACTTCCCACACAAACCAAAAAATAAAACTAAGTGAGGACAGCAATATAAACTGTTAAAAATTCAGAAATTTAAATTTTTGTTTAAATGATCTCCGAAGTTAGCAGTAAGCAGTAAGTTAGCAGTTAGTTCATATTATGATAAGATCAGGCAATATTTAAAGGGGCACTTGAAGCACCAAAGTAACTTGAAGCAGCCTTAGTGTATACATCATGCCCCTGCAGTCTCAATTCACTGGTCAATTTAAATCACTTTGTTAATACAGCCCTAGCCACATTTCTGATGTCCAGACAGACTTAACGGAACTTTCCACCCTGAAATCAACTTTATCTCATGAAGTTGTCCTGGGGGCTGAAGTCCCTTCAAGCCATCTTAGCTTGAGGCAGGGATCTCCAACTCTGTTCCCCATCCAGAAGTTGATGACCAATAACACTAGATAGCCAAGGAATCATGATAGTTGTAGCTCACCAATATTTGGGGGGGCCAGAGTGTGAGATGCCTACTTTAAGGTGTTAAACCATTTTTGGTTAAGGCTAAATGCCTTCAGCCAATGAGCATGGTTCTGCACTGATCATCTTAGCTCTGTAGATCTAACCAGATAAGCAACATCTGTGGCCGCACGTGCACGGCGAGACCCTAGTAAGTTGTCACACTGTGCGCCAGGGCGCTTCTGGAATCATAACCACTACAGTAAACTGTAGCGGTTAACGTGCTTGGAGTGTTTGGTTAAAAGTTAAAGCAGTGGTTTGAAAATTGATGTACACAATGAACTGTACATGGTTAGACATGAGTTTGATCCATGCCCATTTTCATTTAAAGTTGCACTACATAATTAACTTTTTTTTCTACTGCAATTAGAGACCTTTGGATGTAATGCCTTATTCTCAATTAATAGGATTTTGTGGTATCATGAAGGGGGAGATGGTACATGACAGGTGTATAGTCGCCATTTTGGGCAGTCGGAATCCAGGACAACCACCCCATAACCCAACCCAATAACGCACATACTAGAGGATATGGGGAAATATGTCCACAGCTTTATTTAGCAAACAATAATAATAACAATAATAATCATAATAATAACTTAACAAGTAAACATGGGTCATTGCCCCCCATACTCCGCCCTCGCATCCTATTCCTTCCATTAACATATAAAGGGCAATGACCCCCATATAAATAAACATATATATATAACATACATCAACATTATTCCAATCGATGTAAAGTGCCAACCATCCATTAACCACGGCAGGGGTATACCCGGATACCCCTACCCCACCAGGTTCTGAGCCACCGACAGGACTCGAAACCTATCAACCACCAATGACCACCACTTGTTTGTCTTCCATTACGTTCATCCTGGGGAGCCTATTTCCTCTCCTTCAGCTCCCCGTCCCGCCGCTGTGAAAAAACGGGACAAAACCACACATAACAAAACAGGGAGGGTGGGTGGGACAAACTTAACCAGGTAGGAAGTTAAAATGAATTAACTAAAATGGCTGCCCATTTAAATAACCAAACCCACTTACCCATAACTCCACTCCCTTGCTTACTTCCTCCTAGGCCCGCCTCCTAACCCCTGTCAAGGCCTTTTTCCGCTTAGCTGCGCTTGGCTACATGGGGCTACATGAAACAGCAAAATCAGTTTATACTGATTTTCCCACGTCTAACAGAAGAGAGCACATTTAGGTAGCGGACACATAAAAAGATATTTAAATGAGGATCTTATGGAGCCATACCTGCAAAGACTCCAAAAAAAATCAGCTCCCAGGAATCATTAAACCATCCATAGTTTATTCCTGCAAGGACCTCTACAAAAAATTAAGCAAACTATCTTATTAAGAGAGATAAGTATCATTATTTGACTTAAAAAAAAATGCATATACATAAGCCATTTCATTAAGTATAACCCCTATTTCTAAATATAGGCCCAAAACTAAGATGTGAAACACTTGGTTTCAGATTAGTCTGTTGCTGAAACAGTTAATTTATTTCTAATATGATTTCAAATATTTAGTCTACTTGTTGCAACTGGAATGTTCGGGCCTACTGCCATTTCTTTAGATTAGTATTCCCAATCTGCAGGTTATACTCTATCTGGCTGCTACTTTTTCCAGTATATTGTAGTTAAAGAAGGTCAATAAGCAAAAACATCCATGGAGAATCTATTGTCATGTACACCAGCTCCTGTCTTATGTGAAAATCAACAGGAATCAAACCTTTGTAAAATGTCCAGGTAAAAAGCACTGCAGAAGTCTTTAAAGGACCACTAGAGTGCCAGGAAACCATACTCGTTTTCCTGGCACTATAGGGTCTCTAGGTCCCCCCCACCCTCAGGGCCCCCCTCCCGCCGGGCTCTAGGGGGTGAAAGAGGTTAAATTTACCTCTTTTTCCAGCGCCGAGCGGGGGACTCTCCTCCTCCTCTCCTTCTTCTCGTTGTCATCGGCTGAATGCACATGCGCGGCAAGAGCCGCACGCGCATTCAGCCAGTCCATAGGAAAGCATTCTCAATGCTTTCCTATTGATGCTGGCGTCTTCTCACTGTGAAAATCACAGTGAGATGCGCGGAAGCGCCTCTAGCGGCTGTCAATGAGACAGCCACTAGAGGCTGGATTAACCCTATTATAAACATAGAAGTTTCTCTGAAACTTCTATGTTTATAGAGGAAAGGGTTAATCCTAGCTGGACCAGGCACCCAGACCACTTCATTAAGCTGAAGTGGTCTGGGTGCCTATAGTGGTCCTTTAAGGGGCACTATAGTCACCAGAACCACTACAGCTTAGTGCACTGGATCTGATGTCTATGGCTTGTCCCTTCAGACTTTTCAGTTTAAACGCTGCCTTTTCAGAGACAAGACAATGTTTACTTTGCTGGCTAGTAACACCTATAGGTGTAGTCACTCAGACAGCCTCTAGAGCTGCTTCCTATTTCAGCAGCATCTACGTTCAATGTCTCTATGCTCTGCATGCATCTCTATTAGGAGATGCTGATTGGAGCAGGGTGGCTTTCTTATGGAAAAGCATTGAATTTGCAGAGGCAGTGCCAGCTGCCAGCAGCGAGACAAGCATGGCAATGGAGAAAGGGTAAGAGTAAAACATTTTAGCTCCACTTAGGGTGGCCAAGGACCAAAATAGCTAGTCCAACACTATAGTGCATGAAATATGTTTGTATCCCTAACCCTATAGTGTTTCTTTTTTAAAAAAAAGTTTGATAAAGCTTAAAAATCTTGCCAAAATTAGGAACCAGGCATTCAAATATATATATATATATATATATATATATATATATATATATATATAATATATATTTTTTTTTTTTTTGCATACTATCTGTTAAGAATAAAATGTAATAATAATCCCTCACAGAGAACTGTTTTTAGAATAATGTGTTATGTAGAAATAAACATACAGGGTTTAACTCACTAAACACCACACTGTAGTAAAACAAAAACAGAACATTGATTTGGGTAAATTCTTCAAAGTAGCCTGCTTTTTTCGACCTACATGTTGCAGTTACATTTCATTTACCACATTTTGATGCTTAGGAAAGTAACCTTATTTTTTTCTATTATTGACTGGTATGCATTGCTGTCATCTTGTGTACATACGTGTTTATATAACACAAATGTAAACATTCTGCAATTGACAAAAATAGCATTGATCCTATTATGAACAAAACCTCAAACGTCATGCTGTTTTTCTGATAAAATAATGGGAACCATTTATTATAGAAGCCTGTTTTCTAAGTCAGTAATGATGTGAGGTTCACTGGATGGGGCCAGTAAAAATTAGATTTAAAAAGCAATGGTTCTGTTCCCTTAATTTGTTCTTCTCTGTTATCCATCTTTTATATTACATGCTTTTTTAAAAAGTTAGAGCTAGGGTTCTTTTTAATTTAGGGCAGAACTAGGATACACATAGGCCAGTGGTGGGAGTTGCACTAGCAGTGTTTTGTGTCCGCTGTCCTTAGTTTAGCTCCAATTATGATAGGTTGGAAGGTGGGCTGGAGAGACAGCTTCATATGGCATAATCACACTGTCTCTCCAACCATTCTAACCGTACATGATTTTTGTGAGAGTGTCTGATTAATGATACTCAGTATGTATTTCCCACTAATCTTGGGTAAACTGTGTCCATTGAAATAACTAGTAGATTATATAATAAATATTTTTCTTTAACTCTATTATCTTATGTTTGTAACCTATATTCTCTTTTTATTGATATTTGGTAAGAAAAGGCCGCATACACAGAAAAAGTGCTGAAATGGCAATGTAAAACGCACCCATAAGGCGAGTCTCTCCTGTTCATTACAAACAGTCCAGAGGTAGGTTGTTGGGGTTACGTGGATGAGATCACAAATAGAGCAACAATGGGAAGTGTTTCTCTATTGCTCGTTCTCGTAAGGCAATAATATTCATATCCATAGTTTGACTGTGTTTGAAAACATGGCTTTTACCATATATTACATTTTCAGATGTTCAGACTGTAGAATCAAATTCCCAGTTGAGCTGTTACTTTAAAACACTCTGATCACAAAAGAAGATCTGCTTATCACAAACTGGACACATCCTTGGATTATTTAGCTCACATAATTTTTGGTAATTATAACATTCCAGATTTCTTATACAATGGAAGGCCCACAAGGGATATCCAATTTATTGGTTTCTTTATTATCTGTCAATATAGTTGGCAAGACACGATAATTTATTCCCATAGAAAAAAAGAGCCGATAAACCCTCATGCTACCATAACAACTCTGATGCATCAAGGCATGGACTCCGCAAGACTTCTGAATGTCTCTTGTTGTATCTGGCACCAAGACATAAGCAGCGAATCCTTTAAGTTCTGCAAGTTGCAAGGTGGGGCCTCCATTGATCGGATTTGTTGTTCCAGCAGATCCCACAGATGCTTATCCGGTTTGAGATCTGAGGAATTTGGAGGCAAAGGCAACACCTTAAAACCTTTGTAAAAAAAATCCTAGATAATCTTTTCAGTGTGGTAGGGTACATTATCCTGCTGAAAAAAAGCCAATGCCATATTGAGATACCATTGCCATGAAGGGGTGTATTTGGTCTGCAACAATCTGTAGGTAGGTGGTACGTGTCAAAGTATCATCCACATGAATTCCAAGACCCATGGTTTCCCAGCAGAACATTGGTTCGCTGGCCTTCCTTCTTCCCATAGTGTATTTTGTTACCAGGTAAATGACACACATGCACCCAGCCACCCACCCACTTGATCTAAAAGAAAAGTGATTCATCAGACCAGGCAACCTTCTCCTACTGCTACATGGTCCAGTCCTGACACTCACGTCCCCATTGAATGGGGTAAACAGGGGTCGCCATGGGCACTCTAACTGATCCCTATATACAGCAAATGTCGATGCATTGTGTTCTGACACCTTTCTATAATGGACAGCATGTGCCCAAGGCTTCAATGAGCCTTGGGCACATGACCCTGATGCCGGTTCACCATTTATTGTTCCTTGCATCATTTTTGGTAGGTACTAGCCACTGCCTACCGGGGGGCGGTAGGAGATGCTCTGATCCAGTCAACTAACCATCACTTTTTAGCCCTTTTAAAGTCACTTAGATTTTTTCACGTGTCCATTTTTGCTGCTTCCAACACATGAAATTCAGGAACTGACTGTTCACATAATGCCTAACATATTTCACCCCTTGACAGTTGGCATTTTAACGATATAATTAATGTTATTCTCTTCACCTATTAGTGGTTTTAATATTGTAGCTGGTCAGTATATTGTCACATGTGCATAATTAACATCTAGTACTAGTATAACCCCAATCCAACCTAGACGACTAGCCATTTTATGTTTCCTCATTTAATCACCACCACTGTCTCCCATCTATCCATCTAAGGCAGATTGCAGATATAGTGCATGTGTGAAGGGTTAGTCTTCTATACCAGCTGCTTGAGAGACAGAAGCTTTCTGTCTAACCTAAGCTCAGAAGAGCTAATTGGATGAGAGTGATCAGCTGAAGTTCTCAGTCAATTAGCTAGCTAAGTTCAAAGCTAACGGAAGCTCCAAGGCAGGATCTTCTGATTCTGTAGCTGTAGTAGTGGCAGGCAGATCCCAGGTTAGAAGTCAAACCTCTCTTAAATGGTTTGTATCAGGGGTGTTGCTGGAGCCCAGAGTCGGTTCCTGAAAAGCTTGATCTGATCTACGAAGACTTACATTATTAGCCACATGTCTCCAATTTCAGCAGGAAGCAGAGGAGCTTCTCATAGCTCCACCCCCTCAACCCACCAGAAATCAGGCTGCTCTCCTGACCTGGGTATGAAGTCTGCTGCTGCTCCAGGCTGCTCCTGTAGCCCATGAACCAGGCTCCTCACTATAACCCTGAGTTACTAGGTCACCATTGTGTATGAGCAGCACAATAAGGGAATGGGTGGGTGCTGGGAAGAAACTCATTGTTGCTAATATAAATCTTAGCAGTGATTCCAGCTTCCCTTTCCAGGCAGTAACTGATTCCCTTCAGAAGCCCAGTGCAGCAGAGATTAGTAAAATATTTGTCTGTAGATTTTTAAATGTGAGTTGTTTAACAGTGAAGTGCATGAGGTTAGTGTCTGTGTGAATGGTGTGCTGAAATAGTGGTATGTGTGTGTTTCTGTGAGCTGAGGAATGTAGATATTTAAACTGTAGAGGGAGATAAAGAATTAACTTTGGAATGTGCAGGGCTGTGTTTAAATGCCAGGGGCCTATAGGCACAGTACTCTAACACTCCCTCAACACTGTTGTATAGAGAATCAATCAGTGCTGTCCTATGATATACAGTGTGCATCACTCAATGCTGTCCCTGCTCATACTGCACGGCACTTTCTGTTTGAGAGGCTGTTACTGCAAATGGGAAATGATCTCTTCCACTTCCTGTTTAGCCTCACTCACAGACACTGGAGGAACTGGGACTACTTCAACTGTTGGTGCAGGTCTAATATCAAGCATAGGAGGCTGACTAGACTACAATGGACACTGTCCAAGGCTCCTGGTATTTCTTTCCCTCATCAGCCCACCTAGGCTCCAAAAAGGCAGATTATAAGTGCTGTAACTAGGCACCCCCTACAGGACAGGCAACTAATGGGAATGTGAAATCTGGCCCTGGTAGTGTGGATTTATAACCTGGCAGGAGAGTGTTAACTGGCAGCGGGGGTGGATATATTATGGGAATCTCCATATTTGTTAAGATAGGCGATGTTAAGTAGTCTTGTAAAATTGAAAACTGTATTTTGTATGTGAGATTTTGGGCTTTATGTCAGCACCACTACTCAGAAATGCATGTTTTGGGTGTGCCCCCAATTTCCATTTTTTCTGTGTAGTTAGCTTGTGTGTGTGTGACAATGAGCTTGTCTATAGTGAGCGTGTGTGTGTGTCAGTGAACGTGTCTGTAGCGAGCATGCGTGTGTCAGTGAACTTGTCTGTAGTGAGCATGCATGTGTCAGTGAGCCTTTCTGTAGTGAACATGCACGTATGTGTCTAAGCTTGCCTGTATTTGCGTGTGTGACAGTGAGCTTGTATGTAAAAAGCACCTGTGTGTATACCAGTGAGTTTGTCTGTGCTAAGGTTGTGTGTGTACTAGTAAGCTTGTCTGTGTACGTCAATAATCTTATGTGTGTCAGTAGGATTGTCAGTCAGTGAGCCTATTTGTGTTTTTGTGTTTGAGCCCATCAGTGAGCTTGTGTGTGTCAATTAGATTTGTGTGTGAGCCTGTGTATCAGTGATCTTGTGTGTTAGTGTCAGTGAAATTGTCTGCCTGCTTGTGGGTATGCTTACTGTACATTTCTTACCAATATTTTGGATTAAAAAAAAGAAAAATACCTATATACTTTAGTGGTTATGTTAAATATTACTTTATAACGTTTACAATATAGCTATGTCTTGCTATCCCAGGTGATTTAGTAATTCATAAACATAATTTTTATATATACACACTATGTGGCACAGTGACTTATAGGGCTAGCATATATTTCTTCCAGGGCTGCTTTGTATTCCCAATCCCTCCGTATTAACAAAAACCTAGGCTCTGAGAACTGGAATTCATCAATAGTAGGAGTGCCGATTTTGCTTTAATATCTATATCTGTCATCTATGTTCATTTGTTATTGTCGTTTAGTGTGTGTAATGATAGAGCGCTTTCCTGCAGTTTTGTTTGAGTGTGGTGTGTGTAACCATGGTGTTTTGTAGCCAAGTTTCTTAACGTGTTGTGTGCATGTATGAGTGCTTTGCTTAGTGTGGATGGCTCCAAACTTTCATTTTCATCTTGTGCGTTTAACTGGGAGGCATCTTGTTTCTGTGGAAGATAAATAACACACGGAAATTAATCGATCCACAGCAGCAATAGTTTGGGGGATAAGACAAGCAGGTCTTTTTACCTATTGATTTCTCTTCCAGAGCTCTAACACCAGACAGGTGGAGGCGATGGAGGAAGGGATGGGTAGAAATGGGAGCGGAGAAGAGGTGTACGTGAATCTTCTGTTGCTGTATGGAAGAAGGGCTTCTGTGCTAAGCCTAGAAGAAACGTCTGAATTCATGCCAACACCAATTATAGGAAAAAAGCTGCCTTCTTTTGTCAATAAGAGAAGCCGTTACACAATGCAGCTGCTCTAATAACATGAAACTAACTAAGAGCATAAAGTAGACATCGAAGTCCCCTGCAGCATCTGTATTACCTACCTTTTTGTTACAGATGACCTATTCTCTTGATTTAAACAATATCTGCAAAGACAGTCACGTAAACCCACATGGGATTTATCCATTAAACAGTGAGATATGGTTAGTTAATAATCAGCTTGATAAACATAGTCCAAAACAGCCAAGCTAGAAAAAAACATGTTGATTATTCTCCAATTCAGACATATTGTGCTTGATTTTCAAAACTGATTGAGAACTCAATGTCATTCGTTGTTTAGTAAATACACGCAAAGAGAACTATTCACTAAATTAGGGACTGTGGAGATCTCACAACATGTTAAGTAGTCTTACCAACTGTAAACATTTTGTATATTAATCTGGTGTATAAATATGTATAATGTAAAGTTAACGTGATAAAATAAAAAAAACACAATTTAAAAAAAATGCAGATTAAAGACAGGTGATTTTAAATAATCCTGTAAAATGTAAAACTGGACTTTTGTGTGTGCTGTCCCTTAATCTGTATTTTGTATAAAGTTTGATGTCAACGGCAGCACCCTTGCTGAAAAATGCATGTTCCAGGTGTGCCCCCAATTCCTGTTTTTCTTTATCTTTCTATGTATTTATGAAGACTAGACCAGATTAATTTCGGGTTGAGCAACCAGCCGAACCTCCAGCTTTAGATGCCCCTTCGGAGGTGACCATAGGAAAGTATACATTTGAGGAGGTTTTATATAGCAATGCTACTTTAATAATTAATAGTTTAATTGTTTTTATTTGATACAGAGCAGATATATGACATGCATTGTGAATATATTCAGCAAAGTACTATCACTTTAATTGTTTAGTTTTGACACTGCAATTTTTTTAATTGTGTTTTTTCTCACATTCATTTTGCATTATATGTGTTCCCAAAACTCTTACAACAGATTAACTGGATACAATTTAGTTCATTTAGTACTAGCAGTATTTAGTTTGTCTCCTACATTAAAATTAGTGTAAGATCCACTGATAAAGGGGTACTGGCGGGCTTAACACGATATGGACATATGGTGGAACTAAATACGCATATTTTGATAGGTAAATTTTAGATAACCGTGTAAAATTTAAAAATGAATTTTGCGTGTGCACTGTTCCTTAATCTGTATCTTATTAGCGACATCCATCTACACATGAATAACTAACCACTCACACTGGCATTGCACTTCAAGCTAAGCAGCACAATCACACACATACAAAGACACACTTACACACAAGAAAACATATTAATATACAGAGACATGAATACACACATAGATATACAATATATAGAATATATAGAACATATACAGTGGTACATAGATACACACTAGACATAGACATACACTTTCAAATACAAATTCATAGATAAATTCTAGCACATATCCATACATACATTCTAGCTGACATATAGATGTATACATACAAATATGCGAGGTCTATCCAGATATTATCCAACCATGTAATATGAAAAATAGAGACATTTACTGAAGAAGATACAAGAAGCAAAACACTCAAAATCTTTTGTTGGAATCCCTATCAGCTGCCTCGTCGTATTTACCTGAATCTCATGGACAGTCTGAAATCTCTTTTCTTTTAAAGGTGGTTTTAGTTTTGGGAAAAGCCAGAACAGATCAACAGATTTTCAACCATCTTTGTGCATTTGCCGTGCCTTTATTAGCGCTGCTTGTTGCATTGTCCGCAAAAGGCTTCTGAATCTTTTGAATCGTTTCCGTGGAGGAATTTTCAAGCTTAACGCAAAATTTTATGCAGATTCGTTGCTCTAGTCGCCCAGTCAGGGCTGAACCAAGGCATTGTGCTGCCTGGGTCCAAGGATGAAATTCTGCCTCCCCCCCACCCAGTGGCGGACTAAGGGGGGAGCGGAAGGGGAGGTCTGCCCCGGGTGCCACCAGATACACAGACATACAGACACACATACAGACCCTGGGTCTGGGTGCTGGAGGGGGCTGTGTGAGCTGTGGCCGCACAGTTGCCCCATGGTAGTTAGGGTGCCGTGCGGCCAGTACAGCTCACACAAGCAAACAGCTGCTGGACTGGCCGCACGGAGGAAAAGTGGGTACGGAGCTAAGCAAAATCGGGGGCGGAGCCAAACCGGCAGCAGGGGCGGGGCTTAATATGGCCCTTACCCGCTGCTGTTAGGAGGTGCAGCAAGATGGAATCTCTGCTTCTCCACAGGCTTCAGAGAAGGACTTCAGGGAATCCAGTCCTCCTCCAGCCCACTGTCTGTAAGTAAGAGTGTGTGTGTGACTGTGTGTGTGAGAGAGAGACTGTCTGTGTGTAACTGTCTGCCTGTAACTGTGTATGTGTCTGTGTGTAACTGTCTGCCTGTAACTGTGTGTGTATGTGTGTGTGTAACTGTCTGCCTGTAACTTTGTGTGTGTTTGTGTCTGTGTGTGTCACTCTCTGCCTGTAACTGTGTGTGTGTGTGTGTGTCTGTCTGTAAGTGTGTATGTGTTACTCTCTGCCTGTGACTGTGAGTGACTATATATGTGACTGTCTATCTGTAACTGTGTGCGTGACTGTCTGGCTATGACTATGTGTGACTACCTGTAACTGACTGTGTGTGTAATTGTCTGCCTGACTGTCTGCCTGTGACTGTTTGATGTTGCCTGTAACAGTGTGTGAATATCTGTCTGTGACTGTATGCATGTGACTGTCTGCTGCTGTCGTGTGTGTGTGTGTGTCAATGTATATGTGACTGTCTGCCTGTAACTGTGTGCATGACTGTCTGTGACTGTATGTGTGACTGTCTGCATGTGACTGTGTGCCTGTAACTGTGTGTGTGTGTGTGTCTGCCTGCATGTGCCTGGCTATGACTGTGTGTGGCTACCTGTAACTGACTGTGTGTGTAACTGTCTGCTTATAACTGTGTGTGTGACTGCATGTGACTATGTATGTGTGACTGTCTGCCTGTGACTGTTTGATGTTGCCTGTAACCGTGTGTGACTGTCTGTGACTGTGTGCATGTGACTGTCTGCTGCTGTCATGTGTGTGTGTCAATGTATGTATGACTGTCTGTGACTGCATGTGTGTCTGTGTGCGTGTGACTGTTTGCCTGTAACTGAGTGTGTGACTGTCTGTCTGTAACTGAGTGTGTGACTGTCTGCCAGTAAATGTGTGTGTGGGGCTGCAGGGATTTTGTAGAAGGGGGCATGGGGTTTTGTATTGGGACAGGAGTCTTAATAAGGGGGGATAAGCAGGGGATTTGTGGAAGGGGGTTGCGGGGGTTTTGTAGACGGGGCAGTACAGGATTTGTAGAAGGGGGCAGGACAGGGGTTTTGTAAGAGGGGCGGGGCAGAACAAGGGTTTTGTAGGAGGGGCTGACAGCGGTTTTGCAAAGTTTACAAATTGTAAAAAAAAAAGAAAACCTTTAACATTTTTTACAGGGTTTATTTATTTTTATTTGGGGGGGGGGAGGGCAAGGGGGTGCAAAGCACAGGATCCGCCCCGGGTGCCAAATGCTCTAGGTACGCCCCTGCCCCCACCAAACAAAAAAAATGTTTCTTAGTGTCTCTAAGTGTGTTTGCTGTGGATGAAGTGTGTGTCTGTGTGGGTACTGTGGAAAAAGTGTGTGTGTCTGTGTGTGTGCTGGGGATGTAGTATGTGTCTGTGTGTGCTGGGGATGTAGTGTGTGTCTATGTGTGCTGGGGATGTAGTGTGTGCTGGTGATGTAGCGTGTCTGTGTGTGTGCTGGGGATATAGCATGTGTCTGTGTGCACTGCAGCCAATACACTTACCTCTACACTGTGTCTGTGTATATGCATGTGTGTCAGTGTTTGTATCTGTGTGTCTGTATCGGTATATGTCTCAGTGATTGGATCTGTTTGTCTTTGTATCTGCATGTGTGGCAGTGCATATATCTGTGTGTCTGTATATCTACATGTGTATCAGTGTGTCTCTGCAACTGTATGTGTGTCTGTAAATCTGCATGTGTATCAATGTGTCTGTGCATCTGCATGTGTGTCAGTATATGTATCAAACACTGACATAGATACAGATGTACACACACACTGATAAGCCTGCAGATACACAGACATACAGAGGCTGGATTAACCCTCAGTGAAACATAGCAGTTTCTCTGAAACAGCTATGTTTTCAGCTGCAGGGTTAAAACTAGAGGGACCTGGCACCCAGACCACTTCATTGAGCTGATGTGATCTGGGTGTCTGTAGTGGTCCTTTAGGTGTGTGTGCAGCATACCGGGGTCGCAGCCCTGCGACCAGGTGCCCGCCGCCATGTGTTGCGGCCCCCGACCCGTGCCGAGTAAGCGCGCGGGGGGGGGGCCCACAGATCAATTTTTGCACCGGGGCCCCATGGGTCATGTGTACGCCACTGAGAGACACACACAGATACACACATAGATACACACATGGGCCACCCGATGGACCTCTACACAGGTTCCCAACCCGTGTGGTGCTGCTGCACCTCCACCATGGGTTGGGAACTCCTGTTTTAGATGATGACAGGAGCGGCAAAATGCCACCCCTATCAGAGTGCCTGGAGCCTCTGCCCAGTCATTTTAAATGCAATGGCCACACATTACACATGCTCATTCAACGGCGTCTAGCACCCCCACTGACTAGTACAGTGAAGTAGTCAATGTTCATGCATGCCCATTCCAGTCCATTCTCCTTATCTCCCAGGTTAGATTGATGTCGCACAAACCGTTCTTGTAATATTAACAATGGTTGGACATTTTCCTGGCAGACCTCATATATTTTGGCAAAGTCAATAATTTTTATTCATTTTGACCATTCTGGTTCTTATTTAATTGATGTATATATTGCTTTTGCTATAAATGCAGGCATGGTGTATAGCAGTGGTTCAAAAAATTTTTAGGTTCAAGGCACCCTTAATATTTTAATATTTTTCCAAGGCGCCTAAGTCAAAATAAATTCTAGGTTGTACATATGTACAGCGCAGCAGCATATATTGGGTCCCTGCTCGGCAGAAATGTTTGCTGTTCAAGCACAGATCCAGAACCTAATCTTGGGGGGGCACTGGTAGATTATTTAAAGAAACAATCCAGGCACAATAACCACTACAGCACTTTGTAGTGGTTATGGTGCCACTGGTGCCCTCCCAAAATAAGTAGTAAAACTGTTTAAGAACAGTTTGACAACTTACCTGGGATCTGCTGGGATAGGGGCTGTAGAAGGGGATAGGGGCAGTAGTGTGTGTGAGGGGTGCAGTGTGCATGTGTGTGAGGGGTGCAGTTTGTGTGTATGTGGGGCAGCTTGTGTGTGAGGGGTACAGTGTGTGTGTGGGTGCAGGTTGTATGAGGGGTACAGTGTGTTTGTAAGGAGTACAGTGTTTGTGAGGGGGCAGTGTGTGTGTGTGGGGGCAATTGTGTGTATGGGGGCATATTTGTGTGTATGGGGGGGCAGTGTGTGTGTATGGGGGGCAGTGTGTGTGTATAGGAAGGCAATTGTGTGTATGGCGGGGTAATTGTGTGTATGGGGGCAGTGTGTGTATGGGGGTAATGTGTTTGTGTATGGGGCAGTGTGTGTGTGTGTATGGGGGGCAATTGTGTGTATGGGGGGAGTTATTGTGTGGTATGGGGGTGGGAAGGCAAATTCATAAATATATATAAATATATATTTTTTTTTTTTTAAATAATACTTTTCATATCCCCCCTCCCTGCATACGTTTGCCTGGGAGGGGGGACATTTCCTGCAATCCCTGGTGGTCCAGTGGAGAAGCCCTGGTGGTTCCAATGATGAGAGTGAACTGTAGCAGCCTCAGGAGCTACTAGAGTTCACTCCCGCTAGATTAGGAGCATTGCCGTGGTAACCGTGGCAACGCTTCGAGCTGGCAAGAGGAGGACCTCGCGGAGCTGCAGGTTAGAGCTCCCCCGGGTCCTCTCTCCCTCCCCTGCCGGCTGCCAGCAGAACACTGCGAGCAGGCCGGAAAGGGAGATCTGTGATCTCCCCTCTGGTCCTGCAGAGCTGGTCAGGGAGAGGGAAGCACAGTTCCCGGTGCGATCATCATAGCCCTGGGGCACCGCAGCACACAGTTTGGGAACCGCTGGTTTAGAGCAGCATTGGATATTTCGGAAGTACCTTTGCTCATCATGCTCAGCCAGCCCTTAATCTGCCTGGGCATTATGGGAAATGTAGTCTGCATACATCTATGATGCCAAAGAATGTAAGGAGCCCCTGGCTATTTGTTATACTGCTTTCAGAAACATTCATGAAGGCAAGACTGGAGACAGACATGCGAAGACAAAGTTTTAAATACTTGAGCAATCGCCATAAACCATGGATTATTCTCTTGATCCCTTTAAATGTATCACTTCAGCCCAGAATACCATTGCAATAATAGAATGTTTTGCTTATACACATTTGCACTACATGTTGCAAATGGCATATGTTATGTATGTGTGCTTAAGGTGTATTGATTAAATTCTGTGTTTTCATTTTCTATTAGCAATCAGTTTAAAATATATATCTTTTTAAGTCTTGGAAGGGTACATTTGTCCTAGAAAAACACAGAAATGCTGGATAGACGTGATTTCTCTTGTTTTCTCGAGCTCTCTAAAATGTGACATGACTCACTCGATAAAGATATGTTCATATAATGGTGAGAACCAGTTATGGAGAGAGATTTTAATTTATATGTTTGGAATAGCCGTTATGTTTCAGTTCCCAAGTAACAATTTAGGATGTATTTACTAAAAAGCAAGTTGGAGTGAACTGAAAAGTAAATTACAAATTTTAAGCCAAAATAGCTGATTTAAAAAAAAAAAAAAAGTTCTACAACTCAAATATTGTCACTGCTTGGCTATTTTTGATTTTAAATTCACTATTTACTGCTTAGTGAGTAAACATTTTAATGTTTACCATTAAATGAACCCTATAGCGTTAAAAATATAAAGACTGCACACAATGATCCAAGTAATAGGATTATCACTTTATTATTTGGAGAAAATCATGTTATGTAGAGGAGTCCAGCAGCAACACACACAATACGACATTCACACACCATCTGCACTCATTCAAACACTGCATGCCTGCATTTTCACTGTACACCAGCAGTTCCCAAACTGTGTGCCACGGGCACACACATACTGAAACCCTCAGTTGCAGGAAGAAAGGAGTGAAGTCAGCCTGCAGCCGGAGGAGCTGCAGGCTAAGGTGCACACGAAACCACTGGACCACCAAGGATTGCAGTGAAATGTCCTCTCCTTCAGACCAGAGGTAAGAAGGAGGGGGGGTGTATACAGTTTTTTCCTCTTTTGAAGTAAAAAAATATATATTTTCTCCCTGATCCCCCACCACAATATAGACCCCTGACACACACTACACCACCTCACACACATACTGCAACCCTCACTCACACAGACACACAGACCCCCTCACACAAACACACTGCACCCCCTCGCACACACAGAACCCTTCACACAAACACACTGCACCCCCCTCACATGCAAAGAACCCCTCACACAAACACACTGCACCCCCCATACAGAACCCCTCACACACAAACACAATACATCCCCTCATGCACACACACTGCACCCCCACACACACATACACAACAGCACCCAACACGCAAAGACACAGCACCCCACATGCACACACACACACATAACCCCCCTCCACACACACACATACAGAACCCCTCACCCAAACACACTGCACCCCATACACACAGAACCCCTCACACAAACACACTGCACCCCCTCACACACACACTGCACCTCTCACACACACACTCTGCACCCCTCATACACACACTCTGCACCCATCACACATACACACATTACACCCCCTCACACACTCCACCCTTCACACACACACACACACAGCACCCCTCACACACATACACTGCACCCCCCACACACTGCACCCCTAACACAAACAGAACTCCTCACATAAACACACTGCACCCCCTCACACACACAGCACCCCTCACATAAACACACTGCAGTGCTCACACACACTGCACCCCCCACACACACACAGCACCCCTAACACAAACAGAACACCTCACATAAACACACTGCACCCCCTCACACACACACAGCACCCCTTACATAAACACACTGCAGTGCTCACACACACTGCACCCCACACACACACACACTGCACCCCTCACACACACTGCATCCCTCTCACACACACTCTGCACCCTGCACACACACTGCACACCACACACACTGCAGCCCTCACACACACTGCACCTCTTTCACACACACTACACCCATCACACACACACACACACACTGAGAGTAGCAACATCATCAATTAATTAAATGTTTAACCATACAGCAGGTTAATTTTTAAGTTGATAATGTTGTATTGCTGTGTTAATGGTGTTTTAAATATCCAAATGGTCCTTGGCAGATTAAAGAATACCCACCCCTGGTCTAGACATTACTGTGAGCTCTTTTTTACACAGACACATCAACAATATGGATCTCCAAAGAAAGAGGGACATTATGATACAACAGAGGTACAGATATATTTGGGCCTAGAATAGTTGATCTCAGCCAATCCAATGATTTTCTATTGAAAAGCACTGGGAGGCTAGTGTGCATTTTCAGCAAAACACTAAGTTGCACCAATCAGATGGTCTCTGAGATCAAGTGGTCTGAGTGTCTATAATGTTCCTTTAAAGCACCTCTGTCATGACCTAACTAATTTTGTTTTTAGGTTTTCCACTGACATTCTGTTTCCTAAAGTCCCCCAAATGTATATATTTTTTTATTGTTCATATGCTTTTTTAGCATACTTTTTTACAGTTGATTGTAAATCCATTGTAGATCCATGTTCTGGAGCCTGGCAATGACATTTAGCAGACACACACTCATACGGTGTGCTTGCTGTCCAAACGTGCCGAGTACAGTCGTCTTTGCTTCTGGGTGATGGGCATGTGCGGATCCTATGAGGACTAGAGAGAATCGTGAGAACTGAGATAAGGCACATGACGGACAGGTGAGTTTTAGGAAATGGGACTTGCCAAATCTTGACAAAGGAAGTGGAGCTTAACTAAAACAGAGTAAAAAAATACTTATTTAAAACTTTAAGTATTTTATGAGAAAAAAGTAAGAAATGAAAACCAGATACTAAGAGAATAAAAGAAGAGGAATCGATAGAAGAAAGGTTAGCTCGGCATGACAAATTCCCTTTAAGGATGGGAGAATGGTTTGTAATATACATTAAAAACTAAATAATTGACATTGCATTTCTTTGATCCTTGTTTAAACTGGTGTCTGACATTCTGACTTTGCTTCATATTCGTTTCCTTTTCAGCAGTGCCAACCTAGCAAGGACAGTGAAATAACACATCTACTCTTGAAATAAAACCAAGAAAAAAGGTAAATGGAACTAGTGATGTATTATGTAAACTAGCTGGTGGAAGTTTGTTTCCTAAGAAGTAGTATATGTAATATTATTAATGAATGTACTATAGTTATCTTAATAAAATATTAACGTCTTGTTGTCTACTTAAAGGACCACTCTAGGCACCCAGACCACTTCAGCTTAATGAAGTGGTCTGGGTGCCAGGTCCCTCTAGGATTAACCCATTTTTTTATAAACATAGCAGTTTCAGAAAAAGACATTGACAAGACATTGAGAAGACACTGAATGTTCATAGGAAAGCATTGAGTAATGCTTTCCTATGGGCGGTTTGAATGCGCGCGCATTCGGAGCTGAGAGCAGATCGGGGCAGAGGGATCCCCAGCGCCAAGGGAGTCTGGCGCTGGAGAAAGGTAAGTGCTGAGGACACACTCTCACGAACAGACGCATACACACTAGCTAACAGACACACACACACACTCTCTCACGAACAGACGCATACACACTAGCTAACAGACACACACATTTACTGACAGACACACACTCGGTGACAGACATACAGTCACACTCACTGACAGACAGACACATACACACTCACTTACAAAACACACACTCACTAACAGACGCACACAAACTAACACACTCACTAACACACACACTGACACAAAAACTAACACTAACACTTGGCTCCATTGCTTTATGGTCCAGTTCTGACTCTCATGTCCCCATTGAAGGCATTTTCGGCAGTGAACAGGGATCATCCTGGGCACTATGACTGGTCAGCATCTAATCAGCCCTATACGCAGCAAACTGTGATGCACTGTGTGTTTTGACACCTTTCTATCATGGCCAACATTAAAGGGACACTCCAGGCACCCAGACCATTTCTGCCCATTGGAGTGGTCTGGGTGCCAACTCCCACCACCCTAACCCTGCAGGTGTAATTATTGCAGTTTTTATAACGAACTAGTAATAACAAAAAACAGGACAGGTGATGAATTAAAGGGACACTATAGACACCAAAACAACTTGAGGTTCATTAAGCAGTTTTTGTGTATATCTCATTCCACAGGAGTCTCGCTGCTCAATTCTCTGCCATTTAGGAGTTAAATAACTTTGTTTATGCACCCTGTGCCACACCTCCCTGCATGTAACTTGCATGAGTCATCTAATGTTTACACTTTATTGCAAATTCAGTTTAATTTAGAATTTGTTATCTCCTGCTCTGTTAATAGTTTGCTAGACCCTGCAGGAGCCTCCTGTATGTAATTAAAGCTCAATTTACAGTGTAGGAGATAAAAACTTCTTAAGTAACATTAAACAATTTTTTTTTATGCAGTCTGTGTCAGTTCCAGCCAGGGGAGGTGTTGCTAGGGCTGCATAAACTGAAACAAAATTGGTTTAACTCCTAAATGGCAGAGAATTGAGCAGTGAGACTTCAGAGGTATGATCTGTACACCATAACTGCTTCATTAAGCTGAAGTTGTTTTGGTGACTATAGTGTCCCTTTAAATACAATATAAGGAGAAATGTATCATATTAAATAATTGTAGATTTGCTTAGTATGTACAGTAACATTTATGACTAAGACATTGTACGAGGTTAAAAGTCCAACGTTGAATCATTAAGAAACAAACTGTGATAACAGGATAGCATGTAGCAGAGTCAAAGTATATAGACCAATCAATCACCAATATTGATCAGCAGTGTTTCTTTAGGTTCATATTATCCTCATAATGATGCACAAAACATATCTGGCATTTCCCAAACCACAGAAAAATTAAATGTTCAACGAGAGAAAAGAACAATAAATATGCCACCTGCTGTGTATGAAGCATGTACCGAAAAGACATGAAAAAATCTTAGTAGGAATATATTAAATCCGATGTATTAGTAAATACTGTTTTTATTGTAGTACCACTCATATGGCAATTGGTGGGCTATCCTCTTTTTTGGCGCTCTGCATGGTGATACCTATACTGTAATAGACACCTGTTTTTTAGAAAGAAAAACATGCTTTTTAACAGTGGGTCATCTAGAATGGTACAGTTTATATAACAATTAGCATTCATAGGCCATGATCACAATCTGTAGTTTGATAATATGTTAAGAATTTCTTAGGTAAGCTCCGCCTATTTGACTGAGATCACAGAGATCGATGATCTCAGTCAATACAATGCTTTCCCAGAGGAAAGCATTGGGAGGCTTGTGCGCATGTGCAGAAAAGAGACCATCTGATTGAACTCGTGGAGCTTTACTGTTTCACAGAAGCACCCATAGTAGCTGTCAGTATGATAGCCACAATAGGCATGTTAAACCTGCTATGAAAACATTGCTGTTTCCGCACAACAGTGTTTACACCTGCAGGGTTAAAGCGTGGGGAGGGAGGGTAGGGTGAAGTGGGGATAGGGGTATGGCACCCAGACCACTTCATTGAAATGAAGCTGTCTGGGTGTCTATAGAATCCTTTAAAAGCAATAAACAGACCTATTGATTATGTTAAGCACCAGAAGTCAATTTATAAATTATTATTTTTTTGCGAATAATGTTTTTGAGGAATGATGTTTTGACTCTGAAGATAAGTCGTATGCTGTTTTCAATTTTCTTTCTTATGTAGTACAAATTATCAGGCAACTTACTGCTTATGTATTATTTCAGTTTATTTAAAATGTCAAGGATATATAGCTTTGTAAGTGTATCTTCACTAATCTTTCAATAAAAATATATATTTTTTAAAAATTATATAGTGGCCAGTTGACTAAACAGCCACCTGAATTGCAACATTCAATTGCAAATAACAAAAGTTGCGAACAAAATCATATTCAGCATAGTTTTAACCTAAATTTTACAAGTCAGATTCCACATCTCCCAATGTTTCAATGGAATTGTTTTGTGTTGTTTTTTTTGTTTGACATTTTGTCACACATGCCTGGTGCAAGATCCATGGAGGCATTGGGAAAAATCCTGCAGTCTCCCGAGCATGGGTTGACGTAATAGGCCTCACTCCTTTTTCTCAAACACATCTTTGTTGGGGATTTGACATGATAATGGTGTAGAGCAGCGGTTCCCAAACTGTGTGGGCCGCCGCGACGTGCATACAGGGGTGCCGCAGAATGTTTCCCCGGTACTATGATCACAGCACCGGGGAAACATTACTGCTGAACAGGGGCCCGGTCGGGTGCCGCGGTCCTTAAAGACCCCAACCGGATCCCTGTAATGTCAGCCGGCTGGATGGAAATGACAGCCTGTCACTTCCTCCCAGGATCCTGCAGGGCAGCAGCGCAGGAGGAGGCAGCCACAACGTGAGGAGAGAGGAGCATGAGGAGCTCCAGACCTCTCACTCCCACAGCAGCAGGACTCCAAGCCACCATCCTGACACATAAGGTAAGCTGAAAGGAGGGTGGCTGGAGATATAAAAAAAGAAATCACTTGTATGTGTGTGTATGATTTTGAATGTGTATGAGTTTGAGTGTGTGTGAGTATGAGTTTGTGTGTATGAGTGTGTGAGTATGGGTGTGTGTGTGAGTGTATGAGTGTGTGTGAGTGAGTAATAGTGTGTGTGTGTCAGGGTGTTTGTGAGTGTGTTTTTGTCAGAGTGTGCATGTGTGAGTGTGTGTGTGTGTTTGTGTGTGTGTATATATATGCCAGTGTGCTTGTGTGTCTGCGCACACATCTGTGTATGTGAGTCAGTGTGTCAGGGTATGTTTGTATGTCAGTGTGTGTATCTGTTTCATGGTGTGGGCATGTATAAATGTTTATGTGTCAAGGTGCATGTGTGCATATGTTGATGTGTATCTATGTGTGTGTATGTGTCTGTGTGTATCTATATGTGTGCATGTGTCGGTGTCTATATCAATTTGTGTGTATGTGTCGGTGTATTTATATGCATCTGTGTTTTAATGTGCATGAATATCTGTGTAAGTATGTATGTATACAAGAAAAAGAAGGTATAAATGTTATACCAAACAAGTGGAGCGCTATTACAGTGTGAACAATAAAGGGATAAACTCAGCCCTTTGGTACAGTGAAAATCTTGAATGTTTATGCTTGAATATACATACAAAAGGAAACAAAAAACAGAAAAAATAGTGCAGACGGTTCCCAAATACAAAAGGGTGATGTTAATAAATGACTGAAACCATTCACATGGACGGGAGCCTATATGGTATTGGCTCCGTAAATAGATCCTTTATGCCTTTTGCGCAGCAAACACACCCCTTTGATCCAAGCGATATTCCTCCAGGGATATATAATAAGAGAGAGACAGGACCAATTGTGTAGAATTGTATAAACTGAAATAATAGTATAGGTGGTAATAATTATGCTCACTTTTAACAGAGTATGTATGTATGTATGTCTGCATGTATGTATGTGGTAGTGTATGTGCAAACATCCAAGCAGTTAAACACCAGCACAACATACAAGCACACTCCTGCAATCTAACAATAATATTACATACACAAACCCCTGTGTGACAGATCCATCTGTCTAAGTTCTTTCTGCTGGTTCACCTAATTGCTATTCTTTCATGGAATTACCTGCCCGTACACCCCTGTTCGTCTGTTTCAGAATGTACCGAATAAAACTATCAAACGGACGGCCACCCAGAGGAGAAGTGTGCTGCTAGTTAACCTATTGGTCTCAATTAGAACGTTGTGGTTAACTGCAGACACCTCTTGATTAGAACTGCATGCAGGGTGGTCGTCGTTCGCATGTCGACCATGAGGCGGCTGCCATTTTAAACACGCAAATGCACAGCGGTGTTCGGCACTCAAACTATGGAACTAAAAACGGACACGTTATCTAACGAACACCACTGAAACTGCCGACCGCCCTTCTTATCCGTGGGCATGCAAACGCCAGTCCGTTCAGGACTTTTATTACACAAATGGACTTAACCCAGATAGTCATCCCATGGAGTCAATCGTATACCGAAAGAACAGTGTGAAAGACTTTGACTCCATGGCGATTGAACTGTGTGCATTGGGTCTGAGCGCTATTCGGTAGTTATGTGCGCTCAGACCCAGGCTATCTGGGGATATGTTACTCGAACTAAAAGCATTCGGTAGTTTTATAGTTATTGATTTTTATGTGTTTTTATTATGCTATGTAAAATGGCGATTTGCCTCTATCCCTAGAGATAATTGGATTTCTTCCCAATTATCTCCAGCATAGAGAGGAGGGAATTACCTGTACAAAGGGGAGTTTTATGCCTGAGCCACTGTGATTGGCCACTGTACTTCAATTGTCCCAGTCTCCCATCTGGTCCCCTAGGGGAGTGTCCACCAGGTGGGAGACCTGCATAAATACCGGGCAGGTAGTCCTCATTAAACAAGATTCTTGTTTTACCCTCAAGACGGAGCTTGGTCTCGTGTTTGGGGGGATTGATACTGATTCTTTGTTCGGGAGTTTGAAGTATTTCCTTACACTCCATTCGGGAGTTTGGCGGTCCACAGCAGCAGAGCCGGTGTCTCAAAGGGGGAAGATCACCTAAACGGCGGTTTCACTCATTTAAGCTGAGAGTGTCTTGTAAAAAAATATACAAACACATCTCTTCACTTAAACACAAATACTTCACACAAATGTACATCCGCATTTAAAACTAAACATTACATTCAGACACACCCCTGCAATCAAATGCAAACATTATACAAACACACCCTTGTATTAAAACATTCTAACTATATACAAGCAACCTTTCAAATACCAACACTGTACATTACACTATAGCGCAGCGCTGTACAGAAAATTTTGACTTGGGGTGACTTGGAGAAATACTGAAATATTAAGGGAGCCTTGAACCTAAAAAGTGTGGGAACCACTGGTGTAGAGTGTTGTTTTGTTTTTTCCAAGCTTTTGATTATTAAGGTTCTCTAACTTTGTTTGATTAACATTATCTATGACATGTAACTGGTCCACCCGTTCACCTTCGCTTACATTACATACAATGACATTATACATACGTTCTTTAGCAATTAACAAGTTGTATTTTGCATTTTAAAGTGCTAGATAGTGGAAAAAATGATACCTTGAGCATGTATTCCATGCTGAAGACTGTTTTCAGTTAACGCTCTGTTCATCCTTTAGCCTTTATCTGTACTTCTCTTATGTTCTGTTCTATGGTATTACAGAAAAACACACACAATTAATGCTCCTGCAGGACGTTTTTTTTTTTTGCCTACATAGGTTCTGCTATGAAGTGTCGTACCTAATAGTTACGTATAGGTTTCAAATGTTTTACAGTAAATGTTTTACTGCCTCTGTTGTCTGACACTGTAACGTGCTCTCTCCTTATTGCATTTTGAATAATAACATAATAAAACTAGATTTTTTACACAAATGCTTCTCATAGAGAAGCATTTGATTGGACGGTTTAACCATCTTGGAATGCATGTCTACGCTCTAATTTAGTAAGCGGATGGAGAGAGAGAGATAAAAGAAAACCCTCTATGGGTGAAGCCCTCTATGGGTGATGATGAATTACTTTTTCAGCGTCTGGGTTTTTTTTTTTCGTCTGATTTTTTTTTTTGCTCTGTTTTTTTTTTTTGCGACGGGTATTATGTTTTTTTTATTTGGCCTTTTTTGGGGCTGA
>OW240914.1:293799805-293820104 GCA_933207985.1 Pelobates cultripes
TTTTAAATCTTTTGGAAAATTGCACTTGGAATAGTGACTGCTTTTTAGTTACAAGTGATGTTGCAGCTCTCTATAGTAACATCCCACACCAATATGGTTGTAATGCTGTTAAACATTTTTTAAGTGAAAGTCCAGATTTTACAGATAGCAAAACTAAATACATCTTAGAAGGGATTGAGTTAATTTTAAATAACAATTATTTTTGGTATGGAGAGGACTTCTACCTCCAGATTAATGGGACGGCCATGGGAACCAAGTTTGCCCCCAGCTATGCCAATTTATTCATGGCCCATTGGGAGAATACGTTTATTTATGGCACTCATGGCTGGGGAGAAAGCTTGGTTACCTATGGTCGTTACATTGACGATATTTTCTTTGTATGGAAAGGAGAAGAAAAAGATCTTATTGAATTTTTAAATTTTTTAAATGAGAATACCTGGGGCATAACGCTCAGTAGCAATTGGAGCAAGACGGAAATAATTTTCTTAGATCTAGTGATATACATTGAAGAAAACAAGATTAAAACTAGAAACTATTTTAAGACGGTAGAAGCTAATAGCTACATAGAGAGAGAAAGTTGCCCCCCAGAGGACAGTTTCTACGTATTAGGCGTAACTGTACGGATCCAACTGTATTTGAGACCCAATCTATTAAAATTAAAGAAGATTTTATAGAGAAAGGATATGAAGAGTTAAAATTAGAAATGGCCAGGAAAGAAGTAAGAATGATAGAAAGAGAGAAACTTTTGAAATATAAGGATAAAAGGGAAAATACATTTATGGAACTCCCTTTTATATGCAATTTCAGCACAGATAACAAAAAAGTAAGAAAAATAATCTCTAAGTTCTGGCCAATTTTATTACAAGATCCTGGTGTAAAACCTTTTCTTCCAGAAAGACCTAAATTTATACACAGAGGGGTTGACAATTTACGCCATTCTCTGACTTCAAGCTTTTTAAAGGAAAAGAAAAGTACGAATACTTTTTTAAATTCGGATAAGGGATTTTTTGGGTGTGGCCAATGCTTAGCGTGCAAAAGGTCAAATAATAAAAAAAGACATATAAAGCTTTTTAAAGATAAAGATGGTAAAGAATATCAAATTAAAGATTTTCTGAGTTGCCACTCAAAAAACCTCATTTACTTAATGATCTGCCCTTGTGGTCTATGTTATATAGGGAAAACCACCAGACCCCTACATATCAGAATTGAAGAACATAGTCGTAACATTTTAAAAGGTTTTGAAAAACATAGCGTCTCTTTACACTACAAAATTGCACATAAATGCGACATGAAAGACACTACGTTTTTAGGAATTATAAAAGTCAAAAAGGATTGGAGGGGAGGCAACTTTGATAGCAAAATGAGTAAAATAGAGATGGAGTGGATTTTTAAATTAAATACTTTAATCCCGAATGGTCTAAATGCGGACTTTGAGATGTGCCATTTTTTAAAATAAATGCAAAAAAAATTTTTTTTATGGTTGCACGCATACCTCCCTTTATTGCTTTATCACTTTTTTTACTATGTGAGCATTGACTGAATTATGTTTCAACTTTTATAATATCTAGAATTAGACATTTATAAGGTGTTTTAATTGTATAACCACTGATTCATTTATTAATACCCATTATCTCTTAAGAATTCATCTTTTTAATAATGACATAAGATCACAATATGCCTGTAAAATACACTTATACAAGAAATAGGAATAGAGGAAAAAAAACACTACAGAATGAAATTTAATTATTAAGGGTATGGATGTACCAATATAAGGCTTGTATATGTTAGACAAAGAAAGCTTGCCAATTCCACAGATATGTTAAATTCATTTGAACTTATATTTCCCTTCAAAAACCGCTGACCCGGAAATCCTGGGGAAATAAATGGTGAACCGCATGGTGGAACGCACAGTGAACCGCATGGTGGAACGCAAGGAAGTGACGTATCGGCGAAACCGGAAGTGACGCAACGGAACAGAAAAACCCGGAAATGAATAGAAAAAAGGCTTGAAACGCAGGGCGTCACCGTTTCTATGGTGATTGCCCGCGAAAATACAAGCCTGGACACTAATTATCTCACCCCTGAGAGGGGTACATATAGCAGGGAGAATCCATGGGAAGTTTGAATCACCACATCCAGCTGAGGAAGCCTGTAAGGCGAAACGCGTACTGGAGAGACTGTGAGACTTTGGACTTTTGGATTTTATGCCAATTTGATATTGTTTTTTATTGTTTTTTATATATATATATATATATTTTTATACAATTACCGTTATAATAAAATTATTTACATTTTATACTATATATTGGCATTTCCCTGCTACTTCTTATTCATTTTTCACAAAGAAGGTGTGTAGTCCTCAACTACACAAGTGTGTGGATTAGAGCCGATCTGGATGGCTCTAATTTTGTGAGTATTACATTTTATATTTATCTCACATTGATAATTATTACGATACTGCACCATATACGGTTTCTACTTCTATAGGAAACCAAGGAGATCTATACACAAGAAGGGTGAGGGTCGCCTTTACGGACCCCAAGAGCGCAGATATTGAGCTATTTCATATTAGCTCCTAAAATTGTGAGTGGGAAATTTTCCCTTCCTTATTCTCTATAACGGACTTTATTATACAGTTTGCACTATGTTTGGTCTGTCTGTTTTTATGTCTTGTAGAATTTATACTCTTATGTGAATATAAAGACATAAGGAATTTCAAGGTAGTATCGATATATACCTAGTTTTTATCACTACCCTTCTATTTAAATATAGCGCTACACCACAAAGTTTTTTTTGGGTTCCTATTCTTGTAAGATAAGAATTTGGTGTGATAGCAGCTACTTTAGTTATTTGGAACACAGTTCACTGGTTGGGGAATATTTAGCGCTGGTACACCCCCTCTCTTTTTTCATTTTGCAATAATGCACAATTAGATATTAGGATTTGTTTTGTGATTGATACGTTATGTACCTATTTCTCCACAGCTGGTGGGTAGAGATGTCGCGAACCGTCCGCGAACTTCTCGCGAACGGTTCGCCGTGGTTCGCCACGAACCGTTTGGCGAACTCCGGTCAGCTGACACATCCCTGCCAATCTCCGGCAGACCCTCCCTCCAACCCTCCCACCTCCTGGACAGCATCCATGTTGAAGCTGCCTTCAACATGGATGCTGTCCAGGAAGTAGGAGGGTCTGGGAGGGAGGGTCTGCTGAGATTGGTCGATGTGTCAGCTGACCGAGTTCGCCGCGAACGGTTCGTGGCGAACCGGGCAAACCGTTCGCGAGAAGTTCGCGGACGGTTCACGACATCTCTACTGGTGGGGTGGGTGAGGGCAAGAAGACCCTAAGCACTTTATTCCCCACAAGGAATAGCCTCCAGCAACACGTCATTTAATGTATGGTGAGATTTTTACACAACATATGAAAATATATTCAAATTCTGTAGCTTAAAATTCTCACAACAATAGTAATAGACAATGACTTTAATGGCAGTGACACTATCAAGAAACATTCCTATTACACTATTGAAATCTGCTCTTTTTGTAAAATGAAAAAGAAGGGGACACACTCTTTACATGTAAATCCTTTCAGCACAATAAAGTGCTTTAGGAATCTGAGGGGTGTAAGATATGATAAAAAGTCAGGTGACACTCTCAACCAATCACAGCTGCCCATTGCTGCTCAGGCTAATCATCAGCCCAAGGCTGATGGATTGCTGGGGACTCTTGGTTAGTATTAAAAAGGCTTCAAATATCAGTTCTGGACATAAAATCTGTCCATCCTCAGCATGCATAGCAAGTTGGCAACAGAGGGCCAATGGTGGCACGGTCCCCAATACTCAATACAGATTATAAACAAATCTCAATCAATGTGTGGAGTGCTTACTTCTCAAAACTCTGCATAAATACAGTGAATCAAAGTTTAGCTGTGGCAAAAGTGACCTCACCATTGGTTTTTTGAGGGGCCTGTTTGCCAGCCTCCTATCCTGTGGTTATGGCCCTGTGGTGAACTGTGGGTTAAATATACTCTTTCTGCCTCTTGGACTTGTATTGGAACAGATTTACACTCTCAAAGGGGAACTTTGGCTAAAGTCGAAGAAGTCGAAGTGGTCGAAGCGGCCGCCATTCGACATTTTAGCATTCAAACGAGTTCAGCTGTGTTTTCTCGTAGAGGTCATGGAACTCAAATTGGACAAGCAACGGCACGAACACCGCTGAACAGTTACCTTCCAGGAAATTTTGACTATTCGAACAGGAGTCAAGCGGCGTTCGGTGAGTCGAAGCCCACGAACAAGGGACACACATAGACTATGGTCATTCACCATTCCGATCGGTAATTCGAATGGTAATTCGATTGTTTAAAATAGACTGGCTGCACAGCCTAATTCTCTGGATCTGTTTTGGGCATGGGGCCATGCTTGCGGTCGGTCAAAACTATGACTTCCAGGAAGGTTACTTTCGCCACATCGGAATATTATAAAATACCTATAAAATACAAATTGCTATAATATTTTCAGAAGGGCCAATAACAAATAAAATCCAGCAGTGTTAAAATAAAATGTATAATGCCAATGGCAAATTAAGTGAAACATTAAACGTGTTTAATCCAGAGAGTAGAGGCAAACAGGGATATGTATGATTCTGTACATATTTCTTTTCAGTGTAATTCTTCAGAACCAAACATATCATAAGAAAGATAAATAGTCCACAGCTTTATTAACAAACATAGTAACGATACTAATAATTAACATATATATAAAACATGGGTCATTGCCCCCATACTCCGCCCTCGCATCTATACCTTCATTAAATATCAGGGCAATGACCCAACATAAGAAACACATGAATATATATAAATAACGCTTTAACCTCAGTCCAACATGAACCGACTTAAGTGCCAACCATAAGTAACCACGGTAGGGGTATACCCAGATACCCCTACCCTACCAGGTTCTGAGCCACCTCCAGGACTCGAAACCCACCATCCACCAGTGACCACAATTCTTCCTGTTCCTCACGTTCCTCATGGGGAGCCTATTTTTGCCTTCCCTAGCTCTCTATCCCGCCGCTGTGACAAAACGGGATAAAAGCAGAAACAACCTATTACAGGGAGGGAGGGTGGGACAAACGCAGCTAGGCAGAAATTAATGTGCACATTTTAAAATGGCTGCCTATTAAATAGCCAGCCCCCATCCCATAATCCCACAGACCTACTGGTCCCTCCTATGCCCGCCTCCTAACTCCTGTCAAGGCCCTTTTCCACTAAGCTGCGCTCTGGCTTCATGGGGCTACATGACTGGTGTATAGTCGCCATATGGGCAGTCGGAACCTTGACAACAACCACCCCAGATACCTATCCCCAATAACACGCTGACACCGGGATATGGGAAAAATAGTCCACAGCTTTATTAACAAACATAGTAACGATACTAATAATTAACATATATATAAAACATGGGTCATTGCCCCCATACTCCGCCCTAGCATCTATACCTTCATTAAATATCAGGGCAATGACCCAACATAAGAAACACATGAATATATATAAATAACGCTTTAACCTCAGTCCAACATGAACCGACTTAAGTGCCAACCATAAGTAACCACGGTAGGGGTATACCCAGATACCCCTACCCCACCAGGTTCTGAGCCACCTCCAGGACTCGAAACCCACCATCCACCAGTGACCACAATTCTTCCTGTTCCTCACGTTCCTCATGGGGAGCCTATTTTTGCCTTCCCTAGCTCTCTATCCCGCCACAAGCTCGGACCTTGACCCCTCAAGCCGACCGAGCTCCGCCACCCCGAAGAAAGAGAGCCCTCTGCATCCCCTCCTGCAAGCCCAAGTTCAGCAAATCTAGACCCACCGCTGAGAGATGGACGCCGTCCGTGTGATAATAACCTGGCAGCCCGCCTTCCAATTCTACATGCCTCACTACCACACCCCCCAATTTCCTCACGAAGCTTGCCATCAAGCTGTTGACCTTTCCCCTGCATCTTTCGATGGCTACCGGATCCCTCGCGTGTCACCACCGACGCCTCGGAACGATCTCAGACCACACCAGCATCACCCCAGGAAGCAGATCGAACAACCTGTTCAGGTCCTGCTTCATCCATTTTACCAACCTACGCTGCGGAATGAGGCCCAGATCATTGCCCCCTGCGTGTAGAACTAGCATATCCGGCCTCGCCCCGCCTGCTACCATCCGAATTATTACCCCGCACATGTCGCCCCAGCCAAATCCCTTAAAACCCAGCCATCGCACTGTTATGAGGTCTTTTGGGAAGCCCAGCTGTTGGCCCTGTGCTCGAGCTGCAGCTCTCCGACCGGCCCAGACGATGAAGGAATGGCCCACGATCCACGCGACATAACCTGGGGAAGAAGGAAAACAGCGTAAAACACCTACACCCAGACCGGGGCCCTCCCCCCGTCCGATACAGCCCGCATCACTGATCCAACAAACCCAAGCGCACATACGTGCGGAACCGAGCGGATTCCCATCTCCCGATCCTCTTGACTAACTCGTCCCCCATGCCCAGGCGTGCGGCCTCGGTGGCCGCCCCTATGCGAAAGGAATGAGTCCCATAGGCAGCAGCACTCAACCCCAACGCCCCCAGGCCCGATCGGAACACCTTAGAAAATTGAAAACGAGAGAGCGAGGAGCCATCGGCATGAACCAATAAAGACCCCCCAACTGCCGGTCTCAACTCCAAGAACCGAGCCACTGCCGTAACCGGGCATAGAGAAGACCCGGGCAGGGGACCCAACGTCACGTCCCGGCCCTTACCCATGACGTCCGTTTTGGACGTAGCCAGGTATACTACCAAATTCCCAGCTAGCATGCGAACACCGGATACCTGCAGACCCCCCGACCCTGACCGAGTAGCGCTCACCAATTCCCCTATCCGGAATGCCCCGAAGAAGGCCAAGAGAAAAGCTGCCCTGAACAGGGCTACCTCAAACCCGTCGAAGCAGATTCCGGGCAGCACCCGGAGTAAGTTCCCAAGTACCCGAACCGAGACCGGGCGCCTAGCATCCGGCGCCCTCCGGCCCCTCCGATACCCTTTGAGAGCTTGCCGAATAACAAACGCCTTCGTGAGGTCCTCCCACCCGTGGAATTTAAACCAAAAGGCCATCGCCGCCATGGTCCTATCAACCATTGCGGGGGACACACCTTTTGCCAGCAAATTAAAAGTAAACCACAGGAAGGCATCATGCAACGCTTCCACCTGCGGCCCCTGGCCCAGCCCTTCCCAGGAACGTTCCCAGGCACCCCAAACCTTACTGTATGCGGTCCAGGTGGTTGGTGCCAGCGAAGCCGTTACGAGTCCTCCAAGCATGATGCTCCGAGCTGCCACATCTCGTCTGGGCACGCCTGCCCTGTCTCCTGAGCCTCCGGAGCCACCGCCCAAAACCGGGACCACTGAAAGCGAGACAGAGCATCAGCCACTTCGTTCAAATACCCAGGCACGTGACGCGCGCGAAAAACTACATTAAGGGACATGCACAGCAAAACAAATCGCCGCAATAGCTTCACCACTGGTTTGGATGCTGCCGACTGGTTATTGACGGCGTGCACCACCGACATATTGTCAGAGAAAAAGACCACTTTGCGGTTGCGAAGCAGGTCCCCCCACAGGGCCAATGCCACCACCAACGGGAACAGCTCCAGAAAAGCCAAGTTCCGTATGAGGGGGCTTCGCCCCCACGCCTCCGGCCACCTCTGAGCACACCATCTCCCCCCGAAGTAGGCCCCGAAACCCACGCTACCCGATGCGTCGGTGAACAGCTCCAATTCGGCCGTGGACACACTCTCCTGACGGAAGAACACCGTCCCGTTAAAGTCTTGCAAAAGACCT
Organism: Pelobates cultripes; assembly: GCA_933207985.1. NCBI lineage: Eukaryota > Metazoa > Chordata > Amphibia > Anura > Pelobatidae > Pelobates > Pelobates cultripes. The sequence goes on from OW240914.1 coordinate 293,807,662, forward strand.
TCCAGACGTCCAGGTCAGCCCTCATCGAGGAAGAGACCCGAACGAAATGATGTGGAGAACCGACCCCCGCGGTGGCTGCCGACAGGCTGCGGCTGAACACCCTACCCATAGGTATCACCTTACAGGCAAAATTGAGCATCCCGATCAACGATTGTAGCTGCCTCAGGGTCACCTTACGTGCCCGCTGCACCGCGGTCACCGCACTGCGCAGTCCGCCCAACTTAGCCAGGGGCAGCCGGCATTCCCCGAGCACTGAATCTATCTCCAAACCCAGAAAGCTGAGGCACTCGGTCGGGCCCTCAGTCTTGTCCGCCGCCAATGGCACCCCAAAGTGGCCCGCCACCCACTCAACCGTCCGCAACAGGTGCAGGCAGGCGGGAGAACCCGCCGGCCCCACGCAGAGGAAGTCATCCAAATAATGCACCACCGCTTCGCTCCCTGACTCCACCCGCACCACCCATTCGAGAAAGGTACTGAACTTCTCAAAATAGGAGCACGAAATGGAGCAGCCCATCGGGAGACATAAGTCGACGAAGTAACCTCCCTCGAAGAAGCACCCCAGTAGATGGTGACAAGCCGGATGAACCGGAAGCAAGCGAAAAGCAGCTTCGATATCCACCTTGGCCAGCAAAGCCCCACGCCCGGCCCTCTTAACCAGCTCGACCGCCTGGTCGAATGATGCATAAGAGACCGAGCACAAGTTCCCATCGATATCGTCATTCACCGACGCACCCTTAGGATAGGACAGGTGATGAATGAGCCGAAACTTCCCGCTCTCCTTCTTGGGAACCACCCCTAGTGGTGACACCCTAAGGCCCTCAAGCGGCGGGGCTGAGAATGGACCCGCCATCCTGCCCAACCGCACCTCCTTACTGAGCTTTTCCCGGACGACATCCGGAAATTCCCGCACCGATTTCAGATTACGCGTACAAACCGAACCCCCCCTCGCCTGGAAGGGGATGAAGAACCCTTGTCCAAACCCCGACCTAAGCAGCTCTGCATCCCCCTGTTTACCGTAGCGGCTTAGCCAGGGTTCCATCGCGTCGAGCCTCACCGGGGTTAGGCCCCGGGGCAGAAGCTGTCCCACTGCCCCCAGCCGCGGGAGGAGCTCCGGCTCCACCCGACTTAGCTTTCTTATAGCATCTCTGGAGCCCGTGAGTCCCACCACAGCCCGCGCATTCATGCTTGAAGCGGCAGGCTGTCCCCCACTTGCACTGACCCTCATTGAACGACCAGCATAAGCCCTTCTGCAAGGCGGCCGACGAGGCGGACTGTCCCTTTGCGCCAGCCGCGTGCTGAAAGGGCTGTGCCTTCTGCGCCATCATCAGCTTCATCCAAAGGGGCAGGTCCATTTGGTCCCACCTCATCCCCGGATTGGCTGCTAAGCGCTGCCGGAACTGCTCGTCGTACCGCCACCATGCCAGCCCGCCGTAGGTGCGGTACGCTTCCCAGATCCCGTCCAAATAACAGAATAGGGAAGAGCAAGAACTCGGCGATTTCTCCCCTATCACACTGGCCAGGACGCAGAACGCCCTCAACCAGTTCCCGAAGGACTTCGGTATCTTCCGATACCGCTTCCGCTTTTCCTCTTCCTCCTTCTTTTCGTCCTTCTTGTCCTCCTCTTTGAGGTCAATGAAGTCCTCCAGAGGAAGAAGGGAGAATATCTCACAGAACTCCCCCTTCCAAATTTTTTCTTTCGCCTCCTGCTTGAGGTGCACCCCCAGCGGGCCCGCGAATGACACGTACGCGTGTTGCCTAGCTGCGTCCGACACTCCCCCCGACAATTCCGCCCGCTCGCGTCCCACCTCACCCGGACTGGCCTCCACACCCGCCCCCCCGCTGGGCGCGGTCACCACGGGAGCCCCGCTACCATGCCCCGCCTCGCCGGTCCCTCGCATCCAAACCTGACCTACGTCGTCCGAAGTGCCACCCCCCGCCCCCAATGAGTGGAGCAGTGACTGAAGTGTGTGAACTAGCGTATTAGACCCTAGAGAGCCACTGGACTCACCGGCCAAGCCCCTCGATCCGTCCGTACCCGGGGCTGCGTTGTCAACCGCTGCTTGACCTGGATGCGCAACATCCGCCGACGTCCCGCCAACCAGGGAGCCCGCCTGGTGCCTCGAAAACGTAGACGATGAACGGCTCGGAGACCTAGAATGAGGAGAAGACATCCTGGGCAGGGGGTAGTGCTCACCGGCTCCCCTCCCGTCCCGACCCAGGGAGCGCCTGCCTGCCACCAAGGCCTCCCGTCTTGCGCCACTCACCCGCTGACCCCTGTGAGCCTGCTCCCCCCCGCCCCGAGGACTCCGACTCCTACCATCAACCCTCCTCACCCTCCCCTGTCGTCCCCGCCCCAAGGACCCTGACCTAGACTCTACTGAACTTCCCGAGGGAGAGCGCCTGCGCCGGGCCCCCTTTCTCCCCCGCGCCCTGAGGGACTTCGCGTCCCTCACAGGTGACGAACCAACGCTGCCTGAGCCCGACCCGGAGCTGTCACCAGGCCCACCACCCCCTGACCCACTAGACCCGGCCTCCGAGCCCTCATAGCCCCCCCCCACCCCTGTACCCCCCCGCCCTTGTGACCGGCTCCCAGACACCCCCCGCCCCCTACGCTCAACCGCCTGCCGACCAACCCCTTCCTTACCCACCTCAACACCTACCTTCCCTACCCGACCAGCTGATCTCCCAGGCACTCCAAGGGCCCCCCCGATACCCCCAGCAACCCTAACACGGGGCCCCCCCCACTCCCCCCCACTCTGTGGCCCTGAGAGCAACTCTGAACCCCTCCAGAAGAGCCCCCCCAGATACCTGAGCCCCACTACTACTCCCACCCCAAGCCACCCGCCTACCACCCCCAGGCTGCACCCTGAAGCTGGGCCCCACGCCAAGGGGACCCCCAGGAGGGCCCCCTGCACTTGCCTGTTCCGCCCTGGGCCCGGTCCGTGCCTTTCCGGCCCGCTCTCCTCCGTCCGCCGCTCCTGCCGTTGGAAGAGCCCGCCCGGCCCGCCTGCCCGATTCCCGGCAGGGCCACCTCACCGCCTGCGCCTCATCCGGTCCCGGCGCCGCCCCGACCGGACCAGGGGGCGCGCCGTCTGCCGCCAGGGCCGCAGCCCGCCGCGAGCCCGTCTGCCGAGGCCCAGGCCGGCCGCCGGGAGGTGGTACCTCGACCGCGCGGCTTCCCGGCCTGTCGCGGCCTTCTCCCACGGCCGCAGTACCGCTGGTGGAGGGAGTCACGGGCCCCGCGCCCGGACTCAACCGCCTTGGAGGTCTCCTAGCCCGCGCCGGGCGACCGCCGCCGCCATCAGCCGTCGCCAGAAGGGGCCCCAGGTGCATCTTCGCCCAGCCTGGGCCCTGTTGCCGCGCCGCCGCCCGAATCCCATCCAGGAGCTGCTCAACCTCTTCCATGGCCCTGCAGAGGAGACAAAAAGAAAACCCTATCTAGCAGGTCAGTGAGTACCAGAGGCAACCACAAACACCGCTAGGCAGAAATTAATGTGCACAATTTTAAAATGGCTGCCTATTAAATAGCCAGCCCCCATCCCATAATCCCACAGACCTACTGGTCCCTCCTATGCCCGCCTCCTAACTCCTGTCAAGGCCCTTTTCCGCTAAGCTGCGCTCTGGCTACATGGGGCTACATAATTGTTGACGAAGAATTGGACTGCTTTTTAGGAGTGTGGGATGACAGGAATATTTGTTTAGAAAGCATCAGCAATATTTATCACGGATGTCCGTATGGTTCTTTGATTATTATTAATTTGATTTATGTCTTGATTTTCCTCACTGATGATAGCATTGTGCTGTATATAACGTTCCCTGCAAGGTGACGTTCCACAGCCAGCATGGATGGTTGCACTAAAACTCACTCTGTAAGTTTTGACATTGGGCAATAAAGTAAGTAGGTCACACACTGATCGCTTCTTAAGATTTGCAGCAGGGGCCTCCAAATTTGAAAGGCCTTAGAAAAAGCTCCGAACATGGTTATAAAAGTGTAAAATGATTTAATCAGATTTACCATCATTATAATTAGCTATGTATAGCAAATAGAATCCACAGGATTCATTATAAGTGAGCATTTGATAATAAAAGCTAGCGCCCAGGTATGCACACTTACAATTTGATTTCATTTTTTTTTTTTATGTGATTCTCATTTTATGCTAATGAGAGGGTTTTTCAGATAGTTATTAGCAGTATTGCTTATTTGCAAAAGTTCTCTTCAATCCCCTTTGTAAATATGAAAAAGACATTACGACTCAACCTTATGAATAAATCATGGAAATCTAATGGAAAAAAAACAATATGAAGTAAACTATAATAAATCACCAGTGCTGATGCTGTTGGGAGTGACTTGGTCCTTGTCACCTCTCGTCCATGTTGGCTTAATTTGCTTTGTCACAATTACTTGTATTTGCCATTTATCTAGTGTACAGAGTGGAATAAGTTGTTGCTACATAAATAAAAATTCAATATTAAATGTCATAGTGCTATGTAAACTCAAATTCATCCTCTGATTTCCTTTGTGAAATAACCATTTTAATTAACAAAACAGCCAGCAAGCAAACCAATACCTACTAAGTGTCCCTATTTATCAGGAGCAGTCTTTATTTTGGTACCAAATCGTTCTCTCTCCAACTTTTCTGTAATAGTCTTATAGCGATGACAAAGCAATACAATTCTCAATAAACTCTTTGAACTATAATAAATGTGAATGGAAACGAATTTGTGTAAATATAATACTTTCTTCTTGTCGTAATTTACATTTTCAGTTACATGCATGGTCATGGAGCCCCCATTAACATTACCCATGCTCACACCACCCAACAAATTTTAAAGGATTACTCCGACCACAATGACCATGTCTGCATTTAGAAGCGGTCATGGTAGTTATAGTCTCTATGTGCAGTGTTTCTGCTTTTGTATAGCTATTGTACAGTGCTGTGAAATTTGTTGGTGCTTTATGAATAATAATAATAATAATACAAAGATGTTTGCACTTTTGTGCTGGTGGCTTGTTATCTTGTTACACCCCTGGCACGCTTGACTTAAAGGAACACTATATCGCCAGGAAAACAAACCTGTTATCCTGGGACTATAGGATTAATAGGTCCCTCCCTCGGAGCCCCCCTCCCGCTGACCTGAAGGGGTTAAAACCCCTTCAGCCCCTTACCTTAATCCAGCGCCGGTCTCCCTTGGCACTGTTGAACTCTCCTTCGCACGCACATTCAAATTGCCTGTAGGAAAGCATTACTCAATGCTTTCCTATGGACGTCCAGCATCATCAATCATCAATCGCACAAGTGGCCTCTAGTGACTATCAGGGAGACAGCCTCTGAAACTGCTATGTTTTCAGCTGCAGGGTTAAAACTAGGGGGACATGGCACCCAGACCACTTCATTGAGCTGAAGTGGTCTGGGTGCCTATAGTGGTCCTTTAAGCAGCCCGTTGCAACTTGCAGACACTGTTGCAGACTGCCTTATATAAGTTTTGGGCAAACATTACATGTGTTGTCAGCACACTGCCTACAGATATAATTAGCTTCTTCCTTGCAGGCAGCACCTACATGGGGAAGTGTCTATTAGGGATCTGCATGAGCAAAATATTCGGGGGGCCCTAAATACCAATATGGGACAACGACCTATTGTCCTCCCCCCCCGGTACCCATCCCTGAGTGGTGGGTGGGGGCCTTAAATACTAATATGGGGGGTGACCTATTGTCCTCCCCCTGGTCCCCACCCCTGGGGTGGTGGGTGGGGGCCATAAATACTAATATGGAGTACCTATTGTCCTACCCCCTGGCCCACACCCCTGAGCGGCGTGTGGGGCCCTAAAGTAGAATAAAGGGGGGGACCTATTGTCCTCCCCCCAACCCCCACCCCTGAGCGGTGGGTGGGGGCCCTAAATACCAATATGGGGGGGAACCTATTGTCCTTCCCCCGACCCCCATCCCTGAGCGTCGGGTGGGGGCCCTAAATAAAAATGTTACCCCCCCAGGTGACTAGGGGTCCCCAAACCCCTACTCACCCCCTTCCCAAAAAAAACTTAATAAACCCCTACCTACTCCCCTCACCCTAAAAATAGTGAGGGGGGGGACAATAACTAAGTACCTGTAAAAAAGAAATAAAACTTACCATTTGATGTCTTCTTTTTTCTAAAATCTTCTTTTGTCAGCCCCAAAAAAGGCCAAATAAAAAAAACATAATACCCGTCGCAAAAAAAAAACAGAGCTAAAAAAAAAAATCAGACGGAAAAAAAACCCCCAGACGCTGAAAAAGTAATTCATCATCACCCATAGAGGGCTTCACCCATTGAGGGTTTTCTTTTATCTCTCTCTCTCCATCCGCTTACTAAATTAGAGCGTAGACATGCATTCCAAGATGGTTAAACCGTCCAATCAAATGCTTCTCTATGAGAAGCATTTGTGTAAAAAATCTAGTTTTATTATGTTATTATTCAAAATGCAATAAGGAGAGAGCACGTTACAGTGTCAGACAACAGAGGCAGTAAAACATTTACTGTAAAACATTTGAAACCTATACGTAACTATTAGGTACGACACTTCATAGCATGGTAAAACAGAACCTATGTAGGCAAAAAAAAACAACGTCCTGCAGGAGCATTAATTGTGTGTGTTTTTCTGTAATACCATAGAACAGAACATAAGAGAAGTACAGATAAAGGCTAAAGGATGAACAGAGCGTTAAGTGAAAACAGTCTTCAGCATGGAATACATGCGCAAGGTATCATTTTTTCCACTATCTAGCACTTTAAAATGCAAAATACAACTTGTTAATTGCTAAAGAACGTATGTATAATGTCATTGTATGTAATGTAAGCGAAGGTGAACGGGAGGACCAGTTACATGTCATAGATAATGTTAATCAAACAAAGTTAGAGAACCTTAATAATCAAAATCTTGGAAAAAAACAAAACAACACTCTACACCAGTGGTTCCCACACTTTTTAGGTTCAAGGCTCCCTTAATATTTCAGTATTTCTCCAAGTCACCCCAAGTCTAAATTTCTAGGTTGCGTATCTGTACAGCGCTGCGCTATAGTGTAATGTACAGTGTTGGTATTTGAAAGGTTGCTTGTATATAGTTAGAATGTTTTAATACAGGGGTGTGTTTGTATAATGTTTGCATTTGATTGCAGGGGTGTGTCTGAATGTAATGTTTAGTTTTAAATGCGGATGTACATTTGTGTGAAGTATTTGTGTTTGAGTGAAGAGATGTGTTTGTATATTTTTTTTTAGTTTGAATGCAGGGTGTTAAGACACTCTCAGCTTAAATGAGTGAAACCGCCGTTTAGGTGATCTTCCCCCTTTGAGACACCGGCTCTGCTGCTGTGGACCGCCAAACTCCCGAATGGAGTGTAAGGGAATACTTCAAACTCCCGAACAAAGAATCAGCCGAACTCCTTCTCCACTAGAATAGGCAAAATAACACCTCCAAGTATCAATCCCCCCAAACACGAGACCAAGCTCCGTCTTGAGGGTAAAACAGGAATCTCGTTTAATGAGGACTACCTGCCCCATATTTATGCAGGTCTCCCACCTGGTGGAGACTCCCCTAGGGGACCAGATGGGAGACTGGGACAATTGAAGTACAGTGGCCAATCACAGTGGCTCAGGCATAAACACTCCCCTTTGTACAGGTAAATCCCTCCTCTCTATGCTGGAGATAATTGGGAAGAAATCCAATTATCTCTAGGGATAGAGGCAAATCGCCATTTTACATAGCATAATAAAAACACATAAAAATCAATAACTATAAAACTACCGAATGCTTTTAGTTCGAGTAACATATCCCCAGATAGCCTGGGTCTGAGCGCACATAACTACCGAATAGCGCTCAGACCCAATGCACACAGTTCAATCGCCATGGAGTCAAAGTCTTTCACACTGTTCTTTCGGTATACGATTGACTCCATGGGATGACTATCTGGGTTAAGTCCATTTGTGTAATAAAAGTCCTGAACGGACTGGCGTTTGCATGCCCACGGATAAGAAGGGCGGTCGGCAGTTTCAGTGGTGTTCGTTAGATAACGTGTCCGTTTTTAGTTCCATAGTTTGAGTGCCGAACACCGCTGTGCATTTGCGTGTTTAAAATGGCAGCCGCCTCATGGTCGACATGCGAACGACGACCACCCTGCATGCAGTTCTAATCAAGAGGTGTCTGCAGTTAACCACAACGTTCTAATTGAGACCAATAGGTTAACTAGCAGCACACTTCTCCTCTGGGTGGCCGTCCGTTTGATAGTTTTATTCGGTACATTCTGAAACAGACGAACAGGGGTGTACGGGCAGGTAATTCCATGAAAGAATAGCAATTAGGTGAACCAGCAGAAAGAACTTAGACAGATGGATCTGTCACACAGGGGTTTGTGTATGTAATATTATTGTTAGATTGCAGGAGTGTGCTTGTATGTTGTGCTGGTGTTTAACTGCTTGGATGTTTGCACATACACTACCACATACATACATGCAGACATACATACATACATACTCTGTTAAAAGTGAGCATAATTATTACCACCTATACTATTATTTCAGTTTATACAATTCTACACAATTGGTCCTGTCTCTCTCTTATTATATATCCCTGGAGGAATATCGCTTGGATCAAAGGGGTGTGTTTGCTGCGGCATAAAGGATCTATTTACGGAGCCAATACCATATAGGCTTCCGTCCATGTGAATGGTTTCAGTCATTTATTAACATCACCCTTTTGTATTTGGGAACCGTCTGCACTATTTTTTCAGTTTTTTGTTTCCTTTTGTATGTATATTCAAGCATAAACATTCAAGATTGTCACTGTACCAAAGGGGTGAGTGTATCCCTTTATTGTTCACACTGTAATAGCGCTCCACTTGTTTGGTATAACATTTATACCTTCTTTTTCTTGTATACATACATACTTACACAGATATTCATGCACATTAAAACACAGATGCATATAAATACACCGACACATACACACAAATTGATATAGACACCGACACATGCACACATATAGATACACACAGACACATACACACACATAGATACACGTCAACATATGCACACATGCACCTTGACACATAAACATTTATACATGTCCACACCATGAAACAGATACACACACTGACATACAAACATACCCTGACACACTGACGCACATACACAGATGTGTGCGCAGACACACAAGCACACTGGCATATATATACACACACACACACACACACACAAATGCACACTCTGACAAACACACACTCACAAACACCCTGACACACACACACTATTACTCACTCACACACACTCATACACTCACACACCCATACTCACACACTCATACACACAAACTCATACTCACACACACTCAAACTCATACACATTCAAAATCATACACACACATACAAGTGATTTCTTTTTTTATATCTCCAGCCACCCTCCTTTCAGCTTACCTTATGTGTCAGGATGGTGGCTTGGAGTCCTGCTGCTGTGGGAGTGAGAGGTCTGGAGCTCTTCATGCTCCTCTCTCCTCATGTTGTGGCTGCCTCCTCCTGCTACTGCTGCCCTGCATGATCCTGGGAGGAAGTGACAGGCTGTCATTTCCTCCCAGCCGGCTGACATTACAGGGATCCGGTTGGGGTCTTTAAGGACCGCGGCACCCGACCGGGCCCCTGTTCAGCAGTAATGTTTCCCCTGTGCTGTAATCACACCGGGGAAACATTCTGCGGCACCCCTGTATGCACGTCGCGGCGGCCCACACAGTTTGGGAACCGCTGCTCTACACCATTATCATGTCAAATCCCCAAAAAAGATGTGTTTGAGAAAAAGGAGTGAGGCCTATTACGTCAACCCATGCTCGGGAGACTGCAGGATTTTTCCCAATGACTCCATGGATCTTGTACCAGGCATGTGTGACAAAATGTCAAACAAAAAAAACAACACAAAACAATTCCATTGAAACATTGGGAGATGTGGAATCTGACTTGTAAAATTTAGGTTAAAACTATGCAACTTTTGTTATTTGCAATTGAATGTTGCAATTCAGGTGGCTGCTTAGTCAACTGACCACTATATAATTTTTAAAAAATATATATTTTTATTGAAAGATTAGTGAAGATACACTTACAAAGCTATATATCCTTGACATTTTAAATAAACTGAAGTAATACATAAGCAGTAAGTTGCCTGATAATTTGTACTACATAAGAAAGAAAATTGAAAACAGCATACGACTTATCTTCAGAGTCAAAACATCATTCCTCAAAAACATTATTCGCAAAAAAATAATAATTTATAAATTGACTTCTGGTGCTTAACATAATCAATAGGTCTGTTTATTGCTTTTAAAGGATTCTATAGACACCCAGACAGCTTCATTTCAATGAAGTGGTCTGGGTGCCATACCACTATCCCCACTTCACCCTACCCTCCCCCCCCACGCTTTAACCCTGCAGGTGTAAACACTGTTGTGCGGAAACAGCAATGTTTTCATAGCAGGTTTAACATGCCTATTGTGGCTATCATACTGACAGCTACTATGGGTGCTTCTGTGAAACAGTAAAGCTCCACGAGTTCAATCAGATGGTCTCAGACATATCATGTGATTGGCTCAGCATTTTTCTGCACATGCGCACAAGCCTCCCAATGTTTTCCTCTGGGAAAGCATTGTATTGACTGAGATCATCGATCTCTGTGATCTCAGTCAAATAGGCGGAGCTTACCTAAGAAATTCTTAACATATTATCAAACTACAGATTGTGATCATGACCTATGAATGCTAATTGTTATATAAACTGTACCATTCTAGATGACCCACTGTTAAAAAGCATGTTTTTCTTTCTAAAAAACAGGTGTCTATTACAGTATATGTATCACCATGCAGAGCGCCAAAAAAGAGGATAGCCCACCAATTGCCATATGAGTGGTACTACAATAAAAACAGTATTTACTAATACATCGGATTTAATATATTCCTACTAAGATTTTTTCATGTCTTTTCGGTGCATGCTTCATACACAGCAGGTGGCATATTTATTGTTCTTTTCTCTCGTTGAACATTTAATTTTTCTGTGGTTTGGGAAATGCCAGATATGTTTTGTGCATCATTATGAGGATAATATGAACCTAAAGAAACACTGCTGATCAATATTGGTGATTGATTGGTCTATATATTTAGACTCTGCTACATGCTATCCTGTTATCACAGTTTGTTTCTTAATGATTCAACGTTGGATTTTTAACCTCGTACAATGTCTTAGTCATAAATGTTACTGTACATACTTAGCAAATCTACAATTATTTAATATGATACATTTCTCCTTATATTGTATTTAAAGGGACACTTTAGTCACCAAAACAACTTCAGCTTAATGAAGCAGTTATGGTGTATAGATCATACCTCTGAAGTCTCACTGCTCAATTCTCTGCCATTTAGGAGTTAAACCAATTTTGTTTCAGTTTATGCAGCCCTAGCAACACCTCCCCTGGCTGGAACTGACACAGACTTCATAAAAAAAATTGTTTAATGTTACTTTAGAAGTTTTTATCTCCTACACTGTAAATTGAGCTTTAATTACATACAGGAGGCTCCTGCAGGGTCTAGCAAACTATTAACAGAGCAGGAGATAACAAATTCTAAATTAAACTGAATTTGCAATAAAGTGTAAACATTAGATGACTCATGCAAGTTACATGCAGGGAGGTGTGGCACAGGGTGCATAAACAAAGTTATTTAACTCCTAAATGGCAGAGAATTGAGCAGCGAGACTCCTGTGGAATGAGATATACACAAAAACTGCTTAATGAACTTAAAGTTGTTTTGGTGTCTATAGTGTCCCTTTAATTCATCACCTGTCCTGTTTTTTGTTATTACTAGTTCGTTATAAAAACTGCAATAATAACACTTGCAGGGTTAGGGTGGTGGGAGTTGGCACCCAGACCACTCTAATGGGCAGAAATGGTCTGGGTGCCTGGAGTGTCCCTTTAATGTTGGCCATGATAGAAAGGTGTCAAAACACACAGTGCATCACAGTTTGCTGCGTATAGGGCTGATTAGATGCTGACCAGTCATAGTGCCCAGGATGATCCCTGTTCACTGCCGAAAATGCCTTCAATGGGGACATGAGAGTCAGAACTGGACCATAAAGCAATGGAAGAAGGCTGCCTGATGAATCATGTTTTTTTTAGATCGGGTGGATGGCTGGGTGTGTGTGTTTTGTTTACCTGGGGAACAGATTGCACCAGTATGCACTAGTGGAAGAAGGCAGACTGGCGAAGGACCAGCCCAAAGGTTTCCCAGCAGGTCATGTTTATAGCAACGGTATTCCCTGGTGTCAGTGGCCTCTTTCAATAGGATAATGCATCCTGCCACACTACAAAAATTGTTCAGCATTGGTTTGAAGAACATGACAAAGAGTTAAAAGAATTGCCTTGGCCTCCAAATTCCCCAGATCTCT
>OW240914.1:293824670-293908259 GCA_933207985.1 Pelobates cultripes
CACTAACGCAACACACACTGCATCCGCTACACTAACACACACTCTGCATCCGCTACACTAACACACACTCTGCATCCGCTACACACTAACACACTCTCTGCATTCACTACACATTAACACTGCATTCACTACACTAACACACACTCTGCATCCGCTACATACTAACACACTCTCTGCATTCACTACAAATTTACACACACTATGCATTCACTGCACTAACACACACTCTGCATTCATTGCACAAACAGTATCTAATACACACAAACACTACATCCATTACACACATTCTAATTCACTTCCACTATACACACACCACATTCAGTCCTGCATCATTGTGAGCGGACTAGGTAGGGCGTGGGCGGGCCCGCGAGGAGGGGGTGGGGGGGGCCCAGACCTTGTGCTTTGTCATGGGCCCCAAATTTTCTGATGGCGGCCCTGGTTAAATGTAATCCTATTTCAAAAAGCCTTGACGCTGGAGTACTCTGATTATACAGTAAGTAATAATACTGATCCTGAAATTGAAAGTAAGCATCATAATTGTTGACGAAGAATTGGACTGCTTTTTAGGAGTGTGGGATGACAGGAATATTTGTTTAGAAAGCATCAGCAATATTTATCACGGATGTCCGTATGGTTCTTTGATTATTATTAATTTGATTTATGTCTTGATTTTCCTCACTGATGATAGCATTGTGCTGTATATAACGTTCCCTGCAAGGTGACGTTCCACAGCCAGCATGGATGGTTGCACTAAAACTCACTCTGTAAGTTTTGACATTGGGCAATAAAGTAAGTAGGTCACACACTGATCGCTTCTTAAGATTTGCAGCAGGGGCCTCCAAATTTGAAAGGCCTTAGAAAAAGCTCCGAACATGGTTATAAAAGTGTAAAATGATTTAATCAGATTTACCATCATTATAATTAGCTATGTATAACAAATAGAATCCACAGGATTCATTATAAGTGAGCATTTGATAATAAAAGCTAGCGCCCAGGTATGCACACTTACAATTTGATTTCATTTTTTTTTTTTATGTGATTCTCATTTTATGCTAATGAGAGGGTATTTCAGATAGTTATTAGCAGTATTGCTTATTTGCAAAAGTTCTCTTCAATCCCCTTTGTAAATATGAAAAAGACATTACGACTCAACCTTATGAATAAATCATGGAAATCTAATGGAAAAAAAACAATATGAAGTAAACTATAATAAATCACCAGTGCTGATGCTGTTGGGAGTGACTTGGTCCTTGTCACCTCTCGTCCATGTTGGCTTAATTTGCTTTGTCACAATTACTTGTATTTGCCATTTATCTAGTGTACAGAGTGGAATAAGTTGTTGCTACATAAATAAAAATTCAATATTAAATGTCATAGTGCTATGTAAACTCAAATTCATCCTCTGATTTCCTTTGTGAAATAACCATTTTAATTAATAAAACAGCCAGCTAGCAAACCAATACCTACTAAGTGTCCCTATTTATCAGGAGCAGTCTTTATTTTGGGACCAAATCGTTCTCTCTCCAACTTTTCTGTAATAGTCTTATAGCGATGACAAAGCAATACAATTCTCAATAAACTCTTTGAACTATAATAAATGTGAATGGAAACGAATTTGTGTAAATATAATAGTTTCTTCTTGTCGTAATTTACATTTTCAGTTACATGCATGGTCATGGAGCCCCCATTAACATTACCCATGCTCTCACCTCCCAACACAAATCTTAAAGGATTACTCCGACCACAATGACCATGTCTGCATTTAGAAGCGGTCATGGTAGTTATAGTCTCTATGTGCAGTGTTTCTGCTTTTGTATAGCTATTATACAGTGCCGTGAAATTTGTTGGTGCTTTATGAATAATAATAATAATAATACAAAGATGTTTGCACTTTTGTGCTGGTGGCTTGTTATCTTGTTACACCCCTGGCACGCTTGACTTAAAGGAACACTATATCGCCAGGAAAACAAACCTGTTATCCTGGGACTATAGGATTAATAGGTCCCTCCCTCCCTCGGAGCCCCCCTCCCGCTGACCTGAAGGGGTTAAAACCCCTTCAGCCCCTTACCTTAATCCAGCGCCGGGCTCCCTTGGCGCTGGTGAACTCTCCTCCGCACGCACATTCAAATTGCCTGTAGGAAAGCATTACTCAATGCTTTCCTATGGACATCCAGCATCATCAATCATCAATCGCACAAGTGGCCTCTAGTGACTATCAGGGAGACAGCCTCTGAAACTGCTATGTTTTCAGCTGCAGGGTTAAAACTAGGGGGACATGGCACCCAGACCACTTCATTGAGCTGAAGTGGTCTGGGTGCCTATAGTGGTCCTTTAAGCAGCCCGTTGCAACTTGCAGACACTGTTGCAGACTGCCTTATATAAGTTTTGGGCAAACATTACATCTGTTGTCAGCACACTGCCTACAGATATAATTAGCTTCTTCCTTGCAGGCAGCACCTACATGGGGAAGTGTCTATTAGGGATCTGCATGAGCAAAATATTCGGGGGGCCCTAAATACCAATATGGGACAACGACCTATTGTCCTCCCCCCCCGGTACCCATCCCTGAGTGGTGGGTGGGGGCCTTAAATACTAATATGGGGGGTGACCTATTGTCCTCCCCCTGGTCCCCACCCCTGAGTGGCAATTGGGGGCCATAAATACTAATATGGGGTACCTATTGTCCTACCCCCTGGCCCACACCCCTGAGCGGCGTGTGGGGCCCTAAAGTAGAATAAAGGGGGGGACCTATTGTCCTCCCCCCCACCCCCACCCCTGAGCGGCGGGTGGGGGCCCTAAATACCAATATGGGGGGGAACCTATTGTCCTTCCCCCGACCCCCATCCCTGAGCGTCGGGTGGGGGCCCTAAATAAAAATGTTACCCCCCCCAGGTGACTAGGGGTCCCCAAACCCCTACTCACCCCCTTCCCAAAAAAAACTTAATAAACCCCTACCTACTCCCCTCACCCTAAAAATAGTGAGGGGGGGACAATAACTAAGTACCTGTAAAAAAGAAATAAAACTTACCATTTGATGTCTTCTTTTTTCTAAAATCTTCTTTTGTCAGCCCCAAAAAAGGCCAAATAAAAAAAACATAATACCCGTCGCAAAAAAAAAAAACAGAGCAAAAAAAAAAATCAGACGAAAAAAAAAAACCCAGACGCTGAAAAAGTAATTCATCATCACCCATAGAGGGCTTCACCCATAGAGGGTTTTCTTTTATCTCTCTCTCTCCATCCGCTTACTAAATTAGAGCGTAGACATGCATTCCAAGATGGTTAAACCGTCCAATCAAATGCTTCTCTATGAGAAGCATTTGTGTAAAAAATCTAGTTTTATTATGTTATTATTCAAAATGCAATAAGGAGAGAGCACGTTACAGTGTCAGACAACAGAGGCAGTAAAACATTTACTGTAAAACATTTGAAACCTATACGTAACTATTAGGTACGACACTTCATAGCAGAACCTATGTAGGCAAAAAAAAAAAACGTCCTGCAGGAGCATTAATTGTGTGTGTTTTTCTGTAATACCATAGAACAGAACATAAGAGAAGTACAGATAAAGGCTAAAGGATGAACAGAGCGTTAACTGAAAACAGTCTTCAGCATGGAATACATGCTCAAGGTATCATTTTTTCCACTATCTAGCACTTTAAAATGCAAAATACAACTTGTTAATTGCTAAAGAACGTATGTATAATGTCATTGTATGTAATGTAAGCGAAGGTGAACGGGTGGACCAGTTACATGTCATAGATAATGTTAATCAAACAAAGTTAGAGAACCTTAATAATCAAAAGCTTGGAAAAAACAAAACAACACTCTACACCAGTGGTTCCCACACTTTTTAGGTTCAAGGCTCCCTTAATATTTCAGTATTTCTCCAAGTCACCCCAAGTCAAAATTTTCTGTACAGCGCTGCGCTATAGTGTAATGTACAGTGTTGGTATTTGAAAGGTTGCTTGTATATAGTTAGAATGTTTTAATACAAGGGTGTGTTTGTATAATGTTTGCATTTGATTGCAGGGGTGTGTCTGAATGTAATGTTTAGTTTTAAATGCGGATGTACATTTGTGTGAAGTATTTGTGTTTAAGTGAAGAGATGTGTTTGTATATTTTTTTACAAGACACTCTCAGCTTAAATGAGTGAAACCGCCGTTTAGGTGATCTTCCCCCTTTGAGACACCGGCTCTGCTGCTGTGGACCGCCAAACTCCCGAATGGAGTGTAAGGAAATACTTCAAACTCCCGAACAAAGAATCAGTATCAATCCCCCCAAACACGAGACCAAGCTCCGTCTTGAGGGTAAAACAAGAATCTTGTTTAATGAGGACTACCTGCCCGGTATTTATGCAGGTCTCCCACCTGGTGGACACTCCCCTAGGGGACCAGATGGGAGACTGGGACAATTGAAGTACAGTGGCCAATCACAGTGGCTCAGGCATAAAACTCCCCTTTGTACAGGTAATTCCCTCCTCTCTATGCTGGAGATAATTGGGAAGAAATCCAATTATCTCTAGGGATAGAGGCAAATCGCCATTTTACATAGCATAATAAAAACACATAAAAATCAATAACTATAAAACTACCGAATGCTTTTAGTTCGAGTAACGTATCCCCAGATAGCCTGGGTCTGAGCGCACATAACTACCGAATAGCGCTCAGACACATAATGCACACAGTTCAATCGCCATGGAGTCAAAGTCTTTCACACTGTTCTTTCGGTATACGATTGACTCCATGGGATGACTATCTGGGTTAAGTCCATTCGTGTAATAAAAGTCCTGAACGGACTGGCGTTTGCATGCCCACGGATAAGAAGGGCGGTCAGCAGTTTCAGTGGTGATCGTTAGATAACGTGTCCGTTTTTAGTTCCATAGTTTGAGTGCCGAACACCGCTGTGCATTCGCGTGTTTAAAATGGCAGCCGCCTCGTGGTCGACATGCGAACGACGACCACCCTGCATACAGTTCTAATCAAGAGGTGTCTGCAGTTAACCACAACGTTCTAATTGAGGCCAATAGGTTAACCAGCAGCACACTTCTCCTCTGGGTGGCCGTCCGTTTGATAGTTTTATTCGGTACATTCTGAAACAGACGAACAGGGGTGTACGGGCAGGTAATTCCATGAAAGAATAGCAATTAGGTGAACCAGCAGAATGAACTTAGACAGATGGATCTGTCACACAGGGGTTTGTGTATGTAATATTATTGTTAGATTGCAGGAGTGTGCTTGTATGTTGTGCTGGTGTTTAACTGCTTGGATGTTTGCACATACACTACCACATACATACATGCAGACATACATACATACATACTCTGTTAAAAGTGAGCATAATTATTACCACCTATACTATTATTTCAGTTTATACAATTCTACACAATTGGTCCTGTCTCTCTCTTATTATATATCCCTGGAGGAATATCGCTTGGATCAAAGGGGTGTGTTTGCTGCGCAAAAGGCATAAAGGATCTATTTACGGAGCCAATACCATATAGGCTCCCGTCCATGTGAATGGTTTCAGTCATTTATTAACATCACCCTTTTGTATTTGGGAACCGTCTGCACTATTTTTTCTGTTTTTTGTTTCCTTTTGTATGTATATTCAAGCATAAACATTCAAGATTTTCACTGTACCAAAGGGCTGAGTTTATCCCTTTATTGTTCACACTGTAATAGCGCTCCACTTGTTTGGTATAACATTTATACCTTCTTTTTCTTGTATACATACATACTTACACAGATATTCATGCACATTAAAACACAGATGCATATAAATACACCGACACATACACACAAATTGATATAGACACCGACACATGCACACATATAGATACACACAGACACATACACACACATAGATACACATCAACATATGCACACATGCACCTTGACACATAAACATTTATACATGCCCACACCATGAAACAGATACACACACTGACATACAAACATACCCTGACACACTGACTCACATACACAGATGTGTGCGCAGACACACAAGCACACTGGCATATATATACACACACACAAACACACACACACACTCACACATGCACACTCTGACAAAAACACACTCACAAACACCCTGACACACACACACTATTACTCACTCACACACACTCATACACTCACACACACACCCATACTCACACACTCATACACACAAACTCATACTCACACACACTCAAACTCATACACATTCAAAATCATACACACACATACAAGTGATTTCTTTTTTTATATCTCCAGCCACCCTCCTTTCAGCTTACCTTATGTGTCAGGATGGTGGCTTGGAGTCCTGCTGCTGTGGGAGTGAGAGGTCTGGAGCTCCTCATGCTCCTCTCTCCTCACGTTGTGGCTGCCTCCTCCTGCGCTGCTGCCCTGCAGGATCCTGGGAGGAAGTGACAGGCTGTCATTTCCATCCAGCCGGCTGACATTACAGGGATCCGGTTGGGGTCTTTAAGGACCGCGGCACCCGACCGGGCCCCTGTTCAGCAGTAATGTTTCCCCGGTGCTGTGATCATAGTACCGGGGAAACATTCTGCGGCACCCCTGTATGCACGTCGCGGCGGCCCACACAGTTTGGGAACCGCTGCTCTACACCATTATCATGTCAAATCCCCAACAAAGATGTGTTTGAGAAAAAGGAGTGAGGCCTATTACGTCAACCCATGCTCGGGAGACTGCAGGATTTTTCCCAATGCCTCCATGGATCTTGCACCAGGCATGTGTGACAAAATGTCAAACAAAAAAAACAACACAAAACAATTCCATTGAAACATTGGGAGATGTGGAATCTGACTTGTAAAATTTAGGTTAAAACTATGCTGAATATGATTTTGTTCGCAACTTTTGTTATTTGCAATTGAATGTTGCAATTCAGGTGGCTGTTTAGTCAACTGGCCACTATATAATTTTTAAAAAATATATATTTTTATTGAAAGATTAGTGAAGATACACTTACAAAGCTATATATCCTTGACATTTTAAATAAACTGAAATAATACATAAGCAGTAAGTTGCCTGATAATTTGTACTACATAAGAAAGAAAATTGAAAACAGCATACGACTTATCTTCAGAGTCAAAACATCATTCCTCAAAAACATTATTCGCAAAAAAATAATAATTTATAAATTGACTTCTGGTGCTTAACATAATCAATAGGTCTGTTTATTGCTTTTAAAGGATTCTATAGACACCCAGACAGCTTCATTTCAATGAAGTGGTCTGGGTGCCATACCCCTATCCCCACTTCACCCTACCCTCCCTCCCCACGCTTTAACCCTGCAGGTGTAAACACTGTTGTGCGGAAACAGCAATGTTTTCATAGCAGGTTTAACATGCCTATTGTGGCTATCATACTGACAGCTACTATGGGTGCTTCTGTGAAACAGTAAAGCTCCACGAGTTCAATCAGATGGTCTCTTTTCTGCACATGCGCACAAGCCTCCCAATGCTTTCCTCTGGGAAAGCATTGTATTGACTGAGATCATCGATCTCTGTGATCTCAGTCAAATAGGCGGAGCTTACCTAAGAAATTCTTAACATATTATCAAACTACAGATTGTGATCATGGCCTATGAATGCTAATTGTTATATAAACTGTACCATTCTAGATGACCCACTGTTAAAAAGCATGTTTTTCTTTCTAAAAAACAGGTGTCTATTACAGTATAGGTATCACCATGCAGAGCGCCAAAAAAGAGGATAGCCCACCAATTGCCATATGAGTGGTACTACAATAAAAACAGTATTTACTAATACATCGGATTTAATATATTCCTACTAAGATTTTTTCATGTCTTTTCGGTACATGCTTCATACACAGCAGGTGGCATATTTATTGTTCTTTTCTCTCGTTGAACATTTAATTTTTCTGTGGTTTGGGAAATGCCAGATATGTTTTGTGCATCATTATGAGGATAATATGAACCTAAAGAAACACTGCTGATCAATATTGGTGATTGATTGGTCTATATACTTTGACTCTGCTACATGCTATCCTGTTATCACAGTTTGTTTCTTAATGATTCAACGTTGGACTTTTAACCTCGTACAATGTCTTAGTCATAAATGTTACTGTACATACTAAGCAAATCTACAATTATTTAATATGATACATTTCTCCTTATATTGTATTTAAAGGGACACTATAGTCACCAAAACAACTTCAGCTTAATGAAGCAGTTATGGTGTACAGATCATACCTCTGAAGTCTCACTGCTCAATTCTCTGCCATTTAGGAGTTAAACCAATTTTGTTTCAGTTTATGCAGCCCTAGCAACACCTCCCCTGGCTGGAACTGACACAGACTGCATAAAAAAAAATTGTTTAATGTTACTTAAGAAGTTTTTATCTCCTACACTGTAAATTGAGCTTTAATTACATACAGGAGGCTCCTGCAGGGTCTAGCAAACTATTAACAGAGCAGGAGATAACAAATTCTAAATTAAACTGAATTTGCAATAAAGTGTAAACATTAGATGACTCATGCAAGTTACATGCAGGGAGGTGTGGCACAGGGTGCATAAACAAAGTTATTTAACTCCTAAATGGCAGAGAATTGAGCAGCGAGACTCCTGTGGAATGAGATATACACAAAAACTGCTTAATGAACCTCAAGTTGTTTTGGTGTCTATAGTGTCCCTTTAATTCATCACCTGTCCTGTTTTTTGTTATTACTAGTTCGTTATAAAAACTGCAATAATTACACCTGCAGGGTTAGGGTGGTGGGAGTTGGCACCCAGACCACTCCAATGGGCAGAAATGGTCTGGGTGCCTGGAGTGTCCCTTTAATGTTGGCCATGATAGAAAGGTGTCAAAACACACAGTGCATCACAGTTTGCTGCGTATAGGGCTGATTAGATGCTGACCAGTCATAGTGCCCAGGATGATCCCTGTTCACTGCCGAAAATGCCTTCAATGGGGACATGAGAGTCAGAACTGGACCATAAAGCAATGGAGCCAAGTGTTAGTGTTAGTTTTTGTGTCAGTGTGTGTGTTAGTGAGTGTGTTAGTTTGTGTGCGTCTGTTAGTGAGTGTGTGTTTTGTAAGTGAGTGTGTATGTGTCTGTCTGTCAGTGAGTGTGACTGTATGTCTGTCACCGAGTGTGTGTCTGTCAGTAAATGTGTGTGTCTGTTAGCTAGTGTGTATGCGTCTGTTCGTGAGAGAGTGTGTGTGTGTGTCTGTTAGCTAGTGTGTATGCGTCTGTTCGTGAGAGTGTGTCCTCAGCACTTACCTTTCTCCAGCGCCAGACTCCCTTGGCGCTGGGGATCCCTCTGCCCCGATCTGCTCTCAGCTCCGAATGCGCGCGCATTCAAACCGCCCATAGGAAAGCATTACTCAATGCTTTCCTATGAACATTCAGTGTCTTCTCAATGTCTTGTCAATGTCTTTTTCTGAAACTGCTATGTTTATAAAAAAATGGGTTAATCCTAGAGGGACCTGGCACCCAGACCACTTCATTAAGCTGAAGTGGTCTGGGTGCCTAGAGTGGTCCTTTAAGTAGACAACAAGACGTTAATATTTTATTAAGATAACTATAGTACATTCATTAATAATATTACATATACTACTTCTTAGGAAACAAACTTCCACCAGCTAGTTTACATAATACATCACTAGTTCCATTTACCTTTTTTCTTGGTTTTATTTCAAGAGTAGATGTGTTATTTCACTGTCCTTGCTAGGTTGGCACTGCTGAAAAGGAAACGAATATGAAGCAAAGTCAGAATGTCAGACACCAGTTTAAACAAGGATCAAAGAAATGCAATGTCAATTATTTAGTTTTTAATGTATATTACAAACCATTCTCCCATCCTTAAAGGGAATTTGTCATGCCGAGCTAACCTTTCTTCTATCGATTCCTCTTCTTTTATTCTCTTAGTATCTGGTTTTCATTTCTTACTTTTTTCTCATAAAATACTTAAAGTTTTAAATAAGTATTTTTTTACTCTGTTTTAGTTAAGCTCCACTTCCTTTGTCAAGATTTGGCAAGTCCCATTTCCTAAAACTCACCTGTCCGTCATGTGCCTTATCTCAGTTCTCACGATTCTCTCTAGTCCTCATAGGATCCGCACATGCCCATCACCCAGAAGCAAAGACGACTGTACTCGGCACGTTTGGACAGCAAGCACACCGTATGAGTGTGTGTCTGCTAAATGTCATTGCCAGGCTCCAGAACATGGATCTACAATGGATTTACAATCAACTGTAAAAAAGTATGCTAAAAAAGCATATGAACAATAAAAAAATATATACATTTGGGGGACTTTAGGAAACAGAATGTCAGTGGAAAACCTAAAAACAAAATTAGTTAGGTCATGACAGAGGTGCTTTAAAGGAACATTATAGACACTCAGACCACTTGATCTCAGAGACCATCTGATTGGTGCAACTTAGTGTTTTGCTGAAAATGCACACTAGCCTCCCAGTGCTTTTCAATAGAAAATCATTGGATTGGCTGAGATCAACTATTCTAGGCCCAAATATATCTGTACCTCTGTTGTATCATAATGTCCCTCTTTCTTTGGAGATCCATATTGTTGATGTGTCTGTGTAAAAAAGAGCTCACAGTAATGTCTAGACCAGGGGTGGGTATTCTTTAATCTGCCAAGGACCATTTGGATATTTAAAACACCATTAACACAGCAATACAACATTATCAACTTAAAAATTAACCTGCTGTATGGTTAAACATTTAATTAATTGATGATGTTGCTACTCTCAGTGTGTGTGTGTGTGTGTGATGGGTGTAGTGTGTGTGAAAGAGGTGCAGTGTGTGTGAGGGCTGCAGTGTGTGTGGTGTGCAGTGTGTGTGCAGGGTGCAGAGTGTGTGTGAGAGGGATGCAGTGTGTGTGAGGGGTGCAGTGTGTGTGTGTGTGGGGTGCAGTGTGTGTGAGCACTGCAGTGTGTTTATGTAAGGGGTGCTGTGTGTGTGTGAGGGGGTGCAGTGTGTTTATGTGAGGTGTTCTGTTTGTGTTAGGGGTGCTGTGTGTGTGTGGGGGGTGCAGTGTGTGTGAGCACTGCAGTGTGTTTATGTGAGGGGTGCTGTGTGTGTGAGGGGGTGCAGTGTGTTTATGTGAGGAGTTCTGTTTGTGTTAGGGGTGCAGTGTGTGGGGGGTGCAGTGTATGTGTGTGAGGGGAAGCTAAAAGTGTGTGTGTGAGGGGTGCTGTGTCTGTTTGTGTTAGGGGTGCAGTGTGTGGGGGGTGCAGTGTGTATGTGTGATGGGTGCAGAGTGTGTGTATGAGGGGTGCAGAGTGTGTGAGAGGTGCAGTGTGTGTGTGAGGGGGTGCAGTGTGTTTGTGTGAGGGGTTCTGTGTGTATGGGGTGCAGTGTGTTTGGGTGAGGGGTTCTGTATGTGTGTGTGTGGAGGGGGGTTATGTGTGTGTGTGTGCATGTGGGGTGCTGTGTCTTTGCGTGTTGGGTGCTGTTGTGTATGTGTGTGTGGGGGTGCAGTGTGTGTGCATGAGGGGATGTATTGTGTTTGTGTGTGAGGGGTTCTGTATGGGGGGTGCAGTGTGTTTGTGTGAGGGGTTCTTTGCATGTGAGGGGGGTGCAGTGTGTTTGTGTGAAGGGTTCTGTGTGTGCGAGGGGGTGCAGTGTGTTTGTGTGAGGGGGTCTGTGTGTCTGTGTGAGTGAGGGTTGCAGTATGTGTGTGAGGTGGTGTAGTGTGTGTCAGGGGTCTATACTGTGGTGGGGGATCAGGGAGAAAATATATATTTTTTTACTTCAAAAGAGGAAAAAACTGTATACACCCCCCCTCCTTCTTACCTCTGGTCTGAAGGAGAGGACATTTCACTGCAATCCTTGGTGGTCCAGTGGTTTCGTGTGCACCTTAGCCTGCAGCTCCTCCGGCTGCAGGCTGACTTCACTCCTTTCTTCCTGCAACTGAGGGTTGCAGTATGTGTGTGCCCGTGGCACACAGTTTGGGAACTGCTGGTGTACAGTGAAAATGCAGGCATGCAGTGTTTGAATGAGTGCAGATGGTGTGTGAATGTCGTATTGTGTGTGTTGCTGCTGGACTCCTCTACATAACATGATTTTCTCCAAATAATAAAGTGATAATCCTATTACTTGGATCATTGTGTGCAGTCTTTATATTTCTAACGCTATAGGGTTCATTTAATGGTAAACATTAAAATGTTTACTCACTAAGCAGTAAATAGTGAATTTAAAATCAAAAATAGCCAAGCAGTGACAATATTTGAGTTGTAGAACTTTTTTTTTTTTTAAATCAGCTATTTTGGCTTAAAATTTGTAATTTACTTTTCAGTTCACTCCAACTTGCTTTTTAGTAAATACATCCTAAATTGTTACTTGGGAACTGAAACATAACGGCTATTCCAAACGTATAAATTAAAATCTCTCTCCATAACTGGTTCTCACCATTATATGAACATATCTTTATCGAGTGAGTCATGTCCCATTTTAGAGAGCTCGAGAAAACAAGAGAAATCACGTCTATCCAGCATTTCTGTGTTTTTCTAGGACAAATGTACCCTTCCAAGACTTAAAAAGATATATATTTTAAACTGATTGCTAATAGAAAATGAAAACACAGAATTTAATCAATACACCTTAAGCACACATACATAACATATGCCATTTGCAACATGTAGTGCAAATGTGTATAAGCAAAACATTCTATTATTGCAATGGTATTCTGGGCTGAAGTGATACATTTAAAGGGATCAAGAGAATAATCCATGGTTTATGGCGATTGCTCAAGTATTTAAAACTTTGTCTTCGCATGTCTGTCTCCAGTCTTGCCTTCATGAATGTTTCTTAAAGCAGTATAACAAATAGCCAGGGGCTCCTTACATTCTTTGGCATCATAGATGTATGCAGACTACATTTCCCATAATGCCCAGGCAGATTAAGGGCTGGCTGAGCATGATGAGCAAAGGTACTTCCGAAATATCCAATGCTGCTCTAAACCAGCGGTTCCCAAACTGTGTGCTGCGGTGCCCCAGGGCTATGATGATCGCACCGGGAACTGTGCTTCCCTCTCCCTGACCAGCTCTGCAGGACCAGAGGGGAGATCACAGATCTCCCTTTCCGGCCTGCTCGCAGTGTTCTGCTGGCAGCCGGCAGGGGAGGGAGAGAGGACCCGGGGGAGCTCTAACCTGCAGCTCCGCGAGGTCCTCCTCTTGCCAGCTCGAAGCGTTGCCACGGTTACCACGGCAATGCTCCTAATCTAGCGGGAGTGAACTCTAGTAGCTCCTGAGGCTGCTACAGTTCACTCTCATCATTGGAACCACCAGGGCTTCTCCACTGGACCACCAGGGATTGCAGGAAATGTCCCCCCTCCCAGGCAAACGTATGCAGGGAGGGGGGATATGAAAAGTATTATTTCAAATAAAAAAAAAAAAATATTTATATATATTTATGAATTTGCCTTCCCATCCCCATACCACACAATAACTCCCCCCATACACACAATTGCCCCCCATACACACACACACACTGCCCCATACACAAACACATTACCCCCATACACACACTGCCCCCATACACACAATTACCCCGCCATACACACAATTGCCTTCCTATACACACACACTGCCCCCCATACACACACACTGCCCCCCCATACACACAAATATGCCCCCATACACACAATTGCCCCCACACACACACACTGCCCCCTCACAAACACTGTACTCCTTACAAACACACTGTACCCCTCATACAACCTGCACCCACACACACACTGTACCCCTCACACACAAGCTGCCCCACATACACACAAACTGCACCCCTCACACACATGCACACTGCACCCCTCACACACACTACTGCCCCTATCCCCTTCTACAGCCCCTATCCCAGCAGATCCCAGGTAAGTTGTCAAACTGTTCTTAAACAGTTTTACTACTTATTTTGGGAGGGCACCAGTGGCACCATAACCACTACAAAGTGCTGTAGTGGTTATTGTGCCTGGATTGTTTCTTTAAATAATCTACCAGTGCCCCCCCAAGATTAGGTTCTGGATCTGTGCTTGAACAGCAAGCATTTCTGCCGAGCAGGGACCCAATATATGCTGCTGCGCTGTACATATGTACAACCTAGAATTTATTTAGACTTAGGCGCCTTGGAAAAATATTAAAATATTAAGGGTGCCTTGAACCTAAAAATTTTTTGAACCACTGCTATACACCATGCCTGCATTTATAGCAAAAGCAATATATACATCAATTAAATAAGAACCAGAATGGTCAAAATGAATAAAAATTATTGACTTTGCCAAAATATATGAGGTCTGCCAGGAAAATGTCCAACCATTGTTAATATTACAAGAACGGTTTGTGCGACATCAATCTAACCTGGGAGATAAGGAGAATGGACTGGAATGGGCATGCATGAACATTGACTACTTCACTGTACTAGTCAGTGGGGGTGCTAGACGCCGTTGAATGAGCATGTGTAATGTGTGGCCATTGCATTTAAAATGACTGGGCAGAGGCTCCAGGCACTCTGATAGGGGTGGCATTTTGCCGCTCCTGTCATCATCTAAAACAGGAGTTCCCAACCCATGGTGGAGGTGCAGCAGCACCACACGGGTTGGGAACCTGTGTAGAGGTCCATCGGGTGGCCCATGTGTGTATCTATGTGTGTATCTGTGTGTGTCTCTCAGTGGCGTACACATGACCCATGGGGCCCCGGTGCAAAAATTGATCTGTGGGCCCCCCCCCCGCGCGCTTACTCGGCACGGGTCGGGGGCCGCAACACATGGCGGCGGGCACCTGGTCGCAGGGCTGCGACCCCGGTATGCTGCACACACACCTAAAGGACCACTACAGACACCCAGATCACATCAGCTCAATGAAGTGGTCTGGGTGCCAGGTCCCTCTAGTTTTAACCCTGCAGCTGAAAACATAGCTGTTTCAGAGAAACTGCTATGTTTCACTGAGGGTTAATCCAGCCTCTGGTGGCTGTCTCATTGACAGCCGCTAGAAGAGATTCCGCGATTCTCACTGTGAAAAGCACAGTGAGAAGACACTGAACGTCCATAGGAAAGCATTGAGCTCCTTGTACTCCGACTGAGTACCCTCCGTTGATGGATGCTCCTAGCGCTTCCTGAGGACTCCAAGCACTGCAGCAGACACCACAACCACCGCAGACTCTGCAACCGCCGTATCTTGACTGGAGTCTCGCCGTCTTCCTTCCACCCTGGATCAGCTTCAGTCCTCCAGGACTGTGTGGAAAAGAACTCTTCCTTCCACCCTGTATGAACCTCCAGCATCCAGGACTGTGTGGTGAAGACCCCTCCTCCAAGGAGAGCGTGTCAAGAACAAGCTCTTAAAAGAGCTAAGTGACTCAAGCTCAGGGGAGCATGCAGAGCATAGCAATCCCCAGTGTGATTATAGCAGCTCCCTCCAATAATGAGACAAGGCTACGTTTAGAGGGATCAAGAAGAACTGTCAAAACCTTTATTCCCTTGGGACCAGCCAATACAGTCACCACAATAACATTGTTGTGAAACCTCAATAAAATCACAAACAGTCAAATCATATCAAGAAACACACAGTGACTTATCACAACACAATGGCACATTTTTAAAGGGGTGGGGGAGACAATATTTAACAGTAAATATCTCACCTGCCTGCAGAATTAGCAATATGCAAATCTACCCGAATATGCAAATGAACCAGTCTTGCAATTCAGGTAGTGTATATTGCTGTTGCTACCAACAGAGGGCACTAGACAAGCTCCATAGCCAAACCCACCTAGTTGGTAGCAAACCTCAGCAGTACAGGAGAGAAGGCAATACATTTCACAGTACACACACACACTATAAACAATTACATTACACACACCCTGCACCTATAATGAGTACAGGGTGACTAAAACATAAGATAAATAAAGCAGCACACATAAATAGTCTGTCTGAAGGTAGAATAGGGGCTTTAAAGGCAAATACATCAAAGAGTCATAGTCACAGGGAAGGAGGCTGGCAAGCAGGCCTCTCCAGTACCAAGTGGCGAAGGGCACTTTGTCACAGCGGTTTAAATGCGCGCGCGTGCCTCTTCCTTGGCTGCGCATGTGCATTCGGAGCTGAGAGGCGGAGGGATCCCCAGCGCCAAGGAAGTCCGGCGCTGGAGAATGGTAAATGCTGAAGACACACACTCTCACGAACAGATGCATTCACACTAGCTAACAGACACACACATTTACTGACAGAGACACACTCAGCGACAGACATACATACACACTCACAAAACATACACTTTCACTGACAAACACACACTCACTAACAGACATCAGACACACTCAGTAACAGACACACTCAGCAACAGACACACCCAATAACAGACACACTAACACTTACACACGCACTCACACACACACACACACACACTAACACACACACACTAACACTAACACACTAACACTAACACACACTAACACTAACACATGTTTTTTTTTAAATTGAATCCCCCAGCCTCCTTACCTTTTGGAGTGCTGGGGGGATTCCCTGGGGTCCAGTGGTGGTGCTGCTGGGCTCCTGGGTGGGCTGGCAGGCTGGCTGTCTGAGTGCTTCCTCTTCCGCTCCCTCGCGCGCCGCGTAGACGTCATCTTCTGGCTCCGGTGTCAGTGCGGTGCGCGAGGGAGCGGAAGAGGAAGTACTCAGGGGAGAGTGCTCCCTCGCGCGCCGGCCACCCAGATAGCCAGCCCGCCAGCCCGCTGGGGTCAGCAGGGCCAGCCTCGGGGGGCCCTGAGGTGGCCGTCTCCTGGGCCCCCCAGGAGAAGAGGCTGGCCCTGTGGGTACATACCAGGCCCCCTGGCCACCCCTGCGACCCTGGTATGTACGCCACTGGTGTCTCTGTGTGTTTGTATGTGTGTAGTGTGTGTGTGTGTATGTGTGTTTGTATGTGTGTAATATGTATGTGTGTAATGTGTGTGTGTGTCTGTGTTTGTATGTGTGTAATATGTATGTGTATCTGTGTGTTTGTATGTGTGTGTGGTGTGTGTGTCTGTGTGTGTGTGTGGTGTGTAGTGTGTGTCTGTGTGTAGTGTGTTAATCTGTGAGTTTATATGTGTGTGTATGCATATGTGTGTAGTGTATGTATCTGTGTATGTGTAGTGTATGTATTTGTGTGTAGTGTGTGTGCTTCTGAGTGTAGTGTGTGTATCTGTGTGTTTAGTGTGTTGCTTCTGTGTGTGTAGTGTGTGTATCTGTATGTGTGTAGTTTGTGTATCTGTATGTGGGTAGTGTGTGTATTGGTGTGTGTGTGTGAAATGTGTGCATCTGTGTGTGTGTAGTGTGTGTATCTGTATGTGTCAGTGTGTGTATCTGTATGTGTCAGTGTCTGTATGTGTGTCTGTATGTCTGTGTATCTGCAGGCTTATCAGTGTGTGTGTACATCTGTATCTATGTCAGTGTTTGATACATATACTGACACACATGCAGATGCACAGACACATTGATACACATGCAGATTTACAGACACACATACAGTTGCAGAGACACACTGATACATATGTAGATATACAGACACACAGATATATGCACTGCCACACATGCAGATACAAAGACAAACAGATCCAATCACTGAGACATATACCGATACAGACACACAGATACAAACACTGACACACATGCATATACACAGACACAGTGTAGAGGTAAGTGTATTGGCTGCAGTGCACACAGACACATGCTATATCCCCAGCACACACACAGACACGCTACATCACCAGCACACACTACATCCCCAGCACACATAGACACACACTACATCCCCAGCACACACAGACACATACTACATCCCCAGCACACACACAGACACACACACTTTTTCCACAGTACCCACACAGACACACACTTCATCCACAGCAAACACACTTAGAGACACTAAGAAACATTTTTTTTGTTTGGTGGGGGCAGGGGCGTACCTAGAGCATTTGGCACCC
Organism: Pelobates cultripes; assembly: GCA_933207985.1. Lineage (NCBI taxonomy): Eukaryota > Metazoa > Chordata > Amphibia > Anura > Pelobatidae > Pelobates > Pelobates cultripes. The sequence goes on from OW240914.1 coordinate 293,842,598, forward strand.
GGGGCGGATCCTGTGCTTTGCACCCCCTTGCCCTCCCCCCCCCCAAATAAAAATAAATAAACCCTGTAAAAAATGTTAAAGGTTTTCTTTTTTTTTTACAATTTGTAAACTTTGCAAAACCGCTGTCAGCCCCTCCTACAAAACCCTTGTTCTGCCCCGCCCCTCTTACAAAACCCCTGTCCTGCCCCCTTCTACAAATCCTGTACTGCCCCGTCTACAAAACCCCCGCAACCCCCTTCCACAAATCCCCTGCTTATCCCCCCTTATTAAGACTCCTGTCCCAATACAAAACCCCATGCCCCCTTCTACAAAATCCCTGCAGCCCCACACACACGTTTACTGGCAGACAGTCACACACTCAGTTACAGACAGACAGTCACACACTCAGTTACAGGCAAACAGTCACACGCACACAGACACACATGCAGTCACAGACAGTCATACATACATTGACACACACACATGACAGCAGCAGACAGTCACATGCACACAGTCACAGACAGTCACACACGGTTACAGGCCTCATCAAACAGTCACAGGCAGACAGTCACACATACATAGTCACATGCAGTCACACACACAGTTATAAGCAGACAGTTACACACACAGTCAGTTACAGGTATCCACACACAGTCATAGCCAGGCACATGCAGGCAGACACACACACACACACACACAGTTACAGGCACACAGTCACATGCAGACAGTCACACATACAGTCACAGACAGTCATGCACACAGTTACAGGCAGACAGTCACATATACATTGACACACACACACACACACGACAGCAGCAGACAGTCACATGCATACAGTCACAGACAGATATTCACACACTGTTACAGGCAACATCAAACAGTCACAGGCAGACAGTCAGGCAGACAATTACACACACAGTCAGTTACAGGTAGTCACACATAGTCATAGCCAGACAGTCACGCACACAGTTACAGATAGACAGTCACATATATAGTCACTCACAGTCACAGGCAGAAAGTAACACATACACACTTACAGACAGACACACACACACACACAGTTACAGGCAGAGAGTGACACACACAGACACAAACACACACAACGTTACAGGCAGACAGTTACACACACACATACACACACAGTTACAGGCAGACAGTTACACACAGACACATACACAGTTACAGGCAGACAGTTACACACAGACAGTCTCTCTCTCACACACACAGTCACACACACACTCTTACTTACAGACAGTGGGCTGGAGGAGGACTGGATTCCCTGAAGTCCTTCTCTGAAGCCTGTGGAGAAGCAGAGATTCCATCTTGCTGCACCTCCGAACAGCAGCGGGTAAGGGCCATATTAAGCCCCGCCCCTGCTGCCGGTTTGGCTCCGCCCCCGATTTTGCTTAGCTCCGTACCCAATTTTCCTCCGTGCGGCCAGTCCAGCAGCTGTTTGCTTGTGTGAGCTGTACTGGCCGCACGGCACCCTAACTACCATGGGGCAACTGTGCGGCCACAGCTCACACAGCCCCCTCCAGCACCCAGACCCAGGGTCTGTATGTGTGTCTGTATGTCTGTGTATCTGGTGGCACCCGGGGCCCCCTCCGCTCCCCCATTAGTCTGCCACTGGGTGGGGGGGAGGCAGAATTTCATCCTTGGACCCAGGCAGCACAATGCCTTGGTTCAGCCCTGACTGGGCGACTAGAGCAACGAATCTGCATAAAATTTTGCGTTAAGCTTGAAAATTCCTCCACGGAAACGATTCAAAAGATTCAGAAGCCTTTTGCGGACAATGCAACAAGCAGCGCTAATAAAGGCACGGCAAATGCACAAAGATGGTTGAAAATCTGTTGATCTGTTCTGGCTTTTCCCAAAACTAAAACCACCTTTAAAAGAAAAGAGATTTCAGACTGTCCATGAGATTCAGGTAAATACGACGAGGCAGCTGATAGGGATTCCAACAAAAGATTTTGAGTGTTTTGCTTCTTGTATCTTCTTCAGTAAATGTCTCTATTTTTCATATTACATGGTTGGATAATATCTGGATAGACCTCGCATATTTGTATGTATACATCTATATGTCAGCTAGAATGTATGTATGGATATGTGCTAGAATTTATCTATGAATTTGTATTTGAAAGTGTATGTCTATGTCTAGTGTGTATCTATGTACCACTGTATATGTTCTATATATTCTATATATTGTATATCTATGTGTGTATTCATGTCTCTGTATATTAATATGTTTTCTTGTGTGTAAGTGTGTCTTTGTATGTGTGTGATTGTGCTGCTTAGCTTGAAGTGCAATGCCAGTGTGAGTGGTTAGTTATTCATGTGTAGATGGATGTCGCTAATAAGATACAGATTAAGGAACAGTGCACACGCAAAATTCATTTTTAAATTTTACACGGTTATCTAAAATTTACCTATCAAAATATGCGTATTTAGTTCCACCATATGTCCATATCGTGTTAAGCCCGCCAGTACCCCTTTATCAGTGGATCTTACACTAATTTTAATGTAGGAGACAAACTAAATACTGCTAGTACTAAATGAACTAAATTGTATCCAGTTAATCTGTTGTAAGAGTTTTGGGAACACATATAATGCAAAATGAATGTGAGAAAAAACACAATTAAAAAAATTGCAGTGTCAAAACTAAACAATTAAAGTGATAGTACTTTGCTGAATATATTCACAATGCATGTCATATATCTGCTCTGTATCAAATAAAAACAATTAAACTATTAATTATTAAAGTAGCATTGCTATATAAAACCTCCTCAAATGTATACTTTCCTATGGTCACCTCCGAAGGGGCATCTAAAGCTGGAGGTTCGGCTGGTTGCTCAACCCGAAATTAATCTGGTCTAGTCTTCATAAATACATAGAAAGAAAAAGAAAAACAGGAATTGGGGGCACACCTGGAACATGCATTTTTCAGCAAGGGTGCTGCCGTTGACATCAAACTTTATACAAAATACAGATTAAGGGACAGCACACACAAAAGTCCAGTTTTACATTTTACAGGACTATTTAAAATCACCTGTCTTTAATCTGCATTTTTTTTAAATTGTGTTTTTTTTATTTTATCACGTTAACTTTACATTATACATATTTATACACCAGATTAATATACAAAATGTTTACAGTTGGTAAGACTACTTAACATGTTGTGAGATCTCCACAGTCCCTAATTTAGTGAATAGTTCTCTTTGCGTGTATTTACTAAACAACGAATGACATTGAGTTCTCAATCAGTTTTGAAAATCAAGCACAATATGTCTGAATTGGAGAATAATCAACATGTTTTTTTCTAGCTTGGCTGTTTTGGACTATGTTTATCAAGCTGATTATTAACTAACCATATCTCACTGTTTAATGGATAAATCCCATGTGGGTTTACGTGACTGTCTTTGCGGATATTGTTTAAATCAAGAGAATAGGTCATCTGTAACAAAAAGGTAGGTAATACAGATGCTGCAGGGGACTTCGATGTCTACTTTATGCTCTTAGTTAGTTTCATGTTATTAGAGCAGCTGCATTGTGTAACGGCTTCTCTTATTGACAAAAGAAGGCAGCTTTTTTCCTATAATTGGTGTTGGCATGAATTCAGACGTTTCTTCTAGGCTTAGCACAGAAGCCCTTCTTCCATACAGCAACAGAAGATTCACGTACACCTCTTCTCCGCTCCCATTTCTACCCATCCCTTCCTCCATCGCCTCCACCTGTCTGGTGTTAGAGCTCTGGAAGAGAAATCAATAGGTAAAAAGACCTGCTTGTCTTATCCCCCAAACTATTGCTGCTGTGGATCGATTAATTTCCGTGTGTTATTTATCTTCCACAGAAACAAAATGCCTCCCAGTTAAACGCACAAGATGAAAATGAAAGTTTGGAGCCATCCACACTAAGCAAAGCACTCATACATGCACACAACACGTTAAGAAACTTGGCTACAAAACACCATGGTTACACACACCACACTCAAACAAAACTGCAGGAAAGCGCTCTATCATTACACACACTAAACGACAATAACAAATGAACATAGATGACAGATATAGATATTAAAGCAAAATCGGCACTCCTACTATTGATGAATTCCAGTTCTCAGAGCCTAGGTTTTTGTTAATACGGAGGGATTGGGAATACAAAGCAGCCCTGGAAGAAATATATGCTAGCCCTATAAGTCACTGTGCCACATAGTGTGTATATATAAAATTTATGTTTATGAATTACTAAATCATCTGGGATAGCAAGACATAGCTATATTGTAAACGTTATAAAGTAATATTTAACATAACCACTAAAGTATATAGGTATTTTTCTTTTTTTTAATCCAAAATATTGGTAAGAAATGTACAGTAAGCATACCCACAAGCAGGCAGACAATTTCACTGACACTAACACACAAGATCACTGATACACAGGCTCACACACAAATCTAATTGACACACACAAGCTCACTGATGGGCTCAAACACAAAAACACAAATAGGCTCACTGACTGACAATCCTACTGACACACATAAGATTATTGACGTACACAGACAAGCTTACTAGTACACACACAACCTTAGCACAGACAAACTCACTGGTATACACACAGGTGCTTATTACATACAAGCTCACTGTCACACACGCAAATACAGGCAAGCTTAGACACATACGTGCATGTTCACTACAGAAAGGCTCACTGACACATGCATGCTCACTACAGACAAGTTCACTGACACACGCATGCTCGCTACAGACACGTTCACTGACACACACACACGCTCACTATAGACAAGCTCATTGTCACACACACACAAGCTAACTACACAGAAAAAATGGAAATTGGGGGCACACCCAAAACATGCATTTCTGAGTAGTGGTGCTGACATAAAGCCCAAAATCTCACATACAAAATACAGTTTTCAATTTTACAAGACTACTTAACATCGCCTATCTTAACAAATATGGAGATTCCCATAATATATCCACCCCCGCTGCCAGTTAACACTCTCCTGCCAGGTTATAAATCCACACTACCAGGGCCAGATTTCACATTCCCATTAGTTGCCTGTCCTGTAGGGGGTGCCTAGTTACAGCACTTATAATCTGCCTTTTTGGAGCCTAGGTGGGCTGATGAGGGAAAGAAATACTAGGAGCCTTGGACAGTGTCCATTGTAGTCTAGTCAGCCTCCTATGCTTGATATTAGACCTGCACCAACAGTTGAAGTAGTCCCAGTTCCTCCAGTGTCTGTGAGTGAGGCTAAACAGGAAGTGGAAGAGATCATTTCCCATTTGCAGTAACAGCCTCTCAAACAGAAAGTGCTGTGCAGTATGAGCAGGGACAGCATTGAGTGATGCACACTGTATATCATAGGACAGCACTGATTGATTCTCTATACAACAGTGTTGAGGGAGTGTTAGAGTACTGTGCCTATAGGCCCCTGGCATTTAAACACAGCCCTGCACATTCCAAAGTTAATTCTTTATCTCCCTCTACAGTTTAAATATCTACATTCCTCAGCTCACAGAAACACACACATACCACTATTTCAGCACACCATTCACACAGACACTAACCTCATGCACTTCACTGTTAAACAACTCACATTTAAAAATCTACAGACAAATATTTTACTAATCTCTGCTGCACTGGGCTTCTGAAGGCAATCAGTTACTGCCTGGAAAGGGAAGCTGGAATCACTGCTAAGATTTATATTAGCAACAATGAGTTTCTTCCCAGCACCCACCCATTCCCTTATTGTGCTGCTCATACACAATGGTGACCTAGTAACTCAGGGTTATAGTGAGGAGCCTGGTTCATGGGCTACAGGAGCAGCCTGGAGCAGCAGCAGACTTCACACCCAGGTCAGGAGAGCAGCCTGATTTCTGGTGGGTTGAGGGGGTGGAGCTATGAGAAGCTCCTCTGCTTCCTGCTGAAATTGGAGACATGTGGCTAATAATGTAAGTCTTCGTAGATCAGATCAAGCTTTTCAGGAACCGACTCTGGGCTCCAGCAACACCCCTGATACAAACCATTTAAGAGAGGTTTGACTTCTAACCTGGGATCTGCCTGCCACTACTACAGCTACAGAATCAGAAGATCCTGCCTTGGAGCTTCCGTTAGCTTTGAACTTAGCTAGCTAATTGGCTGAGAACTTCAGCTGATCACTCTCATCCAATTAGCTCTTCTGAGCTTAGGTGAGACAGAAAGCTTCTGTCTCTCAAGCAGCTGGTATAGAAGACTAACCCTTCACACATGCACTATATCTGCAATCTGCCTTAGATGGATAGATGGGAGACAGTGGTGGTGATTAAATGAGGAAACATAAAATGGCTAGTCGTCTAGGTTGGATTGGGGTTATACTAGTACTAGATGTTAATTATGCACATGTGACAATATACTGACCAGCTACAATATTAAAACCACTAATAGGTGAAGAGAATAACATTAATTATATCGTTAAAATGCCAACTGTCAAGGGGTGAAATATGTTAGGCATTATGTGAACAGTCAGTTCCTGAATTTCATGTGTTGGAAGCAGCAAAAATGGACACGTGAAAAAATCTAAGTGACTTTAAAAGGGCTAAAAAGTGATGGTTAGTTGACTGGATCAGAGCATCTCCTACCGCCCCCCGGTAGGCAGTGGCTAGTACCTACCAAAAATGATGCAAGGAACAATAAATGGTGAACCGGCATCAGGGTCATGTGCCCAAGGCTCATTGAAGCCTTGGGCACATGCTGTCCATTATAGAAAGGTGTCAGAACACAATGCATCGACATTTGCTGTATATAGGGATCAGTTAGAGTGCCCATGGCGACCCCTGTTTACCCCATTCAATGGGGACGTGAGTGTCAGGACTGGACCATGTAGCAGTAGGAGAAGGTTGCCTGGTCTGATGAATCACTTTTCTTTTAGATCAAGTGGGTGGGTGGCTGGGTGCATGTGTGTCATTTACCTGGTAACAAAATACACTATGGGAAGAAGGAAGGCCAGCGAACCAATGTTCTGCTGGGAAACCATGGGTCTTGGAATTCATGTGGATGATACTTTGACACGTACCACCTACCTACAGATTGTTGCAGACCAAATACACCCCTTCATGGCAATGGTATCTCAATATGGCATTGGCTTTTTTTCAGCAGGATAATGTACCCTGCTTTGCTTTGTTATGATGCAAAAAATCATAACTAGGAGGAAACTTACACTAGATAAATTAGACATGGAAATTAATAAAGAACAAAATTTTCTTATCAATCACACTAACACAGACGAATATAAAAAGATCACGGATAAAATCCAATGTGTTATAGACAAAGTAGAACAAGAGACTATACAAATCAAAAAGAGTAAATATACACGTGATAAGAATGACTACAGACGCAATGAAGTTAGGACATTTGGGAAAAATCGAAAACCAGAAAATCATAATACATATGATCAATACAGACACAATTCTTACAATCCACATCACACACGCACAAATTATCAACCAAGGGCAAACCCATTTAGGGACCATCACAATAAGAGACCTAGAGAGAGAATAGAACCTAAACCTTCCACAAGTCCCCATGGGAGAACCCACACACCCAACATGAGAACTCCTATCCAGATGGAAAAAAGAGCAAAATCAGATGAATTCTTAACAGCACAAAGCAAATTCAGACACAATCCTAGGAGAATATCCGATATTTCCACCAACAATAGATTTGAACCTCTTGAAAAAATCACAAGGGAAGAGGATTTTTGGAGTCTGAGGAACAAAGACAAACACAAATTCCTCTCACGCCAAAAATCACCAAACAAAAGACAAAGGAGCACGGAAGAAGGGGAAATAGAGGAGGCGTGGACACACAGAGGAGGAAAGAGGGACAAACACAACCCATAAAAAATCAAAAGGAGATGGAAAAAGAAGCAGGTATCTTTAACCTCACCTGCACTACATTGAACCGTACACAAATTAAATTACTACAGAAGGGTCTAAAATTTGCACCCACTAGAAATCTTAACAAATTTGAGACGTATGTAGATCTAAATAAATTTAAACGCACCTTATGTTTGAAAAAAATTTTCCAAAAAAATCCCATAACCAATAGCCTGATTAATACAGAAAAGTATACACACACGACATTAAAAGAAAAGTCCACGTTTTTTCCAAAACACTTAATCTCAGGAGAAATGACCACCTATGAGAAAATGGTGATGTCAGACATCAATAAATTAAAAAAAGCGAATCGTTACCAACAAAACCTTCAAAAAGATGAGTACAAAGTTTTAAAAAAACTACAGAAAGATAATGACATCATCATTAAACCCGCGGATAAGGGGGGGGGAATAGTCATTTTAAATGTTAAAGACTATCACACAGAATGTATGAGGCTACTTAACGACCACACAACCTACACACAACTAAAAGGAGATCCAACTATTGAAATTAAAAATAAATTTTACGATCTCATAACCAAGGGTTTACAAAAGGAGATTTTAAATAAAAAAGAATTTGAGTATCTAAACGTAACACACCCTAAGATCCCGGTGTTCTACTACCTCCCCAAGGTGCATAAAAACCCCATAGTTCCACCTGGAAGACCTATCGTCTCAGGCATCAACTCCATATCATGTAGATTTTCGGAGTATGTGGACAGATGCCTCCAGCCTATAGTGCAAGGCATCCCTAGTTACCTTAAAGACACAGGGAGCATTCTGAGACATTTACAGACCATCAAATGGGAACATGACTATTACCTAGTAACTGCTGATGTCAGCTCTCTATACACCATTATCACACACCAAAAGGGCTGTGCAGCAGTACAATTCTTTTTAGAACAATCTCAGAAATTTGAGTCAGATCAAATTGATTTTATCATTGAAGGGATACAATTAATTTTAACCAGTAATTATTTTTGGTACGATGACACTTTTTACTTACAGGCATGTGGGACGGCGATGGGCACCAGGTTCGCACCCAGCTACGCCAACCTGTTCATGGCAGACTGGGAGCGCCAACACTTACAACTTAATGAGGGCTGGGTAGGGGGCCTGGTGACCTATCGCCGTTACATAGATGACCTGTTTTTTATTTGGAAGGGCACAGAAGATACGCTACAAAGTTTTTTAAATCAATTAAATAATAATGAATGGGGCATTATTTTATCAACAAATTTTAGTAAACACACGGTTACATTTTTAGATTTGGATATTTTTATTGATGATGAAAAGATCAAGACCAAGACACACTTTAAAGATGTAGATGTGAACAGCTTTATCCACACCTCAAGCTGTCACTTTTCCCCTTGGCTAAATAGTGTACCTAAATCACAACTTATACGTATAAAAAGAAATTGCACGGACAATGACACCTTCAAGGAACAAGCAGACAAATTAATTACCGACTTGTTAGATAAGGGCTATAAAAAGGAGACCCTCAACGACACTTATACACAAGTTTTAAAAATTTCACAGAGCACTTTATTACAAGAAAAAAACAAAACACAAAATGAATGTGAGGTCAATTTACCTATTGTATGTAATTACAGCCATAACAATAAGGCATTAAGGAAAATCCTAAATAAACATTGGCCTATTTTACTTCAGGACCATGCCCTATCCCAGATTCTACCACCAAAACCCAAGATAATATTTAGGGGTGCAGCTAATTTAAACCGACTTTTGGTAAAGAACCACATTAAAAAAACTAAAACTACTACCTTCCTAAATAAAGGAAAGGGTTTTTACGGATGTGGTACTTGTCTTGCGTGTAGGAACACCAACAATAAAAAGAGACATATTAAGACTTTTAAGAACTGCAATAACAATGAGGAATTCCCTATTAAAGAACTTATAACTTGTTACTCAAACAGCGTAATATATTTATTGGAATGTCCTTGCGGTTTAAAATATGTGGGACGCAACAAACGGAATTTGCACACTAGGATTGAGGAACACACTAGAAATATAAAGAAAAAATTTGAAGGACACAGTGTATCACACCACTTCACCCTAGCCCACAATAGTGATCCCACTCAATTACTCTTTATGGGTATACAAAAGGTTAAGGGGAATTGGCGGTGAGGCGACCTTAATAAATTACTGGGACAGAGTGAGATGAGGTGGATATTCAACCTCGGGACCTTAAAGCCCCGGGGTTTGAATATAGACTTCGAACTCTGCCATTTCATTTAAATGGGTATCTCCCTTTTTTTGGGGTTCAATGGAATTTATCCATTGTAATCCACTCTACTCTTTTGTACCCTTGTTTTTCTTTTATACATTTTTCTTATTCATTTTCAATCAGTGGCATATTATTTATGCCCAAACTTATAAACATTGTGAATACCACTTAAAGAAGATTGATTTAACCACCTTTTGGGAAAATACCCAATAAGGATATCTATTCCAGCACATATGTATGTAATATCACCTTTTTAATGTATAAAAATATATGTACCATCGGCACTGTATGCACCTTTAACAATGTAAATATATTAGTCTATATGCACCACAAATTATATTTTATCACTGGGAATGTAATATCTGACATTATGCAATTTTACTGTCATTTCAATTCTGCAGCCCTTTTTGCCTTTTTTTTTTTTTCTTGGCTGGATGGCGATCACATGATTAGATGATGTCACTTCCGCCAACCACCTGGTTGAAAACAAGTACTTCCGCCAACCAATGCTGCCCATTGGTTGGTTTTTTTTTTTTGGTTTTTTTTGGCTGGATGGCGATCACATGATTAGATGACGTCACTTCCGCCAACCACCCAGTTGAAAACAAGCACTTCCGCCAACCAATGCTGCCTACCAATGAAAAAATAGACAAATAAAGGCGTCAACATCATTAACCTATTAAAGGTACACACATACACACACATTATGTGAAATTGAATCTGATTGGACAGAATGAACTTAACTCATTAAAGGGGAAGACCCAGATGACATTTAAAATGGAGGATTCAGAGGACCAACATTACAGCTGACTGAAGAAGCTCTATTTGAGAGTGAAACGCGTATTGGCCATTTTTAAAGGACTTTTATTTGAGGACTTTTATCATCTTTGTTTTTATGTTTATTTTAAACTAATAAATTCACCATTTTTATTCAAAACCTCATCCAAGTTCCTTTTGGAGCCTCCAAGGAATCCTCACAGGGGTAGTGCCATCCCCATTCAAACTGGCACAAAATCCACATACCTAGAGCCGGGATTCGTAGGCTCAGGACCAGGTGAGCACCCCATTTATTGAACACATATCTGTGCCATCTATCACCATAAGTCTACACATTGGTTTGCTTTCTTCTCTTTTTTTTCGTGTTCCTGAGAAATTCTTCAAGCCGAAGTAGGAGGGTGGTGCTACCATAACAGCACACAAGCCTTTATACGGAGCCAGTGTTTTCTATATACAGGCTCCTTGAAATGTGAGTGTAATATTCAACACAATATTATTATAATCACTGTGAAGCCATTTTTTAGTACCGTCTACACTATATTGTATTTTCTGTATTTTATGTTGACATGTACCCCATATTTTACCATTGAATGAGACTACGTTTTGGTAAGATTTATCTGTGTTTGAGCGCTCCACTTATAGGTGTAGGTCCTTGTCACTTACACCGCACCAATATCTACTAAATTTATTCAGTGGAATAGAGGATATTTCCACACTAGTGTATTGAGCTGCCTGTAAATCACTTTTTGACTCTTTTGAGCACTTTTGTTATACACACTCCTCTGTAAAAAGAGGCAACCTTTGATTGGTATTCATGGATAATGTACCCTACCACACTGAAAAGATTATCTAGGATTTTTTTTACAAAGGTTTTAAGGTGTTGCCTTTGCCTCCAAATTCCTCAGATCTCAAACCGGATAAGCATCTGTGGGATCTGCTGGAACAACAAATCCGATCAATGGAGGCCCCACCTTGCAACTTGCAGAACTTAAAGGATTCGCTGCTTATGTCTTGGTGCCAGATACAACAAGAGACATTCAGAAGTCTTGCGGAGTCCATGCCTTGATGCATCAGAGTTGTTATGGTAGCATGAGGGTTTATCGGCTCTTTTTTTCTATGGGAATAAATTATCGTGTCTTGCCAACTATATTGACAGATAATAAAGAAACCAATAAATTGGATATCCCTTGTGGGCCTTCCATTGTATAAGAAATCTGGAATGTTATAATTACCAAAAATTATGTGAGCTAAATAATCCAAGGATGTGTCCAGTTTGTGATAAGCAGATCTTCTTTTGTGATCAGAGTGTTTTAAAGTAACAGCTCAACTGGGAATTTGATTCTACAGTCTGAACATCTGAAAATGTAATATATGGTAAAAGCCATGTTTTCAAACACAGTCAAACTATGGATATGAATATTATTGCCTTACGAGAACGAGCAATAGAGAAACACTTCCCATTGTTGCTCTATTTGTGATCTCATCCACGTAACCCCAACAACCTACCTCTGGACTGTTTGTAATGAACAGGAGAGACTCGCCTTATGGGTGCGTTTTACATTGCCATTTCAGCACTTTTTCTGTGTATGCGGCCTTTTCTTACCAAATATCAATAAAAAGAGAATATAGGTTACAAACATAAGATAATAGAGTTAAAGAAATATATTTATTATATAATCTACTAGTTATTTCAATGGACACAGTTTACCCAAGATTAGTGGGAAATACATACTGAGTATCATTAATCAGACACTCTCACAAAAATCATGTACGGTTAGAATGGTTGGAGAGACAGTGTGATTATGCCATATGAAGCTGTCTCTCCAGCCCACCTTCCAACCTATCATAATTGGAGCTAAACTAAGGACAGCGGACACAAAACACTGCTAGTGCAACTCCCACCACTGGCCTATGTGTATCCTAGTTCTGCCCTAAATTAAAAAGAACCCTAGCTCTAACTTTTAAAAAAAGCATGTAATATAAAAGATGGATAACAGAGAAGAACAAATTAAGGGAACAGAACCATTGCTTTTTAAATCTAATTTTTACTGGCCCCATCCAGTGAACCTCACATCATTACTGACTTAGAAAACAGGCTTCTATAATAAATGGTTCCCATTATTTTATCAGAAAAACAGCATGACGTTTGAGGTTTTGTTCATAATAGGATCAATGCTATTTTTGTCAATTACAGAATGTTTACATTTGTGTTATATAAACACGTATGTACACAAGATGACAGCAATGCATACCAGTCAATAATAGAAAAAAATAAGGTTACTTTCCTAAGCATCAAAATGTGGTAAATGAAATGTAACTGCAACATGTAGGTCGAAAAAAGCAGGCTACTTTGAAGAATTTACCCAAATCAATGTTCTGTTTTTGTTTTACTACAGTGTGGTGTTTAGTGAGTTACACCCTGTATGTTTATTTCTACATAACACATTATTCTAAAAACAGTTCTCTGTGAGGGATTATTATTACATTTTATTCTTAACAGATAGTATGCAAAAAAAAAAAAAATATATATTATATATATATATATATATATATATATATATATATATATATATATTTGAATGCCTGGTTCCTAATTTTGGCAAGATTTTTAAGCTTTATCAAACTTTTTTTTAAAAAAGAAACACTATAGGGTTAGGGATACAAACATATTTCATGCACTATAGTGTTGGACTAGCTATTTTGGTCCTTGGCCACCCTAAGTGGAGCTAAAATGTTTTACTCTTACCCTTTCTCCATTGCCATGCTTGTCTCGCTGCTGGCAGCTGGCACTGCCTCTGCAAATTCAATGCTTTTCCATAAGAAAGCCACCCTGCTCCAATCAGCATCTCCTAATAGAGATGCATGCAGAGCATAGAGACATTGAACGTAGATGCTGCTGAAATAGGAAGCAGCTCTAGAGGCTGTCTGAGTGACTACACCTATAGGTGTTACTAGCCAGCAAAGTAAACATTGTCTTGTCTCTGAAAAGGCAGCGTTTAAACTGAAAAGTCTGAAGGGACAAGCCATAGACATCAGATCCAGTGCACTAAGCTGTAGTGGTTCTGGTGACTATAGTGCCCCTTAAAGGACCACTATAGGCACCCAGACCACTTCAGCTTAATGAAGTGGTCTGGGTGCCTGGTCCAGCTAGGATTAACCCTTTCCTCTATAAACATAGCAGTTTCAGAGAAACTTCTATGTTTATAATAGGGTTAATCCAGCCTCTAGTGGCTGTCTCATTGACAGCCGCTAGAGGCGCTTCCGCGCATCTCACTGTGATTTTCACAGTGAGAAGACGCCAGCATCAATAGGAAAGCATTGAGAATGCTTTCCTATGGACTGGCTGAATGCGCGTGCGGCTCTTGCCACGCATGTGCATTCAGCCGATGACAACGAGAAGAAGGAGAGGAGGAGGAGAGTCCCCCGCTCGGCGCTGGAAAAAGAGGTAAATTTAACCTCTTTCACCCCCTAGAGCCCGGCGGGAGGGGGGCCCTGAGGGTGGGGGGGACCTAGAGACCCTATAGTGCCAGGAAAACGAGTATGGTTTCCTGGCACTCTAGTGGTCCTTTAAAGACTTCTGCAGTGCTTTTTACCTGGACATTTTACAAAGGTTTGATTCCTGTTGATTTTCACATAAGACAGGAGCTGGTGTACATGACAATAGATTCTCCATGGATGTTTTTGCTTATTGACCTTCTTTAACTACAATATACTGGAAAAAGTAGCAGCCAGATAGAGTATAACCTGCAGATTGGGAATACTAATCTAAAGAAATGGCAGTAGGCCCGAACATTCCAGTTGCCACAAGTAGACTAAATATTTGAAATCATATTAGAAATAAATTAACTGTTTCAGCAACAGACTAATCTGAAACCAAGTGTTTCACATCTTAGTTTTGGGCCTATATTTAGAAATAGGGGTTATACTTAATGAAATGGCTTATGTATATGCATTTTTTTTTTAAGTCAAATAATGATACTTATCTCTCTTAATAAGATAGTTTGCTTAATTTTTTGTAGAGGTCCTTGCAGGAATAAACTATGGATGGTTTAATGATTCCTGGGAGCTGATTTTTTTTGGAGTCTTTGCAGGTATGGTTCCATAAGATCCTCATTTAAATATCTTTTTATGTGTCCGCTACCTAAATGTGCTCTCTTCTGTTAGACGTGGGAAAATCAGTATAAACTGATTTTGCTGTTTCATGTACCATCTCCCCCTTCATGATACCACAAAATCCTATTAATTGAGAATAAGGCATTACATCCAAAGGTCTCTAATTGCAGTAGAAAAAAAAGTTAATTATGTAGTGCAACTTTAAATGAAAATGGGCATGGATCAAACTCATGTCTAACCATGTACAGTTCATTGTGTACATCAATTTTCAAACCACTGCTTTAACTTTTAACCAAACACTCCAAGCACGTTAACCGCTACAGTTTACTGTAGTGGTTATGATTCCAGAAGCGCCCTGGCGCACAGTGTGACAACTTACATTGTCTCGCCGTGCACGTGCGGCCACAGATGTTGCTTATCTGGTTAGATCTACAGAGCTAAGATGATCAGTGCAGAACCATGCTCATTGGCTGAAGGCATTTAGCCTTAACCAAAAATGGTTTAACACCTTAAAGTAGGCATCTCACACTCTGGCCCCCCCAAATATTGGTGAGCTACAACTATCATCATTCCTTGGCTATCTAGTGTTATTGGTCATCAACTTCTGGATGGGGAACAGAGTTGGAGATCCCTGCCTCAAGCTAAGATGGCTTGAAGGGACTTCAGCCCCCAGGACAACTTCATGAGATAAAGTTGATTTCAGGGTGGAAAGTTCCGTTAAGTCTGTCTGGACATCAGAAATGTGGCTAGGGCTGTATTAACAAAGTGATTTAAATTGACCAGTGAATTGAGACTGCAGGGGCATGATGTATACACTAAGGCTGCTTCAAGTTACTTTGGTGCTTAAAGTGCCCCTTTAAATATTGCCTGATCTTATCATAATATCATAACTGCTAACTTACTGCTTACTGCTAACTTCGGAGATCATTTAAACAAAAATTTAAATTTCTGAATTTTTAACAGTTTATATTGCTGTCCTCACTTAGTTTTATTTTTTGGTTTGTGTGGGAAGTGTTGGGAGATTGGCGTTAGATCGAAGAGTCCATTTGACCTGCAGTCTGCATGACAGATGCGTGATGGAATTAGAGGGCACTGCAGGGACGTGACTGGGAATATGATGACAGGAGAACAGGCTGCATCAAACTCTTATGACAGTTGTCCTGTCATCCCCAGATGGTAGGTTATTTTGTCACCTTTCTTTCTGTTGCAATGAGAAGAGCATGCAATCCATGGTTCAGGAGTTGCTCACACATTTAACAGTTTCTATGCCAGTGAAAGAGCCACTTAATTGGTAAGATTCTTCTCAATACAAGATTATTGATGATCTTGAGATACTCAAAGTTTATTAAGTCAACTGAGTGAACGTCTCAAGGAATATGTGCATGGAAACATTTTTTGACTATTTTTGTTAATTTTTTTTAGTTAGGATTTGACTGAAAGTCTGACATAGAAATTCGGTCTACCTTAAATTCGGTGAAAATTTTCAGTGATCACCAAAATTTTGTCTACTGTTAATCTTGTTGACAACCAGTGGACAAACAGTAAATAACCCTTAGTGGCACAAGGATTAACCATGTGGTGGCTGGCCAGCGCTTGCTAACCAGACACCACAAAACGTCTACAAAACATTGAGCAGCCAATGACTTATCACTATAATAAAAAAAATAAAAAAAATAGCAACTTGGCAACTATTGCTGCCCAGTCGGTAATAAAACTCCTTGGATACATCACGAGGGTGGAAAGATCATTGTCCACCCCCTGTGCCCCAATGGTGAGGCTACTAATATAGTAAAAATTAAATAAAAAGAATAAAATAAATCGGGATGAAGGGTGGTTCATGGTGTTGTCCTCCCATGTGGAAATCGGTTGTGGACATCATAATTGTTAAATAATAGCTGCCCAGTTGTTATCGATTTTTCTTTTGCAGCAAGCAGCCATTGGCTGATTGCGTAATGATCTAATGAATTTGGTCTGTGAGCTATTCACCCATTCTGTTAATGTCGGCTTGAGATACCGAAAATTTTAATTTGTTTTACAAAATATTTATGTGAAATTATTGCTATAAACATCAGACATTAACCAATGTATGTAGGCCCAGGCCCTTGCATCAGCTTTGTGTCACTGACGCATGCGTGGTACGTCAAACTTGATGACAATGATAAAAATATCTAAAAAGGCACAAAGGTTGTGGCTCACTTCATTTGGGGTTGATTAGAACAAAAATTACGTGACTGCTTCCTAATGAAAATGATGCTGTGTTCATACTGATGCGATCATGGTTTTTGAATTGGGGCATCAACTGTGGAGTAGGAACCTGTGACCGTGGCTGAACTGACACAGTTGCGTCAAAAGTGGAACAAGGCTTTTGAATTATTGTGGATTTGCCAAAGTTGGCACCAAGATCCTGTGACCACTACTGGATTGTCGTGGATGTGTCACCAAAACCTCTTCATGTTAATAAACTGTTTATGTGCCTGGAGTCCACCTGCTACTTTTTATTTCAAGTTTTAAAGTGTTTGTAAGTCTTTGGTCATCTTGCATGAACTGCACATTTGAGTGGCTCGATGATATTAAGGTCAGGAGACTGTGATGGCCACTCCAGAACCTTCACCCTTTTCTGCTGTAACCACTGGAGGGTCAGCTTGGCCTTGTGCTTAGGGTCATTGTCATGCTGGAAAGTCCAAAAGCGTCCCATGCTCAGCCTTCGTGCAGAAGAATGCTAATTGTCTGCCAGTATTTTCGGATAACAATGCTATCATTGCTATCATTATGATTTTAAAAAGAGCCAAACACCGATGTGATTATAAATGGCGTCATAGCATCACTATCCTTCAATAAATTACATTTATTTTCAGAATCCGTGCCAAAATTTCACAATTTCTGCTAGGGTATGCAAACTTTTGAGCACAATTGTAACTAAATTATTCATAAAATATTATATATGCATTTGCTAACAATATGGCCTTTCCTAAATGTATATATATATTTTTATATCACATGAACTATATTTCTAGTAGTGCTTTCCCTTTAGCTTTCTAAAAGTTATTTACTTTATTGGATTAATTCCAGTTTTAGATTGTACTACACAGCATTTTGGGACTGTTTAACACACAATACTAAGTAATGCGCATATTTCTACGTGGGCAAAAACATAATTATAACAAATTATTGATTACCAGTTTGTTATAAATTGACTTGTTGGACGCCATGGCTGTCATAAGCCCCTGCCGTTAAAATCCATAAGAATTGAAAACAGGGGGCTATGGAAGGACATGCTGCTGTGGAACCTTGTAGAGTTCAAAAGCAAAGTTAAATCGTCTTGCTAGCCTCTATTAATCAATGAGTGCCCTAATTATTCATGCTCTTGGGTGTTTTCACTCTGTCTGATATTACTTTAATTTGTTTTAGATAATAATTAAAGATTTAAATTAATAAATAATTGGAATACATACCTTCTCAAAAAAATTGAGTAGAACGCCAGTGAAAGTAAATGGTTTTGTTTGTTTTTCTTCATGCACGGAATCAATTTATAAACCGCGGGACTAGTTTAAAAAAAAAAAATAGAAAAGAAACATCTATTGACTGAATATAAGAAAATAAATTAAAACTGCGGCTTTTAAAAGGCGCCTGTCCAATAATTCGATTTTTCTCCCTCCCTTCTCTCTTTTAAAGGCTGCGGCGACCTAATCAATTCTGCCCCCCCAGGCCCTGATTACAGCTTTTTCTTAAGTGAAAAAAGCAGAATAATCCTAGCGTCCCCCTCCCCTTGTCCCCGAGAGCTCCAATCACTTGTCACAGCGAGGGACGCTGGTGTTGAGAGAAAAGAGAGGAACACAAGCTGGGAATCTGAAGAATACACACTGATAATGTAATGGTGTGTGTGCCTATGTAGGGAGAATTTGGGTACAGCTGATCATTTGAGGGCTGTGCAACTCAGAGTAACCATCTGGCTGTACATTACCAAAGATAAGTTTATCCAGCTTTGCTTTAAATGCGTCTCCCATCCCTGAAGATTATAGAAACGTGTAAGGAAAAGGTTGGAAAAGCAGGGATTCTTTGATTTATTTGCTGGCCACAAACTCAAACCAAGTTGAAAATAACAGGGTAATAATTATATAGAATATTTAATCAATAAAGAGCAGATGTATTTTTCTTTTAACAAAAACAGAATGTTTACTTTTTAAAATATTTTTTTGGGAAACTCATGTCCCATTACACAATGTGTTACATTTATAATTGTAAAGGTATTAGAACATTGGGATATGGACATTTCTGATAAAAATAATAATTTTGGCAATTATTTAACCCACCGTCAACTGTGTTTACTTTTTATGGCTTTATGCCCATTTACAAACACAGGCCTTGATTTACTATTTCTTGATAAGCTTTTCAAATGAATTCATATTTCTGGATTCACTTTTTAAAATTATTTGATCAAAATATTAAAATATAAAGTATATATCATATATAAAAATCCATCAATATATCACACAATTTTAAAGTATTAAAATATTCAGCAAAATTAAATTATTTTAACAAGTTTATCTAAAAATATGAATTAGAAATCATAATTTTCATACCTGTGAAATACTGAGTTTCTCCAACTCATTTGATTATTGTCTTCACTACCTCTTGTTTCTGTAAGACAAACTTATTTATTTCTGTCATTGTACAGCTCTGCGGAAAATGTTGAAAATGTAATCTCATTGTACAGCTCTGCGGAAAATGTTGGCACTTTATCAATACTAGTAATTATATCTATTTTATCTTATTCAAAGTGTTATATTTGTAGTGTGTAAATGTTTTATCTTTTTTTATTTATTCATGGTCTACAATGGCTTATTTTACCCTCATCTACACTTATTATCTCGTTTTGTGAATACGGGTTCATTACTATTATTCACAACGAATCCCAGATTGCAATTGTGTGCTACGGAGGGTAAATAAGAAATTAAGAGATTGAGATTAAAACAATGCAATGTTTCTTAAGATCAGTAGATTCACATGTGTATCAAGGACAGTCAACCACGTAAGCAATATCCAGGCAACAGCAAGCCTGCGGTTGAAAATGGCTGATTGATGGAAGAGACCAAAGGAGGATGACACGAATTGTGCAGAGTAAATGGGCTACTGTTAGTCACCTTACAATGCATTATACCATTAGTGCTGAGAGACACATGGAAGAATGTACGGCTTGCAACAAATTGGAGAGCAGCCAATTACCCAACTGGCTTCTCTTTCTTTTTTTTTTTCTTTCACTGGAACACAAATGTCTTTATAGTATTTGTGTTATAGTATGTTAAGCACTGACAACACGGAACGCCGGTGGACTTGAAAATAAAAATAAAAATGTGTCTGGTCAGATGCAAACTTTTTTCAGCTGTTGTTTGGTGATGTGATGACTAGACTTTGGAGGCAACCAGAGATATACAAATATCCATTTTTTGCCACTTGCCAACACAGCAGGACTATGGTGTTGTAGTGACGTGAGGTGTTTATAGTAGAACAATGTATTGATACTATAAAATAGTTAAATATTATTGCCAATGAGATACATTCCTTCACAGCAGTGCCGTATCCCATTTAATGGATATTTTCACCAGGACAATGCCCAATGATGCAAATATATATATTTGAATAACAGATTCCAAAAATATAAAACTAGCCATACCATATTCTGGAAAGTAAAAAAGAGGACACCTCCAGGAACAGATTCTCGAATTGACTTCTTGTGCTTCACAGTTTCTATGTGAACTTTTAAATCAGCAATACCTCTGTGTGCCACAGAAACAAAAGTTCCAGGTTTACATAACATACATTCGGCTTCCAAGTCATGTCGTTTCGGCAAAGTTCTGGAATTACTGATTTTCAGCACTACACTTGATGTAATGTTTGTTACACTGTCAAACACCCCCCAAAATATTGATTTTGCAGCTGTTGGTACTGGTAGTGCTTGTGCCAGTGCCATGGTCAGGCACCAAATTATTGCTTTTCCCAGCTGATGGCAACAAAATAATGCTTACACCACTGTCAGAAACTGGCCCTGCTCTTGCTAGCCTCCTCTTTGCCTAGCCTGCCCAGTTCCTGCACAGATTCTGCCCCTCTCCCAAAAAAATGTACTTTTCTTATATACCTCACTAGCTCCCACATTTCTCTTTCCATCCTCTCCTTCACTCTCCTCCCCTTCCAACACACTATCCTCCCCTTTCTCTGGGCATCCTAGCATTGCGTAATGACATTGGAAACTCAGCTCTAGCGCTAAGAGACACCGGCGCCAGTGCAAAAAGCAGGAAAAAGTCTGAAATCCCCACGTGCATGAACATTGCGGACGTATGGTAACCCTAATAAAACTGAAATCAGGATAATGCTGTAGTCTATCCAGAGACTAAATCTCGCCCTGTCGTGATTTATAAAATTAAACCAAGTGCCCTACACTTTAGAAAAAACGATTACAGACAGGAGAACATTGTATTGTCATTTTATTTATATTTTGAAGAGGTGAAGATGAAAAAAGAGGGGGAGGAACTCTTATTTATTGCTGCATTTAGTACTGCTGAGGAAGGATGAGCCCTGCCTGAAATCAAGTGGGACAGGGAAGGTTGTTAAGGGCCGTACTGGTGTAAGTGCCCGGAAACTCCACTCCTGATGGCTTCCCCTCTTGTCTAGGTCCACCTCCTGCATCAAATCAGGAGATTTACATGTTCTTGTTGTGACGGATCGCCTGGCACCCCGACCGGGTACCTCTGTCAATCACTGCTTCCTAGTATTAACTAGTGCTGGAACACTGCTGGAACACCATAACTACTGCAAACCCCACGAACCGCCGCAGCTTGGTTGGGATCTCGCTGTCTCCTACCCACCCTGGACCTATGACCAGGATCCAGCTTCCAGTGGGTAGACCTGTCTTAGTCCAGAGAGCGTAGCAGGAACAAGCTCTTACAAGAGCTTAATGATTATACCCAGGAGAGTAAAGTGATTTTTAGCAATCCCCCAGAGTGTAGTTCTCCAATCCCCAAACATGAGCCAAAACTTCATGAAGGTGCAAGATGATCTGAGCTTTAATGGTTCAGGTTGGCTTTTATACAATTCACCAGGCCAGAGGAACACCCCCTGGACCTGATGGGGCACAGGAACACAAAGGACATAAACCAATCAGAACAAACATACAGTCTGTGATACGCCCAGGTACAGCACACAATCCCTCCCCTCTGCTTGGGAGATAATTGAGTAAAGTCCTGTAAGTAACTCAATTATCTCCAAGCAGAAAAACCACATTTTCACAAAGTTCAGAAAGTACCCCTAAAATGTTACATCCCCGGATAGCCCTGATCTGGGTGAACAACATATCCAAAATTCACTTAGATCAGAGCAGGGGTTCAAAAGTTTCATGGAAGTCTCTTTTTGACCATTCTAGTTTGGTAGTTTGCAAACGAACAAACTACCGAGTGGAGTCAATAGTCTTACCCTGGAGCTTGTTCCCTTCATCCAGCTGAGGAAGTGTTGGTAGTCCTGCTCTAGTTCCGACTCACTACTAACCAGGTTGGTGATTTCCCATCCCAGCTCAACAGCTCTTGGAAATGGCAGCATTTTTCCCGGTAAAAATAAACAGCCCAGAACCGCGACTCCTCTGGACTTCCAAAGTCATCGTCCTCCTCCATGACTTTTACCAACAGGCTGGGCTCATCGTAGCCACCCCCCTCTGGCTGAACGTCCTCTGTCACCCAAGTGTCTTGCTGAACTGCGTACCACCATAGCTCCCGGTATGAGTCATCCAGCGACACCTCTCTCCGGACTAGGAACTCAAGGTGCCTTACCCACTCCGTTAGGGGTTGTTCTCCCAGGAGCACCATCCGTTGGGTCACTTGTTCCTGCCAGCGGTGCGCTGTACTTGGAAGCTTCTTTTTCTGCCAAAGCTATGCTACTTCCGAATGATCTCACCGAACAGTGCCCTTCTAAGCTGAATAGAAACAAATGCAGGCGATGATGGAAGTTCAGCGGTGTTCGGGAGTTTCTGTATCCGATTTCAGTTCCATGAAATCTATGCCCAAACACCGCTGCCTGCATTCATCCGAACAATATGGCCGCCACCTTGTGGTTGTTCATAGGAATCACGGCCACCTAGACAAACAATTAGAATACTGCAGTGAGAAACGTTCCAAGCTGTTAATAGGTGTTAACAAGCTCCAGGGTGGTCTCTGTTCATGCGGTTGTTCGGTAAACGAACCATATAGTCCCAATTGCACGAAAAGAGCCTGTTTGGAGCATATTAGCCAGTTCCATTGCAGGGGCCATAGACACAGGGTAGGAGGCTGGCAAACAGGCCCCTCCAAAAACTTGTGGCAAACTCACTGAAAAAGGGGAGTTTGTCACACTCGTACTGTCCTTCTCCCCACCAGCCCCTCTTAAATGCCTTTGTGCTGAAATAGGATTACTTGGGAGATAGCTCTTCCACGTGCCCCGAGGTTGATGTAAGTAAGGTGTCCATTGCTTCTCTGCTGAGGCTCAGCTGGGGGTTTTCCATGCTCACTCTATGAGGCTGTACATTGCCTCTCTGGATCTTGATGCCTCATTCATCAAAACTCTGCATCTTACCTAATAATGACCACTCATTCTCATCTGGGCTCACAGGATGTCCCATCCCTTAGCCCAGCTTCCCTTCCCCATGATAACACGTGTTGTCCCATTGTCTCCATCTCGAATGCTCAGGTGAGAGATGTCCTCATCAAGTAGTGTGGTGCTTCCTGAGTAGTACCTACTTGTCTCAATATACCTTTTGACTCGATTGGAATTTCAGTGAAATTTCAAAACAGTCAATGAGTATTTCATAAAGATTTTATCTTTATCAAGTACTAATTTTTATTTTTTAAATTCTTTATTTTTAGTTGTGCAGGTGGTTACAGGTTATCTAACAGATGCCACAACAGCATGATTCAAGAATAACAAAAGGTTAGACAGTGGCATGAGATTATGCACATTTTTGTAGTTTTATGTATATATCAAGCTTAACTAAATTGACAGTATACGTATATGCATATAAGGTTAACGTTGAAGTATCAACAAGCTTAGTGGAAATGGCTGAACTTAACTGACAATTCACTGCTGCTATGTAGTGTAGTACGCCTGTGGGGTGCAATTAAGTTACAGGAGCTTAATGTAATATATGACTGGCTGACACCTATGTGCCTGCGTGTAAGACAGGCTAAGTAGTTTACAAGCAATAAACAGGAATATCAGCTAAATGGTCGAGTAAATGAACAAGTGGGCAAGTGACCACTGTAGTTGGATAGAGCCCTGCACGGTCATCAGGCCCTTTGTGGGGTCTGGTGGGAAGAAGAGGCTAAGAAGAGCCAAGTGGCAGCGGTGTACCGTGGAGTGTATCAGGTCTGTGACTGCTAACGACGTATGTGAGGCTAATGTCATTGACAAAGTCCATGTGTAATGGGACTGTGGGTGTCACTGTGTCTACATGACAGGCTTGGTCTCCTTGGGTTCCGGTCCGGTACCACCGTTGCTCGGCACATGACGAGAGTGTTGGGGACCCTCCCGCCTGCTCGAGTGTCGCAGGTACCCTATGGTATATTTGAGATCCACAGTTGTTAAGCTTGACACCCGGGTGAATACAGAGTTCATGCTGTTTGTAGGCTGTTGTATATATCCGCTTGGTAGATACGGGCATCGGCGTGGGCTCATCTGTTGCGGGCGGAGGATCTAAAGACTTGCACGGTCTCCCTCTCTCCCAGCATTGGAACCCTTGAGTTCCTGGCTTTAGGGACCACCATCGAGGTTCCGTGCACCCCAGTCTCCCCACCTCTCAAGCTGTTCCCAGTGGGGACCGGGATGACCCCCCTGGTCCAAAAGGGGGGGATACAGGACCGGCAAGCTGTTCTGGCGGTCAGAGTGTGGCAGATGGGAAGGGAGACCCGGCAGCGGCCGTCCACCTTGCTCCCCTCCCGAGTAGGCCACAGCCCTCATAGCTTCTTGCTACCCCCATGAGGTCCAAAGCTCCCGATCTCGGGTTCTGCTGCCTCTCCCACAGCCGTGGGTATCTCGTAGGCTTGTCATGTACACTAATAATCTGCTGTTTTCAGCTTATAAGGCCAGATGTCTCTGGAGCCTCTCTTGCATGCGACCGGTTAGCATGGCGGTCCGGCCCCGCCCCCCATAAAGTACTCATTTTGCAGAGGGGTGCCAGTGCTGCTTTTATACTACTGCTATAATGGATAGAAATTTAATTGTTAGCTAAATCTAGGAATGCAACTGACTCAGAACTATTTGCTTTAATTAAATGCTTTTTAGGGACAGTTTTTAATTTGAAACCTTCTTTGCATCCTGGCCAATGACAACCAGGAATCCTCATCTCTCTGTTTTGCTTGATGTGAGTGGAATTACACATTTCTTTTAAAGGACTAGTCCAACCACCATGACTAGCTCAGTGATTTGACATTTTCATGGTGTTGGGAACCTGTATGTGCAATGTTTTTGCTTGAAATGCTGCATGATCAGAGTAATCCTCACTTTTGTGCCGTGGCCTAGTTACAACTCAGCACATGTGACTTGGCAGCCCAGAACTCTGCCAAATATAAATTTTTGTGCGTAAAATACGTCCGTCTTCAGAGCGCACTGCGCAATGGCAATGTATGTATTGAACTTCTCCTCCAAGGGGAAGCATTTTTCTCCCCTCCTTCCTTTACTGTTTTGTGTCCTCCCCGCCTCCCTACAAGATCAATATTGATTTTATATTTTTAAATTAAATTCCCCCCACTGCCCTCTCCCCTCATGACTCAGATTGCGTGCATGTGCTTTCGTAGAGTTGCCTTTGATTGGACCTCGAAAGGCCCTTGCTAACGTTAGATCGAGGTGGAAAATTTAGGTTGCCTTAATTAATAGTGCCCAAAAGGACATTTTAAATAAAAACATTCTCCCTACAATTGGCTGGAAAAACCTGTTAACCTCCCATCTACTACAATATGTAAAGCGTATAAACAGAATTCACTGGAACATACTACAGTCCTACAAGTAACCTGAGCCAAAAATAACAGTGAATTATTGTAGCTGTTTATCTGTGGCGTTCTCCTTGGCAACTGATGAATAATCTAATCATTCCTTGACAAGTCACATAATTTGTTGGCTTCAAACAAGTGAAAACAGCTATAAATTAATCACATTCTTTTATTTACCTTGACAAAGGCATTTGGAACTCCCAGAAATGGTTGTATTAAACACAGTTCTCATCACACTTTACTATATTTTTTGCTGTATTACTTTTTTATTCCATTAACTGTCAGATATTCAGGCCTCAGAGCTCAGGCCATGTGCTGCAGAAGATTATTTTCCTAGCAAATATGGATACAAATTTCTATATGTTTAAAGGATCACAATAGGGTCAGGAACACAAACATGTATTCCTGACCCTATAGTGTTTAACCCACCATTTACGTGTCTTATACCTCACCTCCTATAGAATGTAAGCTTGTTTGAGCAGGGTCCTCTTCAACCTATCGCTCCTGTAAGTTTTCTTGTAATTGTCCTATTTATAGTTAAATCCCCCCTCTCATAATATTGTAAAGTGCTACGGAATCTGTTGGCGCTATATAAATGGCAATAATAATTTAGCTGGCTGGCCACCCCTTAGTCCCCCTATAAAAGTTTAAAACTCATCTTATTTCCAGCGCCGCGGGGGTCCTCCGGCACTGGCTCCGCTCCATTTGTGACATCATCAAAATGGTAAATTTTTATCCAATCCAATGCTTTCCGATAGGGAAAGCATTGGATTGGCTAAAATCCGCACGGGAAGGGGACAAATGCCGTTTTGGCCAATCAGGACCACCTCACAGAGATGCATTGAATCAGTGCATCTCTGTGAGGAAAATCCAGCGTCTCCATGCAGAGCGTGGGGGCGCTGAACGGCAGGGCTGCTTACAGTGCAGCCCTGAGCCAGGAAGCCCCTCCAGTGGCCATCTAAGGAGTGGGCACATGGAGGTGTCCCTATGGACAATGTAAAAGGCAGTGTTTACATTAAAATGCCTGAAGGGAGCTATTATACTCACCAGAACAACTACATTAAGCTGTAGTTGTTCTAGTGACTATAGTGTCCCTTTAATTTTTAAAGTACTGTTACATTGGTGGGCAATTATAGAATGAGGGTTCATATTGTGAATTAAATTATTCCTATTTTGTGTGCTGTGTCATCTTGCATGGATTGGATCTGCCTCTTCTCTATTTTTCTGGTACATTAGCCCACTGAGCCAATATATTTCTACTGAACAGTTTTGCCTTTAGACACACAGACTCAAGAAATCATGCGCAGCAGGCTTAATACTATCGCGCTCACACCTGGCCACCCTGCTTTATATCCTCTGCCTTCTCTCAGATCAGGCTAGAGTGGCATTGATTTTCATTCATGCAATGACAATTAAAAATTAAAGCAACTTTAAAACATTATAAATGACTCAACTGATTACATGTAAAATACACCTTCCTTCATGGAATCCCTGTGGCTAGTTCCTCTAGTAGAACATGCACACTCTGGAATCATGGTGTATATTCTTGCTCTGATTAAGTACTAGTAATTTGTTTACAAGTTTCATAGGGCATAAATGGGATTCTGCAGGTCCCGGTACAGCTAACGTGCCGTGTCCACCGTGACCGTGTACTGCTGTGGCATATTCCCCAATTGTAAAAGGGATTGAAGAAACTGTCTTGAATTTTGGTTCCTGTTTGATGTCCCTCAAAATATATTTACATGTGATTGAGCTGTGAAAAGTGTACAAGGGCACTTAGCCCACATGAGAGGGCTTCATCAGCTCTCTGAGCATGGGCTGTTTGGATGAGGCTGGCCCCTTCCCTTTTCCAGGAAGGACTGTCCACTGTTGTATCACCAACCAGGGCCGGACTGGGAGAAAAATTCGGCCCGGGCATTTTTTTAACACAGCGGCCCACTAAAAAGGGGGCGGGGCAGAGGAGGTGTGTTTTGTCATCAC
This sequence comes from Pelobates cultripes, assembly GCA_933207985.1. Lineage (NCBI taxonomy): Eukaryota > Metazoa > Chordata > Amphibia > Anura > Pelobatidae > Pelobates > Pelobates cultripes. The sequence goes on from OW240914.1 coordinate 293,870,613, forward strand.
CAATGACAAACACGCCCTTCTCTCAAAGTGAGCATGTTGGTTCAATGCTCTTCCAGGGCAGACCATGCGCAGAGCTCTGCTGAAGAGTTCTAGCATGAGAAAAAAGTCCTGTATTTGTTCTGCACAGTGCAAGCAAAATTAATAACATGCTTGCACTGTGTTTCCTTGCAACTTGTCTCTGGTGTCTTTATAAATGGATACCAGGAGACAAAAGGCCAGGAAAGAGTATTGTGCATGTGTTTGGAGCCTGCTTGTGGTATTGCGTGTGTGTAGAGTGAGCTGGTCGTGGTGTGGTATTGTGTAATAAGGTCGGTTTTAGTCGTGTTGTGTTTGTGGTGTAATGTGATGCATATGTGGCTCAGGACCCCCTCCCCCGGCTCTGGAAAGGGGTTAAAACTTACCTTTTTCCAGCGCCGGGCGGGGAGCTCTCCTCCTCCGATCCGCCCCGTCGGCTGAATGCGCACACGCGGCAAGAGCTGCGCGCGCATTCAGCCGGTCGCATAGGAAAGCATTTATAATGCTTTCCTATGGACGCTTGCGTGCTCTCACTGTGATTTTCACAGTGAAAAGCACGCAAGCGCCTCTAGCGGCTGTCAATGAGACAGCTGCTAGAGGCTTTGGGGGAAGGCTTAACCCATTGATAAACATAGCAGTTTCTCTAAAACTGCTATGTTTATAAAACAATGGGTTAACCCTAGAAGAACCTGGCAAGTGGTCTGGGTGGCTAGAGTGGTCCTTTAAGAGTGTAGTGTGTGTGTGTGTGTGTGTATGTATATATATATATATATAATATATATATATATATATATATATTTGGAAGTATTGTGTATGTGTGTGGTGCAGTGTGTTGGGGGGGTTCTGTGTGTATGTGAGGGGTGCAGTATGTGTGTGTGTGAGGGTGCGGTGTGTGTGTGAGGGGTGCGGTGTGAGAGTGCTGTGTGTGAGGGGTGCGGTGTGAGAGTGCCGTGTGTGAGTGATGGGTGTGAGAGTGCTGTGTGAGAGAGTGCTGTGTGAGAGTGCTGTGTGAGAGTGCTCTGTGAGAGAGTGCTGTGAGAGAGTGCTGTGTGTGTGAAAGTGCTGTGTGTGATGGTGTGAGAGTGCTGTGTGAGAGTGCTCTGTGAGAGTGCTGTGTGTGTGTGAGAGTGCTCTGTGAGAGTGCTGTGAGTGTGATGGGTGTGAGAGAGTGCTGTGTGTGATGGGTGTGAGAGTGCTGTGTGTGATGGGTGTGAGAGTGCTGTGTGTGATGGGTGTGAGAGTGCTGGGTGTGAGAGTGCTGTATAAATGTTATTGTGTGTGTGTGTGTGTGTAGGGGGGGGGGTAAATAAAAAAACAAAACAAAAAAGTCATTATTCTTCCCCCTCCCCCCCCCTCCCTTCTTACCTTTAGCCTGGAAGGGAGGGGGGGGACCGGCACGCTGGGACTGGGAGGGGGGGTCCGGCACGCGGTGTTCCCTGGTGGTCCTCGTGGGTGAGTGAACTCTAGCCTGTGAGGCTAGAGTTCACTCTCGCGAGATCCGGTTGTTGCCATGGCAACGTGCCGGATCTCGCGAGAGGAACCCGGCGGAGCTGCAAGTAAGAGCTCCGCCGGGTCCTCTCTCCAGCCTGGCTGGCTGTCTCCCTCTCTGCCCGCCGGCGGCCGCATGTGGGCCGGTCAGGGAGATCCTTGATCTCCCCACCGGCCCGTCGTGGCAAACAGCGGGGCCGGTGCTAGGAGAGTGCCGGCCCTGCATAGACCGGCAGGGGAGATCCTGGGACCTCCCCTGCCGGCCTCGGCCCCACGGCCACCGCGGCCCACCGGGCATTTTCCCGCTGTGCCCGATGGCCAGTCCGGGCCTGTCACCAACAGACTCTCTACTGGCCATATCTTCCAATATTAGGAGGTATGCAGCAGTGCTCTGCCCCATGGACTACCCTAAGTGGGTCTGGCCAGTGCAGCTGTTTGACAGCCTGGCACTCAAGCATACCGACCTGACACGCTCCTCTTTTTTGCAGGACTGTTTCTTCTCTAGGAATGCCAACATGTCACCTGTTGGTGAGCCCAACCCTCCCAATCTTATATCCATATCTAACAATTTTGGGAAGTATGCTGTTGTAGACACTGTCCTAGTATTTACAATACACATCTCTTGCCATTATTTAGATTCTTTGATTGCTTTTCGCTATCAGCCTCCTATATTTCAGCTATATCCAGATGTATTTTAGCTATGTTAGATTGGGTTTCCCCTGACCGGTGTATAGTCGCCATATGGGCAGTCGGACTCCAGGACAACCCTCCCACATACCTAACCCAATAACTCACTGACACAAAGGTATATGGGAAAATTTGTCCACAGCTTTATTTAAACAATCTTGAATAATAACAATTTATTAATTTCCATATTAAGCAATAATAATTTAACAATAAACATGGGTCATTGCCCCCATACTCCGCCCTCGTAACCGAATCCTTCTGTTAATATAACAGGCAATGACCCCCATATAAATAACATATATACATATACATATAACATACGTATCAACATATTCCAACATACCAACTTAAAGTGCCAAACATAAATTAACCATGGCAGGGGTATACCCGGATACCCCTGCCCCACCAGATTCTGAGCCACCGACAGGACTCGGAACCTACCAACCACCAATGACCACAGTTTTACGTCTCCATGACGTTCATCCTAGGGAGCCTATTTCTTCTCCTTCAGCTCCCTATCCCGCCGCTGTGAAAAAACGGGATAACCCAAGTCCGAACCAAATTCAGGGAGGGTGGGCGGGACAAACTCAGCAAGGTAGTAATTAAAAGTGAAGGCTTTAAAATGGCTGCCTATTTAAATAGCCAAGCCTACTTACCCATAACCCCATACTTCCTTCCCTCCTCCTATGCCCGCCTCCTAACCCCTGTCAAGGCCTTTTTTTCGCTTAGCTGCGCTTTGGCTACATGGGGCTACATGACCGGTGTATAGTCGCCATATGGGCAGTCGGACTCCAGGACAACCCTCCCACATACCTAACCCAATAACTCACTGACACAAAGGTATATGGGAAAATTTGTCCACAGCTTTATTTAAACAATCTTGAATAGTAATAATTTATTAAGCAATAATAATTTTAACAATAAACATGGGTCATTGCCCCCATACTCCGCCCTCGTAACCGAATCCTTCTGTTAATATAACAGGCAATGACCCCCATATAAATAAGATATATACATATACATATAACATACGTATCAACATATTCCAACATACCAACTTAAAGTGCCAAACATAAATTAACCATGGCAGGGGTATACCCGGATACCCCTGCCCCACCAGATTCTGAGCCACCGACAGGACTCGGAACCTACCAACCACCAATGACCACAGTTTTACGTCTCCATGACGTTCATCCTAGGGAGCCTATTTCTTCTCCTTCAGCTCCCTATCCCGCCACAAGCTCAGACCTTGACTCCTTAAGCTGTCTGAGCTCCGCCACCCCGAAGAAAAAGAGCCTTAGTTATGCCATCCTGCCAGCCCAGGGTCAACAGATCCCAACCAACTGCCGAGAGATGGACTCCATCCGAGCGGTAGTACCCTGGCAAACCACCTTCCAACTCGCTGTGTCGAACTACCACACCCCCTAGCTTCCGCACGAAGCTTGCCATCAAGCTATTCACTTTCTTCCTACATCTGTCAATAGCCTCCGGGTCCCTAGCATGCCGCCACCACTTCCTAGGGATAATCTCCGACCAGACCAACATCACCCCGGGAAGTAGGTCCCTTAAACTGTTAAGGTCCTGCTTCATCCACTTCACCAGCCGCCGCTGCGGAGTGAGGCCCAAGTCGTTGCCCCCCGCATGGAGCACCAGCAGGTCCGGCCGTTGCCCGCCTGCTACCATCCGGAACACCCGTCCGCAGACCTCCCCCCAACAAAAACCCCTGTACCCGAACCATTGTACTGCCAACTGGTCCCGATGAAAGCCCAGCTGGTGGCCCTGAGCTCGAGCTGCAGCCCTCCTTTCGGCCCAGAAGACAAATGAATGGCCCACGATCCATGCGACACGGCCTGGGGGAGAGAAGGAAAACAGATCATAACAGATCAGATCATACCCCCAAAGGCCCTTCACCATACTACTCCAATAAACCCAAGCGCACATATGAACGGAACCGTACCGACTCCCATCTCCCAATCCGTTTCACTATGTCATCCCCCAGACCCAACCGAGCTGCCTCCGTAGCCGCCCCAATACGAAAGGAGTGTGTACCAAAAGTATCCACCCTCAGTCCTAGCTTTCCCAGTCCAGACCGAAAAACCTTGGTGAACTGGAACCGGGAGAGGGAAGACCCGTCCGCGTGTACCAGCAGCGATCCTCCAACCCCCGGCCTCCGTGCCATGTACCCCGCCACCGCGGCCACTGGGCACAAAGCGGAGCCCGGCAGGGCCCGCAGCGTCACATCTCGGCCCTTGCCTAACATGTCCGTCTTGGATTTTGCCAGGTGTACAACCACCTTCCCTTCCAGCACTCGGACCCCCGACACCTGTACCCCCCCTGCCGCAGTCCTCGTGGCACTGACCAACTCCCCTACCCGAAAGGCTCCAAAGAAGGCCAACAGAAACGCCGCCTGAAACAACGATGCTTCGAACCTGTCGAAACATATAGTAGGCAATAAACCGACCAGGTCACTCAACACTCGCACCGATACTGGGCGCCGAGTGTCAGGCCGCCTGCGGCCCCGCCGGTACCCCTTCAGTGCCTGCCTTATGACAAAGGCCTTAGTAAGGTCCTCTTCCCCATGTAGCTTGAACCAGAAAGCCATCGCCGCCATGGACCTGTCAACCACCGCCGGGGATGCCCCCTTCGCCAGAAATTGACAGGTGTACCAGAGGAACGCATCCTTGAGCGATTCCCCCGCCGGCAGGCGGTCCAACCCTTCCCATGACCTTTCCCAGGAGTCCCAGACCTTACTGTAAGCGGCCCATGTGGCCGGCGCCAGCGAAGCCTTCACCAGTCCCCCAAGCAGGTCGCCCCGAGCCGCCAAATCTCGTCTGGGCAAGCCTGCCCCACTTCTTGGGCTTCCGGCGCCACCGTCCGGAATCGTGACCACTGAAAACGAGACAGGGCGTCAGCTACATCATTCATGAACCCAGGCACATGGCGTGCACGAAAAACAACATTTAGCGACATGCACAACAGAACAAAATGACGTAGCAACCTAACCACGGGTTTCGATGCCGCTGATTGGTTATTCACAGCGTGCACCACGGCCATATTGTCCGAGAAAAAGACCACCTTCCGGTCCCGCAGCCTATCCCCCCACAGGGCCAACGCTACGACCAGCGGGAACAGCTCCAAGAAAGCCAAGTTCCGCATGAGGGGGCTCAGTCGCCACTCCCTCGGCCATCGCTCCGCACACCAACGTCCCCCAAAATAAGCCCCGAAGCCCACGCTACCAGACGCGTCTGTGAACAGCTCCAGTTCCGCAGCCGACACGCCCTCCTGTCTAAAAATCACCGTCCCATTGAACTCCCGCAAAAAGGTCTCCCATACGGCCAAGTCGGCCCTCATGGCCGACGACACCCGAATGAAGTGACGTGGGGATCGCACCCCCGCCGTCGCTGCCGACAGGCTCCGGCTGAACACCCTACCCATTGGGATCACCCGGCATGCAAAATTCAGCATCCCGATCAACGACTGCATCTGCCGCAATGTAACCTTACGGGCTTGAGCCGCCGTTGTCACCTCCTCCCTCAGCCGCCGCAACTTCTCCAGCGGCAGCCGACACTTCCCTTGCAACGTATCTATCTCCAGCCCCAGAAAACTAAGGCACGGAGCCGGCCCTTCTGTCTTGTCCGCCGCCAGCGGGACCCCGAAATGGCCAGCCACCCACTCGACCGTTCTCAGCAAGTGTAGGCAGGTAGTGTACCACAGCCCCACTCCCCGCCTCAACCTTGACCACCCATTCAAGAAATGTACTAAACTTCTCAAAGTAGGCGCAGGAGATAGCACAACCCATTGGAAGGCACAAATCGACAAAGTACTCCCCGTCGAAGAAACACCCCAGCAAGTGATGACACGCTGGGTGGACCGGAAGCAGCCGAAACGCTGCTTCAATATCCACCTTAGCCAACAGTGCCCCGCGCCCGGCCCTCCTTACCAGCTCAACCGCCCTGTCGAATGATGCGTATGAGACCGAGCACAAGTCCTTGTCAATATCATCATTCACCGACTCTCCTTCCGGGTAGGAGAGGTGGTGAATGAGCCTGAATTTGCCCGGTTCCTTCTTGGGAACCACCCCGAGCGGGGAAACCCGCAGACCCTCCAATGGAGGAGCCGGGAACGGCCCTGCCATCCTCCCCAATTTGACTTCCTTGCCCAGTTTTTCCCGCACCACACCCGGGAACTCAGCCACCGATTTAAGGTTGCGCCGAACCCCAGTCCCCCCCCGGTTCCGGAAAGGGATAAAGAACCCCTGACCAAACCCCGCCCGGAGCGCCACGGCATCTGCCTTATCACCGTAGCGGCTTAGCCACGGCTCCATCGCGTCTAGCCTCTCTGGGGTTAGGCCCCGGGGCAAGCGAAACTCCCCCTCCCCCCCCAGCCGAGGTAGGGACCCCGGTGTGCCCTGACTTCCCTTTTTTGAAGCACCGGTTGAGCCCATGCGCGCCTCCGCAGCCCGAACACTCGTGCTTAAAGCGACAGGCGTTTCCCCATTTGCACTGGCCCTCGTTAAAGAGCCAGCAGAAGCCCTTTTGCATGGCGGCCGACGAGGCGGACTGCCCCTTTGCGCCGGCCGTGGGCTGAAATGGCTGCGCTTTTTGCGCCATCATCAGCTTCATCCAGAGAGGCAGGTCCATTTGATCCCACCGCATACCCGGATTAGCCGCCAAACGCTGCCGGAATTGCTCGTCGTACCGCCACCATGCCAGTCCGCCATAGGTGCATTACGCCTCCCAAATGCCATCCAAATAACAAAACAGGGAGGAGCACAGGCCCGGCGATTTCTCGCCCAGAACACTGGCCAACACGCAAAAGGCCCTCAGCCAGTTACCGAAAGACTTGGGAATCTTACGATACCGCTTCTTCTTCTCTTCCTCCTCCTTCTTCTCATCTTTTTTATCGTCCTCTTTGAGATCAATAAAATCCTCCAAAGGGAGAAGAGAAAAGATCTCGCAGAAGTCACCCTTCCAGATTTTTTCCTTCACCTCCTGTTTGAGGTGGACCCCCAGCGGACCCGCAAACGACACATATGCGTGTTGCCTGGCCGCATCAGGAACCACCCCCCCCGTCAACTCAGCCCGCTCGCTCGTCGCCTCCGCCCCAGTAACCGTCACTGCAGTGTCCCCACCCGAACTCTGTTCCGCGGAGGGAACCTCGCTCGGGCCCGCCACCCCGGCCCCCTGAGCCCAAACCTGACCCACACCGCCCTTTGTGGCACCCCCCGCTCCCAGTGAGTGGAGAAGTGCTTGAAGCGTATGAACCAATGCACCGGAGTGCAGAGAAGCAGAGGACTCACCGGCCAAGCCCCTCGACCCCGAAGCTCCTGGGGCTGCGTTGTGTACTGTCCCCTGACCAGGATGAGCGACATCCGTTAACGATCCTCCAACCGGGGAGCCAACCCGGTGCCCGGCCACATCAGAGGCGGAGCGGCTCCGAGATCTGTAACGAGGAGAAGAAGTCCTGGGCGGAGCATACTGGTCATGAGCAGCCCCCCCGTCCCGACCTTGAGAGCGCCCGCTGGACACCAGAGCCTCCCGTCGCGCAACCACTCCTTTTCGCCCACCCAAGGCCCGATCGGCCCTGCCTCTGGGACTACGACTCCTCCCGTTTCTACCAGAGGCCCGCCCCCGTGTAACCAGCCTGGGGGCCATGACACTCTCCCCCCCTGAGCTACTAGATGAGGACCTAACACGCCGAGCCCTTCCCTTAACCCCCCCGGACCCCCGGGCCCTAACCGGTGACGGGCTGCTATCACCAGACCCCAAACCTAGAACCCCCCCCAGAACTACGCCCACCTATCCGCTCACCAGCGCAGGGAAATCCCCACCCCCCACCCCGGCGGGCCCCCCGGCTAGAAGAACCCCCTCCCCTCGGTACCTCTAGACCGTCCCCAGACCCCGCACCCCTAACCTGTCCTGAACGCCCTGCGCACCTCGACCTCCTGCCCCCACCCGATGGCAAACTTCCCCCTGCTGTACCCCCTGGCCCTTCCACCCTCCCGGCTACAGGCCCTCGCTCCATGCTCACTACCCTGGAACTACCCTGCGCACCCTCCCCCCTAGGCCTCTCTGCCCCCGCTCTAGAAGGCACCTGACCCCTCTCCATGTCCCCCCCAGGTCTCTGAACCCTGTGCCCAGTCCTCCTGCGCCGGCTACCGCTTCTCCGACGTCCCGGTAACGCGCCGGGAGGCGGAGCCTCAACCATGCGGCTACCGGGTCCTTTTCGGCCTGGTCCCGCCGCCGCCCGGCCGCTGGAACCGTCTCCACCGGACTCCGCGCCTGGGCTCAGCCGTCTCGGCGGCCTCCGAGCCCGCACAGGCCGACCTCCGCCGCCCTCATGATCCGCAGCACCCGCCAGGGCCGGTCCAAGTTGCGCCCGCAGCCAGTCCACGCCACGTCCTTGAGCCGCCAACCGGATCCGCTCCAACAGCTCCTCCATGTTATCCTTCGACCCTGCAGAAGGAGAGAAAAACAAAGACCCCACCAAACCAAATCTGTGGACACAGGAGTGCACACAAACTCAGCAAGGTAGTAATTAAAAGTGAAGGCTTTAAAATGGCTGCCTATTTAAATAGCCAAGCCTACTTACCCATAACCCCATACTTCCTTCCCTCCTCCTATGCCCGCCTCCTAACCCCTGTCAAGGCCTTTTTTCGCTTAGCTGCGCTTTGGCTACATGGGGCTACATTACTTAAATAGGTAAACTACCCAGTTATTCTTACTTCACTCCCCCACAGTCTTCCTATATCTGCACTGATATAACTCCAGAGTAAGACTTTTTAGCACTGAGCAGCACTACGCACATACAAACAGCTTTAATAAATGCCTGTGTGTGCTGCTGATTTCTATCACCATTCTTTTTTCCTTATCTGTGTTTTACATTTTTTATTTGTTTTCATTATTTACTGAAAACAGAATATTTTGCTGTTGAAGAAATGCCGCTAATATTCTGCCATTGAGAAATTGAAGCAGTTTCGATTCTCATATTGTGAAGGTCAATCGGATCATGCATAAACCGCCTAAAAATATATATTAAATACTACATATGGAGCCCTGCATTTCTAGGGTTAAAAAATTCAAAAACATGCAACGGGATTAACCCTTTCAGTGATGTACTAGTGAAAATATATTGATCGTTTGTCTGACACCCAAATGGTTAATAAGAAACAAACAAACAAAAACTCTATTCATATGTAGGAACCTTGCAGGGTGGATGCTGCAAGGTGCCTAACATTTTAATAGACTGATTTACTAGACTCCTTGAAATTCTAAATACCACTATTCCGTGTATGTACGTCTAGGCCCACAATCACACACTTTCTAGTGTATTCATTCATAATGCCCAGGGATTTACGCGCTCTCTGTGCCTGCACTGCCTCAGAGCTGATAAAGGTACCATATTATCATGTTAATATCAAACTCTACCTTACTACATAGTACATGGTTACTATGGAAACCAAATGCCTTGTGCCACAGCAAGATATTGAAAGGGGTGCTGAAGTACAGATACAGCTGGCATTATGTGACCACTTAAGACAGATGTAGGACTGCAGCCTTTTCAAGAGGTTTACCAGACGCACGGGTGTGATAAAATAAATCATGGCCAAGGCAGAGTTAATATATTCAAGGCATTTTTCCAGGAATCATATACTGAAAATGATTTAGTTTAGTTAACCCGAGGAATGCAATTAGACAAATCACACATCAGACAAGCCCATGCCATGATCCTGAACTGCAGCTATTGTCTGTCCAACGTGCCTAGGTTTGGCAAACTCTGTCTAGCTTTTACGGTATCCAGACTTGTGATAAAGATTACACAACAAAACATTTTGCAGTATCACGCCTATTGTGTTAAACTATTTGGGACTTATTGAGCTTAGTTGTGGATAAACTTGTGATAAACTAATTTGTAAGAACGTCATGCATTGTTATATTTTTAATAATTATATAGCACTTTACCATCTATTACATATATGTTATTTTAATGTCATATAGGGCCGTTGTTTGTACATATCCAATAGTTAATTAAAATGTTCTGCTGTGTAGTACTCTAGTTTCAGATGCAGTCCAAATGAGTGAATTGAGCATCTGACATCATCAAGCACCCGTCCATTAATCCAACCCAGTCTGCCAACCACTAATGAATCCAAGGGGGTGGGCAGAGCTGGATCCTAGGGGGAGGGCTGAGGCTGATTCGCCAATGGCCCTGTCCATCTTTGTCTTGGCTCCTTCCACTTCATGATCATTGGCTGTTGCTTCTGCCCTGGTTATTGACTGATCTATCAGTAGAAAATCAACATTTCAATGACCTACATAAATCCTGATATCTACACATACACAATGAGGTTGTTTTGTAATGTGGTCTTTTTTTTCCTAAAAGAAGAAACATAGTACAGCCAAATGTACACGAGTAATCAATAAAAATGCACAGAGCAAGGAAGAACACATAACACAATGGTGGAGGAGATTCATCAAGGCAGACAGATGGTATTTTGGATGCCAAGTGCTAAATGTTGAGAGAAATTCTATTTGTTTCTATCGTGATTGCTCCTTATTTAGCACTTTGCCCCAGAACAGCACCTGTTTTAGCCTGGTTGAATCTCCCTCAAAATGTGATGACACTCAAACATTCTAATCACTATGTGGTAAACTGTTAGTTAGCAGGAATATAAACAGACAAGAAATCATCCATTGAGACATGAAGAAAACTGTTTTAGAGCAGAGTAAAGGATTATTTACTGTATTTTAAGAAAAATAAAGATGTGGAATTCTCTGCCGAAAGAGGCAGCCTTATTCGTTTCTGTGGATCCTTTTTTAAAAAGTCCTGTATGCTTTTTAAAAATACAGAATATTCAAGGAAATAATCGATATGCAGGGGTTGTTGATCCAAGGAGAAAGTGGATTACCATTATGGATCAAGAAGCAACTATATGCCTTTTCGTGACATGATCAGCTACTGCTTCAAATTGTTGTTTTTTTGTTTTGTTTTTAATCTTTTGGATCAACAGAATCAAAATGATCAACCTAGATTACTATGTAACTAGTAAGTCACATATATATTAAACAAATTGCTTTATTAATGAGCATGCTGTGATATCCCAAAGGATGGATGGATTCCCATTTACATCCAGGCCTCTATACTGTTTAACCCCTAAATACTTTATTGTAAAAACTTCCCTTGCCATATCAATACATCCCTCTTTACTAGGAATCCTGAGACCAACATTGTCAGGATTATTTACAAAATTGAGAATGTGCAGTGAATTTCAAATTTGAGGCTTACGTAGCCAAACTAAAAGCATCAGTGACATAGAGAATGTTTACATGTTTTACCTTGAATTTGAAATTCACTCTGAATTCACTTTGAATTCTTACTTTAGTAAATAGCTCTGCAATTCTATTTTTTGCACAAGAACGAGCTTATAACAGCACTCTACTAGATACTTGTTTATATTAACAAGTAGCAAGACCACTTAATGTTATCTCACATATATATTATTCTTATTCTAATTATAGCCAAATTTACCACCCTAACTCCTCCCACAGTTTTTACACTACATATACAATTTACCGAAACGTGCGGATTGTTCCCGATCGGATTGCTATTACTTTGTGGAACGTTTCACCGAATGGTTCACGGAATATCATCGTTCTTGTGGTGAAATTGGTCCCATAGGAATGAATGGCAAAATGTTCAAAACTAGAGTGGGAGCTGGCAAAAGCTGAAAAGTCAGGACATGATTTCTAAACTGCCACCACTCCCTTATTTTCAAGCCCACCTACACAAATCGTATATCAAAACGTTCAGCTATCCCTGCTGCCACTAAACATGTCCACGGCTAAGCCATAGTCCTGATAGCTTTCACAATATGACCATTTGTTTGCAACTCACGCCGTCCATTGACATTCATTGAAACTCCACTCTAGCCAGTTCAAATTTGAAGGGCAATTACTAAACTGCGACTGTGCCTTCATTGTTAATATTTCAGAGACATACTATGCATCAAAATGTAGGTCTGGGTCTCGTGATTCTCATTTTTAAAATACGACCCTTTGAAGATGGCAACCGCCAAAATACTCTGACCTGTGCCAGGCTGGAGCAGCAAGTGATGTCATAGACAGGGCCTTTTGTAAACCTGCTAATGTTTTTATAAATGTATGTTTTAAAGGACCACTATAGTGCCAGGAAAACATACTCATTTTCCTGGCACTATAGTGCCCTGAGGGTGCCCCCACCCTCAGGTTCCCCCTCCCGACCGGCTCTGGAAGGGGGAAAGGGGGAAAAACGTACCTTTTTCCAGCGCCGGGCGAGGAGCTCTCCGCTCCGATCCTCCTCTTCTCCTCCCATGCGGCTGAATGCGCACGCGCGGCAAGAGCTGTACGCGCATTCAGCCGGTCACATAGGAAAGCATTATCAATGCTTTCCTATGGACGCTTGCGTGCTCTCACTGTGATTTTCACAGTGAGAAGCACACAAGCTCCTCTAGCGGCTGTCAATGAGACAGCCGCTAGAGGAATTGGGGGAAGGCTTAACCCATTCATAAACATAGCAGTTTCTCTGACCACTATAGTGCCCTGAGGGTGCCCCCACCCTCAGGGACCCCCTCCCGCCCAGTTCTGGAAAGGGGAAAAGGGGTAAAACTTACCTTTTTCCAGCGCTGGGCGGGGAGCTCTCTGTCGCCGATCCTCCTCTGTTCCTCCCCGTCGGCTGAATGCGCACGCGCATCAATGAGACAGCCGCTAGAGGCTTTGGGGGAAGGCTTAACCCATTTATAAATATAACAGTTTCTCTGAAACTGCTATGTTTATGAAAAAATGGGTTAACCCTAGCTGGACCTGGCACCCAGACCACTTCATTAAGCTGAAGTGGTCTGGGTGCCTAGAGTGGTCCTTTAATGTAACTGTGAAGCACTTTGGGCAACAATGTTGCAATTAAATGTGCTGTATAAATAAATAATAACCGTTACTCCGCCTGCTCCAGTTGTAGACTACTGGTGGAGGCAAGAACACTTCACACAATTTCCCCAGAAACTGTAGCTTTTCTAGTATTCACTTTAAACTTCCAACAATTTACACTTAAGTAAATAGCCCCACAAGGGTCAGTTAATAACTTCCCATTCATCATGGTCCAACAAGAAGAACTTTGTGGACATATCTGTAGGGTTGCATGGATAATTTGTTAATTTAACTCTTAAAATCCCAATCTTCAAGGTTATTACTAAAATTTGCAAGTTTTTAACCTTTATGTAGTTATGTGTTCATCATAGATAATTTGACACATTTCAGGTTCATGTTCCCCATCATGAATGCTAGAGGAGAAAAAATATACTTATTTCAGTATCGGTTTAAGTCTACATTTTTCTGGGGAAGTGACCAAATGCAAGGATCAGTTGAGTGTTGACTGGTACATGTTGATTTATTCTGCTTTGTGTGAGATGTGGGGGAGGAAAGTGTGGACGCTGTGAGGCAGGTGTAGAGCCAAGACTCTGAGGTGTAATTGAAAGAAAAGTACATAAAATCTCTGTGAATCCATGGGTCAAATCTGCTAATTGCCGTTTATATACTGGACCGAGAGCAGATCAGTGGTGCCAAAGCTGTGACACATAATGGGCCAGCATCCCACACATATACGCACAAACTCTTACAGTAATCTCCTTGATACACAAACTTTTCCTTGTAGACTTAACTGCTAATCTCCTCAAAACTGTTGGTGGACACCAAATCCCATCACCATAAAGTTCTTATTTAGCTCAGTGTTTTTGTCATCCCAAGAGTGGAGTTGCAGAGCTTTTATTTTTGTTCGTACTGTGCATTTGTCATCAGGCAATAATAAAAAATAAAAAAATCAGGATTCTAAATTGAATAACGCTATCAGATATAGTGTTGCAGTACGGATACCGAACTACACCTTAACTTCTGTATCCAGACTCCGACCCCTGATCTATTTGACCTACTTTGCTTGTGAATCTGCAAAGTTTTAAAGAGGCTCACTTGCTACTCATAGAAACATAGAATGTGACGGCACATAAGTACCTGACCTCATTAGTACCTGACCTTATCTTATATGTAGGATTGCATTATGCCTATCCCACGTATGCTTTAACTCCCTCACTGTGTTAACCTCTACCACTTTAGCTGGAAGGCTATTCCATGCATCCACTACCCTCTCAGTAAAGTAATACTTCCTGATATTATTTTTAAACCTTTGCCCTTCTAATTTAAGGCTATGTCCTCTTGTTGTGGTAGTAGTTTATATGTGATATACTGGTGTTGCTCTGTATGACATTATACACCTTAATTTGCTCTCCTGGGACAAGCAATTCGAAGAAAGACAGAGTACAAGACCGACATGCTTTATAGCAGAATCAGCAAGCATTTTAAACCTGTGACGACTCCCTGCCTACGTCGTGTGACGATACCTTACCTTTCTCCTCCGGACCCGCGCAGCGCGGCTGTCTCCCTGGCTGCTTCCGGGAGGCGGCGCAGCCTGTCGGGCGCTGGCCGCTCGCGGCAAGCCTCCTCTTATGACGCGGCGCATGCGCACCGACGTCATCAGGATTTTGCCAAGTAAATTCAAACGTGGCCACGCTCCCGGACCTTTTGGGGGCGTGGCTTTAAAGCAAAACATACCTCACTATAAAAGGGCGCCCCCGTACTTCCCTCAGCGCCCTAGTGTGGTTCTTGTTTGTTCCCTCTAGTGCTCTTGACAATTGTGTTTGTTTTCCTTACTGACTATTCTCTTCTCTGGCTTCCCGAATTTTGGCTTAGTTGTTTCTTGTGTATTCCGATTTCTGTACTCCTTTGACCTCTGGCTATTCTTTTGACTAATCTCTGATGTTAAGCCCGGCCACCCTAAGGTCCGGTATACGTCTCTTACTGGGTTACTATCTGCGTGAAGGGGTCACTGTCGTGACACGTCGCTACAGAGGGCACTAGCACACATGCAATAGATAGGGTAAAAATGTCCCATGCCCTCAAAGCTAAGTTTCTGAAGCTAAGCACAAGAGAAAATGCTGTTCATTCTAGAGTATGAGAACCCTGAGAATCTGCTCATTTGCCCTGAGACCCATGACTGTGACGACTGCACAGGAATAACTATATAAGCTGTCATACGTGTAGACAATGGAACAGCACAGATTGGGGAATGGGCCTTGACGCGGCCAGGAGGTAGGCATGGCAACCAAATTCAAATTAGTGGCAGTTGGTTAGCAAGGGGGCGGGGCTTGCTAGGAATATATATATCGGCCATTTTATGAAGTGGCCATTTTAACTAAACCCTTCCCTTACCTGTTAGTTTCCTTCCCACCCACCCTAATTTGTTATTGTTGAGTTTTTCTCATTTCTTCACAGCGGCAGGCAATGGTCAGGTTAAATTAGGGGGGTAGATGGAATAGGAAGTGGGCATGGCTAGGTTCAGTGTGGATTAGGCAGGAGTATTACAGTTGGTTGGTAGGTTCGAGCTTGTTGGTGGCTCCGAACCTGGGGGTGTAGGAGTGTCCAGGTACAGCCCTACAGTTTAATTATTTGGAAATGGGGCCTTTTGACCGACCGTGTTACATTTCTATGTTATTTATATGGTTATATATTGTTATTTTGGTGTTGGGTCATTGCCACGGGTAATTATGTTTGGGGGGGATTTCGGTTTTAAATATTATTAAAGATTTGTTGGCAATGACCCTATTTAGTTATTATTTTGTAATAGTTTAATAAAGCTGTGGGAAAAATATTTCCCAGCAGAAAAGTCTGTGTCTGTGTTTTATTGTCGAGTTGTAAGGGTAAATGCTAGTGGCTATGTGCGCATGTCATGTATTAAACAATTGATGATTTGGGCAGTGCTTAGAAGTGTTGTTGTGTCAGTGCCCACCTTAGAGGCTGAGAATAATAGCAATTGTAGCAAAAATGAAGATGCCAGTTCTGTGATTCTGTTGGTTGGTACCAGTCTAGGTAGATGATTGTAATATGTGTAAGATCTAGTTATAAAGTAGCTGAAGGCTACATGTTCCTGTATTCGCACTCATGTGTAATGGGGTAGTGTGCTTTAAAGCTAATCATTTCATATATAGAAATTAGTCTACTTCAAAGATAAAATTACTAGTCATTTGGGAGCCAAAGCAAGAATTATGTGATAGTTTATGATTTCAGATAATAACGAAGAAAACATTTTGGAAATGTAAATTATTCCATGATTTCTTTTTGCCACGAGTTGCACTACTGTTGATGTCTAAATCAGAGATCTGTTTATTAAGCAGCATGACTGGAAAAAAATAGCTATAGGGTTTGTACCTTATTCCATGCGTGTAACAAGCATTGAGGCCAGTGGCAGCCCAGCAAGATGTGACAAGCATCCTTATACACAGCACAGACACATACCCCAGGCAACAACACTGAGATACAAACACAGAAACTACACGCTATACACCCTGCTCACATGCCACAGAGACATAAACATACATCACACATATACACTTCATAACTAACACTACAGCAAGGTTTCCCAAATAAACTACATACCACACAGAAACATATCTACCAAGTATCCCTCATTATTAAGGAAAGTCCCTATTTTGGGCCCATATCCCTCTGTCCTTATTTTCTATCCTAACGTCCTCCTTTTCTAGGAGCTCCTTATTGTTGGTGTGTCTGAGTGTATAACGGAGCTCCAGATTTTTTATTCACTTGCTTCAGATGTCAAAATCTGGGTGCCTCCATTTTGTTACCTTCTATCCATGATGACTGCAGTTTGCCTTACTCTGAGATTCTTCTGACTGATGGATTGCGGGTAAACTGACTTCGCAAAAGTGGAACTTTGTTCAAGCTCCAACTATTGTCAAAAATGGTCAAACATCATCAAAAGTCCCTACTTATTCACATGTATAACTAAAATAACTAAGGTGAGTTAAAAAAGAAAAAGAAATACAAGTAGAAATAGAGGCACAAAAAATGGTTAAGTCAAAAAAACCACCTGCAAAGTGATGGAGGTGCTTTATTATTATTATGTTATTATTTATATAGCACCAAACAATTCCTCAGCGCTTTACAGTGGGTGGATGAACAAACATGTCGTTGTAACCAGACAAGTTGGACACACAGGGACAGAGGGGTTGAGGGCCCTGCTCCATGAGCTTACATGCTAGAGGGAGTGGGGTAAAGTGACATAAAAGGTAAGGATAGTATTAGACTAATGACAGTTGCAAGAGAGGAATCAGTCAGGAGCTATTCACAGTTTAACTGATACGCTTTTATGAAGAAGTGGGTTTTTAACGATTTTTTAAAGTAGTGGAGACTGGGTAAGTATCTAACAGAGGAGGGAAGTGAGTTCCACAGGAACGGTGCAGCCCTCAAGAAATCTTGAAGGCGAGCATCGGAGGTGGGAGTACGGACAGAAGATAGACGTAAGTCTTCAGCAGAGGGTAAGGGCCTAGACGGGACATACTTGTGTATTAGGGAGGATAGATAGGTAGGAGCAGCATTATGTAGAGATTTGAAAGCAAGAACCAGGATTTTAAATTGAGCCCTATATCTTACAGGAAGCCAATGTAGGCACTGACAGAAGGGGGAGGTGCGGGCGGACAGGAAGATGAGCCTCGCCACCGCATTCATTAAGGACTGTAACGGCGCAAGTTGGGAGCACGTGAGACCTAACTTCACATAAACAAACACACACTCACACAAACATACATACACATGCAAAGGTTTTTCACAGAAACTAAGCACATATAAAAAATATTGATATAGAGAACAGTTGGTCCTCTAAATAATCTACATTTATGTACAACATATACACACCAGACACTAGGCTCCAACACAGGAAGCATAGTTGTGCACACCACACACCAAAAATGTGTCACACCAAGGATCTTCATAGAAAATACACACAACAGGGTCCTCCACAGGAGGGAAATTAACCATAAGCTGGTCTCCAAGGCCCCAGTGGTTAAGCAGGGGCCCTGGAACCATGAATTTACTTGGTCCCATTCAATATCATTACCTAAAGAATAAAGGAGAGGCTCCAAGCCAGAAACCTGCCACAACATGCTCGTTGTAACAATTCAAGCTTTCATTAAACACTTAAAACATCCTCCGATGAGGAACAAAACATGGCAAATTATACAGAGCAATGCAAAATGAGAGGCCACTGGTTGAAGTAGGAGTGCTTGTGAAAAATGTTTAGCCACTATGCCTTACTGTATGATGCCTTTCCTTTATACTGGATGTGTGATTACAAAGTATGATACAAAATTCTATATTGCAGAGAGATAATGCATGCCCATTTTTGTTTTAAACCACAAGCTAAACAAGTAAAGTGTTACGTAAGTTTCTGGAGATCACACCAGCAAACTGTGATGTGCATATGCAAATGGCCACAGCATGGGAGCAAATATATACATATTACATTAATATTCATAAAACAACAATGTTAACACCAGATCACATCCAGTTCAGACACTTAGACTCACATCGCACAATAGCTTGCCTCCCTTTGCACCCTGTTCTATTTTAGAACATTAAATCTAAATAGAAATGTTTATGTCACAGTTCGCAGGTGACACTTGTCTGTGCGGAGCTAGAAAACAGCAGGGAGGTCCGCAACAGCAGCAGCACTTTGCTAAGTAACATGCAAATCAGGAGAATAATTCATACAATACCTAATAGAATGATTAGAGTCTGGTGTTGGATCACCCAGCAAAGACCCATCACTGAAACATTTTGCACCAGCCATTCTGTCAAAGCAAACTTTTTTTTATAATCATGTTGTGACTATGACTGTGTCTTGGAATGTGCTAGATTAAAAGGACACTATAGCCACCAAAACAACTTTAGTTTAATGAAGCTGTTTTTGTGTATAGATCATGCCTCTGAAGTTTCACGGCTCAATTCTCTGCCATTTAGGAGTTATATCACTTTTGTTTCTGTCCATGCAGCCCTAGCCACATCTCCCTTGGCTGTAACTGACACAACCTGCATGAAAAAAAGGCTTCATTTTCCATCAGGTGTAACTTACTTTAAAAGTTTGTATCTCCTGCTCTGTAAATTGAACTTTAATTACACACAGGCGGCTCCTGCAGGGTCTAGCAAGCTATTAACAGAGCAGTAGATAAGACATTCTAAATTAAACATAATTTGCAACAAAGGAAGTATAAACTTTAGATGACCCTTGTGTTTAGGAAGGCCATGAAATTCACTTACATTAGGTGTGACTAGGGCTGTATAAACAAAGTGATTTAACTACTAACTGGCAGACAATTGAGCAGTGAGACTCCAAGGGCATTGTCTTTACACCAAAACTGCTTCATTAAGCTATATTTGTTTGGTTACTGTATTGGCCCTTTATTTAACCCTGAGAGCCTTCAAACCATTCTATGTAGGATCGTGTAAGATATTTTAAAATTATGGTCCTTATGACTCCTGGAAAACCACAACTGTTTTACTGACTTTACTGACTTAAACATATCCTTAAAGGACCACTCTAGGCACCCAGACCACTTCAGCTTAATGAAGTGGTCTGGGTGCCAGGTCCAGCTAGGGTTAACCCATTTTTTCATAAACATAGCAGTTTCAGAGAAACTGCTATGTTTATGAATGGGTTAAGCCTTCCCCCATTCCCTCTAGCGGCTGTCTCATTGACATCCGCTAGAGGCGCTTGCGTGATTTTCACTGTGATTTTCACAGTGAGAGCACACAAGCGTCCATAGGAAAGCATTGATAATGCTTTCCTATGCGACCGGCTGAATGCGTGCGCAGCTCTTGCCACGCGTGCGCATTCAGCCGACGGGGAGAAGAGGAGGATCGGAGGAGGAGAGCTCACCGCCCAGCGCTGGAAAAAGGTAAGTTTTTACCCCTTTCCCCTTTCCAGAGCCGGGCGGGAGGGGGTCCCTGAGGGTGGGGGCACCCTCAGGCACTATAGTGCCAGGAAAACAAGTATGTTTTCCTGGCACTATAGTGGTCCTTTAATTAAGATACTTGTACTCATGGAGGAAATGCACCATTTCATAGAAAGAAAAGCACAGAGTCAAATGTGGTTTTAGGCACGAGCCTCCAGCATCAGACTCTCTCATATTGTGATGCAGTGTGATATATAAATGTATATGCAGAGAAATAAATGAGGACATTTGACTTGAACAAAACAATTTAGTGCTGTCATTGGGAGAAAAAAAAAATACTGACAATAAAATTACAATGATTTTAGGCATTCAGCTGTACTTACAGCGACACAATACAGTACTTTAAAAAAAATGTCCACCGTTAAATTTGCACTCTTGGAAATGTATGGGGAAGAATACCAAAATCCAAGGCTTTGTGCTAAGGTCTAGTGCAAACTTTAATAAATGCAAAATGCCATGTAAATTTAAAGTCTGTGTAAACCTTCCCTACACCTCCTGGTAGCTGCTAAAAAAACATTTTTATAAACCCTCACTAAGTATGCGGGATTTGTGTAGTACTTACTAAAGCAACTCTTTGACAGAGACAGAGACAATGCTGTTCTTACTTGCATCACCAAAACATACATTGAGAATTAAGTAAATTATATAAAAACGAGGATAGTGCAATTCCCATAGAGAATCCTTTATTGATTCCTTCTTTGATATAATCTTTATAGTATACCATGTCTTGTTTTTTTAACTCATGTATAATGATTTTTTCTAATCTTGTGCCTACCTTTCCCACTCATCCTTTATGACAGCCATCTTTGTACACCTTGGGTCACTCACACTGTGAGTTATATCATGCATTGCTCACTATTCTGCAATAGTTTGCTTTTCAAAATCAAAAAATGCTGCAGGCTGAAAGAATACACAATTGAAAAAAATAAAGCCAATGGTTGCAAAATAGCGAGAATTGGCTGGAATAACTGACAAGTAAGTATAAAAGTTGTATGAGAGGGGGTGTGTAAGTGAGTGGGGAGATTCACTGTGGACCATGGAGTGTTACTGGGAATGTGGGGAAAATGGGGACATGTTGAGATGAATTGGGGACATGGAGCGATACACTGAGGGATATAGGGAGATACACGGGGGGTATGTGGAGATCCACTGGGTGTATGGAGACTGATGCACTAGGTGTCACGAACGCACCCTACTCCAAGAGTGTGCGTGACGTAGTTGTGGTGGTGAAAGGGTTAAAGTTCGCTATTTGTCTGCACTAGACCGGAAATAATGACAAAATCCCCCTTTTAAGACCGCCCACACTTAAACATAATAATATAACTATAAATATTTTAACACTGCCACCACCAAGACAATTTATAAATGGGGTGCCTTGGTCCCCCAGTTAAACCAACAATAAAACCCACCAAATATTACTTAGTACCATATTTAAGGAATTGCAAAAATACTAACCAACCTCTTCAGGTAATGTGATTCTTAATCAGACAAAGGCAGAACTTAATAAATGAGCATTTATTATGAGCAAAAAACAGTCACAGTGCATATAACAATATATGATAAACAAATTATTTACACCAACAACAGATAAAAACAAAAAGGATTAAAAAAAAAGGATAAAATACAGAAGTCCTAATTACTCACTTAGATTTTCAAAGTACAACTTCTGTCCAGGGGGTCTCTGGCATGGACGTCCGCATAGGGGGGAAAGGGGGGGCACTTGCCCCCCCCTGGATTTTTCAGCTTGTTCTGCTATTTTTCGTGTGAGATTTAAAATGAACTGCAATACCGGCGCTGTGTATGGAGAGAGCCAGGGATAGGAAGCTGCATCTTATCCCTGCTTCTCTCTGCTGATTGAAACCGCAGGGGAACAACACATGCAGCCAGAGACAGCCTACAGATCAGGTAAGTGGGGGATGGGGGGGGGGTTTGAGATAGCCTATAGATTGCGGGGGGCAGCAGCCTATAGATTAGGGAGAGGCAGCTAGATTAGGGGCAGCAGCCTATAGATTTGGGAGTGAGGGGGCATCCTATAGATTAGGGGAGTGGGGCATCCTATAGGGTAGTAGTGGGGGCAGCCTATAGATTAGTGAGGGGTCCTATAGATTGTGAGGGGGGGCAGAGATTAGGGGAGGGAGGGGCAGCAGCCTATAGACAGGGACTGAGGCTGGTAGCAGCCTATAGATTAGGGAGTGAGGCTGGGGGCAGCAGCCTATAGATTATAGATTAGGAGAGTGAGGGGGGGCATCCTATAGATTAGGGGAGTGAGGCTGGGGGGGGCAGCAGCCTATAGATTAGGGGAGTGAGGCATGGGGGGCAGCCTATAGATTAGGGAAGTGAGCATAGGCGTGCGCAGCCTATTGCATTAGGGTGTGCACCCTAAAGCACAAACACACGCCATGTGTACACACTGCTGTGTGTGTGTGTGTGAGGGTGCTGTTTGTGTGCTGTGTGTGAGGGAACCGGTAGTGTGCTGTGTGTGTGTGTGGGAGAGAGGGTGTTTGTGTGTGCGTGTTTCTTCGGGTCCCGTTAGTGTGCTGTGTGTGGGTGTTGTGTGTTTGTCAGGGTGCTGTTTGTGTGTGGGTGCTGTGCGGGTGTTGTGTGTGGGTTTTGTGCGTTTGTGAGGATGCTGTTAGTGTGCTGGGTGTGTGTGGGTGTTGTATGTGTGTGGGTGCTGTTTGTGGGCTGTGTGTGCTGTGTGTAGGTGCTGTGTGTGTGTGTGCTGTATGTTTGGGTGGAGGTGGGGGCAGATAAGTTAATATCCCAGTCCTGCTGCCTTCCCTTGTGGTTCAGTGGAGAGTGAACTCTAGCCCGGGTTCTCTGCTGCCTCCTTCCATGCTGCTGTGGACCGGTGAGGTAGAACTTTGATCTCCCCACCGGCCCATGGAGGCTTAGACCAGAGCCGCCGCTTGGATAGCGTCGGCTCTGCATGAGCCGACTGGGGAGATCCAGAGATCTCCCCTGCCGGTCTCAATCCATTGGCGTGCCGCGGGGATTAGGGTGTGCCCAGGCACACCCGACACACCCCGTGCGCACGCCTATGGAAGTGAGGGATGGAGGAGACAGCCTACATGAAGAGTCAGCAAGGAGCAAGAAGGTAAAGTAAGAAAAGGAGAAGGAACAGAAATGAGCAGGAAGGGTCATCAAGGGGCAGCAAGGAGCTGGAAAGGACAGCAAGGAGCACAAAAGGTAAAGTAGGAGAAGGAGCACAAAGGAACAGAAATGAACAGGAAAGGTCAGCAAGGAGCTGGAAGATAAAGCAGCACAAAGGTAAAGTAGAAGGAGCAGAAAGGGTCAGAAATGAGCTGGAAGGGGCAGAAGGAGCACAAAGGTAAAATAGAAGAATGAGCAGGAAGGGACTGCAAGGAGCAGGAAGGAGCACAAAGGTAAAGGAGCAGAAAGAATCAGAGGGAGCACAAAGGTAAAGTAGAAAAGGGAGCAGAAAGGGTCTGCAAGGAGCAGAAAGCGGTCAGAATGAGAAAGGAGCAGAAGGGCGCTAAATAAGCAGAAAGTAGCAGAAAGGTAAAAGAGCAGAAGGGGCCAAGGATAGAAAACAGTGTCAGAAGAAAAAAAAGACTGTCAAATGAAGGAGAGGAAAAGGAGATTGGAGCAGGAAGGACAAATGAAGTGAACCTCCACTTTATTCTGGACACCACATCATAAGCCTTTGGTACCTGGGCCAGGCAGGGAAACGCTGGACCTTCTCATCTCCAAAGGTAAAAAAATATCAGTATTAATGTGTTCACTTTTATTTACTGAGTGTCAGGAAGCACAGAGTGCCGTTGCTGATTGGCTAGAGCGTTCAGCTGGCACTCTAAGCCAGTCAGTAGCTCCCCATTCATAAAAAAGTAAAAATATTTTATGAATCGGGAACTAGCGATTGGCTTAGCGCGTCAACTGTCCACTCTAGCCAATCAGCGGCACCCATGCCTGATGTCAATCTGCACTTCCTGACACTCTGTTTCAGAAGCCAAATACCACTGAGCGACCTGGAGCTGGAGGAAGCCTTTGGGTTAAACCATTTGAGAGCGATTTAACCCCTTAAAGGAAAGCGAGCACCCAGGGGCTTCCTGGCATCATAGCATTTTCATTTAGGTGAAGTTGTTATGGTGACCAGAAGGTCCTTTAATTTGCTTAAAGGAACACATAGTGTCAGGAATACAAACATATATTCCTGACACCATAGTTGTGAAAACGCTATTCACCCTGGCTTTATGTGATAATGGCTATGCCCCTTCCCTTTCATGACACTGTCAAAAAGGTACCAAGCATGGATGTCATTACAATTATGCCCCCCCCCTGGAAAAATTCCTGCGGACGCCCATGGTCTCTGGCAAGGAAAGATGGTGACTCACTCAAAATAAAGGCGTATCTATAGAGATACTAAGTGACCACCTACTCGTGTCCAGTCCCACATCAATCCAAATGGAAACATTTGGTTTTATCTTCTCTTATGTACCCACCACAGAAATAATAATTGCCTCTATGAATTTGTTATTATTTTCCCATCCCATAGACATGTTGTACGCCCCACCTGCGATCCATTAGGACAGACATCACAATTCCTACCACACGGTTTAAGTTGTGCAACTCATGTTTAGGCTTAATTAAAAGATTGGGCTTGTCCCATTCCAAATATAATAAAAATTATTTATTATTATTCTGTGGGGTAAATATGAATGTTTTTGTCCTTCCTTTGGATACGATACTGGAACAAAGCTAATGGCATTTACATATCAAAGAGATTTACTCATCACTTACAAGGTACATGCCAAATGGATGAAGAGACATTCAGACTTTTTCCAAGTGTAGAACCTCACACCTTGCAGAGCCTTGATTACTTCACATCCATATAGTAAAATCCTTTTCACATTGCTATGCCATTCATACAACCCCTTCTGTCATCTGACCTCTGTGGAGGCCCCAGCTTCAAAAGATGTAACCCCCTTTTGACCTCAGCAATACCATCTCTGTAATTTGTGCCATTTACTACACAAATTACATTAAAGGATAATATTCCATAGTGTAATAATAAATTATGCACCCTTGCTGTGACACTAGGGATATGGAAAGATCCACTGGGGATGTGATGGATATGGTGGGGCTTTGGGAGATGCACTGGTGGTTCTGAGGAGGTGCAATGGAGGCATTGGGGTATTTTACTGGTGGTGTGGAGATACACAGGAGGGGTAGTAAGAACGTCAGGAGGTGGGATTTTGGTAGGCATTTGAGGTCGGAGGGCGGGAAGCACTGTGTCCTGGAGCTATGCAGCACAGTGTCTTTGGCCTGTCCTGTTAGCAGGTTTACAGAATAATGACAATAAATGTCCTTTGTTAGCACAAACAACAAATTGCAATGTTGGAATAGAGTTCCTCTGCCTTAGCAAAATCTTCAGAATTATGTATCACTTCAACACAGCAGTGGAAATAGGCAGATTTTCTGCACAAAAGTGCAAAAATATTTCTGGGGACATGTTTTGTCCATTTTTATACCCCTTTCAGTCTAATTACCAGACCTACAGTATTTTCTGGACACTTATACATTTTTTTCGATTGGCAGTGCATTAAATATGCTGACTTATAATATATAGTTTATAGTTAGCATTCATATACTACAGCAACCCACTGTTTTAATGAACAGAATAATGATTTGTAGCATTTCAGTTCTACTTAAGCACGTTACATGTTCTATATATAACTGATATGTGTCTTGGTTTGTATTTCACAAATCTTCATGTTTCTACTATAGAAAGATTTTGTTCAGCATCACAAACTTTGAGTGACTGTTTTCTCCCTGGGCAGAAACTTTCTCCAGTTTTTAACGGTGAGGTGAGATATTCTGGCTTTGTGCAATACCTTCAGGGAAAAGGCATATGAACTTTAGCAAAGTTAGCAAACTTATCAGAATTGGGGATATGGATCTCATGAGATCTAAATTTGAATTTTGTTCCCATCCTACCTTGGACAACCCTTAGATCCTCGCACAACTAATTGAAATCTGCTGCTACACTGCATAGATTTGCTCTCAGACTGGGTTAATTGAACTTGCTTCCGACTTTGAATCACATCCAGACATCGAATTAACCTGTACCGCACTGAATGTAGATTCTGCACATTCACATTCACCCTATAGCAGCTATAAAATAATTCACTTTTTTTTTCATGCTGGTACAGACGCTCCATTGGAGCCAAGAATTAATCAAGCCTATTTTAGGTTATTCTTTTTATGGAAACACACCTGTCAAGCATTTTTATTTCCCCATGGCATTTTCTTTTGGAAAGTGTATATTATTTTTACAGTGTTGTTGCACAGCTTTTTTGAATTATAATGGGATATGCATAATTTGGATCAGCAACTTCAGGTGTGAGGATACTTGCGCTGTGATTTCATCAGAACATTTAATTCTGAGTTTTATTTGTGCACTCAAAAGTTTAAAATATGGTTGGCTTATTGTTATAATCTGCAAATTTTTTATTTAGATTTTACATTTCTACTTTCTTTTGGAGGATTGGAGGGCAGAGGGGTAGAGAGGAAGGGGGGAGGAGGGGGGTGGGGGAGATTATTGCTGTTTGCAGCCAAAGTTCTAAACTGAAAAGTACCTGTTAGATTCTGTATAACAAGATGAATAATGAACACAATTAAAAGAACAAAAACAAACATATTTACTCCCTGAATAAATATCCCCTTGCAGTGTAAAAAATGTTTTAATTCAGTATTATTAACAATTAAAAAACATATATTTTACAGCATTTTACAAAAGTCATAGGTATGGTTACTTCCTTGGATCCAATACAAACCATAAAGTTAATTAAAGGAATTAATAGCCATAGGACCAAAGGGTGCACAATTCATTTGGCTCTTAATTAAAAATGAACACACTACTTGAATACCTGACCTGCAGCATGTAGAGGTAAGAACGCCACTGTGACAAACTCACCTCTCCAAGCCACGAGCTCCTGGAGGAGCCTGCTTGCCAGTCTCCTGCCCACAAACTATGGGGAAACCTGTAAAAGACTTCCAAACTTGACCAACCGTTAGCACTGATGTCATGGAACTGTTTTGGGCATAGGACCATGTGCATGGTCGGTCAAAATTATGACTTCCATGAAATTCCTGAACCCCTGAACTGATCTGGGTGATTTTTGGATATGTTGGTCACCCAGATAAGGGCTATCATGTGTTTTGGGGTACTTTTGGGACTTTTTACAAATGTATGTTTTTTCTGTGCTTGAAGATAATTGGATTAGAATTAGTACAGTTACTGATCCAATTATCTCCCAAGCAGAGGGGAGGGATTGTGTGTCATGTGTGGGAGTGCCTTACATTGTAAATGTGTCATTATTGGTTTGTGTCCCTGTCCCCAACAAGGTCCATGTGGACATACTCCTTGCTTGGGGACTTGCATAAGAGGCCAAGTGTGGCACCATTAAAACCTATTAAAACCTATTCCAGCTTACACTCCAAAAGTGTCTCTATTTAGATGGGGCAGTCCCTATTTTGGTCCCAACCCCCTCTTTCCTTATTTTATATCTCTAGTTTCAAGGAACTCCATATAATAAGTGTGTCTAACAGAGTGTGTAACAGTCGTAAATTAGGACTTTCACACGTTATGCAATCTCAGTCAGAGTGCCTTGGATGGTTGGATTGTCAGCCATGGGTGGTAGCTGGGGGGGACATTAGATCCCCCATTTATCAATATTAGAGCACCCACCTGCCTCCGACAGGAGGTGGCAGTGTGAACACACACAGTGTGATCGCCAAGTGCAAAGGGATATATATTAACAGAAAAGATGATACGTTGATCATAGACAAAGAACTCAGTATTGTAGAAAGTATTATCTAATTCTATAATTTTGTAGACTAAAATTTATTATTTAGAATCATTATGTAGTGTACTGCACACTTTATATTATTTTGGTAAATTATAACAATTTTAAAGGTGTTATTTATAAATGGGGAATTGTAGAGTTTTATTAATAAGAGAACTACAGATTTAGGTCAAAATAGCGGAGTTTTAGAATTATTCCTAGTTGGCTACTTTGGGCATTATTTTGCTGATTTTCCACAATTTCAAAGTTAGTGCATACATCACTTTTTTTTTGTTACATTCACTACAATGTGAGTTAGAGTGTTTTAAAACTATAAAGGGACATGCATAACTTTACAATTATTTTATTTAAACTAGCAAGCAAACACTTTTAAACTAATATACAAACCAAAATAAATCAAGAAAAACTTTGCAAAGGATGTAATAAACATTTATAAACTTACTGTAAATTTAGATTACATTAATGGACCTACCTTTCAACTAGGGGAGTTTTATCAGCCTTCCCACACTGATCAGACTCTGTCTCTTCTACCCCTGTCAGGATTTTCCAAGGAGAAGAGATCTTCCACTGTGCATATGTAAATCTGCCAGGTATGCCCAATTCCTAGGGATTATACAATGATTGGCTTAATTAGTGACCCCCTGGAGTGGGTGTGGGAAGCATAAGAAAGAAAAAGCAGGTAAATATGAATTTAACAAAAATAAATGACCTGCTTTTTTTCAGTCTAGTTAAAGCTTTTGAATGACATTCATATATTGAGTCATACCAACTCACTCTTTCCTGAGCATGATAATTTGCAAAACCATATAACTACAAAGAAAATAGTGAAAAACTCCTGAAAACTCAGGTCGAGCAATCTTTACACCAAAAACATTATGACAGCTGGGCAACCTTAGATTGCCCCTTCAACAGTAAGTGACTTTTAGTTCAACTTTTTATATTTTTAAATTTCATTTATTTTACTTTCTCATTGTCTGTATTCAATTATATTGAATTGTTGTGGTGGTGAGTATACTTTTATGTGAATTGTTAAAGTAGCAAATTTCTATTACAGTTTGTCTTCTAGCCCAGAGATTGCGCATTGGACCAGAGCTACAAAAACACAACTCAGAAAGCGTTTTTCCAAAACCAAAATTAAAAGGTAACAAGATAGCATGCACAAAAAAGCGCTAAACTGTTTTCAATGATTCTTCTTTTTGAACCTAAACAAAGTGCCAGCGACATATGCAATATGTTAGCGTATTTTACCTAGCTATGAGAACGGTTCATGAAAGTTCATGAATGGTATTCTTCTTTCCCTCTTGCCAAAGTAATAAAGAAGACATTTTTAAGATGATGTTGTCTTATCTTTTTTTTTTTTTTATCTTCTTATGCTATCTTCTCTCTACTTAGAAGTCCAGACGTCTATCTTGCATGGTTCTTCCTCCACAATTTTCAGAATGTTATCCGTTGTTTTTTCCCCTCTAAGTATTATGGATCATATTCTTTCCCTTATCCATCATTTATCATGCTTGCCAACAAGTCCATGAATTATTCTTTCATTCATCTGTTTTCAATCTTTAATCTGAACTTTTCTTTTTCATTTTTCTCCATCTTTCTCATCCCCATTGCCAGTCATACAGACCATACATTATATGATGATAAGTTGAAGGGGAGATCTCAGAAACAATGTATTCTCAAGCATTAGATAAGTGTCTGTGATAGAGCTCTCTGTGAACACTTCTGTGATGAAATCTGTATTATGTGTTGCTTGAATATCAGTTAAATGGACACTCCACTGCCCAAATAAAATAAATAAATAAATAAAAATCCCCATTTAGTAGATATGCACCTAGAAAAACATGCATGGATCTATGCATTTTTTTATCAGCCTTTGCAAGCCCCCTCCTTCTTCTGAAAGCCTAGACTTTATGTGTCTGTCCAATTACAGACTTCCCAATGCAGCTCAATGAGAAGTTTTGGTAATGCAGGTGCTCTGGGAAATTACCTGTCTGTTAATTTTAGCTCTGCTGAGGTTAACAATCAGGAAGTAACAGAGCAGGTGGTGTAATGAGGTTAATTTATAAAAGTGTGAATTTCTATTGAAATATGCACTTTTGGTAAAATGAAAAAAGGATAGCAAGTTAAAGAGCATTAGGTGTCTTGTGTGTTCTTTTGAAGTTGCAATGGAATGTTCTGTAATTTTAAACTAATATGCAGTTGTGAAGACTGTGATTGACTAATATACAGTAAAAGTTAAATATGTCTGTCACATTAGTTATATGCACTGATCAGCCACAACATTAAAACCACTAATACGTGAAGTGAAAAACATTGATTATATTGTTACAATGGCATCTGTCAAGGGCAGGGCCGTCTTTAATAACGAATGGACCCTGGGCAAGTGTTTGCTTGGGCCCCCTGTGCCCTGCCGCTCTCGCCCCTCACTCCCTGGTATGCAATCACGGCATCCATCCCAACGCAGTGGCGGTACTAAAGTAGAATTAATTTTATTGGGACCCCCAATTGCAAGGTTGGACTAAAGGTAGAACCCCATCTGTCGTGCAACTCCAACAATGCTTTGACAGCTGGGACTCTACCAATTTCCCATGCTTGCAGGGTTGTATTTAGCACTGAGCCATGTTAGTATGTTTGAATGTAAGCATGTGTTTGTATGGAGTATGTTTGTGTGAATGTGTTTTGTATGTGGTACTGGAGTTTGAATGCAAGTGTGCATTTATGTGTAGTGTTTGTTTTTGAATGTAGGAGTGTGCTTGTATGTAGTGTTGACGTTTCAATGCAGGAGTGTGTTTTATATGTAGTGTTGAAGTTTGAATGGAGGGGTGTATTTGTATTTAAAGTTGCGGCTCAGATGCACAGGTACACACTCTGACGCACAAGCAGATACACAGATACATACACTGACTACATACAGATAAACAGGCACATACACTGACAGACACACTGGCACAGGTACATATATTGACACACACACAGACACATACACTGGTAGACGTACTGACAGACATACTGACACAGGCACATATACAGACATACTGACACACAGACACATATACCGACATACTGACACACACAGACACATACACTGATCAACATACTGACACACATACACTGACACTGACACCCACACACTGACAGAAATACTGACACCCACACACTGACAGATATACTGACACCCACATACACTGAGAAATACTGACACACACACACAGGCACATACACTGACACACACAGACTGATATACTGACACACACACACACAGACATACTGGCACACAGACAGATATACTGACACATGCATACACATGCACTAACAGACATACTGACGCACTGACAGACATACTGACACATACACATACTGACACACACAGATATACACACACATATATACTGACACACAGACAGACAGACATACTGACACACACACACAGACATACTGACACACACACATACACTAACACACAGATACACTAACACACACATACACTAACACACAAACACACACACTAACACACATACACTAACACACATACACTAACACACACATACACTAACACACATACACACACTAACACACATACACAAACACACACACTAACACACATACACTAACACACAAACACACACACTAACACACATAAACACACATACATACACTAACACACACATACACTAACACACAAACACATACACTTACACTAACACACACAAACACACACATACATACACTAACACACACATACACTAACACACAAACACTAACACACACATACACTAACACACAAACACTAACACACACATACACACACACACAAACAAACACACACATACACACACACACACACACAAACACATACACTAACACACAAACACACACACACACTAACACACAAACACATACACTAACACACACATACACACAAACACACATTTTTAAAAAAAAATGTAATCCCCCCAGCCTCCTTACCTTTTGGAGTGCTGGGGGGATTCCCTGGGGTCCAGTGGTGCTGCTGGGCTCCTGGGCGGGTGGCCGGTCGGGCAGGAAGGCGGGCGCGCGAGGGAGCATTTACTGCTTCCTCTTCAGCTCCCTCGGGCGCCGCGTAGGGATGCCGGCGCCGGAAGATGACGTCATCTTCCGGCTCCGGCATCAGTGCGGTGCGCGAGGGAGCTGAAGAGGAAGCAGTGAGAAACTGGGCCCGGGGCAGCTGCCCCGTTTGCCCCGCGTTAAAGACGGCCCTGGTCAAGGGGTGGGATGTATTAGGCAGCAAGTGAACAATCAATTCTTGAATTTCATGTGTTGGAAGCAGGAAAAATGGGCAAATGAAAAGATCTAAGTGACTTTAAAAAGAGCCAAATACTGATGGCTAGTCAACTGGGTCAGAGAATCTCTAAAATAGCAAGCTTGCGGAGTGTTCCCAGTATGCAGTGGTTAGTACCTACCAAAATTTGTGCAAGGAAGGACAACCATTGAAACCAGCTTCAGGGTCATGGGCGCCTAGGCTAATTGATGCACATGGAGAGTGAACACTAGCCCATCTGGTCCAATCACACAGAAGTCTTACTGGAACTCAATTTCTGAAAAACATAATAGAAAGGTGTCACAACACACAGTGCATCACAATTTGATGCATATAGTGATGTGTAGCCACAGACCGGTCAGAGTGCCCATGATAACCCATGTCCACCACCAAAAGCACCTTCAATGGGTACTTGAGCATCAGAACTGGACCATGGAACAGTGTAAGAAGGCTGCCTGATCTGATGAATCACATTTTCATGTGGGTGGCAACGTGTGTGTGCATTGTTTACCTGGGAATAAGATGGCAGCAGGATGCCCCAAGGGAAGAATGCAGGTCGGCATGGGCAGTGGTATGCTCTGGGCAATGTTCTGCTGGAAACCCCTGGGTCCTGGCTTTCAGGTGGCTATTTCTTTGACATGTAACATTTACATAGATATTATTGCAGATCACGTACACCCCTTCATGGCAATGGTGTTCCCTGAAAGCAGTGACCTCTTTCAGCAGAATAATGCACCCTGCCACACTGCAAAAATTGCTCAGGAATGGTTCGAGGAACATAATAAAGAGTTCAAGGTGTTGCCTTGGGCTCCAGTTTTCCCAGATTTCAATCCCATTTAGCATCTATGGGATGTGCTGGGACAACAAATTTGATCCATGGAAGCTCCACCTCGCAACTTGCAGGACGTAAAGGATCTACTGCTGATGTCTTGGTGCCAGATACCACAAGATATGTTCTTGACGCATCAGAGCTGATTTCACAGCTCGAGGATGGCTTATATGATATTAGGCAGGTGCAGGCCCGGACTGGCCACGGGCCTTCCCGGGCAAATGCCTGGTGGGCCGCGATGGCCGTGGGCCGAGGCTGGCAGGGGAGATCACAGGATCTCCCCTGCCAGCCCCTGCAGGGCCAGCGCTACGTGAGCGCCGGCCCTGCTGTATGCCTCCAGGGGCCTGTGGGGAGATCAAAGATCTCCTTCACCGGCCCACAGGCAATTATAAGCGGCCAACGGCTGGGGAGGGAGGGAGGGAGGGAGGAGAGGACCCGGTGGAGCTCTAGCCAGCAGCTCCGCCGGGTCCTCTCGCGGTATTCTGAGCGTTACCACGGTTACCACTGCAACGCTCAGATCTCGGAGAGTGAACTCTAGCCTGCAGGCTAGAGTTCACTCTCACCACTGGACCACAGGGCTCCCCCCCCCCACCAGGCTAAAGGTAAGAAGGGAGGATATAACTTTTTTAAAATTATTAATAAAAAATATATTTAAATTTAAAAAAAGAAATTCAGACACACACAGCACCCTCACTCACACAGCACCCCCAGACACACACAGCACTCAGACACACACAGCACCCTCACTCACACAGCACCCCCAGACACACACAGCAGCTCCAGACACACACAGCACAGACACACACAGCACCCAGACACACACAGCACCCCTAGACACACACAGCGCCCCAAGACACACAGCACCAAGACACACACTGCACCCAGACACACATAGCACCCCCAGACTCACAGAGCACCCAGACACACACAGCACCCTCAGACACACACAGCACCCAGACACACACGCAGCACCCAGACACACACAGCACCCTCAGACACACACAGCACCCAGACACACACGCAGCACCCTCAGGCACACACACACAGCACCCTCAGACACACACAGCACCCAGACACACACGCAGCACCCTCAGGCACACACACACAGCACCCTCAGGCACACACACACAGCACCCTCAGACACACACAGTACCCTCAGACAGACACTGCTCCCTCAGAGAGACAGCACCCTCACTCACACAGCACCCACACACAGCACACTCCCACACATATACAGCACACACACACACACACATATATATATATATATATATATATATATATATATATATATATAATAAATAAAATAACCCTCAGTGAGTTAACAGACAAAAAAAATTCTAGAAACCTAGAATGTGACGGCAGATAAAAACACATTCACACACAGCACCCCTCTTACACACACACACACACACACACACACTGCACCCCTCACACATACAATACGTCCAAATATAAATATATATATACACACTACAGCACCCCTCACACTGCACCACTACACACATTATGCTCCAGATACACGCTAGATCCCTTACCCTATATGCACTCTTAATCCTCTACACACAAACACACACACATGCAATCTCCTATACACACTCTGAGTCCTTTACACACTAGATCTCCTACACACACACTGCCCCTAGCCACACATATTACACCACAAACACAAATGAAATTGACCTATTTACACAAAACCACACCACACTCTACACACACGCAATCCCACAAGCAGGCTCCAAACACATGCACCATACGCTTTCCTGGCCCTTTTGTCCTCTGGTATCCCACTTGTGGAGACACTAGAGACAATTTAAAAGCAAACACAGTGCAAGCATGTTATTAAATTTGCTTGCGCTGCGCAGAACAAATACAGGGCGTTTTTCTAATGCTAGAGCTCTTTAGCAGGGCTCTGCGCATTGAACCAACATGCTCACTTTGAGAGGGGGCGTGTTTGTCTCTAGCCCCGCCCCCTACTTCGGGGGCCGCTCTGATTGAAAAATGCCCGGGCCGAATTTTTTTCCCAGTCCGGCCCTGGCATACAGTAAATCCTTCCCCCAATAATGAGACGACACTTCACTTTGAGGGTTAAACAGGAACTCTCTGTACTGGCACATACAGCCTCTTTTATTCCCAATCCACAAACTTAGTACTGCCCACAGGGTTTTACAGAACAACCAATCAATCTGTACAATACACACAGACACTCCCACACAAAATCCTCCCCTCTGCCTGTAATACAATTACCTTACACAATGGGTAATCTAATTATCACAGACAGAGAAATACAGTTTCATAAAACAAATCACAGAGACCCCAAAACATGCAATAACCCCATAAAAAATATATCCTTGGAACCGGGGGATCTGGGTGAACCACATATCCAAAATTCACCCAGATCCGTTCAGTACTTTGGAAGATACAGTTTAATGCAGATTCTGCAGAACATATACAGGCTAAATGAAAAACAATCACTGTATAATGTGTCCCCTGCTGTATAGTCCAAAACCACTGCACGATGTCTCTGTGCACCAAATACTGGCGAGATGGCACCGTGTTGAAAAGTCCAAAGAGTGTCTGTGAGTTAAAATGGCTGCCATCCATTGTTCTCACCATGTGCCTCTGATACAGGAAATGGTGGCCACCCAGTAAATCCACAGTATGTCCCCAGATGGTTCTTAAAGGGCCAGCAGCAGCACAACACAAATCCCTTATGCCCAAATCATGTCTTTAAAGGGCAATACATCCCAGGGGCCATAGTCACATGGCAGGAGGCTGGCAATCAGTCTTCTCCAATGCCCAATGGCGAGGTCGGTTTCGCCACACAGTGTTTGGACCATGTTGCACAATATTTCCTTTCATTTGTATGGAATTGAGTCATTTTCAAGGCTCTTCTTCACTTCAGAGGCTTGCTGAAGAACGAGTGGGTCCAAATTTGCTCAAATATCAATGCAACTGTATCCTATATCTACCAAGATGGGTCTCACAGATATGTATTGATGGAATTCAAGCCCATAATGATCAAGGCCCTGTACTGAAGGGTACCGATTGAGCGTTGATACCCCTGGTGCTTTGCTTCATGTAAGCAACAATTTCACTCAAGCCTCTGCTGAGGGTGTTGAAACAAATATGTGACGTACCACTGGTCTCACAGACTCTGACTGAACTTCTAGCAGGAGCTTCCATGATGTTAGTCCAGACGTTGCTGTTGCTGGTGACTGGTACCTCAGCAGGGTGAATGTGTGCACTTGCTGCACTTTGCTTCATATAGGCATTGATTGAAATCATGCCTCCACTGAGTGTGGTGAAGCCAATATGTGACATACCACTGGTCTCACGGGCCCTGACTGAACCATTATTCGAACCTCTAGAAGGAGCTTCCATGGTGGTAGCACAGAAAGTGCTGGTGGCTGGTACCCCAGCAAGGGAAATGGGTGAACTCCAGGCTTGATCCTGTGTACCCCCATTCACTGAATTTCAACAGGATATGGTTGTCTTGCATGTAGCACCAGTGATCGTGCCTAAAGTGAGAGCCTTTCAATGCCGTTCTCTACCTGTAGCAAAGGATTTGGGGCATTCTCCACTAGTGCTGTTACAGCATCTCGTGGGCTTCCATGGCAATGGTCTCTGCTGAAACTTTGTAAAGTTGGCATTTGAACTAGTTTGTCCTGCATTACATATTGAACATTGAAGCAATTAATGAGGCACAATTTGGATGTCACGTCCGTTCTCTACCTGTGCTAGAGGGTATCAGGGCACTCTCCTCTCATGCTGTTGCAGCATCATGGGTTGCCATGGCAATGGCTTCTGCTGACACTTTTTGTAAGCTAGCATTTGAACCTCTTTTAGACACGTTTGTCTGGCATTTCATACTGTTCGTTAAAACAGTCTATGATGCACAATTTGGTACTCAAGTACTTAACTCAGTTATCTATCTATGTTGAATTATTCTGATAATTTGATTGGCTATTCTGTCCCTCCCTTTGTAAGCTTGGGTATTCCCCATGTGTATATGCTGCCATGATTAGCCAGGAAAGTGGAAAATGTATTCATACTTACCGTAATTTTCTTTTCCTGGCTATTATTCATGGCAGCATATACTTCCCACCCATTAATGTCTCTATTTATGTACTGTAGAGCTTGTAAACTGACTGAGGACCTTAGGGATGGAGCCTCCTTTTAAAACCTTGGTGGTTTTCCTGTCCTATCGGCTGTAGGGGAGGAGCTAACCCATGTGTATATGCTGCCATGAATAATAGCCAGGAAAAGAAAATTACGGTAAGTATGAATAAATTTTCCACTATATCTATATACATAAGTATATCTGTATATATGTATACCTATATATAAATAAAAAAAAAATTTTCCCCAAGTAAGTGGGTTAATCTCATAAGAGCAGACATTAGGCTGTTAGTGTAGGACCTGCCAAAGATGGGGTACATTGACGTTGTGGCAGGCTTATGCAATGTATGATCATATAATGTAACTAAACCCCCATTAGTTTTGCCTAGATTAGGTGTTTTTAAAAAAAACAATTACAATCTGTCAACATTGAAGTTGCTGTTTAGTGGATAGGTGAGTGCGCTGGATCTTGTGTATTATTTATATATATATATAT
>OW240914.1:293908359-293934423 GCA_933207985.1 Pelobates cultripes
AAGCGGGCAAAAGCCCAACTAGAATCTGAGTCTGATCTCAGCGAGATTGAAGAGGTCACTGATATGGATTCGGAGGATCCATCAGATCCCCAATCAGAGGGTATGGTCGACGACCATGACCCGAGTGCACAGATTGCACCTCCATCTGAGTCGTATGACATGGAGCTTAAAGTACCAGACGATGCCACCAGATTAGTTGACCCCTATGGGGAACCTCTGTTCGACCCCGATGACCTACGTCATCCAAGGTCAGCGGACTGGGCACCTTCGGCCCATGTGGCCAAATACATGGCATCGCGGACTCGCAATCCTTTAAATAAGGTGACACGAAGCAAACTGCGGGCAGAATGCCCACGCCCCACTGTCCCTGACGAGGCCTGCAGAACACCTGCAGTTGACCCGAAAATCATTCAATTCTTGGGCAAGACTGGCTGGAAGCCTAATAAGAGCCTTGATTTCTCCCTGCGCAACTGCCAGGACAAGATATTAGACATATTGGGCCCGGCAACAAAAATGTTTGATTTGGTCGAAAGTGACCAAGAATTAGATCGTTCCGCCATAAGTGGTTGGATACAAAGAGTGATTTGACCGATCGGCAATGCCAACTGTGCGGTGGCCACAGAGCGTCGCAAAGCGATCTTATTAAAGATAGAACCAAAACTGGTGAACATGGCTGTAACCGAACCGGGCGCCCAGGCCCGTTGCCTCCTGTTCGGAGACAACTTTGTCAAGGAGCTTGGCTCCTTTGTTCATACTTCACTGCCCTAGACAAAGCGCAGTCAAACATGCGCAAGATTTTCCAACCTAAGGTTTTTGGTGGGGCCGGAAGAGCCAGGAGCCGTCTGTCCGGCCGTGTCAATAGGGGCTCGTTCCGACAGAGCCGTGGCTCCTACACTGGACATGCCTCCTTCACGGAGCACCGCAACACCCCGGTTTTCTTCCCACAACGTGGGCGACCATGGGTGGCTCGTGGACCACGTGGCTCCCGCCCAGGCAGACGACCTTATGGTAAGTGCTCTCCTATTTCCTTCTTCCCTATGGGCAGTGGGGGGCAGACTCCGACATTTTTCCCATGTATGGTCACACATCTCGTCAGATGCTTGGGTACTGAACACGGTCAGAGGGTACACCTTAGAGTTCATATCCCTCCCGATACAACTCTCCCCGCCACGGGGAATGCTGTTTTCTCACCAAGACGCCTCCCTTGTAACCAAGGAGGTTTCAGAATTGGCACACAAACAGGCCATCTTAGAGATCCCTATGGCTACCCCAGGGTACGTAAGCAACCTATTCTTAGTTGCCAAAAAAGGCGGCGGCGTCCGCCCAGTTATCAACTTGAAACAGCTCAACACTTTCGTGGCCTACAACCACTTCAAAATGGAGGGCATACACTGCCTCCGAGATCTCCTCCAACCGTTGGACTGGATGGTCAAGTTAGACCTACAGGACGCCTATCTTACGATACCAATCGCACGTCAGCACCAGGACTTCCTCCAATTCATATGGCAAGGAAGGAAATGGAGATTCACCTGTCTCCCTTTCGGTCTGTCCTCAGCCCCATGGTGTTTCACCAAACTTATGAAGCCCGTGGTGGCTCTGCTTCGAAGTCGAGGGGTTCGTCTCATAATCTACTTGGACGACATCCTTATCATGGGTCGTTCCAACCACATTCTCGACACCCATCTGTCATGGACTCAGACTCTTTTGCAAAATTTGGGTTTCCTTATCAATTGGAAAAAATCCATCCTAACCCCTACACGACACATAGAGTTTTTGGGCCTCATCGTGGACTCCACTCTACAGACCCTACAACTGCTGGCAGCGAAACTGACCACCATGAAGAAGGAAATCAGGCGTACTCTGACGACCCCCCTGATCTCCCTAAAACAATTGGCGAGAGTGGTCGGCCTCTTGGCGGCTTCCATACAGGCCATTTTCCCAGGTCCTTTACACTATCGAGCGCTACAGCGCCTACAAGCCTCCCATTTGAGAGACGGGACCGCATACACGGACATGATCGCTCTGGATACAGAAGCAAAGACAGGACTCAGATGGTGGCTATCCCATATGGACGCCTGGAATGGCCGAGCCATTTTCGGTACCGAACCGGAAATGATCATAGAATCCGATGCGAGCTTGCACGGGTGGGGCGCACGCTGTGGCACTGTTTCTACCGGTGGCAGGTGGTCCGAAGTGGAGTCGACGCTTCACATCAATTGCCTAGAACTCCTGGCCGGTTCTTTTGCAATCCGCAGTTTTTCTCCAACTCAAGCCCGATGTGCCATCCTTTTAAGGATGGACAATGTATCGGCAGTCCGTTATGTAAATCACTTGGGCGGCACGAAATCGAAGGTCCTGGTGAATTAGGCACGAGACTTTTGGCAGTTTTGCCTGGCACACGGCATTTCGGTCACAGCAGAGTACATTCCGGGCCTCAACAATACCACGGCGGATTGGTACTCAAGGCACCTCAGGGATTCCAGCGACTGGCACCTGGAACCCAGGGTCTTCCAAGACATCCAGTCCCTATGGGGTCCTCTGGACATAGACTTGTTCGCTTCCCGTTTGAACACCCAACTCCCCAGATTTTTCAGCTGGAGACCGGACCCGGCAGCGCTGGCAACAGATGCCTTTACTCAGGACTGGTCCTCCAAAAGGAACTACGCGTTTCCTCCCTTTGCGTTGATTCCCCGCTGCCTGCTACAACTACGGCGACAGACGGGAACGGCAGTGCTCGTGGCGCCATTATGGCCGTCTCAACCATGGTTTCCTTCCCTGTTGGAGATGGCGATAGACGTACCCCGTACTCTCCCACACTTCGACTACCTACTTCGAGACCCGGACGGGTGCCCCCACCCCCTGATTCAGCAAGACTTATTACACCTCACGGTGTGGCTGATTTCCGGGAACCTTACTCAATCGAAGGAATTTCGGAATCGACTCTCCAACTTCTCGAGAGCGCATGGGCACCCGGCACGAGACAAGCTTATAAATCTGCTTGGCGCAAATGGCACGATTGGTGCATGGAACGGAATTTGGATCCCATATCAGCTCCTCTGACTTCGATCCTGCAATTCTTAACCTCCTTATTTGAAAGCGGCAAAGCATATCGCACGGTGAACCTCTACAGATCGGCCATTTCAAACTCACACCAAGGCATCGAGGGCGCACCGATAGGACGCCATCCACTGATATGCCGACTCTTGCGCGGCATCAGATTCACAAGACCTCCGCTACCACGCTATTCCGTACTGTGGGACGTCTCCATCATCCTCAACTTCCTCGAATCTTGGCCAGATAACGCAACACTATCTCTGAAACACCTGTCGGCGAAACTGGTTATGCTCCTATGTCTCATATCCTGCAAATGGGTCTCAGACGTTAGAGCCTTAGACGTCACCGCACGGTCCTACACTCCGGAAGGGGTCACTTTCGATATATCTCGGAGAACAAAAACCTCTACGAAGAAGGTGACATATCCAGCCTTTCCTGACAAACCTCTTTTGTGTCCGGTTCAATGTCTGCGAACCTATGAACTTCGCACCAAGGCGTTGCGGGACCCGTCTAGGCATGAACTCTTCATCTCCTTCCAGAGACCACACCTACCTGTGTCTACCACGACCCTGGCTCGCTGGGTCAAATGGATCATGGCTACGGCAGGCATAGACACTTCCATATTTTCGCCACATTCCATACGAGGAGCAATGGCTTCCAAAGCCTCTTCGATGGGTTGTCGCCTGGAAGACATTCTGAAAGCAGCCGACTGGTCTTCAGAATCTACCTTCCGTGACTTTTACTTCAAACCAATACACCACTTTGCAGGAACGGTAGTTTCTCAGCTTTCAACCAGCATAATAGGAGCCTCCGTGTCTTAATAAAATTCACAGATTTTACTATTACCATGACGTAAAGTCATGATTTTATTAATGACACGGAGGCGAGTATTATCCCTCCCTCCCACCCAGCGACGGGGGAAGGATAGACGGAAGTTGGGTAAGTTGACCTACGGTAAGTCATTTTACCATGTCTAGTTGTTACAGTTGTAATCGCCAGATGGTTACATTACAGTTATACTTAGATCAAGGTAAGTCTTAGTTACGATCACTGCTTACCTATCTGGACACCCACATTTATAGGTTACACAACAATACTCACTTGGACACAACACTGACCAAACACTATCTTGAATACCTATGACTATGCATACACTAAGTTTTATGCAAAGATATTACCATATTTTTCCTCTCTTACAGCATAATCTGCCCATCTATTCCGGGAATACCATGTTCTATGCAGTTCAACGTTTTATTGGATAATTTTACTTCTTCGGGATTGCAAACAAAGAGGAACAGGATTGGTTGACAGAGCCTATTATGCTGGAGAAGTGGATCCTGATTGGCTGTTCCTGTTACTAGGAAGATTACACCTGAGACTGTTAATGTTATTATTGGTTATGTTTATAAAGTTTTTTTCTTTGCTGCTGAGGGAAATAAAGAAAGAGTGCAGCATAATACTCGCCTCCGTGTCATTAATAAAATCATGACTTTACGTCATGGTAATAGTAAAATCTGTGAATTTGCTTGCGCTGTGCAAAACAAATACAGGGCCTTTTTCTAATGCTAGAGCTCTTCAGCGGGGATCTGCGCATTGAACCAACATGCTCACTTTGAGAGGGAGCGTGCTTGTCATTAGTGATGACAAAACACACCATCTCTAGCCCCGCCCCCTACTTAGGGGGCCGCTCTGATTGAAAAATGCCCGGGGCCTAATTTTTTTCCCAGTCCGGCCCTGGGCAGGTGGTTTTAATGTTGTTGCTGATCAGTGCAAATATAACATGATATTATTCTACGAGGAAGGGGATATCTGGAACCCTGCAGTGAACAAATAAAGATATGGACCAATATGCACACATTCATTTATTGCAATTAACTAACATTTGTCAAGTCTGCAACTATCTGCAAGTAGAATTTTTGTCCCAATTTTAGTTGATACGACTTTTTAACACAAGAAACAGCAGATTATTAAATGCAACCTATTTGCAAGTAATACTGCTGAAGCACTCAAAAAATTAATTGTGAACAAAAGTTATAAAACTAAAAGTACTGTACCAGCCAGTGGATAACAGATGTCAGAATATTACTACAGACCATCCTACATTGAATTCAGTTAGTTATTATGGTACTGGGAGCCTCAGTCACATACATTTCTCATAGTTTGTAACAAAGTCTCCCACTCAGGTATGCCCACTGCACCAATACCCCCAGACCCGGACTCCGGCAACCCAGTATACTCACCGGCAAAGATTGGAGGCACCATAACCTGGCCACCAGGTTGCAGCGGCCCTACGGGAACTGCGACCGCAGGAGGAACTGCACCAGTCACAGCGTCAGGAAACCTCACCGTGAGACGACCAGGGTTAATCTGCGAAGATAGCATAGGTGAAAAAGAACCCAGCCCACCCACCCCGGCCGTCAAGGCACCTGGGGGAGTGGATGGGAAACCAGCAGGGGTAGGGCCAGGAGGGGCAGAATGGGATCCCCCTGCAGGAGTACCTGGAGAGGTAAGTATTATTCCAGTGTGAAGGGGGGCCGGGAATCCAGAAAGGGCCCCAGCAGATGGGGCAGATAGATCCGCAGGGGCAGGCCCAGGTGGTCCAGAAAGGGCCCCGGTCATGAGGGGGCCAGCTGAGGAAGGGGAGAAAAGGGTAGGGGCAGGACCAGGGGACACCAAATGTGTCCCATCCATTAAGGGACCAACTGCAGGTGTAATACCAGCAGCAGCAGTGGTAAGTATAGGCCCAGGGGAGACAGAGTGGAGAGGGAGAGCAGGGGGGGGGCTGATGGGAGAATTAGGCGATGCACGGCCCCCTGAGCCCCCCACCCCCCTGGAGACAGCCCTGCCGACCTGCGGCCTACTTACCCGTCCTGAAGAGGGGGTTACCTGCCCCCGGATCGCCGGAGAATCTACAAGCGCAGGCCAGGTAGCTGGCGAATGCAGCACCACCCGCGAGCCCCTGCCCTGGTGTCTCGCGGCCGCCCTTCTCACAGCCCGCGAGACCGGAGGGGGAGGGAGGTCTTGCGCAGCGCGGCCAGCACCAGCCCGTCGTGCGGCCGCCTGCCGGTTGGTAGGA
The DNA here is from genome assembly GCA_933207985.1 of Pelobates cultripes. NCBI lineage: Eukaryota > Metazoa > Chordata > Amphibia > Anura > Pelobatidae > Pelobates > Pelobates cultripes. The sequence goes on from OW240914.1 coordinate 293,914,490, forward strand.
GCGCGGGAATCAGCGCCGGCCGCGGCCGCAGGGGACAAGGCACGCGGGCCGGCAACCTAGCTCCTGCTCTTGCCCCTCACCCGACCCTCCCGTGAGGGGCTATAGCGGGTGGGGGTGCGCGCACGACGCCGCTGGGCACCATGGCTGCTGGAAGAGGGAGCAGCCATCACAGCAGCACCCTGCAGCCGTGCCATCTGGGACTGCAGGTGCCGGCCACCATCTTGAAGGGCCTCAGCCCGGAGGGCAGCAAGGATAGAGTCAATGTCCATAGCCCTGGCCGTGGAACAAGCAGTGGCAACAAGCAGCACAGGGAAGATGTTACCAGCCGTTATTTCTAAGATGGCTGAGGTAAGGGGACAAAATGACTGTTCTTTATATGACCCCACCCCACCTCTAACCTAAGTGACACCTCCACTTGTGACACCTACACCCACCACACTCACACATGCCTCCTATCCGGCTAGCTTTCAGCCCGCCTCCTCTGGGCCTTAACGTATAGTAGAGCCACTTGAGTATCTACCAGTAGAGAGTGGAAAGCATATTATTTACAGTTCCTCTGCAGAGATACAAATGGACAGAATCAATTAATGGCCAAGAAAAAAAGTTAACTGCAGGAAAAAATACAGCACTACAGCAGAGGTGAATGTAAATGGAGTTCTAGATGTTAATTTTGTTTTACATTCCTTTAAAATGGAACAATGTTAACCAGTCTACACATTTTTGGGAGGTTCATAGTTGGTAAATTAATTGAACATTTAAACTTCTGCTTGAATACTTACACGTTGAACTGCTTACTATATTTTACATTGAATTACTTACTTTACATCACATTATAAAACTGAATACGAAAATAATTTATTGGTAAAACACCTTTCAAAATAAAATAAATAAATCAGCATCAGGACCTTAAGAAAGGACGGACTGAAGGCAACTTCACCCTTTTCTACGAGTCTAATAAAAAAAACAAAAAACTTATTTAACCCCCTTAAGGACACATGACATGTGTGTCGTGTCATGATTCCCTTTTATTCCAGAAGTTTGGTCCTTAAGGGGTTAAACAATTGCTTCCATTGACTTTAAATGCTATGTTTACGTCTCTGAGTAATTGCCTTGGATCAAGATCCATTTAACTGCATATCGAATCCACACCCATATAGTCCACAAGGAACCTTTTTTCTACTTGGTAGCAACAGGAAATTAAATAAATAGGAAAAGACAGCAAGAAATACATAGCAGATGTACAATAAATATGTAACCGTGCAAGTTACATCCTGCTGCTAGAAATTGAATGGCTATCCCCTCTGTGCAGCTGCTGAATTCAATAAAGAAATAACAGGGTCCTTGGCATCTGACCACATATTTCTGCCACTCCATGCTTGGTAGCACCACCCACTGGCTTGTGGCATTTATTAATTCCACACCAGTTGTGCGCCCCCTGCTGGTACTGAGATGTTATGGAAACCCCAGGGACTGTGAAATGCAGCACTGAGCTGTAAATTGGTGTTTTTAAACCCGTTAAAAGATGCTCAACACCTGCTAACTTAAAATAGTTTGCATCTAGTAGCAGCTGAACCCAGCATAGAGAGGGCACGGCGTCTACCTGGAGCGTTCATCTTATTCTTATCTCTTACATACCTACTCTTTTATTATCAGTTCAGGCATTTTTTTTCCTGATTTTTATTTTATTTATTTATTTTAAATCCCACACAGCTCCACGTCTTTACTTCGTTCTTCTGAATAATATTTATTTATGTAAAAATCATCAGCGTATTCCACATAAAAGTACAGTGCTTCTTAAGAACGTAAAAACATAAAACGTGTACTGTTAGCACAGGCTGCAAAAATAGAGGTACCGAGTCTCAGCACTACATCAGTTCCCACACCCCCTCCTTTTTAATTAACAGAATCAAGCTGTCCTGAAATTAAAGACATTGTCAGTACATTTGCCACAGCACTCCAACTGATAGACTGTCTACTCCTGAACTAATTCTTTTTCAGGAACCCACTCAGTATTCTGTACGGTATATACTCTTTATGCTGGGATAAAATCCTCTCCAACTCCTGAGTATAGTGCACAGCACTACAACTGTAAGATTTCACTCTTTCCTAGATTAAACTATTCACGTGAGACGGTGAGAGTAACACGTATGGCAATAGACATCATTTTATGAATTTTCGCTTCCTTCCGATAGCTCGGTGGTCAGTGTGCCAACTATACTATCTTCAGTACTGTTTAACTGGCAGGATTTCATGTTTGATTTCCAGCAGAGTTACCTGTTGTCTTTTAGAAATTTGGAAACTGAGTGCCATTGTTTCTTGTTATAATTATATTTATATGTTGAATTTGAATGTTAGCAAAACTATGTATTTGTTTGTTTAATTATTTGCTATTATTAGTGGTATTACAACATGTAAAGAATGCTTTTTTTGTGACGATCGAGTTACTCAAAATGCAGATGGTCCTTAACCTAAAAAAATAGAAAACAATTGCATGACAGGACCTGAACCGAGTCTGATAGGGATTAAAAACAGAGAGGTAGGAAGTTGTCTGGAATTGTGTGAAAAATAGTTAAATGACTTGAGAGTTCTCAGGTCCAACATGCATTTTTTATCTTTAGCATTCGTCACAAAGTAACAATTTGAAGTAGGGCATGTGGTTCAAACCCATCAACACTAGTAATAACATGACCAACTCTAAAAGCTGCCCTTGATACCTATTTTAAATAATTTACAATCATGGTTACCAAGCCAAATAATGCATAATTAGAGCATAATGGTTTCTGTATTTGCTACCTCCATCCGAGAGCATCAACACAATTTAACTGAAGTCCCCTAGTGAAGACATTCATAACTTCAATAAGGATGTTAGGAAGACTTTGCTTTAGAAATTGACCTTGGTGCAGACAAAGATCTATACATAGGCCCTTTGGAAGGACTTGTGTGCGCTTGATAGAGATTACAGTAGAAGCAGAGGCAAAACTCTCTGTAGGAGGATAACAGATTCTGCTAGATGATTTTATTTTATCTACTTTTTTGACAATGCTCCATCCAGTTCCATTTCGGTGTGATTGAAAGCAGGTGTTTGCTATTCCTTAGCTATTTATTTCTTGTGAGAGTATTTCCCATGAGATTCTCCTGGTTGTTTTTTTCACTGCAATAATGTGTGTATTTTTATATGTAATATTAGCACAGAAGATGCATTTTAAAATACATCATGCACCTGTAGGCTTAATTTGTATTCCTGAACATAAAGTGAAACGCTTATGAAACTAATATAAATGAGTTATTAAACTCAAATAAAATTCATCAGATAACTATGAATAAATGATAAACGTATTTGTTAGTCTGGCCTTGCTTCTGTTAAGAAAGTTCAGAAGAAAAAAGGCTAATTATATCTCTTTTCACAAGACCTTGATCTCTACCCTGCCCGAGGTAAGGGTGGTGACCTTGAGATCTCCTCTTTGACGACATATCATAACCACAAGACGCACAAAGAACTGCAGATTCTCTCAAGTAATTGCTAGAATGTTGTGAGGAACATGTCATAACCTTTCATCAATGGGCACAATTAAGGCTAAAAGAAGGTGACAATTTACCATTTGGATGTGCCCAATGTATAAAGCTGTAGAATATGTTGGTATCGTTTAAATTTTAAAAGCATATTATTCCATGTATTGACTTAGTTGCCAAGAAATAAGATAAAGTTTGGCATTAATCTAGTTCCATTGTTCACTGAACGGCATCCACAAAAGCTGCTACCTATAAATGGCAAGAAATAACAATTCATAATATGTGCATTTTTGTTCCAGTAAAAGCTATGTCCAAGAGAAGCGTGAAATAATGCATTAACAATGGTGGCACAAAACCAACTAGCTGTCCACTTTGCCAATAATTCACAGACTATACTAATGAGCTTAGGAGCTACGCCGAAATGCATTGCTTTTAAAGACTATATATAACTGTATTTTCAGCGTATGCCCTCCAGAACTAATAATACAGTTTAATGACAACTTAGTCAAGGGGCCGCGTGTTCATCAGCAGGCCAGGTGTGACATCTCACAGTCTCTTTCAAACCGGAGGCAATCCACATTCACAAAAGCCTAAACAAACTTTGCAAAATTAGATAGTCTGATGTTATTCATGGGAGTGTGAAGACGCAAAGTTATGCAAACACACAAGATGTAGTTTTCAATGTGTGTATTGCAAATGGGCCATAGCACATATCTGTATTGAACAAATAGGGGTTAATTGACTAACCAGGAATAACAAAGAAAAGGGGTTAAAAATGAAGGCTAAAATAGCCAACCTGGAAAAAATAAATGAATTGAATAAGTTTATAATTTGGTCATTTCGGTCTAGTTTTTGCAATTACCTTGTCAATTCTTCTTAACTTCTGGTTTCGTAAATAAACCACGTATCATTTATAAAAGACGTCAATTAAATGTTATAATTAATTAAACGTTCATATGATAAGCACATTATTATAATTAAGTAGGTATCGTCCATCGACAAACAATCACTTTTTCATTTTATTATCCTGGTCTAATTTCTGTGCACATCACATCGATCACTTGTTCATCTCTCTAATTCTTTTATCCGGTTTACCATGCTTCCCTGCTCATCTCTCTCCCCTCTGTTTTCAATGCAAAATCTATGTAATTCAGGAACATCCGTTGAAATCAGCTTATTATACGATGTCTTCTGCAGTCAGCATGGTATGAAAGATAGAAATAATGTTCTTGAACAATGTAATCTATTCTTGCTCTGGTACCTTATTAATTTAGAGGTGCCATTCCACTGGAGTCACGGTCGAACAGGAGTAAGGCCAGGACACATAGAACTAAACTGTAGATGTTTACTATGAGTAAATAAGCAGATACAGTCTTGCCACTGTCTGATCTGTGAGTCCGGTACAGTTGGCAGATGGTATGTTGGAAAATGTGTGGGAGCAAAAATTTTTTCTTCAACTAATAAAAAAACAAGCTTTGAGTAAAACTATTAAGAAGTAATTATTGTGATGTATAATTTGGAATTCAAGGTTAGTTTATTAACACTTCATATGCATCTTTTCCATCTATGTTAGATTTTGTGATCTTAGTATTTTTCTATGTTTTTTTGTGTTATTTGTGAGCAAATAACATTATAATCTATATCATTTCCTGGCATTATCACAATATCTGTTGGACATGATGACATTTTATTGCCCTGGATAAGGTAACAGAAAGGTTATAGCACTAAACCCAGCTTTCACAGTGAGCTTTCATGATTATACACCTTCAGTCCTTCTGACAGAGTTTATTCAATGAACCTCATACCGTCAAAAGGTTGCAGAACTTGCAGGAGGTAAGTTCTATTTATTTATTTTGTCTCCAAATGTAATGTGTAAGCACCAATAGCAAAACAAGTTCATGAAGGATGAAACTATTTTTTGACCAGTTTGTTGGTAGCAGAGCTGAACTCCGTGTGGGTGTTTTAGACCCAAGCAGCATGAGATGATGATTTCAACTTGACCACTAATTGGGGTGGAAAGTCCAACTGATGCCAAATATTAATTTGACTCGCTGGTTGGGGTACCTGCAATAGCTACATAGATTGGTTCTTGTATAGAGAATTACATGGGACAGTATCAATGGTAGAAGGACATAGGAATACATTGTCCTGGCCCATCTGATACAGGCCCAACAAACAAACAGAGTGGAAGAACATTTGCTATTTGAGTCTCAGGATATGTACCCTGTGCCATCTGGTGCTTTTTTATATTTCAATGTGTATGTTGGGCTGCATGGAGTTGGGTCATGATTTGGAGAAATTGGCATGTGGGTGGTTTTAAGGAAATGGCATTGGGGCAGTCGGCATTGGGAAGATGAACTGGAGGAAAATGGTACTGTAAAAAATGCGTGGTGAATTCAGGGAAGCAGCTTCACAAGAATGCATTTATAGTGAAAATATGTCAATGGAGGGTAAACTGGAGGAATCATCTCAGGGATGTCAAGACTCTTCTTTCTATGAGTAAGAACCATATTCTATATACAAATTGTGGGTGGGTGCAAGAGGTGATTTCAATTGAAGTAAGCAGAATCTTTTAGTTAGGTAATGCTTAGAATTAACTAAGGTTAGAAGAAGGAAAGTATCAAGGAGAAAGAGAGAGATCGAGCAGGACCCTGTGGTGGGATGAGGAGACATTGGGTTGGAGAGACAATGGAAGGTAGTGAGAAATAGGGGCTGAAGAGGAAAAAAAAGTCACCAAAATAAGAATATAAAGGTTTAGAAAAATACTAAGCAATAGTGAGAAGAGGATTTAAAAATAAGAGATAATGTAAAGAGTTGACATAAGAGTTTGGAGAATGAGATAATACCTTGGGATATGGCTGTAGACAGGGAAGTTGTATAAGGTGATAAGTGCTAGCTAAAGGTTAGAGAATACTCTACAAAATGTGACCTAAGGTTTTGCTACCAAGATGTGGGTATAAATCTACACTTGGGGATGCCCTGCATAGACTTTGTAGTCTAATTCTTATGGTTCTATTTTATAGCTATATTAGTGACCTCACCAGGTGATAGCATGTCTGTGTGATTCAAGCATTCTAAACCAACATTCTAAATTACTCACTTATATATGTTACAGAAGGCAGTGAACATCCTAGTAACCATGGTTCCACTTCAAATTTGTTAGCAACAACAGATGAATAAAATCCCTCTGGTGATAATGACAGGAAACATTACATAAAATACATAGTTTCTGAAATCATGTTATCCTTATATTACTATTGGCAAGACCTATAAAAACACCTCCAATATTTTTTCATTACAATGTTGGCATTACACAATGGAAATGTCAAGTACGTTAAAGTGGCCAATCTAGGTCTTCAACTTTTCATGTGCCCTTCATTATAATGTGTCATCCTAGCGAGTGATATTATGTTGCAGTCACTATAACAAGAAGCCAGGAAATGGTACAATAGAATGTTCTCCTATCCACTGCCTGTCCTTTACATCAGTTACTAAACAATTTAGGTACCAAAAAGATCTAATGAGAGGTCCGATGACCCTGTGGCTCCTTTTATTTCCATCACTATGTCACTCTGCTTTTATTAAAATGACCTTGATTACAATTAGCTCCTTTCTTTTTTTTTTTGACAATGCGACATTTAACTAGAATTGATAAACTAGACAGGGTGTTCAGAATTATCACACCTTATTGATTTTTTTTGTGATATATTTGTATTGTGCATCTGGTTTAGTTCATTGATGGGCTATTGGCTTTTTTGCCTCTGTCATTATGAAAATCTGCTTATACTAGAATGACCTTGATAAGAATAATCACTTTTTACTTAGTTTTTTTTTTTTTTACTTACTCAGATTGAAATACTGGATGTAACCTATTGCCCTGTCATCCGAGTGGATAGATTTGTTTTGTTCATCTGGTTTTCTATCAATTTTTGATAGCTTCTTTACACAATTAGATAAATGTAATGCAAAACAGTTTTCTGACTTCCCTAACATGAAGAAATCTGTTTAGACGGATCAATATGTTTTCCTGTATTGAATGTGGTGGGCCCAAGCCTCTCTCTGTAGCTACGAAGGTTGCATTGATCTTGGGGATTAGGGGAATGACATGGAGAAAAGAGTTTATTTGTGTTGTTTGGTGTCTGAGAGCAGATATGGGATTTTTTTTTTTCAAGCATCATGGAGAAAAAAAAGAACTATTGGAATCTGTAGGCAGTTTAGAGTGACCTTTGTGAGATTTTGCCTAAACAAATCAAAGCGCCGAAGTTCTGAAATCAGTGGTTAACAACTGCAGCATGGTAGATGCAACAGAATATCTTCTAGACACTGGAGCCTACTATGTTTATTGTTTTTATAACCTTGTAAATGAAATGTTTTCTATACAGGCAATGTTATTAAATGTGACATATTTGATACTGGTTACTGGAGAGAAAAGTCATAAAAACTGTCATCTTGAGAAGAAGCCATATTGGAAGGAGTTCTCTATTAAAACAATCTGAAGCCAGAATCAATGTTAGTGGCAGCAGCTGTCAATGCGAATATCGTGCTTGTTAGAAGAAACATTCAAAGCACTGTTGGATATGTTATTGCATGCATACTACAGACATATTTGGAGCTTAATAGCTTAGGAAAAAAATATGTGATAGAAAGTGTCCAAATATTGAAATATTAAAAGAAAAATTATCACTAATTACAAAAGAAATAAAGCTTTATTATCTGAATAAAAAGAGAATATATATACTTCTTAAATGATCCAAGTGCTGGGTGCTAGACGTGCTCTCCTTTCCGTCATTGAATATCACAGAATTCCAAGATGTGAGTTTGGTATTTTTTTCTTTATCAATTTTATTGGAGTGATAATGCTTATGCTTGGTATTGCAGTAGATTGTAGTACCTTTTTATTGGACTAACAGAATTTTAGAATGGAATAACAGACACCACAGCACATGGCAATAGGGCAAAATGTGAGTTGGCAAGGTTTCAACACATTAAGCGTCTTTATCAAGCCATGCTTGGTAAAGACATAGCGGGGTTATTTACTAAAGTGGGAATTCAAAGTGAATTTTAAGTTTAAGGCTGAACTGAACGCGTAGCTGAATTAGAGAATTTTCTCAGTTTGGTTGTTTTGACCTGATGTGTTATTTGCTTAGAATTCACCTTGAACTCTTTAGTGAATAACCCAGTAAGTGTGTCGAAATGTTAACATCTCACGTTGATGGCTGAATAAACCACCAATATATCTTACTGCAGTGTGCTGAGTTGTTTATTACATTGAAATATTGCTCCAGTAAACAAAGGCCAACATATGATTCAGAGTGCCCTACACTGATTACATTACTAATCGAGAATTTGGGAATGGAAGAGTTTTAGGGAAGACTTAGAGATTTGTTTAGTTCTGAACTACAGTTTGTCTGAATTTATGTTAATTGGATGATTGTATGAATTACTGAACTTCAAGACAAAATATAGGTGAATCCCAGAAAAAAATGAAGCATGGCCAAGCATGTTCATTATGTTTTGTGATTCTGAATTCCAACCGCGGTGCAAAACAAAGCAAAAAGAGATGATTAATGGGAAGATGATGAATGGCTAGGATACTGTCACTAAATGTTGATTTTATTCATAGATCTGAGAAGTGAGCATTATAGAGAAAAAGGGAGGTGCAGTAAAAAAATATATTTATATATTATATGTTTCAGAAATACATAATAAATAAATATGGATTATTATTTTACTGGTCCTACTCTTTTCCCCTGTATTGGTTTCCTTTCCTCACTTGGTCTGAAAGCCAAATAGTGGGGCAAGTTTTTCTGTACTGTAAAACATATTATATGATATATTTATTTTGCAGTACACTGATTGGCCCATATTTTCACCCTTTTGGTTTGTGTAATTCATGATCCAAATTGGGTTTTCGTTACCAAAATTCTGTTAAACCATATGACCAAAATGTAACTGTTCCAAAAAATGTACATTAAAAAATTATTTAGCTGAACCAAATTTTCTCACATTACACAAATCTATTTTAGATAGATCTTTCCTTCATCAAGACTGATGCATGTCACTTGTTAAGGAAAGTATATCCTGAAAGATTGCACAATTCTTTTAGATCAATACAAAAGGTATGACAAGATATAACATAGTTACATAGTTACATAGCTGTAAAGAGACTTGCGTCCATCAAGTTCACCCTTTCTCACATTTGTTTTTTATGTTGATCCAAAAGAAGGCAAAAAACCTATTCTGAAGCGATTCCAATTTTGCAACAAACTAGGAAAAAATACCTTCTTGACCCCAAAATAGCAGTCAGATATCTACTTTAATCAAGAAGCTATTACCCCACTAATTATATTTCTGTATATTATGTTTTTGCAAGTATTTATCAAATTGCTGTTTAAACATCTGTATGGACTCTGATGAAACCACCTCTTGAGGCAGAGAATTCCACATCCTTATTGTTCTTACTCTGAAAAAGTATTTTCTTTGCCTTAGACAAAATCTTCTTTCTTCCAGCCTAAATGCATGACCTCGTGTCCTATGTATTGACTTGTTATGAATAGATTTCCAGACAATGGTTTGTACTGGCCTAAATATATTTATATAATGTTATCATATCCCTTTTGAGGTGCTGTTTTTGCATTTTTTAACCTTTCATCATAACTAAAATGCTCCATTCCTTATGTCCATTTGTAGCTCGTCTCTGCACTTTTTCTAGTGCCATAATATCCTTCTTTAGAACAGGTACCCAAAATTGCACAGCATATTCAAGATGTGGTCTTACCAGCGATTTATAAAGAGGCAAAATTATATTTTCATCCCAAGAATTTATGCCTCTATTTATACATGACAAAATCTTACTGGCCTTAGCAAGTGCCAATATCGTAATATTCTATTTTTTTTCCATCTGTACCACTGGACTAATATTGTTGCTATGCATCACGAACCAACACAGTGAAACAATGCATCAGTCCATTATTGACTAATGTGCAAAGTTGTCTTAGTGTTTTACTCCGTGATCATGTGCTGGTTTACAACTTTGTCTGTAAAAAGGTTTTCACCCAATCACAACAGTTGGTAGCTTGTAGCAGCTACAAATTATTACCAGGTTTCAAACTTATAGGTACATATTTGTAGACTATCTTTATCAAAGGCTACAGCTACAGATGAAAACCACTCACATATTAGCAACTTTCAGTTAAAGCACAGAAATACACACCTGAGCATGCGCACTCCACTCTGTGACGCAAATAGTTCAAGTCTGGTAAAACTCAGCAACAGGGTTGGGAAATACTTTATGTTTTAAAAAGAAGGATGCTAAGGGGTCAAGCTTTCATTACCAGTTGGTAGAGGTTGGTGTTACGATATTAGGTTAGTTGAGGCTGGTAATAAGAAGTTTTGGTGTATACAAACAAACCCAGAACCTCACCCTCAGTGTTAGTTGTGGAATAAATGCACTTATCTTTTACAATTTAGTGTTGTTCAACTTTCCCCAAGGGGCATTCCAGCAAATATGAGACAGCAAAAATATACAATACAATTGGAATGCAGCTGGCTGATCTACAAGAGAAAATGAAGATAACATAATGTAAAAAAGTTATAATAAAATTAAAGCACTGCACAGCTAGAAATGCACTCACACAATAGATAGTAATATAATCACCTCCTTGGATATTTGAGGATCTATCCAAGGATCTCCTCCTGCTTCTGCTCCCTCTCCTAGGTACCACGTCAGGGATAGCTCTCTCAGACTTAGGTAGTTATTAACAAATGTTGCTTTATTCAATCAAAACATAAATGAAAATAAATGTTTTTAAAAAACAGATCCTATATGTTTCTTCCCAACATGGGACTTCTTCAGGGACCACAAAATAAAATAATTGAAATCATAAAATTAAATACAATAAAAATCACATTAAAACTCCCCTAAGGGAACAGCATTTTCTCCCTTGCCCCAAGTCTAAGAATATTTAAGACCAATCCTCAGTTCATTGGTGGTTCTGTGGGTGGAGCCTGTCAATCCTCAGTTAATTGGTGGTAATAAGAATTGGCAGGTTTAACCAGTTGCTAAGTAGTGGTTAGGGTTCTCATAGAAAATAATGGGAGCTATTAGTCACTACAGGCTTTAAATACCAGTAACCAGTAACCTGTCACTACTTGTGAGCTTCTGCTGTCAGTAAAGAACTGCTACTAGTTAACAGTAGCATCAGACACAGTAACGGTAGAAGACGGTCACTATAAGGAGTGACAAAGTTGTAAGTGAGCCCATACAGTGCTGAACTGAATCTTGCTAATGAGCAGATGCAAACCTCATTGGGAGTTAATCCACCATCCAATCATCAAACGTTGCGGTACCAGGGGGGGACAATGGGGCAATAGCTCCCCCAGAGGCTCTCCCCTGCCAGCTAATGCAGGGCTGGCACTGTCCAAGCACCAGCCCTGCAATGTGCCTTCACAGACCAGAGGGGAGATCAGAAATCTCACTCCCCGCTCCGCAGGCACCGTGCTGGCAGCCAGCAGGGGAGGGATTGGGAGAGGACCCGGGAGCTCAGCCTGCAGCTCCTCCGGGTCATTCTCTAGCAAGCACGGAGCGTTGCTGCGGTTACCACGCAATGTTCCGGATCTCACGAGAGTGAACTCTAGCCCTGGAGCTGTGGGCAAGAGTTCACTCTCACCACTGTGACCACTGGGGTTCCCCACTGGGATCGAGAAATGTCCCCCCATCAGTAAAGGTAAGAAGAGGTAAGATGGAGGGAGGACATAAATTTATTTATTTTTATTTATGCCCCCACATACACTGCCTCCCCACCCACACACACACACACTGTCCCCACACACACATCCACTGCCCCCACATACACATCCACTGCCCCACACACACTCATTGCCCCCCCATACACACACTGCCCCCATACACATGTTGCCCCCACACACACATACACTTCCCCCATATACACACACTGCTCCCATACACACACTCCCCACACACACATACACAGACCCCCATACACACACTGCCCCACACACCATACACATTCACACACTGCCCCCCCACACATACACTGCCCACCCATACACACTGCCCCCCACACACACATACACTGCCCACCCATACACACTGCCCCCCACACACACAGCTCCCATACACACATTGCCCCCTCACACACACACACACACACACATTGCCCCCTCTCAAATGCACACTGCCCCCACATACACACATTGCCCCACACACCCTACACATTCCCTCACTACATCCCCCCACACACACACTGAACCTTTCACACACACTGCACCCCTCACACATACACATACACCACTGTTCCTTTGCCCTACTACAGCCCGATATCGCAGCAGACCTCAGGAAAGTTGTCAAACTATTCTTAAACGGTTTGACTACTTACTCTGGGAGGGGGTCCTGGCAGAGCTGTAGTGGTTATTGTGCATGGATTATTTCTTCAAATAATTTACAAGTGCCCCTCCAGAGATCAGGCTCTGGATCCGCCACTGGTGTCACCTTCAGAATTCTATGAGAAGCATCCAATACAATGGATGCTAATGGAGTATCTATTAATTTTAGACATAATATAACATATATATAGCAATGTATGTCTCCAAGCAAATTGCATACACTGCGCATACTGAGTACTTTCTAAATTCTGCCCAACAGTATCACGGATAGTGCTCTGTATTTAGGTGTGTGTAAAATATGTGCAGTTTAGATTTATTTCCACAAGAAGCAGATTATGTATGTAATGTTTAGGTCTCCTTCAAAAATTCATTAAAAACTCACTTTTTCACAAAAGCGTATCAATTAAACTGTTAATGGCTCCCAACTGATTCCTCTCCTGCAACTGTCATTTTAAAACAAACAAACAACACACTAAGTTTCCAGTGAATAATACTATATGTACTTCCCTAATACTATCCTAACCTTTTGTGTCATTTAATACCACTCCCTCTAGCATGTAAACTCATTGAGCAGGCCCTCAATCCCTCTGTTCCTGTGTGTCAAACGTGTCTGGTTACAATTACATGTTTGCTAGTACACCCATTGTAAAGCACTACGGAATTTATTTGTGCTCTATAATAATAATAATAATAATACCTTAATAATTATTTTGGTTTTGCTGCTATGCCAGGATGCAAAGTCCATGCAATGTCCATGCTATTTAAAATAAAAATTTTAAGATTTTGCTTATCATTCATCAGATCCCCAGCACACGTCCAATATAAACCATTTACAATAGCAGCACTGCCTCCCCCAATATGATGGAGACCCTTTCTACATTGAATTGCATATTCACTAAACACTGAATTATAGTAAATGTATTCAGTGAATACACCTTGAATATAATGGCAGTTAAAGTAACATTTGTACATTTTTATTATATATTAAATTGCAATTAAAATGGGCTACACAGCTATTTTTAAAATGAAATAATTGGTTGCCAAGATACTGTCATGTACTTATTGGTTACCTGATATAAAAGGTTAAAGACGACCACTGGTGTAGCAGATGTGCATTTATGGAAGAACAGCAGAAAACACACAGCGTTCAGGTTTTACTACAGCTCAGAGCAGGAGGATAGTCTGTTCGGGATGTACACTGCACTTGTTTGCTTTTTACTGACAAAACAATCACTCAAGAATTAAGGCAAATGACAATTACAAATTGACAAAAAATTTAAGCTATACTTCTCATGGAAACTGCAAAAAAAAAAAAAAAAAACGAGAATCCATCTAAACTGTAAATCAATTTTTAAAGCATAACATAAATAAATAAAAATTACATATGTTACTTTTATGCGGAATACTTTTGCGTTCTGTTCTAACTCAGGCAAATTTAGTGTGAGCAATCATCAATTTTATCAGTTCCAATAATTCAGATTTGTACAATAAATAATCAATGGATTACTCCAGCTCACTGTGGGCGATTTTTTTCTGGACATTTCCCCAGTGAGCTAAAATAACACAAACACATAATACATCAAAAGACAATTGCATTGTACAAGTACATTGGTATTCAGAGAAGTGTTTTACAGATTACTGATATCTTAGATAGATACAGAAAACTACTATGAATATCATACAACCGATGAACAAAACATGCTTTGCAAATGATTGCCAATAATGTTATTAAGCGTAAACAATCATGATAAAATCAATCTTGAAATGCTTTGGGAAACATTACTATATTAAGTATATATTAACCCCTTAAATATAAAAAGTCGGCTTCTATAGTTTTCCCTCACTGAGTATTGCCATTTAAGGCTGTTTACATCACAATAACGAGCAGTTAGGCATGCGCCATTAGTCTTTATGAATATGCTACCAAGCAAAGCAGTATGACCTTCTGGCGGTTAAGAGAAGCCACCATCCAAAGATCGTGGAAATGGTAAAGTTTAAGGAGAGAACACCATGGGGGTTGACAATTTTCCTTTAAGGAACAATGATATTTCATGTAGCCATTTAATTTAAAAGAGAGAGGAGTCCAGTCAGTCTCTGTTGCTGGGTTTCCTGAGTATTTTACAGACATCAGTTAGCCTGTCTAACTGTTTGGACCCCCGCCAGCAGCCTGATATGCACTATGGAGAGGAAGATGTATTGACAAATATACTAGACCAATGTAGCTCGCTTAAACTGGATGATGTCTTGCCTTTTATATACTATAAACTATACTATATACTATACTATATACTATAAAATAGTAATAGAAAAGAACATAGTGCAGACTATCTGCTGAAATAGTACAATACTGTATTAGAGTATATGGTAGAAAACTCACATGTACAGAGCCCTTTCACCCCTGGCTCTGGGATTGAAGTGCACCAGTGGAGAGGGATATTTCTTGAGAGGGTGGTTTCCTGGTCAGGAAGAAGCCCGAGAGGCAGGCGAAACGCGTCAGGAGGATGTCAGAGAGAGGCGGATCCATTGGACACATGTGACTGAGTATCGGCAAAATCCTGAATTAGCTGTTTACCGGCGGCATTTTCAAGCTATTTAAACTTGCGTTTTTTAATCCTTTATAACCATAATAGCATTTAGATGCTATTCAATTGGAGGTCCTTGCATCTCTGCTTATCTCCTACTTTTGTAGAATACCTGTATATGTATTACCTGGAATCATCAATTTGAATACCACGCTGTGGGAAATATCCATTTCCACTGGTGCACTTCAAACCCAGAGCCAGGGGTGATAGGACTTTGGGAAGTGGCTGCTATAACTGTGTATTCTTCGTTTCTGGTTCTCAAAGCGCTTACACACTTTTTGGTTTTGAAGATGTATCGACCCCTACTCATTGAAAATTATTCTTTGTAGTAAAAGCATATGAGGAGGATCAAGAAGACAAAAAAATCCCTAATACATTTCAATTACCCGTATAGCTTTGCCAAATAGCCAGGGCCGGCGCTACCATAAGGCGGCACAAGCGGCCGCCTTAGGGCGCACGAACCCAAGGGGCGCAAAAATGTCAGAGTGACTGGCGGGAGCACGGAGAACTCCGCTCCCGCCGGTCAATTTCTGCAGCTATCTGCCCAGCTGGCTGAGAAACGTGCACCCACTGAGGGAAGTGGGCGGAACAGCGAGGAGCGACCGCGGCAACTCTCTTCCTGAGCTACAGGCCGCTGGGATACGTGACATCATATCCCGGCGGCCAACTGCTGTGGAGGAAAGCTACAACAGTGCAGCGGGACCTCTGTTTTGCAACTATAAGAAACAGTAAGTGTGTGTGTAAGAGCCAGTGTATGTGTGTGTGTGTGTGTGTTAGAGCCAGTGTGTGTATGTAAGAGTTAGTGTGTGTGTGTGTGTAAGAGTTAGTGTGTGTGTGTGTGTGTGTGTGTGTGTGTGTAAGAGTTAGTGTGTGTGTGTGTATGTAAGAGTTAGTGTGTGTGTTAGAAGAGTGTATGTGTGTGTGTGTGTTAATGTGTGTGTGTTAGAGCCAGTGTGTGTATGTAAGAGTTAGTGTGTGTGTGTGTGTAAGAGTTAGTGTGTGTGTGTGTGTGTGTAAGAGTTAGTGTGTGTGTGTATGTAAGAGTTAGTGTGTGTGTTAGAGCCAGTGTATGTGTGTGTGTGTGTGTGTTAATGTGTGTGTGTTAGAACCAGTGTGTGTATGTAAGAGTTAGTGTGTGTGTGTAAGAGTTAGTGTGTGTGTGTGTAAGAGTTAGTGTGTGTAAGAGTTAGTGTGTGTGTGTGTAAGAGTTAGTGTGTGTGTGTTAGAGTTAGTGTGTGTGCGTTAGAGTTAGTGTGTGTGCGTTAGAGTTAGTGTGTGCGCGTGTTAGAGCCAGTGTGTGTGTGTGTGTGTGTAAGAGTTTGTGTGTGTTAATATGTGTGTGTTAGAGCCAGTGTGTGTATGTAAGAGTTAGTGTGTGTGCGTGTTAGAGCCAGTATGTGTGTGTGTGTTAGAGCCAGTGTGTGTGTGTAAGAGTTTGTGTGTGTGTAAGAGTTAGTGTGTGTGTGTGTTAATGTGTGTGTGTTAGAGCCAGTGTGTGTGTAAGAGTTAGTGTGTGTGTGTGTCTATAAACTGTGTGTGTGTAAGAGACTGTGTGAGTGTAAAGCAGTGTGTGTGTGTGAGAGACTGTGTGTGTGTTACAGCTAGTGAGTGTGTATAAGCAGTGTGTGTAAGAGACTGTTTGTGTGTGTCTGTTAGAGCTGGTGAGTGTGTATAAGCCGTCCAAGTGTGTAAGAGACTGTGTGCGTTAGAGCCAGTGTGTGTGTATTAGCAGTGTGTGTGTGTGTAATGGTCAGTGTGTGTGTTATGGTCAGTGTGTGTGTGTGTATGAGCGAGTGAGTGTGTGACGCAAGGGGGTAAAGAAAAGTAGGATGAAGACACAAAACACGTAAAAAATAATGCCAGACAGGATACAATATACAAAAAAGGAAAACAAGAGAAAAAGGTGGTAAGATGCAAAGGGGCAAAATAATTGGTAAGAGGGGCAAAAGTGGGAATATTAGACAGACAGGTGAAGATACATTTTGGGGGCAGCAAAATGTGTCTTCGCCTGTGTAGACAGAAGTCCTTGCACCGGCCCTGCAAATAGCATATATTAATGTATGCAACAATCTATCAAAAAGTTTTTTTGTCATGATAGCTCAGTTGTGTTTGTAACTCTGGCCTAAACTACTCCACTAAAATTAATGGTAGTCATTCATTTTAATTACAAGCAGCTCCACAGGTGCAGTAACGCTAATTTTGACCAAACACAGTGGTTCACGTGACTAGCCAGTGTTATAGAATACATAATATCCCCATCACCAAGCCATATCTACATCCTCTCCATGTTTCCATGAAATCTTAGAATTCTATACAGTAATCCAACACAACGATGAGTAAGCATTGCAGTACAGACTATCTGTTTACAAAATACTGCAGCAGATGTTTCGCAGTCTGATATTTTTTATCTTTGTTCCTGTAGGAGTCTACAAACAGTCACCTACCATGACTCCCCAAGCTGGATTTAAAAAAAGCTGGCCCGGACCCAAATGCAAAGGATGGAAAAACAAGTCAAAGCTCTACAAGGCTGGGAAATAAATATGTTGACTACAACAGAATTTCAAATTGCAAGCGGCTCATCTTTTGTTTTTTTTTATATATTGATTTTACACCCATTTCTGTTATTTCTGAACTAGATTAAAACAATTATAATTATTTTTATTTCCGTCTTGGTATCCAATGGACTAATATAAAATAATTAACTACAGAACAGATCAGTGATAGATAAAAAGCTGGCAAAGCTTCATGGGAATCTTAGCTTAAAGGACCACTCTAGGCACCCAGACCACTTCAGCTTAATGAAGTGGTCTGGGTGCCAGGTCCCTCTAGGATTAACCCTTTTTTTTAATAAACATAGCAGTTTCAGAGAAACTGCTATGTTTATATTAGGGTTAATCCAGCCTCCAAATCCTCTAGTGGCTGTCTCATTGAAAATCACAGTGAGAACACGCAAGCGTCCATAGGAAAGCATTGTAAATGCTTTCCTATGAGACCGGCTGAATGCACGCGCAGCTCCTGCCGCGCGTGTGCATTCAGCCGAAGAGGAGGATCGGAGGCGGAGAGGAGGAGGAGAGCTCCCCGCCCAGCGCTGGAAAAAAGGTAAGTTTAACCCTTTTCCTCTCCCCAGAGCCCGGCGGGAGGGGGACCCTGAGGGGGGGGGCACCCTCAGGGCACTATAGTGCCAGGAAAACGAGTATGTTTTCCTGGCACTATAGTGGTCCTTTAACTTAAGAAATCCATTTATTTTGCACAATAAAAGGTAATCTAAATAGTATGGCAATTGCCAGGCATAAGGATAGGTGACGTCTGTCACTGTATCATATATGATGGATAAGTATCTAAGGAGTTGTAAGGGTCAATGATTTCCAAAATATAAAAATGCTTTAAATAAAATCGCTCTGGCAGCTTTGCAGTGTATAAAAATATCTGTTCTTATTTTAAGATTGGAGGTTAATTAGGTTAGGTCAGACTGAATATTCATCTTCTATTAGCAATCGTTATACAGTAGTCTTGCATTGTACTAGCAACCACTGTGACATTCTTAGGAGATTGAACAGAGAATGAATAGGAGCACGGACGCAATGCCTTTCACACTGTGATGGCGCCTTTGAAAAAATGAATTTGTGTAAAATCTGACCTGACATAATTAACTCTTTAAGGACCAAGGGCAAGACTTAAAGTTGCAACTGGGAGGAATACGTCTAGCTAATAAAATTATTGTGAATGTTTACGTTCCATATGACCTGCATCATTTCTTAAAAGTAATGCACGTTAAAAATGTCAGTGAAAATGTAATACCATATTGTTGTCATCATTAGCTACAATACAGTCACCCTAAAAACACTGCAATGTATTTATAGTAACATTTAATGATCGCTATAGCATTTGAAATTATGCAGGGTACAGAAGTCTATCCCATGCAGTAAGACCAGTTAGGGGGTGTTTAGGGTGAGGGCTGCTAAGGCATGTTAGGGTAAAGGATGAGTTTGAATTGTGAGGTGAGTCCAGAGGTGTAGAAATCACTGGGCCCTGGTGCAAAGATTGCACTGGACAACCAAATGTGTCTCATCCCCTCCCCACCCAGCCCCTCCATGTGTGTCATTCCTTCTCCCCCAGCCCTTCCATGCATGTAATTCACCCCCCACCAGGGGTCAAGTCCTGAGGAAAAAGGTGTGGGAACTCACCCAAGATTCCCGCCTCCCCACCCCCTTAAAAAAAAAAATACACTCCTATGCATATAGTGCAGTGCAGGGTGTGTATAATTAATGTAGTGTGTTTGTAGTGAATGCAGAGTATGAATAATAAATGTAGTGTGTTTGTAGTGAGTGCAGTGTGAATAATAATTGTAGTGTATTTGTAGTGAGTGCAGAGTGTGTATAATGAATGTAGTGTATTTGTAGTGAGTGCAGTGTGTATAACAAATGCAGTGTATTTGTA
>OW240914.1:293934523-293977408 GCA_933207985.1 Pelobates cultripes
TGCTGGATGGTGTGTGTGTGTGAGTGCTGGATGATGTGTGTGTGAGTGCTGGATGATGTGTGTGTATGTGTGTGTACTGGATGATGTGTGTGAGTGCTGAATGATGTGTGTGAGTGATGGATGATGGGTGTGAGTGATGGATGATGGGTGTGTGAGTGCTGGATGATGGGTGTGTGTGTGCTGGATGATGGGTGTGTGTGTGCTGGATGATGGGGTGTGTGTGTGTGCTGGATGATGTGTGTGTGTGCTGGATGATGGGTGTGTGTGTGTGCTGGATGATGGGTGTGTGAGTGCTGGATGATGTGTGTGTGAGTGCTGGATGATGGGTGTGTGTGAGTGCTGGATGATGGGTGTGTGAGTGAGTGCTGGATGATGGGTGTGTGAGTGAGTGCTGGATGATGGGTGTGTGGGGAGGGGAAGCATTTTTTTCTTACTTTATGTGTTTATTTTATTCCCCCCTCCCTGCTTCTTACCTTGTCAGGGAGGGGGGAGATCGCCTGGTGGTCCGGTGGAACGAGCCAGCCGCTGCACACAGGAGCCATCGCACACTGTGTTCCCTCTCCAGCTCTAACTCTCGCGAGACTCGCCTGTGCGGAGCGTTGCTATCTCGCGAGAGTTAGAGCTGGAGGGGGAACACAGCGTGTGATGGCCCCTCTGTGCAGGTAGCAGGGCCGGTCCTGCAGGACAGGTAACGGGAACGGCGTTCCTGCTGTGGAAAAAGTGCAGGAACGCCGTTCCCATGCGTTCCTGCAGGACTCGAGCCCTGCCCCCCACACTGTTCCTCCATGTGTGTCATTCCCCCCAGCCCCTCCATGTGTGTCATTCACCCCCAGCCCATCCATGTGTGTCATTCTCACCCCCCCAGACCCTCCATGCATGTCATTCTCCCCCTCCACCTCTACGTGTGTGTCATTCTCTCCCCCCTCCACTCCTGTACCTGTTCACCCAGACCACGGTACCCATCTGACAGGAAGTGTTCTCTCAGTGAGTAGTTCCTGTCAGACACAGTCCACTCGGCCACGCTACACACAGCGACAGGAAGGAAGCAACACAGCTCTTCCCTCCTGTTGGTAACCTAGACCATAACAACTTCATCTCAATTAAGTTGTTATGTTGCATGAAGGTCCTAGGTGCCAGTGGCGTACATACTGGGGTCGCAGGGGTTGCGGCTGCGACCGGGCCCAGCAACCCCAGGGAATCCACTCAGCACTCCCAAAGGTAGGGAGGCTGGGGGATTACATTTTTAAAAAAACGTGTGTGTGTGTGCGTGTGTGTGTGTGTGTGTTAGTGAGTGTGTGTGTGTTTGTGTGTGTGTGTGTTAGAGTGTGTGTGTGTTAGTGTGTGTGTGTGTGTTAGTTTGTGTGTGTCAGTGAGTGTGTTACTTTGTGTGTGTCTGTTAGTGAGTCTGTTTGGTGTCTGTTAGTGAGTGTGTGTTTTGTAAGTGAGTGTGTATGTTTGTCAGTGAGTGTGTATGTCTGTCACTGAGTGTGTGTCTGTTAGCTAGTGTGTATGCGCCTGTTCGTGAGAGTGTGTGTGTGTCTTCAGCTCTTACCTTTCTCCAGCGCCGGAGGATCCCTCCACCCCGATCCGCCTCTCAGCTCCACGTGCGCATTCAAACCGCCCATAGGAAAGCATTACTCATTTACTGATTTTCACAGTGAGAATCGCGGAAGCTCCTCTAGCGGCTGTCAATGAGACAGCCACTAGAGGCTGGATTAACCGGCAGTGGAACATAGCAGTTTCTCTATGTTTTCAGCTACAGGGTTAAAACTAGAGGGACCTGGCACCCAGACCACTTCATTGAGCTGATGTGATCTGGGTGTCTGTAGTGGTCTTTTAAGTGTATGTGTATCTGCATGCACTGGCGTACATACCGCGGTCGCAGGGGTTGCAGCCCTGCGACCCCTGCGACCAGGTGCCCACACCCATGTGTTGCGGCCCCGGCCCACGCAGAGTAAGATCAGTTTTCGCACCGGGGCCCTGTGACAGATCCATCTGTATAGACTAAGATTGCTGGGTCGTCTGTTTTACCTTGTTTGTGGAATTACCCGTTCGTATGCCCCTGTTCAGTGAATTGACTTTTCCGCCGAACAAAACTACCGAACGGACAGCCACCCAGAAGAGAAGTGTGCTGCTGGTTAACCTCTTGATCCCAATTAGAACGTTGTGGTTTACCGCAGACACTTCTCAATTAAAACCGAATACAGGGTGGTCGTCGTTCGTATGTCGACCACGAGGCGGCGGCCATTTTAAACCATGCGAAAGACCAACGGTTCTCGGCATTGATTTCATGGAACTGAAAACGGACACTTTTTCTGCCGAACACCGCTGAAGCCATCGACCTCCCTTTTCAATCGACAGAAGGATGCGAACACCGTCCGTTCGGGAGGTTTAAACACACGAATGGACTTACCCCAGATAGCCGTCCCATGGAGTTAATCGCATACCGAAAGACTGTAATAGACTTTGACTCCATGGCGATTGAACTATGCGTATGGGATCTGAGCGCTATTCACCAATAAAATGCACTCAGATCCAGGCTATCTGGGGATACGTGATACGAATGGGTAGCATTCAACAAATGTAAAGTTATAGATTTTTATATGTTTTACTGTGTTGAATTTAAAATGGCGATTTGCCTCTGTCCTGGAGATAATTAAATTTCTTCTCAATTATCTCCAGGGCACAGGGGAGGGAATACTAATGCATGTTCTGTGTCTGTGGGTCCTGACTTGCCATATGTCTGTCTATTGTCACAGTCTCCCATTTGGTCCCCTAGGGGAGTGTCCACCAAGTGGGAGACCTGCATAAATACGGGCAGATAGTCCACAGTAAAGCCAGTTCTTGTTTTACCCTCAATACGGAGCTTGGTCTCGTTATTGGTGGGATTTATTACCGACGCTTAGAGACTGCTGGATGGAATTATTAGCCGCTTGGGAGATATATGCGTTCGGCTAATATTGGCGGATCCCGTTCGTGAGTTTACAGTGTTCCCCGGCTTGCAGTTCGCATGATTGTACTGGATATGCATGCAGCCTATGCTATTGTGAGAGGGGAGCATTCACTAAACGGCGGTTTGTACATTTCATGCTGAGAGTACCGTAACATGCCCCATGGGTTGTGTGTGTACGCCACTGCTAGGTGCCATCTTACCTTAAGTCTAATCTGAATGGTTTAATTCCAAAGTTGCCCAAAATGGATGCTTGAGACTAAGTGTGTGTTAAAGCTCTCAGCCTATCACAGGTTTCCCATTGAGAAATAAGCATTAGAATGGTATGTGCCTGCCTCCAGTGGTTTATTTGTCAAAGTCCAAAATGGTCTTGATAGACAGCCATCGATGTGTGCAGTAACAGGTAAAACATCTTAAAGGACTGAAGAGTCAATTATAACCTTTTGCACAGATTAATTAAGAGATACAACTAATTTGTATCAAAGTCAGTTATTAGACATTTAATGCAGAATGAAGGGGATATATTAAAAAAAACAAATTAACGAATTGAGAAATACATACATATTTTTGGGCAGAATGGTTATTTTTATTTAATTTGCCATTTAATATTTTAATTAAACATTGTTAACAGCTCCAGGCTTTCAGTCCATAGTTATATAACATTATATTGAATTCACTTTCTTGACCAAGCTTTCTAAAAACCAAAAAATCCAAGGCTTCAATAAAAGAGTAAAGCATTTAGTGAAAGTTCAAAATATTTAAACAGATTTAATTGGTCTTATTGGCAGTAGAAATGAGCACAATCACATGCCTTAATTACTAAGCAAGAGATTAAAAGTCAATACCAACACATTCTAAACTTTGTTTCACCGGCCTGATATTGGCAAATATGGATAAAAATGTTTAGCATTATCATTTAGATTGGCATATTTAAATTGATGCATAACATGTGTTTGTTAAAAGTCTAATCTATTTCACTTGAACCTAGAGAGCATGGTAACTGAGAGGTGGGTGAAGTGTCTATCATCTGTTCTTTAGATGTTAACAGTAACCAGTTAGTTGCCACCCCTCTCCCCCCTCACCGGCTCCATACTGCAGTATTCTCTTTGTGGCATACAAATCTAATTTTTTCCAGTCTTGACTAAAATGGCAATTGAGCATAATATAGTAACTCTTGGGCAGAATGAAAGTCCTATACAGCCTCATTGTGACCTTCTAGAAGCTCCACTCTGTGATGAACTCAGGATGCAATACATGTGTCACAGGCATGAGCATCCCCAGGGGGGGCAAGTCCCCCCTGGATTTTTCAGCTTGTTCTATTTTTAGTGTGAGCTTGAAAATACAGTACAATACCAGCATCGGCTGTGTATGGAGAGAGACAGTGATAGGAAGCTACATCTTATCCCTGCTTCTCTCTCCTGACTGAGTCCACAGGGGAGCAGCACAGAGTGCAGCCAGCAACTCCCAGCATGCAGAGACAGCCTACAGATCAGGTAAGTGAGGGATGGGGGCAGCCTACAGATCAGGTAATTGAGGCATAGGGGAATAGCCTATAGATCAGGGAAGTGAGGCATGGGGGCAGCCTATAGATCAGGGAAGTGAGGCATGGGGTCAGGGAAGTGAGGCATGGGGGGAGCAGCCTATAGATCAGGGGAGTAAGGCATGGGGGGGCAGCCTATAGATCAGGGAAGTGAGGCATGGGGGGCAGCCTATAGATCAGGAAGTGAGGCATGGGGGGCAGCCTATAGATCAGGGAAGTGAGGCATGGGGGAAGCCTACAGATCAGGGAAGTGAGGCATGGGGGGCAGCCTATAGATTAGGGAAGTGAGGGATGGGGAGGCAGCCTATAGATCAGGTAAGTGAGGGATGGGGGAGACAGCCTACAGGAAGGGTCAGCAAGGAGCAGGAAGGTAAAACAAGTGAAGGAGCAGAAGTCGAATTAGCACTGGAAGATGTAGCTAACAGGTCCAGAAGGAATAACCTCCACTTAAGGGGCCTCCCTGAAAAAGAGGGTGAGGGACCTCTGCAAACCACCATTCTCTCGATACTCAAACCGCTGCTACCAGATCTACTGACAGACCAGTGGCAGATTGAAAGGGTGCATAGAGCCCTCCGTGCCAGACGCCCGGACCCTAGCTCCCCGAGGGAAATCATCAAGTTTCTCCACTATCAAACGAAAGAGGCCTTGATGCAGCAGAGCAGAAAGGAAAAAATAGCATACATGGGATCAGACCTCCAACTGTTCCAGGATTTGGCACCCAGTACACTTCAAAGAAGAAGAGATTGTAAGCCGATTACGGAAACCTTACGAGAGGCCACCATCAGATACGCCTGAGGATACCCCTTTAAGTTGTTGGCGTTCCGAGAAGGGAGGGTCCATGTACTGTCGCCCAGGGGAGACCCACAGAGTTTCTTGCGAGCCCTCGGAGTGGCGCCGCCAAGAGGCCTACAGAAAATTGCAGAGGATGCAGTGGAGCTGGAGACTCTCCCAGTAGAATGGCAGGCAGCTGGAGGCAGGCGATGAAGATGACCAGATCGAACACAGTAACGCCAAAACCAGGACTTGAGGTAACGCCCGGTGGGCTGGGTCATGAGGGGGGACGTGCGACAGGACTGCTTGGGAGGGGCGGGTGGGTGATGGGAGCTAAGCCTGGGCTCAGCTCATGCCCCAGAAATCTTACAGGGAATAGGGTGTTCTACCCCATCTCCCTAAGACATAAACTGGGGCACCGAGAAGCGAGAGACCGTTTTTTTCCGGAAGGGGGCCTCAGGTTTGTCCACTGGCTATAAGGGAGGGAATGGGCCTATCCATCTGGGGACGAACAGTGACAGAGGGAGTTGGAGCGGGAGGCCCGCAGGTGAGCCCTATAAAGTTTTGCCCAATATCGCACTGGATCAGAGAACGGATGGCTTGCAACTCTGCCTCTTAGCAACAAACTGAGAACTGACATGACGGACTGTGCCCCAGGGCCATATTTGAGGTACAGAAGGTACTAGAGAGCTTCTTTTTGGCCCTGGGCCGCACCGAGAACTGGTCTTATAATGTTAGCAACATTAAGCATGATGGGATGTATCCTCTCACTTGACTATAGAGCCCTGAAGGGGGGACACCGGGAAGGGGGGAGGGAGGGACAGAGGGTAGCCATAACAACCATCCTCTCTTTAGGTAGGCTCACAAGACAGCAACGGTAGGGAAAGGAAATTGGAACACAGTAGGAGGGAGATCGGGTACTAGGGGGTTAAGCAGCATTAACAAGGTCTAATCCAGTAAAGGGATCGAGCGCACACAATAATATTTTAAGAGAGGAAAAATAAATAAATAATTTGTATGTGTGTATGGGCATATGTGTGTGTATCTGTATGTGTATTTATGTATTTATGTGTATATATATATGTATATGTGTGACGGTAGTATAGGGTATCACCGTCAAGCATTCCCTTCTTCCCATAAAAGAAAAACACCCAATATTCCACGAGTAGAAATATCCCTGGAATCGCCGAATAATCCACACATGAGCCAAAGCTTAATGCTGGAACAAGACTAATTTACTGGCACACAGAACTCACAATTTATGCAACACAAAACTCCTCCTCTGGGCCAGGCTAGATAATTGAGTTTCTACAATACACAAAGCTCAATTATCTGCTGGCCAGAAACTTTACAATTTTTAACAATTTCAGAAACATACTTTTTACAAGACATACAAATATACTTTTAACATCCCTGGATAGCTGAGGATACTGGTAGTTACATATCCAAATCTCACGAATTTCCGTTCGGTAGTTTCCGTGTCGCATCGTGTGGAAGTTTGACCGGTTTGCCATGTGGAGGTATCCGAGTTAGAGTTCCATAGAATCAGTAGCAAGAGCCGGTCTCCGTTCGCATCTAACTACACGAAAACCACAGTTCGTATGGTTCAGCTGGTTACATGTGAATGTTCCCCTCATTCGGTAGATGCTATCTACCGAACGCCAGTTTGATTCGTGGAGGGGAACGTATTCATCCAGGACTTCCATGGAGACCGGGCGTTCGCATGTTTGCCGTGCCGAAATTAGTTCCAGGCAATTCATGCGTAAGCCCCGCTGACCGCATTCGTGAGTTTTAAGATGGCCGCCATCCTTTGTTCTCGCCACGTGTTCGTATGTTGAATGGCGGCCACCTAGTAGCAATTAAGTTCATTCCATACATATTGAACCGAACTGATACAGGCATTTAAACAGCAGGGAGAAGGTTTAACTGAAGGCACACAGGTAAATACATGAAAATCCTTCATAAGTATATATGTATATGTATGTGTATGTATGTATGTATACAGATAATAACATAAAAATAAAGAGATAACATAACTCCATATTAATAGACTTTTTTGCCACTAACACCACCCCTGATTTGAGACAGGAAACAATATGGGCAGCACACAAGACAGTGATACGGGGCAATTAGCACATGTAGCAATGTGGCACTCTCCCCCGGGGGAAAGGAAATGGGTGGATTTAGAATCCCTCATGGTGGGAGCGGACCTCATATGGGTGCCCAAAATACATAGACCCATGATCAGAGCCACGTGCCCGAACATCCTTAATTCCATAAGAACGCACATAAAAATGGCCTAGCGTCGGCTCCCTCTCCCCTTATGCCATACCTACGCAATAGAGAATTCATACCAGGCATGACAGCTAGAGATTTATGGAATCTGGAGAGAATAGGCCTACAACGCATATGCCAGTTATATCAGGGTGCAGAAATCATCCCATTCGACACCTTAAGACAGAGGGGCCACCTTACACCAGCTGACTTCTTTCGATACCTACAAGTCAAAGACTATGCAAAAATGCCACACATACAAGCAGCAGCGCAAAAAACAATGATGTTTTTTTAACGCATATGTATACAGTAAAACATGTCCAAAGGCCTGATAACACTCCTATATGCCCACATATGTTCGGAAACCAAGGATTGGGGAAGTCTCACATACACAGCTCAATGGGAAAGAGACCTAGGGGAGGAAATAGAGGGGATAGAATGGCAAGAAATATGGGAAGCTAATAATACCTCTTCCGTATCACATTACAAGAGCAATCAGTAAAAACAATGCTCCGATGGTATACCACTCCTGTTAAATTATACCACATGAGGAAGACTCCTACCGACTTGTGCTTGAGGGGTTGCAGTATAAAAGGAACCTACATGCATATGTGGTGGGAATGCCCAATGATTAGCAGATTCTGGACACAAGTCAGGGACATAATAACCCAAGTTTTCTCCAGGGCCCCAGATCTAGACCCATGGCTGTACTTACTAAGCAGATCAATAGATGGGTGGACTCGGAGTGAACAAAAACTTATACACAAAATCACCCTAGCAGCAAGGAGGGCAGTTGCGTCAGATTGGCTCAAGCAGAGTATCCCCTCGGTAACAGGGGTAACCACTAGAATTAAAGAAGTACATCTAATGGACGATCTAAAAGCCAGGGTGAGAGGTACCCAAAAGACCTTTTAAAGAATATGGGAACCATGGGAGGGCTGCACCCTGGGAACACAGAGAGTGGCGGAGAGGCGTGGAGTTAAAACTTTTCATTACTTTCTTTCCGTTTATGTTGTTTTGTTTTTTAAAAAATAAACTCAACATTGACCTATTAACTACTACCAGAGATCCAGACATGAGTACCTGAAATCCAAAGATCCTGTAAAGTACACCATGTGGCGACAGTGATGTTCTGTTATTCGAACACGTTGTGAAACTAAATCACCAATTGTTCATATTAACACTGTACTTAACCGTAATGTCAAATACCTATGCATATCAGTTCGTTATGTCAATGTTAAATAAAGAATTATAAAAAAAATATATATATATATATATATATACAAACCAAAATGGAGCAAGAAAACAAAAATGTGAAATCGAATAAATGTTCATTAACTGTGACAAACACCGCTGTAACGGAGCTCCCTGTACCCCAACTGGGTACCTCCGCCAAGGACCGCTTCCTAGCTGGAACAGAGGATAAACCGCAGCACTTCTGCCCACAGTCGCCGTGGCTTGACTGGGCTCCTGGAACCGCTCCCTCCTGGAGTTGAATGGGGAATTTGCTCTAGACACCCCCAGGCACTGGACCACACTCAGTCCTGGGAGCTCTAGTCCTTACAAGGACTTCCCTGTTGAATCCTCCACACTGTAACAGTGATTAAAGAATAGCCCTTTCCCCTCCCAGTAACCAGATGACACATAGTTCTGGGAGTACAAGCTGGAATACTTTTATTGGCAGCCACAACTGGCCTTATATGCAGGTCCCCATGCAAGGGGAACTCCACCCTGGACCTGAGAGTAGACTACAGTAAAAACATACACACGATTAAATTGGCTCTTAGGTCCAGGACACTCCCATACAAAACAAAATAATCCCTCCCCTGTGCCTGGGAAATAATTGAGACAAGCACTTTATTAAACTCAATTATCTCCAGGTACAAAAAACACACATTTCCCAACACCCCAAAAGTACTTTAAACACCCCACAAAAGTTACATCCCCTGATAGCTCTGATCTGGGTGACCAACATATACAAAAATCACCCAGATTGGTTCAGGGGTTCAGGAATTTCCTGGAAGTCATAATTTGACCAGCTGCACGCATGGTCCCATGCCCAAAACAGTTCCAGAGAATCAGAGTTTGTGGTCGGTCTAGTTCGGTAATTTAAAAATGGAACAAACTACCGAACATAGTCAAGGTTCTTACCCTGGAGCTTGTTTCCCTTCACTGAACAGTGTCTTTCTAAGTGTTGTAGAACCGAACGCAGGCGATCATGGAAGTCCAGCAGTGTTCGGGAGTTTCAGTGTCCGAAAATAGTTTCATAAACTCAACAACCAAACACTGCTGTCTGTGTTCATGTGAACAAGATGGCCGCCACCTCGAGGTTGTCCATAAGGATTGCAGCCACCCGGACGAACACTTGCGGTGTAAACTGCTACAAAGTATCAATTAGGCTTAACAAGCTCCAGGGTGGTCTCTGGTTCGTGCGGCTGTTAACCATATAGTCCAAATATATGAATGGAGACTTTTACATCACATTTTACAGGGTCCATAGTCTGTGGGCAGGAGGCTGGCAAGCAGGCTCCTCTAGGAACTTGTGGTAAACTCACTTGGAAAGGGGAGTTTGTCACACATCTTCCCCCTCCCAGGGAGACTATCCAGTAGGTAGGGCAGAAGCCAGTGGTGCTCTGCCCTGTAGCCAATGCTACAGCTGGGGTGGCTTGTATAACCTTAGGCTAACTGCTCTCTGCCCAGGTGCCAGCTCTTCCGCTGGGAAGGTGTCAGGAGAGCGACCGCTAACGTCCTCATTTTAGATGGGATTCTGCAGTTGGGGATCTGGGCGGGCTGCCCAGCATCACTGTAGGGCTGGTACAGAGACCTCAGTCCCATCTGCACCATCCATGCCAGGGGGCTTGTCTCTGGACGACAGCCCCAGCTGCTGGCGAGTGGGACTAACCGTCTCCACTCCCTTTATCTTTCCTTGTGGTTGGGGAGGGGTACCGACTGTCCCCTCTAAAGGTGTCTCTTGCTGCCGCTGGGGAGAGAGACCGACTGTCTCTTCTCCCAATAACACACTCTGCCATTGGGGAGGTAGGAAGACACACTTCTCTCCCTGTAACTCTGTCTGCCGCTGGGGAGAGAGACAGTTTGTCTCCTCTCCCTGCAGGATACACTGCCGCTGGGGAGAGAGGCCAATCGTCTCTTCTTCCAATATCATACTCTGCCGCTGGAGAGAGAGACCGACTGTCTCTTCTCCAAATAACACACTATGCTTCTGGGGAGGAGGGATGACACACTTCTCTTCCTGTAACTCTTTCTGCCGCTGGGGAGAGAGACCGACCGTCTCTTCTCCCAATAACACACTTTGCCACTCGGGAGGAAAGACAACACACTTCTATCCCTGTAACTCTGTCTGCCACCGAGGAGAGAGGATGACACACTTCTCTCCCCGTAACTCAGTCTTCTGCTGGGGAGAGAGACCATTTGTCTCCTCTCCCTGCATAATACACTGCCACTGGGGTGGGAGACCGGGTTTTGTAAAAATTTATGTTTTCTGTGCCTGGAGATAATTGAGTTTAATACAGTGCTGACTCAATTATCTCCCAGGCACAAGGGGAAGGATTGACCTAATTCGTAAGGGAGTGTCCTGGACCTGAGAGCCAATGTAATGGTGTGTATCTTTTTACTGCAGTCTACCCACAGGTCCAGGGGGAGTGCCACTTGCATGGGGACCTGCATATAAGGCCAATTGTGGCTGCTTTTAAACAGATTTGCTTTACCCTTCATGAAGTCTAGGCTCATGTTTGGGGGATTGGAGAACTATATTCACTCTGGGGATTGCTATAATCACTATACTCCCTTGGCTTACAACGATTACTCTTGTAAGAACAGCCTGCTTTGCTTTCTGGACTAGGAGAGGTTGACCCACTGGAAGATGGATCTTGGTCTTGGGTCCTGGGTGGGTGGAGGACAGCAATAACCCAACCAAGCTACGGCAGTTTGTGGGGTTTACGGTGGTTAGGGTGTCTGGTGCGGTGCTTATGGTACTCAAGGATTACTAGGAAGCAGCGATTGACGGAGGTACCCAGTCGGGGTGCCAGGCAGTCCGTCACATTAACTTGCTATAATCTTGTTCAGATTACATTGTTGGGCATGATAATACAATATATATATACAGGTTGTGCCGAAATAAAAAGTCCAATAGACTATCAAATGCTTGGAGTATTCTTTACTTGTGAATTGTCCAGGCTTCTGATGGTGATATATGATGTGATGTAATAAAGAAGAAAGATAAGGTCTATGATATAGCACTCACATTTAGTAGAGCTATAAAACCAGCTCTGAGTACAACAGCGTGCAGCTGTACAATCCCCAATGACAAATATGTTGTTCTAGGAGTCAGTCACTCGGTATGTAGGTGGATATATGCGAAGATATAAAAGGCAAAAAATGGTGCTCTCTCTCTCTAAAACTGTACACTAATAATTAAAGCAGTAAAAGTAATCTCCTCACATCTGATGGGACAATATACACTTGCTCAGGTATTAACTCTTGGGTGGTACAATCCCCATCAGGGATATAATGGACAATATCACCTCCAAAGTGTAATTCTTCCCAGGATACAGTAGCAGGTAGGTGTACTGGGGGTATATATGTGCCAGGAACAGCTGAAGGTAAAAGAAAGAACGAAAACAAAAGCTTGAAATCATATACAATAAAATAAAATGGTCAGAAACATATAATAGGTGAATGCCAAATATCTTTAATGCTTAAAAAAACTAGTATAAAATAACACAACACGTTTCATCTACTATGGACTTTCTCAAATGTAAATTGTTGGGAACGTCTCTCAGCTAGGGGAGTTTCTTCAGCCTCTCTCCCCTCTTAAAGGACAACAATAGTGCCAGGAAAACATACTCGTTTTCCTGGCACTATAGTGCCCTGAGGGTGCCCTCACCCTCAGGGTCCCCCTCCTGCCCGGCTCTGGAAGGGGGAAAGGGGTAAAAACTTACCTTTTTCCAGCGCTGGGCAGGGAGCTCTCCTCCTCCGATCCTCCTCTTCTCCGCCCCGTCGGCTGAATGTGCACGCGTGGCAAGAGCTGCGCGCGCATTCAGCCGGTCATATAGGAAAGCATTCATAATGCTTTCCTATGGACGCTGGCGTGCTCTCACTGTGAAAATCACAATGAGAAGCACGCAAGCGCCTCTAGTGGCTGTCAATGAGACAGCCACTAGAGGAAATAGGGGAAGGCTTAACCCATTGATAAACATAGCAGTTTCTCTGAAACTGCTATGTTTATTAAAAAATGGGTTAACCCTAGCTGGACCTGGCACCCAGACCACTTCATTAAGCTGAAGTGGTCTGGGTGCCTAGAGTGGTCCTTTAACTACTCTCAGTCTCAGACCAGCCCACTACTGATAGAAACAAGGCATCATTGTGCAGCAGCAGGAGAGAGAACCCCTACATCAGAGCCTACTCTGGCATGAATCAAACTGATCAAACACCTTCTTCTCCTACTGTCAGGATTTTGCAAGGTGATAAGATCTTCCAACTGCACATGTGTAACTTTGTCAGGCATGCCCAATGCACCTTTCCAGCATTCTTAGAGATAGGGCATTGATTAGTTAGATCAGTGTCTCCACTGGAGTGTTGTAAACATAAGAAAGAAAAAACAAATATGAGCAAGAAGCACATTTATCTGCGTTGTTTCAGCTTTTCAGCTTTTGAATGAGCCAGTTGACTCAAACAGGTACAATACAAACAAGTATTTCCCAACTCATGGGTTTAACTGATAACAACTAGTGCATTCGTTTTCGTACGAACACGATTTGGTAAGCACATTTGGTTTTTTTCGTATTCGCTTACCAAAACGTAAACTAAAGTCCTACATACGAAAAAGAAACTAAATGAAAATGCAGAATGCATTGCCTTTTCATTTCAGTTCTTTCGTTTATTGGACACACTGCGCATGCGCCCCCCCAAAAAAACAGCAAGGAGGGAGCTGGCAGCACTATCAGCTCCCTCCTTGTAAAAAAAACCCATTCAACCCCCCCTGCATTAACCTATGGGGTCACATTGACCCCCCTATAAATAAAAGGGAGGTTAAATCCTCCCGCATGCCAGTGGCTGCTCGCTGTCATTTAAAACTACTAGTGACTGAGCAGTTATTGCTGACCAGTCGCTAGTGCAATAAGGGGGGACCTGGCACTGCTTGCGCCTAATAGGGGCATGTCACCTAAACAAATTTAAAATTACTAGTGACTGGGCAGCTATTAAGGTCCCCACCCGCCACTCATGGCTGAGGACCTGGGGGGGAAATTAGGTCCCCCCATTATTTATTTAATTAGGGCCGTTAATGGGTGGGCACCAGGGGGGGACATTAGATTCCTCCCCATTATTTAATTATTTAAGGTCCCCACCCGCAGGTCATGGGTGGGGACCTGGGGGACACACTACTTCCCCTGTGCCAGGTTCCCCCTTATTACACTAGCGACCAATTTTAAATTGGTTTTGGCAACATGCCCCCACATGTGGGGGGGATATAAGCTATGACAGGTCCCCGCCTTATTGCACTCGTGACTGGTAAGCAATAATTGGTTTAGACGGCATGCCACGAGTGGGGGTATGCGGAAGGATTTAACCTCCCTTTTATTAATATTGGGCTCTTTTTTAACAAATTTTGTTCGAAAACGAATGGTTTGTAGACGAAATTCCGGATTGACAAATGAAATGTTTATTTAGTAAGAAATCATTCGTCCGAAATGAAAATTTCTCTGGTGCACATGTCTAATAACTCGTAAAACTGTTTTGTGTAATGAAATGCATAAACAGCGACTACACACTTTCTAATTGTTTCTACACTGCTGTGGCACCTAAGTGTCTATTGTGGAGGTTGCAATGGTTGTTTTGGTATACTTTTGCTTTTAAATCCCAAAGGGGTGGAAACATGTTGTGGATTTTGGGTATTTTGATGTTTCTGCAAATCACTAGTTTTTCAGTATTTCAAGGCATTATCGAGTTCCTCACACCTTTCTATGAACGGTGTATAACTTTATGGCATTAAATATTTAACAGATACAGAATAAAATGAGAACAAGACCAATAACAAAAAGCCCAGTTTTTTTTTTTTTGCAAACTATGCCTTATGAAATGAAAATGAAACATAGTTGAATCACTTATTGCTTGGTCTGTAACTGACTGCAATTTGGACACATTTTTTATTAGTCATATCTGCCATACTCAATGAAAAAGGTTGACTGACATTCTTAATTTTTTCAACGCGGCCGGATGTTTCATTCAATGCTGGCTGGTATATGCCATGTGTGCGGTCACCATCCGAGTGGATGATTGCTGTGACAAAGTCCACCGATAGAGTTAAGCGTTATCCCTTTAACAAACTCAAAGCAAATACCATGCCATTGCTTTGTTTTAAAGGGGCTCCACTGACATTTAACTGTTTCATAATGTCACACTTGATTGCACCAGAGCATTCTACAAGACAGGTACCTAAAACCTAGTTTTATTATTTCCATTAGCCATAATAGCAGTAATAATACCTTCAACATTTTTTACTTTTGTGAAAGGACTGTAATGTGTTTCAACTGCTACCTTGCCGATTTCTTTTTTTTTATTTCTCCAAAGTGCAGCTGATCATTGACCTGCATTAACCCTCATACGCATCTCCATAGTGATTAAAATGCAGGGTAGTGATCGTCATTAATCCCTAATTAACATAAATCTGAATTTAGAGAACTTGTAAGGAATATAATAATTGTCAATATAAATTCCATTTGCATTGTGTCATTGTGTCAGCGTATATTGTAGAACACATGTGCAGTCAATGGGATGTTATAGTGGAATATAGTTGTGACTGCCTCCCAAAGTCATATTGTTTGCTATGTGTGTGTGCACATAGTGAATTGAGCTTGTTGAATCATTTCTTACGTTATAATTTATGTGTTATGTTTATAAATATTGAATGAGTTTTTTCATTCTATACTAGTTGAGCTACAGCATATTCTCACAACATCTTGCCCTACCTTATTGTAATATTTTTTTTATTTCAGATTATTCCCTTACAAGAAAGAGAGATTGTATGATTTTATCTTATTATGTCAATCACCACCAGGATACGATAATCCAGTTTTTGTTTACTGATACTTGTGATGTGCATGTGACAATTCCACCTAGATGAGGACTGTCTTCTTGAAACAGTCCAGAACTTTGAAATGCTCCGAAGAGAGTCAGAGGTCTATGTTCTCTTTGCAAGTAAATGTCCTTCAAACATTGCAGACCCCAACTGGGAGATCTCTGCTATGCTGTCAGAAAACAGTAGTGAGGGACAGAACCCTTTCACTGAGGGTGGTAAATCCAGCTAGATGGAATTACATTTACATTCTGTAGTCTGCAGAGTTATGTGTCTACCAGTTGCTTCAATTGCTGATTGTAGAACAGCTCTTGTTAAGTGTGGTTTT
Source organism: Pelobates cultripes (assembly GCA_933207985.1). NCBI lineage: Eukaryota > Metazoa > Chordata > Amphibia > Anura > Pelobatidae > Pelobates > Pelobates cultripes. The sequence continues at coordinate 293,950,479 of OW240914.1, forward strand.
GTAAACGTCTGGTGGCTCTTGGGCCATTAGCTGATGGGTTATTACTTGATTTGGTGAGAATGTTGAGTTGCCAATAGATTTTTTTAAATAAAATTATGGTCACTTTTATGGTGACTGCTACAAATATGGTTATTATTTTGGTAGGTTACCTGGATGTGGCAAAGGAAATACATGGTTTGATTTTCACCTCCTTCTAAGATTAAGTGATATCTATACCAACGGTTAGACTTAAAGGACCACTATAGTGCCAGGAAAACATACTTGTTTTCCTGGCACTATAGTGCCCTGAGGGTGCCCCCACCCTCAGGGTCCCCCTCCCGCCCGGCTCTGGAAGGGGGAAAGGGGTTTAAACTTACCTTTTTCCAGCGCTGGGCAAGAGCTCTCCTCCTCCTCCTCCTCTTTCCTCCCCGTCGGCTGAATGCTCACGCGCGGCAAGAGCTGCGCGCGCATTCAGCCGGTCACATAGGAAAGCATTATCAATGCTTTCCTATTGACGCTGGCGTGCTCTCACTGTGAAAATCACAGTGAGAAGCACGCAAGCGCCTCTAGTGGCAGTCAATGAGACAGCCACTAGAGGAAATAGGGGAAGGCTTAACCCATTGATAAACATAGCAGTTTCTCTGAAACTGCTATGTTTATGAAAAAATGGGTTTACCCTAGCTGGAGTGGTCTGGGTGCCTAGGGTGGTCCTTTAATAAACAAAGAGAAATAGAATTGTAAATTTCAATGCAGTTACCTAAATTTTCAATTTTCCTGCTTAGAATTAAGTGTAAACTGCCATTGCTAGTATTTCACAGCCAAAAAAAACTAGTGTTTTGATAGAGACAATGCTTTTTGGTAATCACAAACAAAATAGAACTTCTCTGATCTCCCACAGTCTGTAATTGTTTGTATATATTTTTTCACCTGTTTCTTTTTTTCATAGGTATCTCTGGTGCCATTCTAAAACCAATGACCCAAGCCTGACTGACTCTTCTCTGCAGACAATTCTTTTCTAAGTGAGTACGGGCACTGGGGAAATAAGTATACAATGGCAGCTTGCTTCTGTTGTGGCTGCCGAAAATGTCAGAATTCATCCACCAGTTCTTTCCCGGTCATTAGCTTTTAGAAAAACAGGCAGGATTGTAATAACAGGATGTGTGTTCTGGATTTCCACGTGGAATAGAGCTTGTTTAACACTTTTGTTTCCATTATAAGACGTGACATTACATTGACGCAGAGTTATTTGGCACTCGTACAAACGATCAATTTCCAGAAGCAGTTTCCAACATTAACAAGGAGCCAATTAGCAGTATTCACAATGGCACAAACTATGAAAGAAACAATTGGCTTCATACACATATAATTTGCTTTAAATGATTAAACACATAATAAAAATATGGCATTGGAGCCACAAAGTGTCACTCAGATTGATGGTCTTAAAGAGAGTCCAGAGTCACTGCTTCCTTTTGAGCAAAATAAAGAGTTTTTCAGGTTCGGTGAAAGAGTGATGTCAGGGAACATGTGGGACAAACAAAGGAACAAAACCCCCAATAAAGTAGGGGAGATGAACCGCTTAAACTTTTTAAAAAATTCTTTATTTATGTAATAAGATATCCTACCCCCCTTCCTCCTTCCCCCCTCCATTGTTTTCTTCTTCTTCCCTTTTCCGTCACTAGCTCCTTCTCTCTCTTCTTTCACTCTGTCCTTTGTATCCTGTTTTCTTTCTTCTTTTTATTACGGCTATTCCCCTGATTTCAGGGGGAGGCAGTTTCTTTTTATTTTAAATTTTTACCAGGCATGACTAAAAGGTTCGAAGGAACAGAAAAGCCCATGGGCTGGATGAGGCTTAGTAATAAAAGGGCTCCAAAGGTCACTGACATGTCTGTTTAAAAAATCAAAAATACCCTTCCATGGGTTTAAGATTGGGCATGCGTTGTACTGTTCGGATTGGATTGTTTGAATTGCATTTTGTTTTCACGAACTGTATTTCAGTTGGCTTCTGCGTAAGCCCAAAAGTTAATATACACTTGCTCTGTCTGTCAAGTAAAAATAAAGAATTATAAAAAAAAAAAAGATATCATAAACAAAACTACAATAGGAAAAAAAAAATAGAAAAAATATACCAAATATAGCGAAATTGTATATTTTTATTTTCTGATTTGAAAAACAGTACATTTTGTGTTCCACTTTCTCACAGGTTTACAGCAGGGAATTATTAATATTCCATTGTATGGGGACACAAAAAGGACAGTTAAAATTGTAGTTAGTATTTTTTCAGAGAAAGAGAGCACAGACTCAGAATCCTTTGTGAAAGAATTGAGAGAAAAGATTGCATCAGCATGTCAATGTGCATTAATTTGGCAGTGCTGGAGTATTGACATTCTTATCATTGGCAGAATGAAGAATAAAGGCACAACAGGGTTTGTGCGCTTGTTTTGTTTCTGTCATTTCAGGTTATTTCTGCAGAGATCTGTTTATTGTACTTTAAACTGCAGCTCATATGTAATATTAACAAACACTGCTTTAACAAAGGGGGAAAAACACTCATCTCAGAATATGTTCTTCTTGCAGTTTTGTCAACATTCACATTTGATTGCTGAGTGTTTTCTCCACTTTTCCAGGTACGGGAGTCAGATGATTGGTGTGGAATGTCTCTGAATAACATTCGGCAATCTTTATTTATTTGTTTGTTCCATTGCACCAGGCATTGCGGGCGACAATGTCCAGATCTTAACAAGTCTTCAATTCACAAAAGGCTTTGATTCTGCAGATATTTCCTCCACTTCAGCTCATCACAGAAGAGATTATTTTAGTGCAGTGTTCCGTAACCTTTTTTAACAGGGACCCATATGATGTAGTTTGATGACCAATTCGTCAATTGTTAAAGTGGCTCTGTGACCAATTCTTCTAATGTAATGTTTCATATACTAAAATAAATTCTTCAAACCACCATCATCAGTCACTTTCCTTTATCTAAAAGATTTCCATTGCACTGAGAAAACAGTCATTGCATTATAAAGAGTTTATTGTAGCCATTTGCTTGGGTCCTGGCATATATATTTTGCCCAGTGGCAGCAGGTCCATGCCCATGGAATAGGCCAATTGACTAAAAAAAATAAAATATATATATATATATATATATTTTTTTTTTTTAATTAGGCCCATCATTATTGTCAGGACCAGGCCCAATGGCATATATATATATAGATATATATAGATATACCAATGGGATCTTGCTTAAGTATGGCAATTTAGAAGGGGTGTAAGGGAACAAAGCTTGTGTGGACTGGCTGACAATGAAATTAGTTAAGGTAAAGCAGTGTTTGCATACTATGCAAATACTCTTCCTGTCTCTGTCTCTCTAACACTGTGACATGTTCCCTTTCCTCTATACTCACTACATATACCTTTTCTCTGTCCCAGACTATATACCAGGAGCTTCTGCCTGCTAGTAAGAAGGTTAGGAGTGGACCAGCGAGTGCTTTGGAAAAGTCCTTAGAAAGCATAGCGCTAATGCATCATTAGACGCATTTATGCCAAGCTCAGGCCACTGTCTGTATAACACACCATTAGTTGGCCAGCCTGCATGATTGGAAGGCAGCCTAAAATGCATTCACACCAGGCTGACCATCTAATTCTTCGTGCAGACATGCCACCTTTTTTGGGCATGTTTGCCCCTTTGGGCGGTGACGGTTATGTGATTTGCGTCAGTGGCCTACCCTTTTATCCCACCTACCGATGTCCTGCTTCACCGGACACTGCTGTTAGAGGGTATTGATTTATTTGAAAGATGAAATTGAGAAATTAGTATAGGGTATGTATTTTCTTATAGCTTTGCCTCCAGCACCACCTCTCCAGAGCTCATGTTGCCCTTTATGCTCTACATACTTAGATGTGTAAGTAGGGCCAGATCCCATTGGGCCTGGTGCTGACAATAATGATGGGCCTAATTACAGAATCTTATCGACAGAAAATACTAAAACAGTCATACCTCCCACGTGTCATGTATTTGGAGGTGGTGCTGGAGGCAAAGTTATAAGAAAATACATACCCTAACTCTGGAGAGTTATAGTGACACCATTTAGGTGAGATGGGCCATGACTTCCTTGCATGTCTATCTACCACAGTACTGCAAGAACATAGAGGATTGTATGATGCAAGTTTTTAAAATTATTAAAAATGTTGACACTTACTGTTCCTCCAACTGCCCGGTCCTGGGCAGCAGAAAAGCCAGATCTTTCCTGCCCACTCTTCCCTTTTTCCAGCTTTTATCTTCTTATTTTCTTTCTTGTTTTTCCTGTTTCCTCCCCACCCCCATTGGTCAGTCTTTGTGGTGTTTGTGTTTTGTTTTTTTTTAGTTATTGGTACATCTGCAGTAGTATATAAGATGTAATGTAATGTAGTGTTTCATATACTAAAATAAATTCTTCAAACCACCATCATCAGTCACTTTCCTTTATCTAAAAGATTTCCATTGCACTGAGAAAACAGTCATTGCATTATAAAGAGTTTATTGTAGCCATTTGCTTGGGTCCTGGCATATATATTTTGCCCAGTGGCAGCAGGTCCATGCCCATGGAATAGGCCCATTGACTAAAAAAAATAATATATATATATATATATATCTATATATTTTTTAATTAGGCCCATCATTATTGTCAGGACCAGGCCCAATGGCATATATATATATATAGATATATATAGATATATATAGATATACCAATGGGATCTTGCTTAAGTATGGCAATTTAGGAGGGGTGTAAGGGAACAAAGCTTGTGTGGACTGGCTGACAATGAAATTAGTTAAGGTAAAGCAGTGTTTGCATACTATGCAAATACTCTTCCTGTCTCTGTCTCTCTAACACTGTGACATGTTCCCTTTCCTCTATACTCACTACATATACCTTTTCTCTGTCCCAGACTATATACCAGGAGCTTCTGCCTGCTAGTAAGAAGGTTAGGAGTGGACCAGCGAGTGCTAGGGAAAAGTCCTTAGAAAGCATAGCGCTAATGCATCATTAGACGCATTTATGCCAAGCTCAGGCCACTGTCTGTATAACACACCATTAGTTGGCCAGCCTGCATGATTGGAAGGCAGCCTAAAATGCATTCACACCAGGCTGACCATCTAATTCTTCGTGCAGACATGCCACCTTTTTTGGGCATGTTTGCCCCTTTGGGCGGTGACGGTTATGTGATTTGCGTCAGTGGCCTACCCTTTTATCCCACCTACCGATGTCCTGCTTCACCGGACACTGCTGTTAGAGGGTATTGATTTATTTGAAAGATGAAATTGAGAAATTAGTATAGGGTATGTATTTTCTTATAGCTTTGCCTCCAGCACCACCTCTCCAGAGCTCATGTTGCCCTTTATGCTCTACATACTTAGATGTGTAAGTAGGGCCAGATCCCATTGGGCCTGGTGCTGACAATAATGATGGGCCTAATTACAGAATCTTATCGACAGAAAATACTAAAACAGTCATACCTCCCACGTGTCATGTATTTGGAGGTGGTGCTGGAGGCAAAGTTATAAGAAAATACATACCCTAACTCTGGAGAGTTATAGTGACACCATTTAGGTGAGATGGGCCATGACTTCCTTGCATGTCTATCTACCACAGTACTGCAAGAACATAGAGGATTGTATGATGCAAGTTTTTAAAATTATTAAAAATGTTGACACTTACTGTTCCTCCAACTGCCCGGTCCTGGGCAGCAGAAAAGCCAGATCTTTCCTGCCCACTCTTCCCTTTTTCCAGCTTTTATCTTCTTATTTTCTTTCTTGTTTTTCCTGTTTCCTCCCCACCCCCATTGGTCAGTCTTTGTGGTGTTTGTGTTTTGTTTGTTTTTTAGTTATTGGTACATCTGCAGTAGTATATACTGGCCAGCGCATAGAGTAAAGGGTAGCTCGGAGTTAGAGCATTGGGAGAGGGGGTTCCATATCTCGCTTGCTGTTGTACCTGCTAAGTCAGATCTAAAAGAAATAACATTTGCAAGGGGCTATAACTGACCTCTTCAGACTAACTAATAACCAGATGGTCATCTAAGATTATATGAATTACGGTGGCTTAGTCCTGGATGAAGAGGAACCCGTCGCTAACTTCAAAGTGCCTAATAACGTTGACTCTATCCCATTCACCTTGACACCCTATCAATCTATTCACTGTGAAAATCTGCCCATCCACTCGTAACTTCTGTAAAGCTGTCAATTTATTCCAAGAGTCGTGCAACTTTAGATTCTATCCATTTTCTGAGTCTCTGAGAATCTGCTCCTTTGCATATCTCCTGCCTTTGCTCCCCAGTCGTGCATTTTGATTAGTCGTGTATCCATCTTGTGCCCCTCCCTGCAAATGACCAATCTTATTCTCAATTCATATTTCACAATTAACTATTTTATGCCCATTACTATCACTTTCATCATGCCCTTATGCCACTCATCCTACACTACCACTCTCTACACTGCAGTTTTGGATTGGAAGGAAAATAGTCTCACTATCTAATATCGATTTGTGATGTATTACTAAAGGTAAATATGCAGAAGCCACAGGCAATTTGGTTATCGCATGTGGGGGCAGCAGTCACCCACTAAGATTCCAGCCACACTGGTATACAATTACAGGGAGAAAGAGTCACAGGGCTGTAACCCTGAGTGCCTGACTTTACATCCAGCTTTAATGTACACAGGCTTAGAGACATGGAAAGGACAGCTAAAGGGACATAACTGAAACTGCTTCATTATTTTTCAGTGGTTATAGTGTCTAGGGTCCACAGAGGGTCCCTTCTTTCAGCATTAAACCATTTTAAATGTTTCAGTGCTAAATGAGAGTTCCTAGAAGCCCATCGCAGCTGTGCTACTTGGGCTAATGAGGAACCATTAGCCTAAGCAGCGATGGGCAGCTTTGATTAGCTGAGAATGTTAGATGACCACATCCAGCCTATCACAGTGCCATTGCAGGTAAAAATCAGTGTGGCTATAAGTAAGTGTTTCATTTTTGCCTTAGCCACACCTCTGTTGGGGACAGGGCTATGGAAAGCCAGGGATCCTCATTCAGTGCAAAATTAATTGCAAATCGTTTAACACTGAATGGAGGGACAGTGGCAAGAGACTCCAGGTACTATAATCAATTCAATGAGATGAAATGCCTACTGAGTCCCTTAGACATTAAACCATGTCTAACAGCCATGAACTATACAGGATAGGACACAGAGCACCAAACTAATTAAAGCGATACCACATCAATCAAAACAACTTTGACTTAATAAAGAAGTTTAGATGTATAGACCATGCCCTCGCAGTTTTACTACTCATTTCTGCCATTTAGAATTTAAATCACTTTTGTCTCTGTTTACACATCCCTAGCCACACCTTCTCCTCTCTGTGACTGACACTGCGTGCATGAAAAAAAGGTCTAATTTTCAATGATTTTCAATGAGATGTTAACATGCGTTAGATGTTTTTATCTCCTGCTCTTGAAATTGAACTTTAATTACACACATGAGAATCATGCAGGATCTGGAAGGCTGCTAACAGAGCAGGAGATAGCATGTTCTTGATTAAACAGACTGTGTAATAAAGGAACATGTGACAGTAGTCACCATCACTGGGGGCTGAAGATGGACACTTATGTAGGTTCCCAGGGTATTTTTATGTCCTAGTCACCCTGTACCTATGTAAATGTATTGTTCATTATTAAATGTTTATGTTCTCTCCTACCATCCTGATGCTTGCATGACATATGCATAGTCGGCATACGTGGTATAAAACCCCCCCCCAAAAAAACCAAGGGTACTCAGACACCTTATATTTGGGAAAAGTATCACAGCTTTATTAATAAATAAAACATATAAATTATTAAAGGTAATTGTCAACATATTTAACATGACATCTCTGCCCCAACTCTTTTAACACTTCCACCCTGACAATGACCCCCATAAACAAACAATATTAACATATATTAACATATAAATAACATCTAACCACCAACAACTCTAACCATTGCCACCGAGGGCATGATTTAGCATGTTCCACCATGTAGGGGTATACCAAGATACCAACGAGCTCGGACCAACCAAAATCTATCCAAACCTAACAGTTCTTAGCGAACTAAACTATGTCACATCTGGACAAACAACCTACACCCAACTTGTTTATCCATACGCCGCTGTGACCAAACAGGAATCAGAACCCACTTAAAGGGAGGGAGGGTGGGACAAAACAGGTAAGTGAGGATTAATTAATATGGCCCTTGATCTAAAATGGCTGCTATATGTACACCCATAATTCGAAACCCCACCCCCCTATAGCCAAGCCCCCACATTAACACCTCCTATGCTTCTCTCCTAGCTGTGTCAATGCCCATTCCACTCTCTGCTCCATGGGCTACAATAAGATAGTTGGATTTGGCTGTGGAGCCTGTACAGTGCACATTGTTGATTGCAGAGATCTTATATGCACTACCTAAATACCAAGGCTGGTTAATTTGTATGTTTAGATAGATTTGCATATTACAATTTCTGCAGGCAGGGGAGATTGGTTAAGTTAGTTATTAACATGAATATGTTATGGTGTCATTGTGAGTTATTGTGTGCTTTCCCATTTAATATGATTATGCTATTGAAGTTGTCTAGTCCCGAGTTACAATAAAGCTGTGTGTGCTACTTCTTTTTGTAACTGTGTCCTGTGAGAATTTGCTCATGGATCCCAGTAACAGAATCTTTGGACCGGCTGGCTGGCTGCATAGTCCCTGTAGTCCGGGACAATTCAAAAAGAGCTAGGCCTAAGAGACACAAGTGCCTATATAAAGGCTGGACCGTATCATATTACAGGCAGAGGTGTGGATACCTGCCTGGAAGGAGAGCTGCATAGGAATAGGCAGATGGGTTAATACCTGCCTGCAAGGGGAGAGCTACAGCCTGGTCAGGCGGAAGAGTTCCAGAAAGACCCCAGTCAAGCTACGGAGACTGAGACTGAAGTGTTACAGGGTCCCTGAAAGCGGTGAGGATGCAGACTGGGTGTAGGTACTCGGAGTATGGGGCTCCGTCACAGAACCTATAATATCTCTAGGTTACTATTCAGGAAGTGATTTAACTCCTAAATTGTAGAGAACAGGGAAGTGAGACTGCAGGGGCATCATCTTTACACCAAAACTGCTTCATTAAAGGAACATTCTAGGTACCAAAACAACATCATCTAAATTAAGTTGTTTTGGTGCCAGGAGGCCTCTGGAGGCACTCTCTCCGTAAGGGGTTAAAGCATTTTTGAATGGTTTAACGCCTAAGTTGCCTCCATCTCTGGTCTCCACTCCTACCCTGGAGTGCCGTCAGGCAGGGGTGCCGCTGAATGGCTGAGCATGGTCAGCTGATGCTTTCAGCCAATCAGTGACTCCCCATTCACTAAACTGGCTTGCAAAAAGGTAAGTTTTTTGCAAGCCAGTTTAGTGAATGAAGAGTCACTGATTGGCTGAGAGTGTCACGTATTCATCCGCTTATAAAAATGTGGTTAATGACATTTACTGTCCACACAGGAAAAGTTGTGCCGAGCAGCAACCTAATCCACAGAAGGGTTAATGCTGAGCAGCAATTATGCAAATGGGAACCTGGTAACTGACTTTGGGGTCAAGGGCCGGTTACAGCCTATCAGATCTAGAGGAGGGGTATTTAGGCCCAGTTCTCATCCTGCTCAGTGCCCTGTCGTGGTTTCCCTTGAGGTTGTCCGAGAGTGCGTTATTTATTCTGGTATTCTGGTTATTGAACTTTGGCATTGTTTTTGACTTCTCTGTTTTCTGGTACCCCTGACTCCTGGCTTTTGCTTATCGTTGTGTCTCTCTTTCTGTATCCCTTGACCTCGGCTATTCCTGACTATTCTTTGGTACGTTAGTCCGGCCATTCTAAGGTCCGGTATACATTACCTATCAGTCCTCTGTGTTACACAATTCTACGTGCTGGATCATACTGTAATCCTGACACATCTGACCTCTCATTTAATCAGTGGTGTCCCTGACCGGCATTTCAGAAGTCGGAAGCCGCCAAGGGAGGAGTGGAGACAATCACTGGAGGCAACATTCAAGAACGGTTTAACACCTTAAGGAAAGACTGCCTCGAGGGGGCCTCCTGGTGCCAAAATAACTTAATTTACAGCATATATAGGAAAATGATGATAATTAAGGGGATATTTTTTTAAAGTAAAATTTTCCTTACTTATATAAGGAAATAGGAAATATTTGATAAGAATATCAAAAGTGATGATGCAATGTTGGCATTGTTTTACAATAGTTACAGAATCAGGCCTTGGTGTGATTATTTCCTATTGACTGATCAAAAGTATAATGCAATTCACAAATACACAGCCTAGGATTTTGAAAAGGGACAAATAGTGATGACTAGACAACTGGGTCAGAGCATCTCCAAAATGGCAAGTCTTGTGGGGTGTTCCCGGTATGCAGTGGTTAGTACCTACTAAAATTTGTGCAAGGAAGAAAAACTGGCAAACCGGTGTCAGGGTCATGAGTGCCCAAGGCTACTTGGAAACCTTGGGTCCCGGTATTCATGTAGATGTTACTTTGACACGTACCACCTATCTAGAGATTGTTGCAGACTATGTCCATTACTTCATGACAATGGTGTTCACTGATAGCAGGGTAATGTATCCTACCACACTGCCAAAATTGTTTAGGAAAGGTTATAGGAATATGACAAAGAATGCAAGGTGTTGAATTGGCCTCCTAATTCCCTAGATCTCAATCTGAGGAGGCATCATCTCACAGTTTGCAGGACTAAAATAATCTACTGCTAATGTCTTGGTGCCAGATACCACAGGATTCATTCAGGGGTCTTGTGGAGCCATGATTTGATGCACACGATACTAGGCAGGTGGTTTTAATGGTGTGGCTGATCAGTGTATAGGCTCTATATATGTATATCGACTTTGAAACAACTTTGGAGGGCTTAGACATAGATAAAAACACATGTTTACACAAATATACTTTGCGTACTGCCAGCAATAATAAGTCATATAAGTCATAGGCAAAGCACATCAACCCATATTCAACATTCAGGAATTGCAAAACTAACAACTGGAACAAAATATGACATTTTGCTGGAATGTTTGCTGGAATGGGCTTCAAAGTAATTGCTCCACTTTTTTCTGTCACAGAACCGGTCTTTATATACGAACACACATGATGTTTGAATTGACGAAATGATTTGAAAACCTTAGTAAATCTGAGTTAAATAATGTATAGATACATGAAGTAAAATTCATCCTTTTATGAAAAGGTATCCTCTATGTTTGGTCACTATTCAGTTGTATTTATGAAATTGTGCTATAATAATTGTCTTTATCTAAATTCTGCCATTTTCATTTTGCAGAAATACCTATCTAAAGAAAGAACGCCAAATTTAGTGGGGGGGGAGGCGGGGGAGTGGACGAGAGAAATGGAGTAAAATAGTTTTCTGGTAGAAAAAAGTGAAAAACAGATAAAAAATAATGATTTTGGTATAAAAGAAGTAAGAGATAATAAAAACCAACACATTTATTAAATTGTACAAATAAACAAAATAAGCCACAAAATATGCCAAAAAAGGCACAAAACTGTCTGAGACACTTTAGCAAATATCTCCTATAGTAACCATCTATTCAGTCATAAAAATAGTGCAATAACTATTGATGCTTAGCAGTAGAACAACAAAGAACATTGTTACCACAATACACTGTCTCTAAAACGAAGTTGTTCCTTTAACTCACAGTAAAATATGTGATCAGCACAAACGAGCTGTGCCAATTTATCATGATATTTTTTACTCAGTAACTGGGACAGTGTCATTAAAACACAGTCATTGCCTCCATATCTTGCATTAAGACAACAAGAATCTTCATTCTATTGTCACTTTGGCAGTAAATGGATTAATCATTGTGGCTTTTCATTCCCTTTCCCAACATGAAGGGAAAAAAACCGCAGGTGCCAAGTTACACAGATAGAGCTACACCTGAACGCGGCTAGATGCTGGCGAGTCCTATTTATTACCAGCGGCTATTAATATATTGCACAAGCAGGTGTGGGGAGCAAAGGTGCAGCCAGGAGGAAAGTAAACAATGTATTAACCCCTGACAGATGAAGAGAGTGGAATCTGGTGAAATAAAACCTTACAGCAACCTCCAATTATCTTGGCTTAAAAACAGTCAGAACGCTAATCTTAAACAAGAAAAGTCTGACGCAGTCATTAACTCTTTCTAAATCTTGCTTCACTGCAAGAAAAAAGGAGAAATTAAGAAAAAACAATCATTAAAAATATATAATTTTACATTTAAAAAATATAATGATTGATCAATGTGATGCTAGAATCATGACATACGTATTGGAAAAATCAGAGGCTAAATTTATTTGGCATTTGTGCTTGTCAACAGTTAGTTGGATTTCGACTGTTAAGGTCTTAAAGAATGGGCTTGTTTAGTTCCATAAGCACAAACTATATTAATTGGATGTATTGTATTGACAGGCACTATGCTATTTGTTCTAGAACTGGTTAAATCTCTCGGCTCTTCTTGCAGCCTTCCCCCAGTCACTAGCTTTTTGCTTTTGTGAGTTGTCATAGCCGTTGAGAAATAGCGGATATTTTTAGCATTTCTTCTGCTTGCTGCTGATCTCTGGCTTCCAATTTTTTTTCTTGTAATGATGGAAAAGTTGTTATTTTGAATATTCTGAAGTATGAGGAGAAAAAATATGTCTAGTGATATGCTGGTATAGTGACAGGTTGGATGCCACAAAACACCAATTTTTCTTTTCTCCTGCCTCCCTTGTGCCTGTGCCCACGCCAGCTCCCTCCCCAAACTGCACTTGATACACACTGAACTGTAACTTGTTCTTTGGAAAGATTTTAAGCTACACGACACAGGGACAGGATCTAAAACATGGGTCGTCAACCTGGTCCCTACCGCCCACTAGTGGGCGTTTTAGGATTCCAGGTGGGCGGTAGGGATTTCTGAGGCTAAATCCTCTTTTTAAGAGGATTTCTCCTTTTGGGCGGGCGCGAGCGGCTCTGCATGCGCAAGTCTTCAGTGACCGGCAGGAGGAAGCGCTCCCTCCTGCCAGGCCACCTTCTGGACCCCCCGGCATGGCAGAGTTCTAATCAGTCGCGGCGAGGGAGCTCTAACCTCTCTGCTCTGCTCCCTCGCGCGATGTTTGCTGATGCCGCGGGAGCCGGAATATGATGTCATATTCCGGCTCCCGGCATCCGTAGACAGTCCGCGAGGGAGCAGAGCAGAGAGGTTAGAGCTCCCTCGCAGCGTCTGATTAGCCGCCCGCCTAAGTGAAGCCCCACTGGACCCCAGGGACAGATCCACACCAGCTCTCCAGGTAGGGAGGCTGGGTGGATATTTAATATTAATAATTTGTGTGTATGTAAGTGTGTGTGTTTGTGTGTGTGTGTGTGTGTTTGTGTGTATGTAAGTGTGTGTGTGTGTGTGTGTGTGTGTGTGTGTGTGTGTGTGTGTGTGTGTGTGTCTGTAAGTGTATGTGTCTGTGTCTGTAAGTGTATGTGTCTGTGTCTGTAAGTGTATGTGTGTCTGTGGGTCTGTCTGTGTATGTGTGAGTGTCTGTAAGTGCATGTGTGAGTATGTGTATATTTGTGTGTATGTGTTTCAATGTGAGTGTGTGTGTGTGTATGTGTTTGTCTGTGAGCAGAGTACTTGTAGAATAGAAGAAAGAAGGTGCAGAGTACTTGTAGAATAGGAGAAAGAAGGAGTAGAGTACTTCTAGTATAGGGGAAAGAAGGAGTAGAGTACTTCTAGTATAGGGGAAAGAAGGAGTAGAGTACTTCTAGTATAGAGGAAAGAAGGAGTAGAGTACTTGTAAAAAAGGAGAAGGAAAGAAAAGGAAAAGGAGAGAATTGTTGTTGACTAATAATAGTAAGTGGGCTACCTAGCTCAGCCTTCCTACTGGGCATTGCTATAAGGAAGGTTAAAAAATAGAAAAAAAGGGGAAAAAGGTGGGAAGGGGAATTGAGGAGGGAGAGGAGGGGAGCTGACGCACAGATGAGAAATCATTTTATGAGCAAACAAAGAAGTCTTCCGATTATCACTGAAAGAGGAGACCTTCGCTTGTTCCTTATGAAAATCGAACCAGATATCAAATATTTAGTCTCGCAGCATCAACCTCAAGGATCTCATTAATCACTAGTAAAGGTAAGCTCAATTTACTTTATTGCTTCCTCATTAAACTTTATAAAGTTAAAAACATTATAAACATGCATAAAGTAGAAATAAAAAGATAAATGTACGTTCATTTATGTATTTTTTAAAACACCCTCCTTTCTAAAAAATATTCTGCGCTTGCGCGAAAACTGGTGGGCGGTAAGGAAATTTTTCCATCAAGAAAGATGCATTAGTGGGCGGTAAGTGGAAAAAGGTTGACTACCACTGATCTAAAACAACAAGGTTTTATTTAATAATGCCTGAGTTTTCAAATTCTTTCCAAATATAAGTCTAGGATCCGTTTATCATGACTCACATGCTACGTGCGGCTGTACACACAAATTTATGTTATAGGGTAGGGACCACAAACCAAATATAACCTCTTGATTAGGGCCAACAGGAATCCGTTTACTGAGTGACAGAGCTCTAAGTGATAGAGAGTAATCCCATACCTCAACATACCTGTCAATCATGATTTTATTAGCAACACAACAGATTTGAAATCTTTCAATAATGATGTCATGACCCCATGTACTAGAGATGGCTAAACACACCATTTCTTTGTATAATTATCAAATTATTATTGTTATTTTTACAAGTGCATTTATTATGAACTGGTACACATATCCATCTAAACGTTATGCCATTTAACTCTTGTAATGACAGCTGAAGGGAGATACATGAAAAAAGAATAATTTAACTGACCCTTTTGAAATGTTATTGGCCGTTTGGTATTCATGTTAATGGAGCACGCAGAAGAGTTTAAGTGTCAATAGAAATTGTACTTTTATAACCAGGGGCAGAAACACTCACAGGGTAATTCGCTAAACACTGGATTTTGAAGATAAAACCCTGTGAACATGTCTGAATCCCAACCAGAATGGCAATTCTTATATTTACTAATGCCAAATCTGGACGCAATTAAAATTCAGTTGGTCCAACCACATTTGCAGCAATCCCCCATTTGGTGTCCAGATTAAAATCAGTTGCTCAAATCTAAATCCTGTACAGCAAGCATGTCAAACTCAAAGGCTAGCATGGGCCAAATGAACAAGGTTTAAGTTTATGTGGGCCTCAAAAAACCCCCCACTCTACTAAACCCCAGCCCTTGATTAACAAAAACAAAAAGCAATATTAGCCAACAAACAGACTCCACTCACATTGCCACTGCCAGTATACGGCTCTGGAGTCCAGCCTCTGGTATACCCCCAATGGCGTCGTCCGCACCCTGTCCAAAGTGAATCCTCCCGCTACTCCTTGAAACCCTGTGAAGGTGGAGCACGTTGACGTCATGTTGGAATGTGACGTGGCGTTGCATGCCTCCGTGCACCTCCAGGTTCTCCATTGTCCAGCCGCGGCCATTGCAACACTGACCAACACACACTCACTGACAGACGCACACACTCACTCTCTGACAGACACACACACTGACAGAGACGCACCCATACTGACAGACAGACACACACTGACAGACACACAGGCACATACACACTCACTGACAGACACTCACTGACAGACACACACACTCACTCACTGACTGACAGACACACACACACTGACAGACACACACTAAGACACACACACTCACTGACTGACAGACACACACACACTGAGACACACACACTAACAGACATTATTGTTCCCTACCTTTGGGAGCTGGTGTGGGGCCTCTCCCTGGGGTCCAGTGGGAATCTTCTCTCGGGAGGTCTCCTACCTGCTCCTCACTGCACCCTCACGCCCACAGTTTAGTGATATCGGGTTCCCTTCGAACTTGTAAAACAAATTTCAAAATACCTGAGTGCAAAAAAAAAAAAAAAAAATCCAGATGCTAAAAAAAAAAATCCAACTTCACCCAGCCTTTTCCCACCCTGAGCTCCGCAGGGTCGGGGAAATACTTATAAAGCCTTCCCACGCTCTGCAATTTTACTCAGAGAGTTCTGATTGGTTTGTTTAAGCCAACCAATAAGAGTGCTCTGATAGGTAATTCTTGAGCCTTGCAAGTAACCAATCAAGTTTTAGAAAAAAGAAGACATCTAATGGTAATTATGATTTTTTCAATTTCCTGGTATTTAGTTTTTTTATTCCTCCCTCACTATTAATAGGGTGAGTGGGTAGGAAGGAATTAAATTTATTTTAGGGGAGTCACTAGGGGCTTGGGGACCCGTAGTCACCTTGGGGGGTTACTTTTACATTTAGTCCCTACCCCCTCCACCTATGGGTGCGGACATAGGGGGACAATAGGTCCCTCCCTATTGTCACTAGGGCCCCCACCCACTGCTCATAGGTAGGGACCATGGGGAGGGGAACAATAGGTCCTCCCCCCTATTTTCACTAGGTCCCCACGAGCCACTCATGGATGGGGGTCAAGGGGGATAATAGGTCTCTCCCTTGTAACTTAGGGCCCCCACCTGGCACGCATAGGTGGGAGCCGGGGACGACGACAATAGGTCCTCACTAGGGCCCCCATACGCTACTCATGGGTAGGGGGCCAGGGGGACAAAGCAATAGCCCCCCTATTGTATGTTAGGGCCCCCAACTGCCGCTCATGGGTGGGAGCCAGGGTGGACAGACAATATGTCCTCCTCCCTATTTTTTACTAAAGTCCCCACCCACTGCTTATGGGTAAGGCCCGGGGGGAGGCAGTAGGCCCCCCCCATTGTGTCTTAGGGTCCCCACCCGCCGCTCATGGGTGGGGACCAAGGGGGGACACTAGGTCTCCCATTTAGTTTAGTGGTCCCCGTGGATTATTTTTAAATGTATTGTGAGTAGGGGCAGAAGGGAGATTTTAATCTCCATTAATTACTAATACAAAGTAATCTTTACTTAGTATTAGTAAATTTGGATGAAAGACCAATTTAGGTCTTTCAGCCTTTTAGTAGATAGCTCCCTGATACCGTGGGAATAAGGGAGCTATCTGGGAACACTCTCCACGTCAGCTAGGCTCCAGTTCGGCTACTTTGGCCTTAAATTTGAAATTAATTTAGAATTTTCACTTTAGTGAAATACCCTGTATATATGTCCCCAGGGACGTATTAGCCGCAAGGCAAACAAGGCATTTGCCTTGGGCAGCATTTTTCAGGGGGCGGCAAAAAATGCCGCCCCCAAATGCCCAGGGCAAATGCCTAGTTAGCCTTGCGGCTAACTGACATACTGGGCTGGCGGGCGGCGCTGGCTGGCGAGGGAGCTCTTCCTCTGAGCGGTCTGCTGAGCTCCCTCACGCGCCGCAGAGTGAAGCTGGGAGCCGGAAGATGACGTCATATTCCGGTTCCCAGCCTCACTCTGCGGCGCGCGAGGGAGCTGAGCAGACAGCTCAGAGGAAGAGCTCCCTCACCAGCTGCCCGCCCGCCACTGGACCCCCAGGGAGAGAGAGAACCCCCCTCCCCCAGCATTCCCAAAGGTAAGGAGGGGGGGTAGGGTTAAATAAAAAAATACAAAAAAGTGTTAATGTGAGTCATTGAGTGTCTGACTGTGTGTGTGTGTGTGTCTGACTGTGTGCATGTGTGTGTGTCTGACTGTGTGTGTGTCTGTCTGACTGTGTGTGTGTCTGACTGTTTGTGTGTGTGTGTGTGTTTGTGTCTGACTGTGTGTGTGTCTGACTGTGTGTGTGTGTGTGTCTGACTGCCTGTCTGACTGTGTGTGTGTGTTTGTGTCTGACTGTGTGTGTGTCTGACTGTGTGTGTGTGTGTCTGTCTGACTGTGTGTGTGTCTGACTGTGTGTGTGTGTGTGTATTTAGAAGGTGGGACGGGAAGGAAGGGTTGGGTGGGGGTGGCGCGGGGGGAGGGGGGCGTCTTAGTTTTGTCCTGCCTAGGGCAGCACAAAACCAGGATACACCACCGTGTGTCCCAGTGACACAAAGTTCAGTGCATCTGTGAAAAATAAAGTTAATTTGCAATAATTGTGTTTACAAAGCTTGCATGGTACTCATTAGATATGTAACACAGTCCTCATTGCCAGTTAGGATTTTTCCCCCTGGCATGCACAGAGCAACACCTTTTATTTTAGAGATCTGATGAGAGAAAGGATAGCGTATTATTTTGATCTGTCCATTTCTCACCCAGCATGTATCTTTTTAAAAATATTATTACAATGATTACAAACGTAAAGGGGCAGTGAACCCGAGTGTTGCCATGACAACCAGATTGCCAGAATTGTGGCAGTCTGCCTGAGCAGATCACATACTGCTTTATCTTCTCGAGCTTATGGTAGACGGTATGTAAGCTCAGGTTGTGGTACCATCTTGAAGCCTTGGTTTTACCTTTCTTCATCCTGGATCTTTGTGAAATATGACATAACAATGGCCTAGATAGTTACATGCTCACCTTAAGATGCATGTACAGGGGAAACCATTCTTCCGTGTCAGCCTTAAAGATGCATTGTGACAGACTAGCCTCATCTGTACACCTGCTTTCCTTCACATAAAATTTGGAGTGAATAGTAAATTTGGATCAGCTCTATAAGGCTTTCTTAATCCAAGTGCCAATCAGGTAACAACAGGGACAGCAAAACAATTGAAAAAAATTGGTTCAGTCACATAGATTTGTCCATAAAAAATGTAGTTTCTGGCAATTCAGGTTTAGTGCATGTGGTGTTTCAATTGGGACGGATTTCAACCATGTGAACATTTTGGGCGAACCAATGCACTTATCGGTTTACGGCAAAATATACACATAATTTGGTTCACATATCAAATGAGAAGATGTAACACATTAAGGGAAAAATAGGAGGAGCAGTAAAAAAAAAAAATATAAATACTGGCGTACATATAGCGGTCGCAGCGGTCGTCGTTGCGACCGGGCCCGTGACTCCAGGGGGCCCAGCCACCCTGCAGACCCCTGTGACCGAGTGCCCGCCATCATCATTTGCAGCCCCGGCCCGCTCGGCAAACCGCAGGGGCCGCATGTCAGCGCTGCAGTGCTTTAACAGCGCAACCGGGCCCCCTGTGATGAGGTCATCACTATCACTGAGAACCCCCGCTGGAGAAAGGTTGAGGGAGTCAGAGTGGGAACTCTGACTCCCATCAACCTAAGCCACCACTGGACCCCAGGGAAAGTCACCCTCCTGCACTTGAAAGGTAGGAAACAGGAGGGTGACTTAAATATTATGTGTGTGTGTGTCAGTTTGTATGTATGTCTTGTGCGTGTGTCTGTTTGTCTGTATGTGTCTATCTGTATGTATGTGTGCCTGTCTGTTTGTATGTATGTGTGTGTCTTTGTATGTGTGTGTGTGTGTATGTGTCTGACTGTCTGTATGTGTCTGTCTGTTTGTATGTGTGTCTTGTCTGTCTGTATGTGTGCCTGTCTGTTTCTATGTATGTGTCATGTGTGTGTGTACGTATGTATGTTGCTGTATGTATTTGTGTGTGTGTGTGTGTGTGTCTGTCGGGGGGAGATAGTAGGGGGGCCCATGGAAGGGGGGCCCATCTCTAGATTTTTTAGAGATGATTGTGAGATGCTCCCTCACATTACAATCATAAACAATATTATGCACATATACTCTTATTTTTGTTGTATTCTAGTTCATGCAGTATTAGTATAATGTTTTCAGTAGAAAATTGAAAAAGAAAGTGAAGTTTGCTGATTTGGTCTCAAATGTGGCTTATTTTTTTCTACTGCTTCTGTTTTTTTTGACCCTCTTTTGGTAACTTCTCACTTGATATGTGAATAAAATTAGCATTTAGTGACTGTCCCCTAACTTTAAATCATCTTTCTTTTTTTAAATCAATCATCTTTTTTTTATTTTACAAACAGAGCTTCATATCACGAAACAAATAAAGCAGCTCGTTCGTTCATTCATTGCTTTGTTTGTTCTGCAATTCCATCAAAATGATATTCAGAGTTTGAAGATTAGGACGACTCGCCAGTCACTCCAAATTTTTACTAAATGATGAAATTCTCACAATATAAAAAAACAAAACACATATTAGGGTGTTGCCATGTGATCTGGGTATATTACCCAAAGGATGTGTGAAGGATTACACATACACACCAATGTGATGCTACTTTGTCACAATGTAAGTGCTGGACAGTCTTAGAACTTTGAATGTGAATGTCAGTGGATGTTAAGCTAAAGGCAGTACTCTGTAAGAAAATCATGGAAACACTGTCAATACTGGTGATTATCTGCATACAATTCCAGGTAGGGATTCCCTTCCATTGTGTGAATGCGGGGGTGGATGTTGGGAGTGTGCCAGTTCTCCTTGTAATCATGTATATACTGAGCATTTTAAAGGACTCTCCATGGAGAAGACGTTTGTCAATGCACTATAGCGCGATTGTTTTATGCATATTTTGTTTCTGTTATTAAACAAATGGTTATGTTATTTAATGTATATGTATAATTAATTAGTAGTATGTTTTATTTTCAGTCTTTTTATTAAGAGAAGATTCAGTGCTTCCTGAGCACTTTATAAATGTTGATGGCCATCACAAGGTCCAGAACTTCTACTAGATCAATTTAAAGGGTATCAAATATGTAAATATGTTTTTAATCAGTATATGTTATTAAAGCTAGATTCATACAATAAAGTGTAAATAAAATTGGACCTCTCTTTAATTTGACCATTCACAACTAGGCTCTTCCACCATTGAATGGTTACACAATTTAGGTAAAAACGAAATCTTTTATTGTAGAGCAAAATGTTAATCTTTATACAGTTAACAATCTGTGTAAACGTGTTGATGTTTTCTATCATATTTTTGAAATAGAATAATGCAGGTTATCCGCTGACCACCTGATATCCCCCTCTCTATCGTGTGTAATTCCCTTTAGCAGTAAAGAACTCCCAATGCAGTAAATATATCATTAATCATTGTGATAAATTATGTTCGATTTCTGTGGTAGCTGTCCTAATGTTACTTACTTGTGGCCCAGGGCCGGATTTACATCATGAGTGCCTGTAGGCACATAATTCTCAAATGCCCCCATTCCTAACCATAATAAAAAAAAGTACAAAAAAAGTAAAAAAATACAATAAATATTGTTGTTATGTACACACATAGTAATGAGTGCATGTTTGTATATATGTATATATATATATATATGTGTGCGTTGCGTGTGCACATCTGTAGCAGTGTGTTTGTGTACAGTGTATGCAGTAGTGTGTGTGTTTGTATAGTGTGGGGAACAGTGTGTGCAGTAGTTTGTGTTGCAGTGTGTGTACAGTGTGGGTGGTAGTATGTGTGTGTCTATGCATGTGAAAGCATGTGTAGTAGTTTGGAAAGCACGCGTAGTAGTGTAGCAAGAAATGGTGTGTGGATTGATCACAAAGATTAAATAAATTGTGTACTGTCATAGTAAATCCACTTTTGCATATGGCATCCACCCATATATCTGGGAGAAAGGCAAAAAAAGGAAGACTATCCCGCATTAGACCCATCATTAATGCGGGATATGAATCTTTATTAGAATTTTGTTTTCATTATAGAAATATTTCAAATCTAAGTAACACGTAATATAGCACTTTTTACATAAATATCCATACCACCAGATAAGTCATGATAGTACTACATGAAGGGCACAACAACTACAATAAGAACAGATGGTAATTTGCTATGCTGTACCATGAGAACTCGGGAATGTGGTAATTGAGGGACTTGACCTTACAGTGAGGGAAAAAAGTATTTGATCCCCTGCTGATTTTGGCCGTTTGCCGACTGACAAAGAAAATATTAGTCTATAATTTTAATGGTGGGTATATTTTAACAGTGAGAGACCGAATAACAAAATACAGAAAACGCATGTTATGGTGCTTAGAGTGTCACATTTATCTCTGGACCTTTATAATAATCAACCGATATTTAACGGTAATGCATTCCTCAAGACTGATCAAATCATACTTATCAAGAAAATCACCTTTCCTCCCAATGCCGTTTATACCCGTTGGTTTAGTCATAGTCTTCTGCTGCTGTCCATTCCTTGTCCTCACTTGTCTGAGGAACAATATTTTCACCTAGGATTCTGGTCAATACCTCGTCCTCATACACAAGTATCACTCCATCACAACCTAGCTTTGGAGCCCAAAAGGCTCAATAAATTATTTTTAGAAGCAGAGGGAGACATAGAGGGTTCTGGGCATATCGTAGAGTGCAACAGCCATTGTGGTAACATTACTTAAGTGATATGTAAACTGGAAGCTTGTTTATAGCAACATTTTAGCACATAAACTGTCAATAGGCTGTGCTAGAGAAATATTAATATTTTAAGTACCCTTTTCTGGAAACTAATACAGAATAATTTATATCTGACAAATAACATTTTAAAAGCCCATGTGAGTAAAGAAAAATAATGCCCACAAAAGGAGCAAGATAAAAATAAAATTGGTTTATTTGAAGGTTGTTAAAGATTACTCTGTAAACATCTTGCACATTTCGTCATCAAAATCACACATTACACATAAGAGAGTAACAGAAACAACTTAATTTTAAACAGTTTCAAGTCAAAACTGAAGCAGCACTGCAGCAAAGTGCCAGTTTCGGGGCAATCGCTTTATTTATAATATTTGATCATCAAATCAGTTATTGGTGTCAGTAGTTAAAGTGATAGTGTGCAAAGTCTACCTAACTCCAGAATCTTTAAGAGCTGAACTTATATTATGTGTCCATCATTCTTGGGTTTTAGAGAGAACCTAATTTTGTTTTGAAAGTTAATTTTTACAGAAAAAAAACCCTTTCAGTTCTGTGCGTAGGAGTGTATGAGTAACATTTTTGTTGTTGTTTTTTTCCATTGTGTAATATGTCCATTAGCCTATATAGGTGAAATTCATAAAGATGATACCTTTTTGTTCATTTTGGGATATTAAGGGAATCAGAAAAATAAATTTGCAGTGAAATAGACACTTATAATTGGACACAGAAATAGTATTAAAGGAATACTGGAAGTACCATAATCACTACAGCCTGCTGCAATGATTATGGTGCCAGACGTGCCCTAGCACCTTCCCAGTGTGTGCAGTCAATTTGCCAGCATCTTCTGGATTAAGAAGGTTTTGGTAGCCAAGCGCATTCAGCCAATTAACTAAGCACTGCACTGTCAGGGTTAGCTCAATTCATGGGCTTCCGAGGGCATAGGAGGAGGCGACTGATGCCCAGTGCACCTCAGGTAACATGTCAAACTATTTGCAAACAGTTTGGCTACTTAAAAAACAAAAAAAGTTAACTGTGCACTATCCATAATCCCTATGCATATTTAAATAACTGGAGGTTATTATTATCACTCCGATATCTATTAGAGTGTAAGCTCTTTAAGGCAAACCTCTTAAGTGAGTCCTACACTAATAATTCACCATGCTACTTTAAGCTAAAAGGCAATATCTCAACACTTTTCCTTTTAGCTCAAAGTAGAAAATTTAATTGTTAGTGTAGGACCAACTTAAAAACCTACAGTTTTTTAAATGTGCAGGTAATGTTTTTTGGGGGTTTTATTTTATGTATTGAGGCTGATGAGTACTATAGTCATTGCTGCTTCCCAGGAGAAGTGGAAATTTGAGCGCAGGACTTATTTTGAATGTACATTTTACTGCTTACCCTGGGAGGGATCCAGAACACTCCTGGCATCATAACCACTAAAGAAGACAGTAGTTGTCATGGTCCTTGGAGTGTTCATTTAAATATACATGGACACAGGGCCGGCCTTAGGGGTGTGCAAGATGAGCGGTTGCACGGGGCGCCATGACAGCAGGGGGCACAATGTGGCCAACACAGCTCACACACTTCCCGGGTGAGAGGTGTGAGAGAGTAAACAGAACTCTCCTATAATGTAGGTCGCAGTCACACTATGTAGCATGGCCGTGTTGCACATGGGGGAAGGATTTTGTGAAGAAAATAGAGTTCGGTATTTTCTTCTATGTTCGGGCTTTTCTGCAGTATTTTGTTCATGTTGGATCTATTAGTTTGGTAGTTTAAAACTACCAAACACCGACCACCCTCCTGGCTCATTAACTTCAAAAGAACCGTCTATTAAGTGCTCTCTGGGTGGCCGCTGTTCATATAGCTGAAGGCCACGTGGAACAGAAAACGGCGGCCATCTTGTTTGCACGAAAGGAGGCAGAGGGACTTGGTCGTTGAGTGTCTGGAACTAAAATCGGACACTCGACCTCCCGAAACACCGCTGAAACTACCGAACGCCTGCTTCCTTTAGTTGCTGAACAGCCAGGAGAGCGCCATTCGGTAGTTTGGTTCATCTGAACAAGGGGAGCAATCGCTCCTATGAGCCAGGAGGATCCATTCGGGACTTTTATTCATTTTATGCCTTTTACTGAATGGACCAACCGCACACGCTGAATTCGTGGAACTGTTTTGGGCAGGAGCCTCGTGTGGTTGGTAATTTATGACTTCCATACTTTTTAAGAACCCCTGAACCAATCTGGGTGAAATTTGGATATATTGGTCCCCCAGATCGGGGCTTTCAGGGGATATGTAATATGTGGGGATACCTTGTGTGGAAAGGGGTGTTCTAATTTTTGGGGAAATTGTGTGCCCTCTGCCTGGAGATAATTGGGTTATTCCTTAACTTATCTCAATATCTCCCAGGCAGAGAGAGGGCAGGGGTTACTGTAAATCTGTATGTTGATTGGTTAGTCTTTGTTTACTGTGGGAGGTCCTCTTGCAGGGGGATTCTCATAAAATCCAGTGTGGCATCAATAAAAGTTATTCCAGTTACACCCTTCATGAAGTCTAGGCTCATGTTTGGGGAATATTATACTTGCTGGGGAGAATCATCTTGGAAGCTGCATTCATCTACACTATTCCTAACTGCAGTTATAATCACTTATGCTCAGCTATTGGGAAAGGAACAGAAGACCGCAGTACCATAACCACTGCAGGTCATAACAGATTTCATTATCCTCCAGCCAGGACAGTCCGATAAGACAGGAGGCAGAGCTAAATTCACAGAGAGGGCAGGGCTTCACGAGCGGCAGAGGCAGGGCTACACTCAGTCAAACCCGCTGCTTGGGAACTTGTGGACACTGTTGGGGGAAGAAAGTAGGAGTCCCTGCTCCCCAAACACGTATACACCAGGGACTGCAGTGCCCCTGCTCTCCCAGCCAGCCCATAATGAAAGCAGGTACATGTGTGTGTGTGAATGTCTGTAATTGTGTGTGTGTGTGTGTGTGTGTGAGAGAGACTGTCTGTAACAGTGTGTTTGTGTGTGAGAGAGACTGTCTGTAACTGTGTGTGTGTGTTTGTGTCAGAGAGAGACTGTCTGTAACTATGTGTGTAAGAGAGAGAGACTGTCTGTAAGTGTGTGTGTGTGTTTGTGTGAGAAAGAGACTCTGTAATTGTGTGTGTATTTGTGTAAGATAGACTGTCTGTAATTGTGTGTGTGTTTGTGAGAGAGAGACTGTCTGTAACTGTGTGTGTGAGAGAGAGAGAGACTATAACTGTGTGTGTGTAAGAGAGAGAGAGGAAATCTGTAACTGTGTGTGTGTGTGAGAGAGAGACTGTCTGTAACTGTGTGTGTATGTGTGTGAGAGAGACTGTCTGTAACTGTGTGTATGGCTGTCTTCTGGTACCTGTGTGTGTAAGACTGTTTGTAACTGTGTATATGTGACTGTCTGTAACTGTGTCTGCTTGTACCTTTGTGTGACACTGTCTGTAACTGTGTTTGTCTGCTTGTATATGTGTGTTTGAGACTG
This sequence comes from Pelobates cultripes, assembly GCA_933207985.1. NCBI lineage: Eukaryota > Metazoa > Chordata > Amphibia > Anura > Pelobatidae > Pelobates > Pelobates cultripes. The sequence goes on from OW240914.1 coordinate 293,976,285, forward strand.
TCTGTAACTGTGTGTGTGTGTGAGAGAGAGAGAGAGAGCAGGAGATAGATAGAGAGACTGTAACTGTGTGTGTGTGTGTGTATGTGTGTGTGTGAGAGAGAAATAGATAGACTGTCACTTCCTCCCATAAAGAGAGGAGCCGCGCGGGAGGAGGAAGAGGCAGAGTAGAGGGGGTCTGGGCCGAGCAAGCCAGACCCCAACTCCCAACAGTTTCAGCCACCCTCCAAGGTAGGAAACTGGAGTGTGGGTTTAATAGTGTTAATTTTGTGTGTGTGTCAGTGTGTCTGTGTCTGTCAGTATGTCTGTCAGTGTGTCTGTCAGTGTGTCTGTCAGTATGTGTCAGAGTGTGTGTGTGTGTGAGTGTGTGTGTCAGTGTGTGTGTCAGTGTGTCTGTGTCTGTCAGTATGTCTGTCAGTGGGTCTGTCAGTATGTGTCAGAGTGTGTGTGTGGGTGTGTGTGTGAGTGTGTCCGTCTGTATGTGTCAGTGTGTGTGTCAGTGTGTGAGTGTGTCTGTCAGTATGCCTGTCTGCCAGTGTGTCTGTCAGTGTCAGTGTGTGTGTCAGTGTGTCTGTCAGTGTGTGTGTCAGTATGCCGGTCAGTGTGCGTGTCTGTCAGTGTGTCTGTCAGTGTATGTGTCAGTGTGTGTCTGTCAGTGTGTGTGTCAGTATGCCTGTCAGTGTGTGTGTCAGTGTGCGTGTGTGTGTGTCTGTCAGTGTGTGTGTCAGTATGCCTGTCAGTGTGTGTGTCAGTATGTCTGTCAGTGTGTCTGTCAGTATGTGTCAGTGTTTGAGTGTGTGTCTGACAGTATGCCTGTCTGTCAGTTTGTCTGTCAATGTGACTGTCAGTGTATGTGTCAGTGTGTGTGTCAGTGTGTCTGTCAGTGTGTGTGTCAGTATGCCTGTCAGTGTGTGTGTCAGCATGTCTGTCAGTGTGTGTATCAGTATGCCTGTCAGTGTGTGTGTCAGTGTGTCTGTCAGTGTGTGTGTCAGTATGCGTGTGAGTGTGTCTGTCAGTGTGTGTGTCAGTATGCCTGTCAGTGTGTCTGTCAGTATGTGTCAGTGTTTGAGTTTGTGTCTGTCAGTATGCCTGTCTGTCAGTTTGTCTGTCAGTGTGACTGTCAGTGT
>OW240914.1:293979835-293993077 GCA_933207985.1 Pelobates cultripes
GTCATTGTGTGTCTGTCAGTGTGTGTGTGTCAGTATGCCTGTCAGTGTGTGTGTCAGTGTGTGTGTCAGTATGTCTGTCAGGGTGTCTGTCAGGGTGTCTGTCAGGGTGTCTATCAGTATGCGTGTGTGTGTGTCTGTCAGTGAGTCTGTCAGTATGCCTGTCAGTGTGTGTGTCAGTATGCCTGTCAGTGTGTATGTTAGTGTGTGTGTCAGTATGCCTGTCAGTGTGTGTGTCAGTATGCCTGTCAGTGTGTATGTCAGTATGCGTGTGTGTCTGTCAGTGTGTGTTTCTGTCTGTCAGTGAGTCTGTCAGTGTGTCTGTCAGTGTATGTGTCAGTGTGTCTGTCAGTGTGTCAGTGTGTGAGTGTGTCTGTCAGTGTGTCTGTCAGTATGTCTGTCAGTGTATGTGTGAGTGTGTCTGTCAGTGTGTGTGTCAGTATGCCTGTCAGTGTGTGTGTGTCAGTATGTCTGTCAGTGTATGTGTGAGTGTGTCTGTCAGTGTGTGTGTCAGTATGCCTGTCAGTGTGTGTGTGTCAGTATGTCTGTCAGTGTGTGTCAGTGTGCCTGTCAGTATGCCTGTCAGTGTGTCTGTCAGTGTATGTGTCAGTATGTCTGTCAGTTTATGTGTCTGTGTAAGTATGTCTATCAGTATGTTTGTGTGTCAGTTTGTCTGTCTCTGTATATCTGTGTATATATATAAATATATATATATATATATGTTGTCATTGTGTGTGTCAGTGTGTGTATATATATGTGTGTATCTGTATGAAGTCTGTGTGTGTATCTGTGTATCTGCAAGTGTGTCAGGTGTGTATATGTGTGTCAGTGTTTGTATTGTGTATGTCAGGATGTGTATCAGTGTGTCTGTGTGTATGTGTATGTTGTCTTTGTGTGTTTCGGTGTATCTGTATGTTATTAGTATGTGTGTCTGTGTATCTGAATGTGTGTCAGGTTGTGAATCTATGTGTCAGTGTGTGTGTATGTCTACGTGTGTATTTGTGTGTGTATATGTGCATACATCTCAACATTCACATGCTAACACTACACACAAATACACCCTGCATTCAAGCTTCAGCACTACATAAAAATACACGTCTGTGTTAAACACCAATATTATATGTATATACCCCTGCATTCAAAAACCACCACTATACATAAATACATGCTTACATTTAAACGCCAACACAAACATATTCCATACAAAAACCTGTTTACATTGAAACACACAAAAACTGCTTAGTGTTAAATACAAGCCTGCAAACATGGGTAAATGGTAGCGTCCCAGCTGTCAATGCATTGCTGGAGTTGCATGACAGATGGGGATCTACCTTTTAAACATTCTTGCAATAGGGAGGCCCAACAAAAATATTCTTGCACATCTCTACTTTAGGTTGCCACTGTGTTAAGGGTGATAATGTGATTGCACGCCTGGAAGGGTGTACAGGGTCCAGGGGGCCCAAGCAAATGCTTTGCCCAGGGTCCAATCAATATTAAAGACAGCCCTGACTGCACAGCATCAAAGGGAGGATCGACGGGGCCCTGTACCATCAAATCTTGGGTGAGAACCTCCTTCCCTCAGCCAGGGCATTGAAAATGGGTCATTGATGGGTGTTCCAGCATGACAATGATCCAAAACACACAGCCATGGCAACAAAGGAGTGACTCAAGAAGAAGTACATTAAGGTCCTGGAGTGGCCTAGCCAACAAGAAGAAATATATTTTATTATAAGGAAAAGAAAATGATTTTATTACACTCATGTTTCACTCATTCATCATACCTACACAATTTTACATTCTGGTAGCATTTAGGGAAACAGCATTCCTGAAAATGTCAGCAAGTAGTAATACATATTAATGTTGGAGTTAAACTCCGTGAAACTCCATGATAATCAGCCACTGCAATGTTTTACATTCCAGGACTAATGGGAACAGGGGCATTGCACCAAGACCACTTTAATGAGATGAAGTGGTCTAGGTGCCTATAGCGTCCCTTTAAGTAAGTTGAGTACATTTCTAGGTATTTTTAACAGCAATCTATATTATTATTATTATTATTATTTATATAGCACCAGCTATACACATAAAATGTATGTTTTTATTCTTAATTCCATGTGTTAGCAATACATCTGATGTTTGTTATAAGTGCTTTACTATATTTTAAACAAACACAATCACAGAGAATGACTTAAACAAGAGCTATTGTGCTACAATACCAATTGGAATATACTTAGCTGAGATATTAGTCCCGAGCTACACAAAAAGTAGTTCACACAGTTAAAAAAAGACTTTAACATTTCATTTTATATTCATGATTTACTGTTAAGCCACAGATTGATAAATAGAAATATATTTCAATACAAAGAAATAAGGAAAAAGAATCTTGACAAATGATTAGTAAACCACACCATTGTTGCAGTAATGAAATTCTGTACTTTTACAAAAATACATCATGCAAAAAGCCAATAGTAGCCAATATTTTAGTCTCAAACCACCTTCTAGGCACGAATAGCACTGGGAACAAAACATTGGCATCTTGTAGTTTATTCTATAAAATATTTGTAATAAATCACTTTATTGCTGTTTTGCTAAGCACAATGCTGATACTAAACACGGAAAGCCTTTTGTGTCTTAAAGTAATGTACTCTATACCTGATAAAATCTATGTATCTCTTTATTTACGCTGCTCATTTATCTACCAGTATCTAAACCTAGAAGTGTGGAAAATTAGCAAGGCTGATGCAAATTTTTCTGCCAAAATAACTAGATTAAAAAGAAAAACCAGAAGATCAGCATCTTTGTTAAGCCTAATAGAAAAAGCCCTAACAGAGTTTCCTATGATATAACTTTGTTCATAATATAACGTTTGTTTTTCTTAGATGACAAGATTTCCCTTTAGTTATCAGCAAATTCGATTTGGGGATTTTGTGCTGTCATTGGAAAACGAAATGCCCGGTAACAAATTTATTGCCAGTTTTGTTATTTAATGCTATCAGTAAACAGACCCGAGCGCCCCCACAAAACATCCACCGGCTGCTAAATTTTTTACTCCAGAAATCAATGGAACAATAGAACCACAGAAATTAATGGAACAGAAAAATCTAAAAACCATTTAACATACAGTGCTAATGTCTAATGGAAGAAAACTAAGTTAAAACCCCCGTCAAGTTAGCAACTGCTAGGAGTCCATCTAAATCTGCTCTATTTTTCTCATTTTCCAAGTTAAAGGGACACTGTAGGCACCCAGACCACTTCAGCTCATTGAAGTAGTCTGAGTGCTGTGACCCTTTTGCACTCAGTACTGCAATGTTAAACATTACAGTTCCAGAGAACTGCAATGTTTACATTGCAGCTCTAAGTCTGCCCTCAGTGGCTGTCTAACAGGGAGCCACTAGAGGTCTTCCGGAATCCAAACGGACTTTTGGTCCTTTATCTGACGCTGAACGTCCTCACGGACCTCCAGTGTCAGAATTTCCCTATAGGAAAGCATTATTTGTGTACGCATGGCCATTGACGCGCATGCGCATTAGGACTTCCCTGCCGGCCGATGATAGCGGGGTAGGAATGTGGGCAGAGCCTGACCCAGCGCTGAGGGACATCGGAAGGAGTTTTAACCCTTTCAGCGCCAAGGAAGGGGGGCACTCCAAGAGCTTATAGTGCCAGGAAAACGGGTTTGTTTTCCTGGCACTATAGGATCCCTTTAACTAAACATGCTCAACTTATCTGGCTCTCGGTGAACTAAACTTTTCTGTGCGTCAGCCAACAGCCGCAAACCAATGTTTTTCGTACAGGTTTAATAGATCACACATTAATAAAAAAAATATTTTAGATCTTTGCTATAAAATAGTGTGTCTAGTTCTGGCAACACATATTACATCTCCTAAGGATGTAGTTATATCATAGTTTAAAAGGTAACTTTGTCTTAATAGATGCCACAGTAATTCATAAGTAAGTAACCCTCTATAATACCAAATTAGAGTAATTTGAAAAGCAAATACAGTCTAAAATGGCCACGCTACGATTATAGCTATAGTCGTGCTATAGTTGAGAATTTTTTCAAATCATCTAAAATTTGCAATTTGCATTTCTATTCTCCAGAGGTTGATGTTTAGTAAATAAACTTCACTGTCACTTTTAAGTTTCAGAGAATTTCTGAACACCATTTTCTCATAACTGATCAGCTTCAAGTGCCTTTTGACAACCTCCAAAATACAAAGTGAATTGAGCACTCATTAGGAATACCTTCCAAGGGTGCAAAGACCCTGGAATTGCAAGTACTGATCAATGATTTACACACATATGTTTAAGATTTAATATGCTCAATTGTGGCCTTTTCTAAAACCTTTAGAAAGAAATGTGTCCACTATTGGATTGGTATAAAAATATGTGCCAGAGTAGTTGATTAGTTTGCATTCAAAATCAATACAACTGCTAAGGCGAGAGACCGATCTGAACAATAGGTCTATTTCTTTTAATAGGGTTTTGTTGTTGTTTGGAGCATTACAGAGGTAACAACATTTTATGCCAAATACAGTTGCATTAGCACTTGGGGTTCAGATAATATATATTTTAAGGAACACTCCAAGCACCATAACCACTACAGCAAACACTGTAGTGGTTATAACGTCAGGAGTGCCCCGGAGTCCCCTCATTTAAAAAAAACAACAACAAACTAACAGTTTTAGGGTATAGATCAAGCCCTGCTGTTTCACTACTCAGTTCTCTGCCATTTAGAAATTAAACCACTTTACTTATGCAGCCCTAGTCACACCTCCCCTGACTTACACAACCTCTATGTACACTTTGTGTTGGAACCGCTGCCATTTGTACATTTCCCCTCTCTTTATTATGTGTTTTGCCTTATGTGTACGCATATTATGCCTGCTCCCCGTTCAGTGCTTCCACGAAGGGAATCCATTCACCTCCCGAACGTGGACCACCAAAATGGCCCATTTAGAATGCTCATTAGAACATCCATTCGAACGTTCGCACTCTGACATAGTGCCAAAACTGCAAGGGAAGCCTTGGCGCATGTCCTACCTTGGATGGCCGCCTTTTTTCGTATAAATGAATGCCATCTAGGAGGTGCATTTGTGAATTGCTTCCCTCTTCATTCGGTTCACATACTATGATGTAAGATCTTATTGAAAATTAATAAAAAAAATTATGGAGGCTGTGTCAGTCACAGGCAGGGTTCTGCATAAAGAGAAACAAAAGTAATGTATCTCCTAAACAGCAGAGAATTGAGCAGTGAGACTGCAGGGACATAATCTTTACACCACAAAAGCTTAATTAAGCTAAGGTTGTACAGGTGCTAGAGTACCCCTTTAACACCTTAAGGACACATGACATGTGTAACATATCATGATTCCCTTTAAATTCCAGAAGTTTGGTCCTTAAGGGTTTAATTTAGTCATGATTTGCAGTGTCTGCATTTTGAGCATTTGGTAGTGACACTCCAAGCAAGGGTGTGCTCAAGAGATATGTGGTATGGTCAAGGGAATCCTCACATTTGGACACATTGTCCTCCCTGTCCCTAACATTTCCTTGGGTCTGGGCTAACCTGTTTCTGAAGAATGAAAATCATATAGGTAGAGGGTAACTGTGTATGGGTATAAACCTTCACCATTGATGAACCACCCCACCTCTCGTATTTCCCAAATGAACCACAACAAACTTGCTTTGGATTAAAATAGGCCACAGCTTTATTCAAGTATAAATATATAAATCTTCAAACTTCAACTTTATAACATAAAACACAAAGTACCACCTTGCCAACCAAACATAACTTAGGGCAGCTGCCCCTCCCCTCATTCCAACCAGCTCAAGGTCTTTGCTTGGGGCTTCAATTTCGTAATGCTAAGGACTAGCTTCTTATTGGCTCAGTGGGCACGTCCATTATCTATAACTACACCTGAGGTTAAGGGAGGGACATATTTGCTGGCCATGTGTTTAAATTATATTGCAGGAAGGAGGAGCTGGAACGGAGCACTGACAGGCCCCCCAGCACAGGCCCCGCCCCAATGAAGCCCCACCTCCTGCACATAAGCACCGCCCCTGCCGTTAAGCAGCAGACCATGCTGCTGCTAGAAAGGATGGAAGATGGCTGTCTGACCCCCAGCAACAGAGCCTCCAATGACAGGTAGGCTTAATGTGCTTGTGTGTGTGTCTCTGCTAGTGAGAAAGCTTGTGTGTATGAACTTAGCAGTCTGTGTGTGTGGACTCAGCAGTCTGTGTGTGTGTGTGTGTGTGTGTGTGTGTGGACTCAGCAGGCTGTGTGTGTGGACTCAGCAGTCTGTGTGTGTATGAACTCAGCATTATGTGTGTGTGGACTCAGCAGTCTGTGTCTCTCTGTGTGTGTGTGTGTGTGTGTGTGTGTGTGTGTGTATGGACTCAGCAGTCTGTGTGTGTGTATGAACTCAGCAGTCTGTGTGTGTGTATGAACTCAGCAGTCTGTGTGTGTGTATATGGGCTCAGCAGTCTGTGTGTGTATGGACTCAGCAGTCTGTGTGTGTATGGACTCAGCAATCTGTGTGTATGGACTCAGCAGTCTGTGTGTGTGTGTGTGTGTGTGTGTGTGTATATGTCTGAACTCAGCAGTTTTTGTGTGTGTATGGACTCAGCAGTCTGTGTGTATGAACTCAGCAGTCTGTGAGTATGGACTCAGCAGTCTGTGTGTGTGTGTGTGTGTGTGTATGAACTCAGCAGTCTGTGTGTGTATGGACTCAGCAGTCTGTGTGTGTGTATGAACTCAGCAGTCTGTGTGTGTGTGTGTATGAACTCAGTCTGTGTGTATGAACTCAGCAGTCTGTGTGTGTGTGTATGAACTCAGCAGTCTGTGTGTATGGACTCAGCAGTCTGTGTGTGTGTGTATGGACTCAGCAGTATGTGTGTGTGTGGACTCAGCAGTCTGTGTATGGACTCAGCAGTCTGTGTGTGTGTATGAACTCAGCAGTCTGTGTATGTGTGTGTATGAACTCAGTCTGTGTGTGTGAACTCAGCAGTCTGTGTGTGTATGAACTCAGCAGTATGTGTGTATGGACTCAGCAGTCTGTGTGTGTGTGTATGAACTCAGCAGTCTGTGTGTGTGTGTGTGTGTGTGTGTGTATGAACTCAGCAGTCTGTGTGTGTATGGACTCCTTGATCTGTGTGTGTGTGTATGGACTCAGCAGTCTGTGTGTGTATGAACTCAGCAGTCTGTGTGTGTGTGTGTGTGTGTATGAACTCAGTATGTGTGTATGAACTCAGCAGTCTGTGTGTGTGTATGAACTCAGCAGTCTGTGTGTATGGACTCAGCAGTCTGTATGTGTATGGACTCAGCAGTATGTGTGTGTGTGGACTCAGCAGTCTGTGTGTGGACTCAGCAGTAGGTGTGTGTGTGTGTATGAACTCAGCAGTCTGTGTGTGTGGACTCGGCAGTCTGTGTGTGTATGGACTCAGCAGTCTGTGTGTGTGTATGAACTCAGCAGTCTGTGTGTGTGTGTGTGTATGAACTCAGTGTGTGTGTGTATGGACTCAGCAGTCTGTGTGTATGAACTCAGCAGTCTATGAGTATGGACTCAGCAGTCTGTGTGTGTGTGTGTGTGTGTGAACTCAGCAGTCTGTGTGTATGGACTCAGCAGTCTGGTGTGTGTATGGACTCAGCAGTATGTGTGTGTATGGACTCAGCTGTCTGTGTGTGTATGGACTCAGCAGTATGTGTGTGTGTGTGTATGAACTCAGCAGTCTGTGTGTGGACTCAGCAGTGTGTGTGTGTGTGTGTGTATGAACTCAGCAGTCTGTGTGTGTGTGTGTATGAACTCAGCAGTCTGTGTGTATGAACTCAGCAGTATGTGTGTATGGACTCAGCAGTCTGTCTGTGTGTGTGTGTGTGTGAACTCAGCAGTCGGTGTGTGAACTCAGCAGTCTGTTTGTGTGTGTGTATGAACTCAGCAGTCTGTGTGTGTGAACTCAGCAGTCTGTGTGTGTGTGTGAACTCAGCAGTCTGTGTGTGTGTGAACTCAGCAGTCTGTGTGTGTATGAACTCAGCAGTCTGTGTGTGTGAACTCAGCAGTATGTGTGTATGGACTCAGCAGTCTCTCTGTGTGTGTGTGCATGAACTCAGCAGTCTCTGTGTGTGTATAAACTCAGCAGTCTGTGAGTGTATGGACTCAGCAGTCTGTATGTGTATGGACTCAGCAGTCTGTGTGTATGAACTCAGCAGTCTGTGTGTGTGGACTCAGCAGTCTTTGTGTCTGTGTGTATGAACTCAGCAGTCTCTGTATGTGAACTCAGGCAGTCTGTGTGTGTGTGTATGGACTCAGCAGTCTGTGTGTATGGACTCAGCAGTCTGTCTGTGTGTGTATGAATTCAGCAGTCTGTCTGTGTATGGACTCAGCAGTCTATGTGTGTGTGTGTGTGTGTGTGGACTCAGCAGTCTGTGTGTGTGTGTGTGTGTGTGTGTGTGTATGGACTCAACTTGGTCTGTGTGTGTGTGTGTGTATGAACTCAGCGGTCTGTGTGTGTGTGTGTGTGTATGGGCTCAACGGTCTGTGTGTGTGGGACTTAAAACGTGATCTGTGTGTATGGACTCAGCAGAGTCTGTGTGTGTGTGTGTGTATGGACTCAGCAATATGTGTGTGTATGGACTCAGCAATCTGTGTGGGTATGGACTCAGCAGTCTGTGTGGGTATGAACTCAGCAGTCTGTATGTGTGTGGGTATGGACTCAGCAGTCTTTGTGTGTGTGTGGACTCAGCAGTCTTTGTGTGTGTATGGACTCAGTCTCTGTGTGTGTGTATGGACTCAGCAGAGTCTGTGTGTGTGTGTATGGACTCAGCAGTATGTGTGTGTGTGTGTATGGACTCAGCAGTATGTGTGTATTACTCAGCAGTCCGTGTGTATGAACTCAGCCAGTCCTGTGGTAGTACTGTAGAACTCAAGCTTGGTCTTTGTGTGTGAACTCGGTCTGTGTGTGTGAACTCGGTCTGTGTGTGTGAACTCAGTCTGTGTGTGTGCTCAGCGGTCTGTGTGTATGGACTCAACGGTCTGTGTGTGTATGAACTCAGCAGTCTGTGTACTGAGGCTCAACGGTCTGTGTGTGTGTATGAACTCAGCTTGATCTAAGGTGTGTGTATGAACTCGGCAGTCTGTGTGTTTGAACTCAGCAGTCTGTGTGTATGAACTCAGTCTGTGTGTGTGAACGCAGCAGTATGTGTGTATGGACTCAGCAGTCTGTGTGTGTGTATGAACTCAGCAGTCTGTGTGTGTGTTAACTCAGCAGTCTGTGTGTGTGTGTGTGTATGAACTCAGCAGTCTCTGTGTGTGTGTGAACTCAGCAGTCTGTGTGTGTGTGTGTATGAACGCAGCAGTCTGTGTGTGTGTATGAACTCAGCAGTATGTGTGTATGGACTCAGCAGTCTGTGTGTGTGTGTGTGTGTGTGCATGAACTCAGCAGTCTTTGTGTGTGTATAAACTCGGCAGTCTGTGTGTGTATGGACTCAGCAGTCTGTGTGTGTATGAACTCGGCAGTCTGTGTGTGTGGACTCAGCAGTCTGTGTGTCTGTGTGTGTATGAACTCAGCAGTCTCTGTATGTGAACTCAGCAGTCTGTGTGTATGGACTCAGCAGTCTGTGTGTGTGAACTCAGCAGTCTGTGTGTGTGTATGAACTCAGCAGTCCGTGTGTATTAACTCAGCAGTCCGTGTGTATGAACTCAGCAGTCTGTGTGTATGAACTCAGCAGTCTTTGTGTGTGAACTCAGTCTGTGTGTGTGAACTCAGTCTGTGTGTGTGGACTCAGCAGTCTGTGTGTATGGACTCAGCAGTCTGTGTGTGTATGAACTCAGCAGTCTGTGTGTGCGAACTCAGCAGTCTGTGTGTGTGTATGAACTCAGCAGTCCGTGTGTATGAACTCGGCAGTCTGTGTGTATGAACTCAGCAGTCTGTGTGTATGAACTCAGTCTGTGTGTGTGAACTCAGCAGTATGTGTGTATGGACTCAGCAGTCTGTGTGTGTGTGTGTATGAACTCAGCAGTCTGTGTGTGTGTGAACTCAGCAGTCTGTGTGTGTGTGTGTGTATGAACTCAGCAGTCTCTGTGTGTGTGTGAACTCAGCAGTCTGTGTGTGTGTGTATGAACGCAGCAGTCTGTGTGTGTGTATGAACTCAGCAGTATGTGTGTATGGACTCAGCAGTCTGTGTGTGTGTGTGTGTGTGCATGAACTCAGCAGTCTTTGTGTGTGTATAAACTCGGCAGTCTGTGTGTGTATGGACTCAGCAGTCTGTGTGTGTATGAACTCAGCAGTCTGTGTGTGTGGACTCAGCAGTCTGTGTGTCTGTGTGTGTATGAACTCAGCAGTCTCTGTATGTGAACTCAGCAGTCTGTGTGTATGGACTCAGCAGTCTGTGTGTGTGTGTGTGTATGAACTGAGCAGTCTGTGTGTATGGACTCAGCAGTCTGTGTGTGTGTATGAACTCAGCAGTCTGTGTGTATGGACTCAGCAGTCTGTGTGTGTGTGGACTCAGCAGTCTGTGTCTGTGTGTGTGTATGAACTCAACAGTTTGTGTGTTTGGACTCAGCAGTCTGTGTGTGGACTCAGCAGTCTGTGTGTGTATGGACTCAGCAGTCTGTGTGTATGAACTCAGCAGTCTGTGTGTGTGGACTCAGCAGTCTTTGTGTCTGTGTGTATGAACTCAGCAGTCTCTGTATGTGAACTCAGGCAGTCTGTGTGTGTGTGTATGGACTCAGCAGTCTGTGTGTATGGACTCAGCAGTCTGTCTGTGTGTGTATGAATTCAGCAGTCTGTCTGTGTATGGACTCAGCAGTCTATGTGTGTGTGTGTGTGTGTGTGGACTCAGCAGTCTGTGTGTGTGTGTGTGTGTGTGTGTGTGTGTATGGACTCAGCAGTCTGTGTGTGTGTGTGTATGAACTCAGCAGTCTGTGTGTGTGTGTGTATGGGCTCAGCAGTCTGTGTGTGTATGGACTCAGCAATCTGTGTGTATGGACTCAGCAGTCTGTGTGTGTGTATGTATGAACTCAGCAGTTTTTGTGTGTATGGACTCAGCAGTCTGTGTGTATGAACTCAGCAGTCTGTGAGTATGGACTCAGCAGTCTGTGAGTGTGTGTGTATGAACTCAGCAGTCTGTGTGTGTGGACTCAGCAGTCTGTGTGTGTGCGTGTATGAACTCAGCAGTCTGTGTGTGTGGACTCAGCAGTCTGTGTGTATGGACTCAGCAGTCTGTGTGTGTATGAACTCAGCAGTCTGTGTGTGTGAACTCAGCAGTCTGTGTGTGTGTATGAACTCAGCAGTCCGTGTGTATTAACTCAGCAGTCCGTGTGTATGAACTCAGCAGTCTGTGTGTATGAACTCAGCAGTCTTTGTGTGTGAACTCAGTCTGTGTGTGTGAACTCAGTCTGTGTGTGTGAACTCAGTCTGTGTGTGTGGACTCAGCAGTCTGTGTGTATGGACTCAGCAGTCTGTGTGTGTATGAACTCAGCAGTCTGTGTGTGCGAACTCAGCAGTCTGTGTGTGTGTATGAACTCAGCAGTCCGTGTGTATGAACTCGGCAGTCTGTGTGTTTGAACTCAGCAGTCTGTGTGTATGAACTCAGTCTGTGTGTGTGAACGCAGCAGTATGTGTGTATGGACTCAGCAGTCTGTGTGTGTGTGTGTATGAACTCAGCAGTCTGTGTGTGTGTGTGTGTGTGTATGAACTCAGTATGTGTGTATGAACTCAGCAGTCTGTGTGTGTGTATGAACTCAGCAGTCTGTGTGTATGGACTCAGCAGTCTGTATGTGTATGGACTCAGCAGTATGTGTGTGTGTGGACTCAGCAGTCTGTGTGTGGACTCAGCAGTAGGTGTGTGTGTGTGTATGAACTCAGCAGTCTGTGTGTGTGGACTCGGCAGTCTGTGTGTGTATGGACTCAGCAGTCTGTGTGTGTGTATGAACTCAGCAGTCTGTGTGTGTGTGTGTGTATGAACTCAGTGTGTGTGTGTATGGACTCAGCAGTCTGTGTGTATGAACTCAGCAGTCTATGAGTATGGACTCAGCAGTCTGTGTGTGTGTGTGTGTGTGTGAACTCAGCAGTCTGTGTGTATGGACTCAGCAGTCTGGTGTGTGTATGGACTCAGCAGTATGTGTGTGTATGGACTCAGCTGTCTGTGTGTGTATGGACTCAGCAGTATGTGTGTGTGTGTGTATGAACTCAGCAGTCTGTGTGTGGACTCAGCAGTGTGTGTGTGTGTGTGTGTATGAACTCAGCAGTCTGTGTGTGTGTGTGTATGAACTCAGCAGTCTGTGTGTATGAACTCAGCAGTATGTGTGTATGGACTCAGCAGTCTGTCTGTGTGTGTGTGTGTGTGAACTCAGCAGTCGGTGTGTGAACTCAGCAGTCTGTTTGTGTGTGTGTATGAACTCAGCAGTCTGTGTGTGTGAACTCAGCAGTCTGTGTGTGTGTGTGAACTCAGCAGTCTGTGTGTGTGTATGAACTCAGCAGTCTGTGTGTGTATGAACGCAGCAGTCTGTGTGAGACTCAAGCGGTATGTGTGTATGGACCATTGGTCTCTCTGTGTGTGTGTGCATGAACTCAGCAGTCTCTGTGTGTGTATAAACTCAGCAGTCTGGCCCAGGTGTATGGACTCAACGATCTGTATGTGTATGGACTTAAGCAGTCTGTGTGTGTGAAGACTCAGCGGTCTGTGTGTGGACTCAGCAGTCTTTGTGTCTGTGTGTATGAAAGACTCCTTCAGTCTCTGTATGTGAACTCAGGGCAGTCTGTGTGTGTGTATGGACTCAGCAGTCTGTGTGTATGGACTCAGCAGTCTCTGTGTTGAATGAATTCAGCAGTCTGTCTGTGTATGGACTCCCATGTGTGTTCCCTATGTGTGTGTGTGGCTGTGTGGCAGTTCAGCCGGTCTGTGTGTGTGTGTGTGTGTGTGTGTGTGGTTTCAATGAGTCTGTGTGTGTGTTAGCCCTTTGACTCAAGCGGTCCTGTGTGTGTGGCCATTCATTGTATGGACTCAGCAGTCTGTGTGTGTATGGACTCAGCAATCTGTGTGTATGGACTCAGCAGTCTGTGTGTGTGTGTGTGTGTGTGTGTGTGTATATGTCTGAACTCAGCAGTTTTTGTGTGTGTATGGACTCAGCAGTCTGTGTGTATGAACTCAGCAGTCTGTGAGTATGGACTCAGCAGTCTGTGTGTGTGTGTGTGTGTGTGTATGAACTCAGCAGTCTGTGTGTGTATGGACTCAGCAGTCTGTGTGTGTGT
>OW240914.1:294001689-294030447 GCA_933207985.1 Pelobates cultripes
GTGTGTGTGTGTGTGTGTGTATCAGTATGTCTGTCAGTGTGTGTGTGTCATTGTGTGTCTGTCAGTGTGTGTCTGTCAGTATGCCTGTCTATCAGTGTGTCTGTCAGTGTGACTGTCAGTGTATGTGTCAGTGTCAGTGTGTGTCAGTGTGTGTGTCAGTGTGTCTGTCAGTGTGTGTGTCATTGTGTGTCTGTCAGTGTGTGTGTGTCAGTATGCCTGTCAGTGTGTGTGTCAGTGTGTGTGTCAGTATGTCTGTCAGGGTGTCTGTCAGGGTGTCTATCAGTGTGTGTGTGTGTGTCTGTCAGTGTGTGTGTGTCTGTCAGTGAGTCTGTCAGTATGCCTGTCAGTGTGTGTGTCAGTATGCCTGTCAGTGTGTATGTTAGTGTGTGTGTCAGTATGCCTGTCAGTGTGTGTGTCAGTATGCCTGTCAGTGTGTATGTCAGTATGCGTGTGTGTCTGTCAGTGTGTGTTTCTGTCTGTCAGTGAGTCTGTCAGTGTGTCTGTCAGTGTATGTGTCAGTGTGTCTGTCAGTGTGTCAGTGTGTGAGTGTGTCTGTCAGTGTGTCTGTCAGTATGTCTGTCAGTGTATGTGTGAGTGTGTCTGTCAGTGTGTGTGTCAGTATGCCTGTCAGTGTGTGTGTCAGTATGTCTGTCAGTGTATGTGTGAGTGTGTCTGTCAGTGTGTGTGTCAGTATGCCTGTCAGTGTGTGTGTGTCAGTATGTCTGTCAGTGTGTGTCAGTGTGCCTGTCAGTATGCCTGTCAGTGTGTCTGTCAGTGTATGTGTCAGTATGTCTGTCAGTTTATGTGTCTGTGTAAGTATGTCTATCAGTGTATGTTTGTGTGTCAGTTTGTCTGTCTCTGTATATCTGTGTATATATATAAATATATATATATATATGTTGTCATTGTGTGTGTCAGTGTGTGTATATATATGTGTGTATCTGTATGAAGTCTGTGTGTGTATCTGTGTATCTGCAAGTGTGTCAGGTGTGTATATGTGTGTCAGTGTTTGTATTGTGTATGTCAGGATGTGTATCAGTGTGTCTGTGTGTATGTGTATGTTGTCTTTGTGTGTTTCGGTGTATCTGTATGTTATTAGTATGTGTGTCTGTGTATCTGAATGTGTGTCAGGTTGTGAATCTATGTGTCAGTGTGTGTGTATGTCTACGTGTGTATTTGTGTGTGTATATGTGCATACATCTCAACATTCACATGCTAACACTACACACAAATACACCCTGCATTCAAGCTTCAGCACTACATAAAAATACACGTCTGTGTTAAACACCAATATTATATGTATATACCCCTGCATTCAAAAACCACCACTATACATAAATACATGCTTACATTTAAACGCCAACACAAACATATTCCATACAAAAACCTGTTTACATTGAAACACACAAAAACTGCTTAGTGTTAAATACAAGCCTGCAAACATGGGTAAATGGTAGCGTCCCAGCTGTCAATGCATTGCTGGAGTTGCATGACAGATGGGGATCTACCTTTTAAACATTCTTGCAATAGGGAGGCCCAACAAAAATATTCTTGCACATCTCTACTTTAGGTTGCCACTGTGTTAAGGGTGATAATGTGATTGCACGCCTGGAAGGGTGTACAGGGTCCAGGGGGCCCAAGCAAATGCTTTGCCCAGGGTCCAATCAATATTAAAGACAGCCCTGACTGCACCGCATCAAAGGGAGGATCGACGGGGCCCTGTACCGTCAAATCTTGGGTGAGAACCTCCTTCCCTCAGCCAGGGCATTGAAAATGGGTCATTGATGGGTGTTCCAGCATGACAATGATCCAAAACACACAGCCATGGCAACAAAGGAGTGGCTCAAGAAGAAGTACATTAAGGTCCTGGAGTGGCCTAGCCAACAAGAAGAAATATATTTTATTATAAGGAAAAGAAAATGATTTTATTACAGTTTCACTCATTCATCATACCTACACAATTTTACATTCTGGTAGCATTTAGGGAAACAGCATTCCTGAAAATGTCAGCAAGTAGTAATACATATTAATGTTGGAGTTAAACTCCGTGAAACTCCATGATAATCAGCCACTGCAATGTTTTACATTCCAGGACTAAGGGGAACAGGGGCATTGCACCAAGACCACTTTAATGAGATGAAGTGGTCTAGGTGCCTATAGCGTCCCTTTAAGTAAGTTGAGTACATTTCTAGGTATTTTTAACAGCAATCTATATTATTATTATTATTATTATTTATATAGCACCAGCTATACACATAAAATGTATGTTTTTATTCTTAATTCCATGTGTTAGCAATACATCTGATGTTTGTTATAAGTGCTTTACTATATTTTAAACAAACACAATCACAGAGAATGACTTAAACAAGAGCTATTGTGTTACAATACCATTTGGAATATACTTAGCTGAGATATTAGTCCCGAGCTACACAAAAAGTAGTTCACACAGTTAAAAAAAGACTTTAACATTTCATTTTATATTCATGATTTACTGCTAAGCCACAGATTGATAAATAGAAATATATTTCAATACAAAAAAATAAGGAAAAAGAATCTTGACAAAT
The DNA here is from genome assembly GCA_933207985.1 of Pelobates cultripes. Classification (NCBI taxonomy): domain Eukaryota; kingdom Metazoa; phylum Chordata; class Amphibia; order Anura; family Pelobatidae; genus Pelobates; species Pelobates cultripes. The sequence goes on from OW240914.1 coordinate 294,004,254, forward strand.
GATTAGTAAACCACACCATTGTTGCAGTAATGAAATTCTGTACTTTTACAAAAATACATCATGCAAAAAGCCAATAGTAGCCAATATTTTAGTCTCAAACCACCTTCTAGGCACGAATAGCACTGGGAACAAAACATTGGCATCTTGTAGTTTATTCTATAAAATATTTTTAATAAATCACTTTATTGCTGTTTTGCTAAGCACAATGCTGATACTAAACACGGAAAGCCTTTTGTGTCTTAAAGTAATGTACTCTATACCCGATAAAATCTATGTATCTCTTTATTTACGCTGCTCATTTATCTACCAGTATCTAAACCTAGAAGTGTGGAAAATTAGCAAGGCTGATGCAAATTTTTCTGCCAAAATAACTAGATTAAAAAGAAAAACCAGAAGATCAGCATCTTTGTTAAGCCTAATAGAAAAAGCCCTAACAGAGTTTCCTATGATATAACTTTGTTCATAATATAACGTTTGTTTTTCTTAGATGACAAGATTTCCCTTTAGTTATCAGCAAATTCGATTTGGGGATTTTGTGCTGTCATTGGAAAACGAAATGCCCGGTAACAAATTTATTGCCAGTTTTGTTATTTAATGCTATCAGTAAACAGACCCGAGCGCCCCCACAAAACATCCACCGGCTGCTAAATTTTTTACTCCAGAAATCAATGGAACAATAGAACCACAGAAATTAATGGAACAGAAAAATCTAAAAACCATTTAACATACAGTGCTAATGTCTAATGGAAGAAAACTAAGTTAAAACCCCCGTCAAGTTAGCAACTGCTAGGAGTCCATCTAAATCTACTCTATTTTTCTCATTTTCCAAGTTAAAGGGACACTGTAGGCACCCAGACCACTTCAGCTCATTGAAGTAGTCTGTGTGCTGTGACCCTTTTGCACTCAGTACTGCAATGTTAAACATTACAGTTCCAGAGAACTGCAATGTTTACATTGCAGCTCTAAGTCTGCCCTCAGTGGCTGTCTAACAGGGAGCCACTAGAGGTCTTCCGGAATCCAAACGGACTTTTGGTCCTTTATCTGACGCTGAACGTCCTCACGGACCTCCAGTGTCAGAATTTCCCCATAGGAAAGCATTATTTGTGTACGCATGGCCATTGACGCGCATGCGCATTAGGACTTCCCTGCCGGCCGATGATAGCGGGTTAGGAATGTGGGCAGAGCCTGACCCAGCGCTGAGGGACATCGGAAGGAGTTTTAACCCTTTCAGCGCCAAGGAAGGGGGGCACTCCAAGAGCTTATAGTGCCAGGAAAACGGGTTTGTTTTCCTGGCACTATAGGATCCCTTTAATTAAACATGCTCAACTTATCTGGCTCTCGGTGAACTAAACTTTTCTGTGCGTCAGCCAACAGCCGCAAACCAATGTTTTTCGTACAGGTTTAATAGATCACACATTAATAAAAAAAATATTTTAGATCTTTGCTATAAAATAGTGTGTCTAGTTCTGGCAACACATATTACATCTCCTAAGGATGTAGTTATATCATAGCTTAAAAGGTAACTTTGTCTTAATAGATGCCACAGTAATTCATAAGTAAGTAACCCTCTATAATACCAAATTAGAGTAATTTGAAAAGCAAATACAGTCTAAAATGGCCAAGCTACGATTAGAGCTATAGTCGTGCTATATTTGCGAATTTTTCCGAATCATCTCAAATTTGCAATTTGCATTCCTATTCTCCAGAGGTTGATGTTTAGTAAATAAACTTCACTGTCACTTTTAAGTTTCAGAGAATTTCTGAACACCATTTTCTCATAACTGATCAGCTTCAAGTGCCTTTTGACAACCTCCAAAATACAAAGTGAATTGAGCACTCATTAGGAATACCTTCCAAGGGTGCAAAGACCCTGGAATTGCAAGTACTGATCAATGATTTACACACATATGTTTCAGATTTAATATGCTCAATTGTGGCCTTTTCTAAAACCTTTAGAAAGAAATGTGTCCACTATTGGATTGGTATAAAAATATGTGCCAGAGTAGTTGATTAGTTTGCATTCAAAATCAATACAACTGCTAAGGCGAGAGACCGATCTGAACAATAGGTCTATTTCTTTTAATAGGGTTTTGTTGTTGTTTGGAGCATTACAGAGGTAACAACATTTTATGCCAAATACAGTTGCATTAGCACTTGGGGTTCAGATAATATATATTTTAAGGAACACTCCAAGCACCATAACCACTACAGCAAACACTGTAGTGGTTATAACGTCAGGAGTGCCCCGGAGTCCCCTCATTTAAAAAAACAACAAACTAACAGTTTTAGGGTATAGATCAAGCCCTGCTGTTTCACTACTCAGTTCTCTGCCATTTAGAAATTAAACCACTTTACTTATGCAGCCCTAGTCACACCTCCCCTGACTTACACAACCTCTATGTACACTTTGTGTTGGAACCGCTGCCATTTGTACATTTCCCCTCTCTTTATTATGTGTTTTGCCTTATGTGTACGCATATTATGCCTGCTCCCCGTTCAGTGCTTCCACGAAGGGAATCCATTCACCTCCCGAACGTGGACCACCAAAATGGCCCATTTAGAATGCTCATTAGAACATCCATTCGAACGTTCGCACTCTGACATAGTGCCAAAACTGCAAGGGAAGCCTTGGCGCATGTCCTACCTTGGATGGCCGCCTTTTTTCGTATAAACGAATGCCATCTAGGAGGTGTATTCGTAAATTGCTTCCCTCCTCATTCGGTTCACATACTATGATGTAAGATCTTATTGAAAATTCATCAATTTTTTCATGGAGGCTGTGTCAGTCACAGGCAGGGTTCTGCATAAAGAGAAACAAAAGTAATGTATCTCCTAAACAGCAGAGAATTGAGCAGTGAGACTGCAGGGACATAATCTTTACACCACAAAAGCTTCATTAAGCTAAGGTTGTACAGGTGCTAGAGTACCCCTTTAACACCTTAAGGACACATGACATGTGTAACATATCATGATTCCCTTTAAATTCCAGAAGTTTGGTCCTTAAGGGTTTAATTTAGTCATGATTTGCAGTGTCTGCATTTTGAGCATTTGGTAGTGACACTCCAAGCAAGGGTGTGCTCAAGAGATATGTGGTATGGTCAAGGGAATCCTCACATTTGGACACATTGTCCTCCCTGTCCCTAACATTTCCTTGGGTCTGGGCTAACCTGTTTCTGAAGAATGAAAATCATATAGGTAGAGGGTAACTGTGTATGGGTATAAACCTTCACCATTGATGAACCACATTATGTGTGTGTGGACTCAGCAGTCTGTGTCACTGTGTGTGTGTGTGTGTGTGTGTGTGTATGGACTCAGCAGTCTGTGTGTGTGTATGAACTCAGCAGTCTGTGTGTGTGTATGAACTCAGCAGTCTGTGTGTGTGTGTGTATATGGGCTCAGCAGTCTGTGTGTGTATGGACTCAGCAATCTGTGTGTATGGACTCAGCAGTCTGTGTGTGTGTGTGTGTGTGTGTATGTCTGAACTCAGCAGTTTTTGTGTGTGTATGGACTCAGCAGTCTGTGTGTATGAACTCAGCAGTCTGTGAGTATGGACTCAGCAGTCTGTGTGTGTGTGTGTGTGTGTGTGTGTGTATGAACTCAGCAGTCTGTGTGTGTATGGACTCAGCAGTCTGTGTGTGTGTGTATGAACTCAGTCTGTGTGTATGAACTCAGCAGTCTGTGTGTGTGTGTGTATGAACTCAGCTTGGTCTGTGTGTATGGACTCAGCAGTCTGTGTGTGTATGGACTCAGCAGTATGTGTGTGTGTGGACTCAGCAGTCTGTGTATGGACTCAGCAGTCTGTGTGTGTGTATGAACTCAGCAGTCTGTGTGTGTGTGTGTATATGAACTCAGTCTGTGTGTGAACTCAGCAGTCTGTGTGTGTGGACTCAGCAGTCTGTGTATGGACTCAGCAGTCTGTGTGTGTGTATGAACTCAGCAGTCTGTGTGTGTGTGTGTGTGTATGAACTCAGTCTGTGTGTGAACTCAGCAGTCTGTGTGTGTATGGACTCAGCAGTCTGTGTGTGGACTCAGCAGTGTGTGTGTGTGTGTGTGAACTCAGCAGTCTGTGTGTGTGTGTGTGTGTGTATGAACTCAGCAGTCTGTGTGTATGAACTCAGCAGTATGTGTGTATGGACTCAGCAGTCTGTGTGTGTGTGTGTATGAACTCAGCAGTCGGTGTGTGTGTGAACTCAGCAGCCTGTTTGTGTGTGTGTGTGAACTCAGCAGTCGGTGTGTGTGAACTCAGCAGTCTGTGTGTGTGTGAACTCAGCAGTCTGTGTGTGTGAACTCAGCAGTCTGTGTGTGTATGAACTCAGCAGTCTGTGTGTGTGAACTCAGCAGTATGTGTGTATGGACTCAGCAGTCTCTCTGTGTGTGTGTGTGTGCATGAACTCAGCAGTCTCTGTGTGTGTATAAACTCAGCAGTCTGTGTGTGTATGGACTCAGCAGTCTGTATGTGTATGGACTCAGCAGTCTGTGTGTATGAACTCAGCAGTCTGTGTGTGTGGACTCAGCAGTCTTTGTGTCTGTGTGTATGAACTCAGCAGTCTCTGTATGTGAACTCAGGCAGTCTGTGTGTGTGTGTATGGACTCAGCAGTCTGTGTGTATGGACTCAGCAGTCTGTCTGTGTGTGTATGAATTCAGCAGTCTGTCTGTGTATGGACTCAGCAGTCTATGTGTGTGTGTGTGTGTGTGTGTGGACTCAGCAGTCTGTGTGTGTGTGTGTGTGTGTGTGTGTATGGACTCAGCAGTCTGTGTGTGTGTGTGTATGAACTCAGCAGTCTGTGTGTGTGTGTGTGTATGGGCTCAGCAGTCTGTGTGTGTATGGACTCAGCAATCTGTGTGTATGGACTCAGCAGTCTCTGTGTGTGTGTATGTATGAACTCAGCAGTTTCTGTGTGTATGGACTCAGCAGTCTGTGTGTATGAACTCAGCAGTCTGTGAGTATGGACTCAGCAGTCTGTGAGTGTGTGTGTATGAACTCAGCAGTCTGTGTGTGTGGACTCAGCAGTCTGTGTGTGTGCGTGTATGAACTCAGCAGTCTGTGTGTGTGGACTCAGCAGTCTGTGTGTATGGACTCAGCAGTCTGTGTGTGTATGAACTCAGCAGTCTGTGTGTGTGAACTCAGCAGTCTGTGTGTGTGTATGAACTCAGCAGTCCGTGTGTATTAACTCAGCAGTCCGTGTGTATGAACTCAGCAGTCTGTGTGTATGAACTCAGCAGTCTTTGTGTGTGAACTCAGTCTGTGTGTGTGAACTCAGTCTGTGTGTGTGAACTCAGTCTGTGTGTGTGGACTCAGCAGTCTGTGTGTATGGACTCAGCAGTTTGTGTGTGTATGAACTCAGCAGTCTGTGTGTGCGAACTCAGCAGTCTGTGTGTGTGTATGAACTCAGCAGTCCGTGTGTATGAACTCGGCAGTCTGTGTGTATGAACTCAGCAGTCTGTGTGTATGAACTCAGTCTGTGTGTGTGAACTCAGCAGTATGTGTGTATGGACTCAGCAGTCTGTGTGTGTGTGTGTATGAACTCAGCAGTCTGTGTGTGTGTGAACTCAGCAGTCTGTGTGTGTGTGTGTGTATGAACTCAGCAGTCTCTGTGTGTGTGTGAACTCAGCAGTCTGTGTGTGTGTGTATGAACGCAGCAGTCTGTGTGTGTGTATGAACTCAGCAGTATGTGTGTATGGACTCAGCAGTCTGTGTGTGTGTGTGTGTGTGTGCATGAACTCAGCAGTCTTTGTGTGTGTATAAACTCGGCAGTCTGTGTGTGTATGGACTCAGCAGTCTGTGTGTGTATGAACTCAGCAGTCTGTGTGTGTGGACTCAGCAGTCTGTGTGTCTGTGTGTGTATGAACTCAGCAGTCTCTGTATGTGAACTCAGCAGTCTGTGTGTATGGACTCAGCAGTCTGTGTGTGTGTGTGTGTATGAACTGAGCAGTCTGTGTGTATGGACTCAGCAGTCTGTGTGTGTGTATGAACTCAGCAGTCTGTGTGTATGGACTCAGCAGTCTGTGTGTGTGTGGACTCAGCAGTCTGTGTCTGTGTGTGTGTATGAACTCAACAGTTTGTGTGTTTGGACTCAGCAGTCTGTGTGTGGACTCAGCAGTCTGTGTGTGTATGGACTCAGCAGTGTGTGTGTGTGTGTGTGTGTGGACTCAGCAGTCTGGTGTGTGTATGGACTCAGCAGTCTGCGTGTATGTGTGTGTGTCTGGACTCAGCAGTCTGTGTGTGTGTATGGACTCAGCAGTATGTGTGTGTGTGTGTGGACTCAGCAGTCTGTGTCTGTGTGTGTGTATGAACTCAACAGTTTGTGTGTTTGGACTCAGCAGTCTGTGTGTGGACTCAGCAGTCTGTGTGTGTATGGACTCAGCAGTGTGTGTGTGTGTGTGTGTGTGGACTCAGCAGTCTGGTGTGTGTATGGACTCAGCAGTCTGCGTGTATGTGTGTGTGTATGGACTCAGCTGTCTGTGTGTGTATGGACTCAGCAGTATGTGTGTGTGTGTGTGTGTGTGTGTATGGACTCAGCAGTCTGTATTTGTGTATGGACTCAGCAGTCTGTGTGTGTGTCTGTGTGTGTATATGGACTCAGTAGTCTGTGTTTGTATTTGGACTCAGCAGTCTGTGTGTGTGTCTCTGTGTGTGTATAGACTCAGCAGTCTGTATGTCTGTCTGTGTGTGTATGGACTCAGCAGTGTGTGTGTGTATAATATCCTGGAACAGTCAGTGTTCCCTGTATAGAGCTGCTCTCTGTCTTGGGATATTATACGCAAACAGACCTGTATTATACAGGGAGCACTGACTCTCCCGTGATATTATACACTCAGCCATTTATTACACAGAGAGCAGCACTGTACAGGGACCGCTGACTGTCCCAATTTATTATACACACAACCCTGTATTATACAGAGAGCACTCACTGTCCAGGGATATTATACACAGACAGCAATTGATAGCTGTGCTGTAAAATGTTTTTTTCAAATGTTGGCAACTATGGCAATGTATCAAGGGCAATGTGTTTGTTTTTTAATAATCCCTGGTGGAAAATAATTAATCCTCCACCAGGAATTATAAAAAAAAACAACACATTGTGTCGGGGGCGGGGCTTAACATGTGACAGGAGTGGGGTCAAACTGCGGCGAGGGCGGGGTTAAATGTGCCCCCCTTCTTTTGTCCCTGGCCTACAATGTGCCCACCCCTAAAAATGAATCCTAGAGATGCCACTGTAGGGGAAAGACAGCTTTTAATCTTTAAACTTTAACTTTATAACATAAAACACTATATACATAATTGCTCAGTAAATAGATACATCACTGAGTACCACCTTGCCAAAAGGCTGCCGGAAAATCCTGAAAAGCCACAGAAGGAGATTCAGCCTGTATCGGAGAACCATCAGTCTGCGAAGCCACAGACAAGCCAGTCCGGGAAGAAGAACTGCGGCTCCTGCTGCGTAGGGCTGGAGATGGGGATGATGAGTGGGTGCGGACAGCCCCGCTTCCCAGGTAGCTCGCCTCCAGGGACCACCGCTACTGCCGGGAGGGGATGCGACAACAGTTGTGGAGGCCTGAAGATGAGCCTGCAGGTTCAGACCCCCATGAAGACCGTGGCCACAAACAGCACTTGGAAAACAGGTATAACGAGCGCAACAACCAGCAATTACCAAGCTGTTACCATCTGATAATTAAGATGGCTACTATCCTGTAAGATGACAACCTATTTATACTAGCCCACCCATCTACCCCCTACTACTTCACCCACAATCCCAAGACCACTTTACCACATTCCTCTGTATACACTCTCCTCACACTCTTGCCTGGCTCTTCAGGGTCTTGACTAGCTCTCCATGCATCTACCGATCACTAGGGTAAAACTGTAAATTTTACCTACTTTTTCTAAATAGATATTTTTAAGTGAAACTGGTAAATTCTTTTGGTGCACACCCCAAGGCTAAAAGAGTAGTGGCTATTAGACATGTGCAATTCATTTAGAGTGTGAATTCGGATGAATTTCGGGCAATTCTGATTGTCCGAATAGCTGAATTGCCGAAGTGCCGAAGTGCCAAAGTGCAGGTGGGGGCCATAAAGTAGATTAGGGGAGACCTATTGTCCTCCACCCCGGCCTCCACCCCTGAGCGGCGGGTGGGGGCCCTAAATAAAAATGTTACATGCCCGCAGGTGAGTAGGGGTCCCTAAACCCTTAGTCACTCACCTCCCCAAAAAAATGAATAAACCCCTTCCTACCCCCTTCACCCTAAAAATGGTGAGGGGGGAACAATAACTAAGTACATTTAAGAAAATAAATAAAACTTACCATTTGATGTCTTCTTTTTTCTAAAATCTTTTTTTTTCAGCCCCAAAAAAGGCCAAATAAAAAACAAGTCCCGAATTTTGGAAGTGCTGAACCGAACCGAAGTGCCAAAGTCCCGAAGTCCCAAAGTGCCGAAATCCCGAATTTCAGAATGCCGAAACGAAACGAAGTGCCGAAGTTCCGAAGTCCCGAATTTCGGAATGCTCAACGGAACCGAATATTTTGCCCATGCACATCCCTTGTAATCTCTACAAAAATTTAGTTTCCTGGCTGTTTTCAGTAGGTCACCATTGGTTGGTACAGATACATTAAATTTGTCAGCCCAATGTCAACTTCCCACATTAAATGGTTTGCTATGGGGCATATCCTTTTCTGGTGGCAAGGAGAAGGTTTTTTTTTTTAGAAATTGTTTTAGTATATAGAATACTTTATTTGAGGAATAGGTCATTAAGTTTACAACTAATGAATGGGTCATTAAGCAAACATTATATACAAAATAATATTATGGTCTCTGTTGATATTTTGTTACTTTGCAATAATCAGTACTGCATACTTATTAACACTTGATTGGGTACACTTGGGATGCACGGCAGCACTGTAACATGGCTGTGTAATATGAAAGTAAATACAAATATATACAATTAAGCCCTGTACCATATTAAGGGCTAATAAGTGTATATGGGATAAAAAAAACAACAACTTTTTTGTTTCGTTAGAGAACCAGCAAGGTGGATTGTTAGTGTAGGACTAAGCTTACACTTTAATGGCCATTGGAGGCCATTAAAGTGATTCTAAAAAATATCCGGTTATTTAAACGTGCATAGGGATTTTCGATAGTGTGCAGGTTATCTTTTTTTTTTTTTTTACAATATTATATTAACTGTCTTTTTATCATGATTGAAAACTACTCTCAGATGTACCATTAATATAAGTGCTGAAGTGGTAGAAGATACTTGGAAACATAGATTATGTTGACAGATAAAATTCTATCAAAACATTTAAAGGGATAATAAATTAAAGAACTCTGGTGGTAGTACAAACCCATAAATTTATCATTTTATCTGGCACTACAAAAGTAAACATTTCAGTACAACAGCACCTTTATCATTCATCAATAGCCTGATAAAGGAAATTTTAGTTCAACATTTTGCCCTTTTGCACTCCCAGCTTTGTATGACAATCATTATCTCAACTGATATAGTAGGAAACCTTGGCAAGGTTTTCTGGTGGAAGTACCTGAAGAAATGTCTAAAGGGCGAAATGTCTAAAGGTTCTTGACTTTGTTTCTTTGTGAGAGCAAGTTTAACAAACCATTCCATTGCATTCGTCTCTACTGTCTCTGCTGGTTTCATATTCTATGTATCCCAAACTAATTCTAGAAAACAGTATTTTCAGCTAACACACATGCCTCCAAACTCAAGTTACATCTTCAGTTGACCATTGTCACTAACTTCAAGATAAAATGTAATCATTATAATTGGTAGAACAACGCAGTTGGCTGATGCTTGAACTGTAGAATGTATTCTGATGTCAAGGTCACAGGAGAAAGTCTCAAGGTCAATGAAACATCTCATCTTTCCGAGGTTTATAAAATCAATGTTGTTAGTTTATAATAATACACAGGACAGACAAAATCTCATTAAAATGTTGCTGTTAAAATAGTTTGATATTATTATAAGAAAGATCATATAAAACTGTTTTTTCCATGCAGAACAATTTAAAATGGAAATCTAAGATTATCCCCAGTTTTACTTTTCACAGTAGATGCCTGAACCTCAAACCTGATTTATTTAAATAAATACCAAATATGTAACTCTCATAAGTTTCCATATGATCATGTAGTCTTATGTGTAATTGCTAGCCTTTAAAACTACAGAATGAAATGTGACCTTATTGGGAATGTCAATTCATATATTAATTTTGCAAACATGTGGTTTAAGCTTTAACCCCTTAAGGACCGAGCCAAATGTACAAGTTGTGATCAAAACAAAATGTAAACAAACCACAGAATTTGACTCTATGTCTGTTCAACCGTAATTCACCTCTTTCATATTTAATGCACCCACACGCATTATATATCGGTTTGTTCAGGGGAAACAGGGCTTTCATTCCATATCAAACATTCATATATAGAACTCCATTTTATATGAATAAAATCTAAAAACGTTTAAAAAATTAAGAAATTTTTATATTTTTCAATTTCTTCATGTCAATTTAACTGATAATGTCACAATAGTGTTTGGTTTTACTGCAATAAAACATACATATTTGTATTCAGAAATGTCTCATGAGTAAAACAGTAACCCCCCATGTATATGTTTTATGGTGTTTTGGAAAGTTACAGGGTCAAATATACGTCTTGCCTATTTATTTATTTTTTACATAGAAATTTCACAGATTGGTTTGCTGGGCCTAGGTTGCCTTTGAGACTGTATGGCAGCCAAGAAATGTAAGTTACCCCATCATGGCATACCATTTGAAAAAGTAGACATCCCAGGGTATTTAAAATGGGGTAAGCCCAGTCTTTTGTAGTAGCCACTTGGGCATAAATGCTAGCCAAAGTTAGTGGTTTTTTTTTTAATTTCTCAAAGAAAAACTGTACTTTTACTGATAATATTATTGTCAGTATATAGTTTACTACCCTGAAACACTCCTAGTCCTATTCAGTGATGTCTCACAAGCGCCACGGTACCCCCCCATGTATAGGTTTTATGTTTTTTTTGACAGTTACAGGGTCATATATATGGCTTATCCATTTATGCTTTTGCACAATGAAATGTCAGATTAGTTTTCTGTGTCTAGGCTGCCTTTGAGGGTGTATGGCAGTCAAGAAATGAAAATTACCCCTTAATGGCATACCATTTGAAAAAGTAGACATCCCAGGGTATTCAAAATGGGGTATGTATGGCCAGTCTTTTGTAGTAGCCACTTGGGCACGAATGCTAGCCAAAGTTAGTGTTCGTTTTTTTTTTTTTTTTTTGCATTTTTCACATAAAAACTGTACTTTCACTGATAATATTATTGTCAGTATATAGTTTACTGCCCTGAAACACTCCTAGTTCTGTTCAGTGATGTCTCACGAGCGCCACAGTACCCCCCATGTATAGGTTTTATGGGGTTTTGGAAAGTTACAGGGTCAAATATACGCTTGTCCATTTTTGGTTTTACACATTGAAAATTGGCAAAGTGATTTTCTGGGCCTATCTTGCCTTTGAGAGAGCATAGCAGCCTGTGTAATAACATTTCCACTATTATGGCATACCATTTTCAAAAGTAGGCAACCCAGAGTATTTCAAATGGTGCATTTTAAGATATTTGATCTAACCACTTTGTCAGAAATGAAGGGCCCACATAGCGGTAATAGTTTTATTTGTGCTTTTTTCCACACATGAACTCACTTTTCACAGGACATTTCCTATTCCTGGTATGAGTTATTGCAACAAAGCCTCACTATTTGTATTTAACATTGTCTCCTGAATGCAACAGTACCCACATGTACCAGATTTTCTGGTTTTTTGGGGAAGTCACAGGGACAAATATATTAGATGTCCATTTCAAAGTTGGAAATTTGACAAAGTAATTTGCTGGGCCTGTGTGGCTATTTAGAGAGCATGGCAGCCTGGGTAATAACATTTCCACCGTTATGGCATACCATCTTCAAATGTAGGCAACCCAGAGTACAACAAATGGCAGACCTTGAGATGTTTGGTCTAGCCATTTTAACAGAAATGATGGGCCCATGTAGCAATTTCTACTTTTATTTTTGTCTTTTTAATCACATAAATTGTATTTTCACTAGAAATGTCATAATCCTGTTATTAGTTAGTGCACTAAAAACCTCAGTATTTTAATTTAACACTGTCATCTGAATATAACGATACCTACATGTACAATGTTTCCAGGTTTTTAGTATATCACATACACTTTGATCTGAAGGCAGAGAGAGGCAGATAGATCGTTGACTCAGATACTGTAGCATTAACCCTGTGATTAGTTTTTTGCTTTTTTTGTGAAGGCACATTTCAAGTACTACAAATGTAGTATTTTGAGTTGTTTGGTGTAGCCACTTTAGAATGGCTAGCATAAACAGGGACAGGCCAAGGTCAGAGGAATGCAGAAGTCAGAGTAGTCGGTAAAACAAGCCAATGGGTCGGTACAGGCAGCTAACGAAGCGTAGTCAGGACAAGCCGAGGTCAGGGAATCCAGGGAAATCAAGCAAACAAACTGCCAAAGTACCATACAGAGTGATTTAGTAGTTCAGCTCTGTATGGTAGACTTTGAAACAGTCTGTTATGCAGAGGGCCGGTAAGGATGGACAGGAGGGGCAATAATAACTGGAGTCCTTTTGGACTCCTCTTTTCCAGCAAACACATCATTTTCGTTGGGGTGACCTTTTACAGGGTGTGGGGGGGATTTGGGAAGGGAAATGTTTGCTGAAAAGTCGTTGGACATCTTCTGATTCCAAAGGAGGGTTAGGATTTGGGGTCTGGACAAATATAATTTGAGACAAAATTTGGACCATAAACTCTAGAAATGGGCATGGTCTACCTATGGCTTCCTTTTTATAAAGCATAGAGGCATTGAAAATTGCAATCTGGGTTATGTAGATTGCAATTTTCTTGTACCAGGTCCTACTCTTCCGGTTCACCAGATAGGGCTGTGTGCACTGATCAGCCAAGTCTACTCCCCCCATAAACGTGCTGTAGTCTACAATGCACTTCGGCTTCTCCAGCTGCTCAGTTCCACCTCTCACAGACACTGGCACTGAAGTTTCGTTGTGCATTGTAGACAACATGTACACATCTTTCCTATCGGTGAAGCGAAGGGCAAGCAACTCATTCTGGCGGAGCGCTGAAAGGGAGCCTCTACTGTGTCTACCTCATGCCAGGGTTTGGGGGAAACCTCTACGGTCTCAAAGCAAAATAGAGTTTTAAATAACTCTATGCTTATGTAATAGTTGTCAACCCATAGCCTGTATCCCTTATTTAACAAGGGAAGGATTGGGTCCCATACTATCTTGCCACATGTACCCACAGAATCAGGGCATCCTGGTGGGTCAAGATGGCTATCCTTCCCCTGATAAATACGAAACGCCCATGTATATCCAGATTTGGATTCACACAATTTATAAAATTTTACTCCGTATTGGGACCGTTTAGAAGGGATATACTGCTTAAAAAGTAATCTACCCTTAAACTTCATTAAGGACTCATCTATACAAATATTTTCTTCAGGGACATAATTTTGGGAGAATTTGTCTGACAGGAGTTCAATTAGGGGCCGAATTTTGTACAGCCTGTCAAACAATGGGTCGTTTCTTGGGGGGCACAGTGTGTTGTCGTTAAAGTGGAGGAAACGCAGCAGCTGCTCATAGCGATCCCTCTTCATAACCCCAGGGAAAAGAGGGGTAGCCAGGATGGGGTGCTTGTACCAGTAGGACCTAATACTCTGCTTTTTGACAATGCCCATAACTAGAGTTAGGGCCCAAAATTTGCGCATTTCTGCGAGATCCGTGGGGTGCCACATATTACGCCTATTGTTATGTGACCCCGGATTCACAGTCAGATATTGGTTGGCAAATAAATTGGTTTGCTCAACCAATAACTGAAATACTTCCTCTGACATGAACAAATCAAAATATTTTAGGGGCTCCCAAGCATCCACCATAACAGTGATGCCAGGGGTCGCCGTAAATGGGGGAATATCTGGGGCCGTCAGGTTTGGGGGCACCCAGTCTCCTTCTGGCATTGGGCTTGCTGAGCATCCTCTTGTTGGTGGTGGTGGGGCACCATCACTAGAGGAGTCAGTCATAGCCTCAATGTCAGAGGCAGTGATAGTGTCACTGTCTTGCAGAGTGTCACTATCACTGCCTGCCAGAATGGCGTACGCCTCCTCGGCCGAGTAGCGACGTGCCATTCTAGGGGGGACTACTCAAAATTAATCAAAAAAAATCTAAGGGGGGAATTACAAAATTCCTACCTGCCTAACACCCTACTACCCACCCTCAAAAACCACAAAAAATAAAATAAATGTACTGAACGCAGTTTAGGCTGCTGCGACCAGTACTGAAAGGGTTAGTTTTTATTTTATTTTTTGTTTTTTTTAATAAAAATAACCCCCCAAAAAAGTCAGCGCCTGATCAGAGAGCCCTCTGATCACAGTGATCACTGGTACAATACTGTACAGTAATGATACTGTACAGTACAGTGATCACTGCAGCGGGGAAATGGTTAAGGGAGATTTGGGTTGCTGCGGCTGACAAAGGGTAAAAAAAAATAAAAAAAATATTTATTGACCCTAAAAAAAAAAAAAATTATAATAGTACAAATGTACTAAAATCCCTAAACAGGCTGATCAGTGTTAAATGCTGTGACCAGCACTGGAAGGGTTAATTTTTTTTTTTTTACTTTTTCTTTATTTTTGACAAACGATCTCTCTGCCTCTCTCTCTCAGATCAAAGTGATTTAAATCATTTAAAATCATTGGCTGACACATTGTTACAGTGATCGCAGTGACTGGATGTCACTGCGATCACAAACTGCAGATCACTACGGATTGGCCACTGGGTTGCTAGGCAGGTCCCCCCCACCGTGATCTGCAGTTTGGGAGGGATCGGGGAAACGTGGGCTTAAACGCTGCGGCGTGCTATGTCGCCGTAAAGGTGTTTAAGCCCATTAATGCCGGGACGGCATAGCACGCCGTAACGGCGTTAACGGGTTAAGCATGTAAGGCTGAACTGTTACCTAAGTCAGGTGCACTGTAATTAGGTAGCATATAAAACAAGCCTAGAATCTTAAAGTGACCAGAACAACTACAGCTGAATGTAGTTGTTCTGGTGTCTATAGCCGGCCCCTGAAAACTTTTTAATGTAAACACTGCTTTTTCAGAGAAAATGCAGTGTTTACATTACTGCCTAGTAACACCTCTAGTGGCAGTCATTCAGAAGGTAATTAGAGGGTTTTTCTGTGTCAGTGTTGCACAGTGCTGCACGGAGATGCGGAGTGTTCCCCATAGAGATGCATTGCTTCAGTCTCTATGAGGAGATGCTGATTACGCAGCACCATGTTTTGCCGAGCATGCGCAATAGCCTCCTAATGCTTTCCTATGGGAAAACATTGCATGTGCTGAGATTATCAAGTTTAATGAACTCAGCCATGGAGAAGGAGTGAGGCATTGCCTGTCGCAGCACTGGAAAAAAAAAAGGTGAGTAAGCTCACCTTTATACAGCAAGGAGAGGCGCCTGAGTGCCTAAATAGTTATTTTGCCATTATGGTGTCAGTAATAAATATTTGTGTTCCTTTAAAAAGAAACTACAGTTGTTATAAAGGCTAATAAAATATGCAGAGTCACCTGGGTGTTAATTACAGAACATCCAAATAGTTCTTAGAGTTTACAAAGTACAATTCAAGTAGTCAGTTCTATTTCTGAACAATTATCCAGAAGTACAGAGTAAAGGGACACTTTAGGCCCCCAGACCACTTTAGCTAATTGAAGTAGTCTGGGTGCGGTGACCCTTTTGCACTCAGTGCTGCAATGTAAAACATTGCAGCTCAAAGTCTTCCCTCTGTGGCTGTGTAACAGACAGCCACTAGAGGGCTTCCGGAATTCAAAATGACTTTTGGTCCCTTATCTGACGCTGGACGTCCTCACGGACTTCCAGTGTCAGATTTTCCCCATAGCAAAGCATTAAATAATGCTTCCCTATGGGGAGGTCTAATGCGCGCACGGCCATTGCCTCTCGGCTGACATCAAAGGCGGGGGAGCTTGGGAGGAGCCTGACCCAGTGCCGAGGGACATCGGCGCTGGATTCAGGTAAGTGACTGAAGGAGGGCCCCGAGGGAGGGGGGCACTCCAGGAGATTATAGTGCCAATGAAAATGGGTTTGTTTTCCTGGTACTACAGGATCCCTTAAATAGCTTTTGCACAAATACAAACTATACTTGTGAAACCAGTTATCCTGCTATACAAAATACACTTACAAAATGAAAGCATTTATGGTTTTAGAATTGTTTTTCTTTGGATTTTTACCATTGAAAGCATTGTGGGGTATTTTAAGGACCCCAAACTATATTCAGTTAATGAGTTCTTGGCTGCAGGCAAAGCGAGTTGAACAGAGAATCGTAACCACAGCAACGCCTTGGGCGTTAAGGAGAGAAACCTTTAATAGAGCTGTGTCAATCACAAACAGCACAGGGTAATGATACTTCACAAGCCAAAATATATATCTAGAAGAAAACCACAAAATTGAAAAGTGGGTGTCAATAAGTAGCAGCAATCTGGAACCATTCTAGACCTCTTATTGTCCTGCAGGAAAGTGCTCAGATCTGTAGGGGACCTGCAATCTGCACTGCTTTAACTCAAGGCAAATTCATTTATCAAATCTATAACATAGTTTTGATTTTTCAATATTAAAGGGACACTATAGTCACCTGAACAACTTCAGTTTAATGAGGTTGTTAAGGTGAGAACTATAGCTCCCTGCAGCCTTTCTCATGCAAACACTGTATTTTCTGATAAAATACATCGTTTACATTGAAAGCTAGGAACACCTCCAGTTGCAGTCACTCAGAGTGAACCAGAGGGACTTCTGAGCCTCCATCCACTCAAATCTGCTGTGCACGAGCATCCTGTGATTCAGTATCTCCTCCCACTGAATGCAGACAATGAACTTTCCTCATACAGATTCATTGATTCAATTCATCTCTATGAGGAGATGCTGATTGGCCAGGGCTGTGTTTGACTTGTGCTGGCTCTGTCCCTGATCTGCCTCCCTGTCAGTCTCAGCCAATCCTATGGAGAAGCATTGTGATTGGATCAGGCTATCACAAGTCAGCAGACTACTTGTTTTTCCTGAGTCTAACAGCATGCAGATTTACAGCTTCTGGCTTGAATACAGTAAGTTTTTTACTATATTTATGGAGGCATGAGGGGCCCATGGGGGCTAGATGGTTGTGTTAACACTATAGGGTTAGGAATACATGTAGTTGCACTGGTGACTATAGTGTCCCTTTAATATACTGATTTATATTATTTTAAGTAAGTATTTTTTTTTGTTTAACCGTATCTAACACAAATATGTTGGTTATGTCAATGTTAAACCCTGTTATATTTGGTTATTATGATATGGAAATTAAAGTGTTAAAATTAGTGTTTGGGAAAGTGACGAGTAAACTTAAAAAGGTTAATGAATTCAGTAGTCTATAGTGGACAGAGTCCTCCATAAATTAAAAAATAATTAAGTGCATGCAAAATATATATATATATATATATATATATATATATATATTCTACAATTTATGAAGAATTGATGGTCCTCTCTGGTCTGTGTGACATCATAATGTGGATCCCCTAATTTTTGATTGGTGAGTTACTTTTGAAATGTTTTTTTATAAAGTGTGTGGAATGCAGCAGGGATTTTTTGCAGCCTCTATCTTTGAAGCAACATACACTTCCAAGCACTATATCCATCTTATCATGGGACAGATCAGAAGCGTACTGACGCTGTCCCATGTTAAGATGTCAAACCAGATGAAACTGGATGTCTCTGTAATGTAAAGTGCAGTTGGGCATAGGAGAGCAGCCTCATGTAGTGCAAGCTCAGCACAGAAACCAGACACCAGCAACTAACTCACCCAGCCACAGGTTGATTTCTGCGTCATCCGCACCCTGCTACCGCGGCACTTAGCCATGGCACCCACCCGGCATCCAAAGACTGCCAAACCCTTTGACAATCGGGACTCTCCAAAGATTGTGGACAGACAGAAGCCCTTCCCTACTGTCTGACATGGCATATGAATCCAATCTTCTATTCCAGCTCACAGACAACTGTGAAAATTAACTAAATGTTACAATACTTGAGAACCATGATCCTAGCAGACTTTGTGAACTTGACCGCTTCAAGGAAGTCCAGTCACTAGGAGATTGTACTGAACACTTATGGATGACAAATGCAGTGGGCATAACAAGGTGGCGGACAGAGTCACAGCCATGGAGGCCAAACAAAGTATTAGCTCACCCACCACGTCAAGCAAAAAACCTCTTAGGTGGATGTTACCCTAACAATTCACCTCGCTTCTTTAAGTTAGAAGGCAAACTATCTAATGAGACAAAGATAATTATTTTTCTAAACCCCAATACACTTAAAATCCTTAATAGGAAACATATGGGGTCAGCGGCAGTAGCACTGTAATATGGCTGTGTAAAACAAAAAGCACTCCATTGGCTACAAGTGGGGCTACCCAACTGTAACAGAACTATGATCTCTGCCTGGACATATTTAACCATATGTAAGCCTGGGAATACAAAAGAACATACTTGCCTGTTTATGTGGATTGCTATAACACTAAAAACGAATGCAAACTGCCGAACACCGGACCACCCTGCTGTGTAGTTAACTGGTATTTTACCTCCCAGATCGGCATATACCGTTCGCATGATACTGCACGAATCCTTTGTGTAAAATCTAGGTGGCCGCCATTTCGGGACTTTGCACGTTTTTGCGGCCATCTTACGCACGAACAGCAGTGATTTGCCATCGAGTGTCTGGAACTAAAAACGGACACTCGAGTAGGCGAACACCGCTTAGACCTCCATACCAACGTAATTTCGTGCTGAAACTACCGAACGATCAGGTACATCCAAACTTTGGGGAAACCATGTTCATTTTTAATTATGTTATGTGGTTATCTAAGGGGATGAGATGTATGGAATGTATATTGTGTTTATTGACTGTACTGTTAATTATGTGGGTGTCTCCCTTGCATGGGCAGAATCACATAAAAGACAGTGTCTGTCATTAAAGTTTTAGTTCTGCTTGACCCTTCAAAACGTAGCCTCGTCTCGTTCTTGAAAGGGGATTTACTACACCATTACTCTGCTCCATTTTCCAGCTATGCCTGCTTCTACCCTTGGATCTCGTGGATGGGAAAAAGAACAACTCCATTCTTATACAGCATCTTGCCAGGGAAAGGACGTCTCCAACGGCTGATACCCCCTCACCATCTGGGTAGCCGTTACACCAACCAAATATCTTATTTGGCACAATGGAGTTCTACACCCCGCAGGCTAGGCTCCTGTGACATTCTTGTCACAAGGTCCTCTTTCCCTCCCCTGGAGGCTTCCACAGCCCAAATTGCTCCAACATGGCAAAGAGTAGGTCCCCCAAAATGGGGGAATTAATAATGTTAGATGCTCTCATGACAACTTAACTGCAGAGACACATAACGTTACTGTATTAACCTCAATTTGCTTCTCTATGATAAGTTGCTGAGCAACTCTATGAAGTTTCAATTTCAAGAAGCTGGATCTCCTCCTCCCTGGGCAGTCCTGGAGGGTGTGTGCATTAAGTCTTTCACTGTGCACCAATTCCTCTGGCTATCTCCGCATTTTGCCCTTTCCTTCCTAGAGCCCTGTTATCAAAACTTAATTTCCTGAAGTTGTGAAGAATGTAGCTTCCAAAACTAATTCTACAAATGGCCTACTTGAGGTACATGCATATCTTCCCTAGGCCTGTTTTGTCCAGACCTCCTCATACACAGATAGTGTCTAGCGAGTAACCAAAAAGTTAATTAAATACTCTCCTCTCACTCTATTGCTAATTTCCCAGACCTATTTCAAACCTACCCCCTCAGATATCTGCTCATACCTACGTATCATAAATATACTCTATAAAGTGATAGTGTTACAAGAACTGCTTCAAGCCTTATCCACTTTTCCAAAACTGTGCATAGGCACTTATGCTACTTGAAAACCACTTTCATTTGTTACAGGTCTCTTTTGCAACTAGATATTCCAGAAAAATCAACTTTGACAACCTTGAAAAGGACTTACTGCTCAATGAGCAAAGTTTAGTGTGGGCAGACAGTGGAGTGGGAGAAGATAAGCACGCTGGGGAACTTTCAGGTAGCTGGGTGACAGTTGGGCAAAGTAGCAGAAGGGGATGGAAGAGAAAGGGTGTTGTCAGTCCTGATATTGTACACAACAGCAGATTAACTGCTTGAGTGAAGATATTTGGAGGATCAGTTCAGGAGTCGCTGTGATGGAGGAATCTGCTTCTTCTAACAGCTAGGGGAACAGCTCCTCTAGTATGGATGGGATCCAGACTGGAGGAAAGGTTAGACAGGTTGTGGTGGTAGGGGATTGTTTTATTTAACTCCTTAAGGACACATGACATGTGTGACATGTCATGATTCCCTTTTATTCCAGAAGTTTGGTCCTTAAGGGGTTAAAGAGTAGATAGGCTAATTTGCCACTCCCAGTTGCTCGGGTTTGGCATGTTGCTGACTGAGTTGAGTGATTATTGGGAGGGCCTGAGGATGATCAAGCTGTCATGGTCCGCATTGGGACCAATGTCAAAGTTGGAAGAATGTGGAGGACCTTAAGGAATGAGTTCAACGAATTAGGTAGCAAACTTAAGAAGAGGACCTCCAAGGATGCTGAAGCCTTGGTGGAGGAAGGAGGATTTGGGGTTTTTAGAGTACTGGGGTGATTTGAGCTTGCATACAATCTTTATAGCCCTAATCGATTGTACCTGACTGGAAGAGGGTATTTTGTGCTGGGGAAGAGAGTGACTAGAAGATAGGATGAGACTTTAAACTAGGAGTAGGGTGTCAAGGTCAAAAAAGGATACATGTGGTAGACACTATAGAAAAGAGAGGGAATTCAGCTAAAGTCAAGGACTATGGAGATTGGGGGAGTGGTAAGATTAGCAGACAGAGCAAGAAGGTATTAATTACATGTTGTTCAAATAAAGTTCAAGAAACAAATAGTAACTTTAAATGCCTGCTTGCTAATGCAAGAAGCTTGTGTAGAATAATGGGAGAGCTTGAGATATTGGCATACAAGTTATAGTATGACATACATGGGATTACTGAGACTTAGTGGGATGAAACACTTGATTTGGCTTCTAATTTAAATGGATATACATTATTTAGAAAGGATAGAAAAATAGAAAAGGCAGCTGGCCTTTTCCTTGTCCTGGCGGGACCCTGGATAGTTGTCAAATTATGCTAAAACAGTTTGACATCCTACCATGGGATGGCACAAGGGCAGTCCATCCACTACAGCAGGCTGTTCCTTTAAATTTAAATGGTGATGTACAGTTGTACAAATGAAAATTACGCAAATAGTGCTTTGTTTAAGCTTAAGTATATAACGCTGTCCAAACTCCTGTAATTCAATTAATCTTATATAGATAAGAGAAGGTCTATTCTGAGTCATCAAAGGTTGTGAAAATATCAGAAGTCAAGCAGACCTCTCACAGTCATTTTTGATTAATGAGGATATCCTTAAGTTCTGTTTTTTAAGTATCCCCTGATAAATGGAATTACCCACCTGTGATTGAGAGAATTTTTAATAAAAATAAAAAGTTCCCAGGCGCGAGTTCTACAACACACTGTTTAATTATCCGCCAGCTGTTAAATTAATGTTGTATGTAATGAAATGTTGATTAAATGTTGATAAAATAAATTTAAGAAAAAATAAAATGAAAAACGGTGGCATGAGTGAAAATGAACTGTATTCTAACCCATATAGTGGTTCTGTTATTTCACTGCTCTAAGCTGCAAGCACTATATAAAATAAATTAATACTAGGTTAGTTGTAGTGAATCCCTGCTCCTATTATTTATTCATGAGAAATCCTTTTGGAGTGTAGCAGATTGTTCTGTGTTTTGAATCATGGTTTCCAGACGAGGTATGGTTCTATGTCTCTATAAGTTGTACGAATCAAACTCCCAGAGAGGCCATTTTGGCATAAAATTGACTATAAAAGATCCACCAAGGGGTCTATGTTTCAAAACAATTTTGGCATTAAGTTGATGCGTTAGGCATTTTTATTCAGAGTCTCTTTTTGTCAAGAGTACTTGCACTGGCCTTTTCCTGAATGCTCCAGCGTCAGAGTTTGCTCAGGTTTAAAAGGCCCTAGAAGGAAACAAATCCAGAACAAATTGTTTCAAAATGGTCCAGTTGTCTGTACCTACTAGTGTTCTGTAACTAACTAGAAAATATAATCATTTTACATTTGAGAACTGAGTATTAATGAAGTTTGACAGATGTCTGTTCATAGTTTCTTTGTACACAAATTAGGGATGATATATACTCGTAGAACAATACAAAACACAAAAACCAGGTTGTGCTGAATACTATATGTATTAAGTCCAATTTGGCTTGGCTTTGTCTAGGTTTCAGTTGGTGGTAGGTATATGTAATAAAACAGAAAATAACCAATAATAGTGCAGATAGCCAGATATTTAGTGTAGAACATATAACAAGGATATGTGGGATCACACTCACATTTGCTAGAGCTATAGACCAGCTCTGAGTAAAACAGCGTACATCTGTATAATCCCCACTGATAGATATGTAGCTCCTTAGAGGTTAGTATCACAGCATCCATATGAATATAAAAAAGTAAAACATAAAAAGCAAACAATAGTGTGTACAGTGTAAAACCAAAAACAGGTAAAAATATAAATGGTAATTTACTCACATTTAGTAGAGCAGTAAAACCGCTCAAGCTTGGGTGGTATGATCCCCACCAAGGATATAATGTTGAGTGATTCTCCTGAGGACAATCCTTGCCAGGGATTGGGTGTAGAGTGGAGTAGATACTTCAGGAGGTTTTAAATGTGCCAGGAACAATATAAAACAATGAAAGATAAAGGGTTATAGGTCGCGCCAAAAAACCATATGCCGAAAACATATAGCAAATAATAGAATCATAAATCAAAATTGAAATATCATCATGAGAAACTGCTAAAGGTGTAGGAACAATGTAATATGTACTTACATATATCAGTACATTAGAACAGAAATAAGTCCTAGAGTAACAGAAAATGGTCAAATCCGCTTGAAAAACTGAAGAATGGTAATAGTCCAAATGAAGGTAGAGGAATAATCGATGTTTCTTGTTCCAGATGAAAATATGAAAATAGAACAAAAGGAAATTCCAATAGTGTAGACTGTAACTTGAGCTTCTTTATGAAGAGTCAAAACAAAAGAGTATCGCACTCACCTATTGTGGAGCTTGAACTAGCTCAGGTATGGTTCACACTCAATGGTATTAGTCCCCCACTGATGGGGTGTAGACGTATGTAGATGAAGGAAATCCTCGGGAGAAAAGAAGGTAACACAAAATAGTGCTCACTGTATAAGTGTTAAGTTGGAAGTGAAATAAAATTATATGTTGAATACTCACATTTAGGTGAGCAGGATATACTGCTCACTTATTTGGCGCAGGTGGTATAATCCCCACCTAGGATTCTTGAGCAAATGGGTGGTGTTGTATATAGATATAACCAGGTCCAAAAATAAAATAAAACAAGATAAAAACTAAAATAAAAGGTATATGGCAAGAGAGAAAAAAAAATATATACTAGCCAATAAACCTTTATTAATACATATATAAAATTATAAAATAGCCAAAACGCGTTTCGCCACACAGGGCTTTATCAACTGGCAATTAAAAACAGAGACCTGGTATAGAATGGTTTATATAAACTTTTAGTCCATTAGCAATTTCAAAATTGGCGCCAAAATGACGTCATAATTTATGCACAATATAAGTAATAACATGTATCTGATTTAAGACTGAATAAAATTGATACAATACTGGATAAATTTCAAAGACATATTATTAGACTAAAATACATTTCAATATGATTTTATTATGATATAAAAACATTGGTAATAAAAATAAAAGTAAAACGAGTGATTTTTCTGGGTTTGAGCGATCATGTGACCTGACGCAGCCAATGGCGTCTTTCTGTCAAACAGGCTTAGCCATAGGTGAGGATGGGAAATGTAGGCAGGGAGGGGATGTAGTGAGGACGAGTGACTTCCGGGTTCAGGCAATCACTTGACGTGGCGCAACCAATAGCGTGCCTACGTCACGTGCTGCCCCGAAAAGGAAGATGGGAATTGTAGGCAGAAGAGGGCAATGTTAAAATTGCTTATAGATAACCAAATAAAAAGTATAATAGGCAGGGATTACTTCCGAGGAAAGAATTCTATAGTGGTTTTATAAAATAGAAAACGTTGGTTGCGGTTTTAAAGCAACAGTACACATCACCATTAGGAAATATAAAAATGAAAATTAAAATGAAAAGGAAGCTCCTAACAATAAAAATACAAATAAAAGTGAAAGTAGAATATATATTAAGAAATAGAATGGGATAAAAATAGATGATAGAAAAATATAAATAAGAGTGTAGCATATGCCCATACATAATATAAATGGGTAAAAAGAAAGCATACATGTGCAAATATACAAAGAACGGTCTAAAAAACTGATTTATAAAGAATGAATTTATAAAAAAAAGTTAAAAAGATATTGTTTTATAAAAAATCCCTCTTTTATAA
Organism: Pelobates cultripes; assembly: GCA_933207985.1. Lineage (NCBI taxonomy): Eukaryota > Metazoa > Chordata > Amphibia > Anura > Pelobatidae > Pelobates > Pelobates cultripes. The sequence continues at coordinate 294,028,912 of OW240914.1, forward strand.
AAAATGAAAAAGGTCAAAATCGAGGTTGAGACCCTCTGGGGAGAGGGTCTTAAGTTGAAATACCCATTCCATTTCTTTCTTTCCAAGGATTTTTCTCATATCACCCCCTCTCCAGGGGGTGTTACATTGTTCTATACCCATACATTTGAGTAATTTGGGGTCTTTATTATGTTTAATAAAGTGTTTGGATACAGAGTGGTTTTCATATCCCTTAATAATATGTTCAGCCAATCTTATTTTTAAGCATCTTTTGGTCATACCTATGTATTGTAACCCACAGGGGCATTCTAGAAGATAGATAATATTTTTCGAGTTGCAACCAATGAAATCTTTTATAGGGTATGACTTGCCTGTATTTGTTGAGGAAAAATGGGTGGTCTTAGATTTAATAGTTGATGAATTTGTGGGTCTCAACCTCGATTTTGACCTTTTTAATTTTTTATAAAAGAGGGATTTTTTATAAAACAATATCTTTTTAACTTTTTTTTTATAAATTCATTCTTTATAAATCTGTTTTTTAGACTGTTCTTTGTATATTTGCACATATATGCTTTCTTTTTACCCATTTATATTATGTATGGGCATATGCTACACTCTTATTTATATTTTTCTATCATCTATTTTTTTCTTTTTTTTTTTTTGTAAATCTGTTTATTAAAGAAGAAAAAGGTTTACGGAAAGAATTCGGCTCGCAGGCCTACATAGAAGACAAGAGTATTGCAGTGATGCTTCTATATTTTGAATCAAACTTTTTGTGTCCACAATACCAAGTCTCCTGTCGGGACTTAGTTACAGCGATAAGTTTCGTAATTACCAGTAGGCGTACATAAGATAACAGAGAGGTAAAGTGTGTAGAGTGACAACCGTGTTAATTCTGGTACACGTACATATGTATAACATGTGACATTCTTAGTGCTTGTAAGCAGTTTTCTAACACAAAGCATGGCACTAATTCGGATGCAGTCATAAGATACAGTGTACATTGTAGTAGGAGTGCATAGTGATAGGCTGGACATATTTGTCCGGTTCCTCGTGTGTGAGGAGCGTAGGTGTTTTTTTCTATTTCTTAATATATATTTTACTTTCACTTTTATTTATATTTTTATTGTTAGGAGCTTCCTTTTAATTTTAATTTTAATTTTTATATTTCCTAATGGTGGTGTGTACTGTTGCTTTAAAACCGCAACCAACGTTTTCAATTTTATAAAACCACTATAGAATTCTTTCCTTGGAAGTAATCCCTGCCTATTATACTTTTTATTTGGTTATCTATAAGCAATTTTAACATTGCCCTCTTCTGCCTACAATTCCCATCTTCCTTTTCGGGGCAGCACATGACGTAGGCACGCTATCGGTTGCGCCACGTCACGTGATCGCCCGAACCCGGAAGTCACTCGTCCTCACTACATCCCCTCCCTGCCTACATTTCCCATACTCCCCTATGGCTAAGCCTGTTCGACGGAAAGACGCCATTGGCTGCGTCAGGTCACATGATCGCTCAAACCCAGAAAAATCACTCGTTTTACTTTTATTTTT
>OW240914.1:294030769-294050574 GCA_933207985.1 Pelobates cultripes
TTTAATTGCCAGTTGATAAAGCCCTGTGTGGCGAAACGCGTTTTGGCTATTTTATAATTTTATATATGTATTAATAAAGGTTTATTGGCTAGTATATTTTTTTTTCTCTCTTGCCATATACCTTTTATTTTAGTTTTTATCTTGTTTTATTTTATTTTTGGACCTGGTTATATCTATATACAACACCACCCATTTGCTCAAGAATCCTAGGTGGGGATTAAACCACCTGCGCCAAATAAGTGAGCAGTATATCCTGCTCACCTAAATGTGAATATTCAACATATAATTTTATTTCACTTCCAACTTAACACTTATACAGTGAGCACTATTTTGTGTTACCTTCTTTTCTCCCGAGGATTTCCTTCATCTACATACGTCTACACCCCATCAGTGGGGGACTAATACCATTGAGTGCGAACCATACCTGAGCTAGTTCAAGCTCCACAATAGGTGAGTGCGATACTCTTTTGTTTTGACTCTTCATAAAGAAGCTCAAGTTACAGTCTACACTATTGGAATTTCCTTTTGTTCTATTTTCATATTTTCATCTGGAACAAGAAACATCGATTATTCCTCTACCTTCGTTTGGACTATTACCATTCTTCAGTTTTTCAAGCGGATTTGACCATTTTCTGCTTACTCTAGGACTTATTTCTGTTCTAATGTACTGATATATGTAAGTACATATTACATTGTTCCTACACCATTAGCAGTTTCTCATGATGATATTTCAATTTTGATTTATGATTCTATTATTTGCTATATGTTTTCTGCATATGGTTTTTTGGCGGGACCTATAACCCTTTATCTTTCAGATTTTCCCTTTTTGACGTACTGTGAGGGAACGTCATAATTTTAGGTTGCTGCCTATACAAATATACACTTTTCACTATTCTATTGAGACACTAAGCGCTGAATCCACTACCTTTTACATAAAACAATAAAAGTAATAAAAAGCATAATAATCGGTCTTGCACTATAAAATAGGTGTAAGTCAAATAAACAATATGAAAACACACACAATAAGTTATGCCAAACAAGGGGCTTCTTCAAGTGTACACTTACATGTGTGTGTTTTAATGTTGTTTTTAAGCATTAAAGTTTATTTGGCTTACACCCATTTTATAGTGCAAGACACAAAGGGTTTCGCCAAACAAGGGGCTTCTTCAAGTGTACACTTAGAAGAAGAGATGTCTCCATTCCTTAAAGGCTATGATAGTGGCCAATAATTCTCTATTGCCAATATCATAGTTTTGTTCTGCCTGTGTGAGTTTCCTAGAGAAGAAACCACACAATGTAAAGGTTGGTCAGGGGAGAAGTGCTGAGAAAGAATAGCTCCTACTCCTACCACAGATACATCTACTATCCAATATAAAAGGAAGTGAAGGGTCAGGATATCTGACGATAGGAGGATATCTGAGGCCCCTTTGCCTCAGGGGGCCAAGCAAAGGCCACTCAACAACAGCTGACAATTTCTTGGGAACCATACTGAATCCAGAGGCCAAGAAATGAACTTCAGCTTGATCAAACAAAAACTTCTGCAGCTTGCAATACAGATTATTGCCAAGAAGTGTTAGTAAAACCTTGATATTAGGGAGTTATCTACCAAACGGCTGAAATACCTAAATTGGTCTTTCAGCCAAATTTACTAATACTAAGTAAAAATTACTTAATGAAGTGGTCTGGGTGCCAGGTCCATCTAGGATTAACCCTGCCTGCTGTAAACAGAGCAGTTTCAGAGAAGCTATGTTTACAAATGGGTTAATCCAGCCTCTAGTGTCTGTCTCATTGACAGCCGCTAGAGGGACTTCCACGCTTCTCACTGTTATTTTCACAGTGAGAAGACGCCAGCGTCCATAGGAAAGCATTGAGAATGCTTTCCTATGAGACTTGCTCAATGCGCACACGTGGCTCTTGCCGCGCATGCGCATTCAGCCGATGACGGCAGAAGAAGGAGATTCACCAGTGCCGAGGGAGCCCGGCACTGGAAAAAGGTAGGAATTTAACCCCTTCCTCTCCATAGAGCCCGGCGGGAGGGGGACCCAGAGGGTGAGGGGGACCCAAGTACCCTATAGAGCCTGGAAAACGAGTATGCTTTCCTGACACTATAGTGGCCCTTTAACTGGCAGTGGAATGTAAATGCTACAGTTCTCCTAGAGGTACTCCTTTTTTGGACTAGTCAACTGTAGTGCCAGTGAGTAGGATTATTTGTTCACAATAGATTTATTTTGTGCACTTTTATTTGTTATGTTTGCTCGCTGCATTCTGTTTACCTTTCTTAATTCGGAGTACATTTTAGGAATTCCATAATTGATCCTCCAACATGTCTTACCATGGATACATTTTTTTTTTATTTACTGTTGAAATTTTAGCCATTTTGTGACATCTTGCACTAGAGCTGAAGTGAACTCTAACATTTATCATTCTGCAAACCAAAATGGTCCATGGTTGCTGAATTAAAATGACTTGTTATGGAATCAAGGAGGCTAGTCACAATAAAATAAACAGCTACAGAACCTTTGTTTTATTTTAAGAGTTAATACATCTTTTATAAATTGTATTCTCTGTTAAATCTGCAAAGGTGTCATCAGGACGGGCTGGCCAGAGAAGTGTGGGGCTAGCTAACAATGAGCATCAAATAAACCAGTTTAATAAAATCCCTTCCATTACGAGCAGCCACAGGCAGAAAAAGCTTAAACACCATTTGAGATGTGGTAAAAAAAAAAAGGCGCAGGTGAAGAATCTCTGCATATATTATAGTAGTATATAACAAGTTATAAATCCTTGTGTGTCATTTTATTTTTTATTTTTTTACTTTTTCCTTGCGATTGTTCTACTAATAAAAAAAGTCATTATTTTACAAAACTTTTTTGTGTTTAATGTAGCTATGCAAGACAAAAACATCATACTGAAATAGAAAAGAAATACGATTATACAGTTAAGTAGTAGATAAAAAAAATAATAATATTCCAGAGCGTAAATACTCTGAAATTAATACTAATGACAATAAAAAGAAAATGGAATGTAAGAAAAGATTGTTTTTATGTACATATGTTTTACATTTATGGCTCTGCTGTAGGAGAAGCAGTTGAAAGTGTAGATTCAAAAACCAAGATAAGATATTAATTCTTCCAAGCTTGATATAAAAACTCTATAATACAGGTTTCAATAACTTTATCGTATTGAATGTATGATAATACAAAAAGGATGAACTCAAAGCAAGGCTCAGTAGCTCTGCAAAATGCTAAGTCTTCAGTACACAGAATTATATTCTAAAATAAATCAATTTCAATAGTTCTTTAGAAACCACTAAAGGCTGGGGCATCAGCACCTTCAACACAGCATGTAAGTTGCCAAACTCAGAAAATGTGCTTTTTTAAATACAACTCCCAGTTTGCCCAGCCACCTGCCAACAGCTACAGCTTTAATTCATGTACAACACATAGACACTGAGAAAGTAGAACCTACGTTTTTCTTACAGGAAGTAAGAGTACAATAAAATACGGCTACCCATTGTCTTCCTCTGTATTTCTAGTAATTTACAATAATAATTTAGGCTACTTGATACATTTTGTACTGTTGCACATTCTAATTTGTATGTGATATTGAGACACTTTGGCAGTTTTGATATGTCTGAAGAAGATATAACTGGTCCATTTGTTTGTCATAATGAATGCATTTGAGCAAATTGTGTTGCTCTGTTGTATGTGAGTGTGATTTTTTTTTTCCACCATGACAGATCTGTTTTATAATAAGATAAGAGAATGAAGATTGTGGAGTTGGGTTCTATAAGTTGAGATATCAGTATGAATTTTGCATTTATTCCATTTGCAGGGCCCAATTTATACCACAAGCACCTGTAGCCACACACTATAAATCTCAAGTGTCCTCCAATCACCCACTTGACAAAAAAAAGAAATTTTGACAAAAACAAACATTAATAAGATGATAAAAATGTGTGTACCTATGTGAGTGTATGTATATTTCTGTATGTAGATTGTGTATTTAGTAGTGTGTGTCACTTAGTTTGTATGTGTATGCCAGTGTCTGTGTAGAGTACATGTGCAGCTGTGTTTGTACATGTGGGTAGCAGCATGTATAGTATGCTGTGTGTAGTAGTGTAGGTGTAGATGTACGTATAGCTGTTAGTGTGTTACAGTGTAAGTAGTAGTGTGTGTAATAGTGTGGGTGTAATAATGTGTGTAACAGTGTGAGTAGTAGTGTGAGTAGTAGTGTGTGTAATAGCATTGGTTGCAGTGTGGGTGTAATAATGTGTATAGCTGTGTGTGTAAAAGTGTGGGTAGTAGTGTGTATAACAGTGTGGATATGGGTCAGTAATGTGTGTAGCTGTGTGTGTGTAACAGTGTGGGTTGTAGTGTGTGTAACAGTGTGGGTAGTATGTTGTGTAACAGTGTGGGTAGTAGTGTGTGCAACACTGTGGGTAGCAGTGTGTGTAACAGTGTTGGTGCCGGTGTGGTTGTAATAACGTGTATTGCTGTATGTGTGTAAAATTGTGTAGCTGTGTGTGTTCAACAATGTGGGTAATAGTGTGTGTAACAGTGTGGATATGGGTCAGTAATGTGTGTAGCTGTGTGTGTGTGTGTGTGTAACAGTGTGGGTAGTAGTGTGTGTGTAACAGTGTGAAGTAGTGCTTGTAGCAATGTGTGTGTAACTGTGGGTAGTACTGTGTGTGTGTATAGATTGTGGGTATGGGTATCACTGTAGCAGTGTGCATCTGTACTTGCAATGCTTCATATGAGGTAGCCATTAAGCCCCAGTCCTCTGCCCTCTCTCCCATCTCTCTTTGCTGTAGATCTCTGTGTTACGTCTCAGGGGTTGGGGCTAAGCAGAGATCAGGCTGCCTCAGACTTAAAACACTAATCTCAGATTCCTGCAGCCTCAGTTTGGGATTCAGGAAGGCAGGTCAGTAATAAAGCAAACACCGCCGATGGCTGGGCGACAGCTTTTAACAACCAGAGTATGCAACTGTTTAGTCCCTATCAAATATGTGTCTGGATGGAGGTGCCTACTCTGCCTAATGCAAAATCTGTCCCAGTCCATTGGTATCCAAAGTGATTGCTCAACACAGCACATGTTCTTGACATTTGCACTGTCGTTATTCGGCATGTGCTATGAACTTTAACTTTAATAATACACGGACACATTTAATACTGTTGGAGTATAACGTCCACAGCTTTATTAATATGAATAAATTAACATATTTAGGGTCATTGTCATAAATGACATTAATTACTATCCCCCCGCACAATCACCTGACAATGACCCTACCACATGAACAATAATTAACATCAATTACCAATATACTTGTAAACATCCGGCCTACCAACGAGGCCCCATATCATAATGATAACTGTAGGGGTGTACCCAGACACCCCTACACCCCCAGGTTCGTCGCCACCAAAGAGCTAGAACCTACCAACCATGACACCGTCTGGCCTACTTCAGCCTAGGCCCTGGCCTGTATAGTTCCAATTCCCTGATAACTTCCAACTTAACCACGCCCTGTTCCCGCCGCTGTGACAAAACGGGAAATTCACCTCAAAACAGGGAGGGTGGGTGGGACAACTAACAGGTAAGTGAAGTTCTGATTAAAATGGCCACTCTCTAAGATGGCCGTTATTTTAACCCCCTTTAATCCCGCCCCCAAGCTCCATTAGCTTAAACCCACCCTTAACTGACTGCACCTGCCCACTCCTGGCTCTGTCAAGGCCCACTCCCCTTACTTCGTTGCTCCATGGGCTTCATGACATTTGCACTGTCGTTATTCGGCATGTGCTATGAACTTTAACAATACACGGACACATTTAATACTGTTGGAGTATAACGTCCACAGCTTTATTAATATGAATAAATTAACATATTTAGGGTCATTGTCATAAATGACATTAATTACTATCCCCCCGCACAATCCCCTGACAATGACCCTACCACATGAACAATAATTAACATCAATTACCAATAAACTTGTAAACATCCGGCCTACCAACGAGGCCCCATATCATAATGATAACTGTAGGTGTGTACCCAGACACCCCTACACCCCCAGGTTCGTCGCCACCGAAGAGCTAGAACCTACCAACCATGACACCGTCTGGCCTACTTCAGCCTAGGCCCTGGCCTGTATAGTTCCAATTCCCTGATAACTTCCAACTTAACCACGCCCTGTTCCGCCACAGCACTTGTCTTGACCCCTTAAGACCATGTGCGACCCCCACCACACTGAAACAGGGCTCGGGCTATGCCTTCCTGGAACCCCAAGTTCAGCAAGTCACACCCCACCTCCGACAGGTGTACTCCGTCCCTCCTAAAATAACCTGGCAACATGCCCTCCAATTCCCGATGCCTCACCACTACTCCCCCCATCCGATTAACAAAAACTGCCATAGTCCTATTAATCTTTCCCCTGCATCGTGCCACCGCAGCAGGGTCCCTGGCGTGCCGCCATGTAAAACGATGCACCATCTCGGACCACACCACCACCACGTCAGGGACCAGCTCCCGCAGCCGATCCATGTCCCTCTTCATTTGCCGCAACAGTTCCCGTTGGGGAATCAGCCCTAAGTCATTCCCCCCACCGTGCACCACTACCACATCCGGAACCGGACCCCTTGCCACTTTTCTAAATAAGACATTACTCAAGCTCTGCCAACTAAAACCTCGAAAACCAAACCAGGATAAGACCGCCCGTTCCAGAGGAAAGCCCAGCTGTGTTCCTTGTCTCCGAACTGCAGCCCTCTTCTGTGCCCAATAGACGAACGAGTGGCCCAACAACCAAACTTTCCAACCTGAAAAGAGACAAAATTAGTTACACCGCAGTGCCAGTGTCCCCCAGTCCCGGCCATTTGTCCCCTCAAAGTTCCACCATCCCGTCGGGCCTCACATACGAGCGAAACCGCACGGATTCCCACCTTCCAATCCTCTTGATCCGCTCGTCACCCAAACCTAAGCGTGCCGCCTCCGTAGCCGCACCGATACGGAACGAATGCGACCCGAATTGCATGGGCTGCAGGCCCAGCTTCACTAAGCCTAAACGAAAAATCCTAATGAATTGAAACCGTGACAGCGCCGTGCCGTCAGCGTGCAAGAAAAAACAACCGCTAACGTTAGGACGGATACCCAAGTACCCTGCTCCGCAGGCCACCGGGCACAACCCTGACCCCGGCAACTCGAATAGCACCACGGAGCAGCCTTTGCCGAAAACATCAGTTTTCGATCGGCCCAACCTAATCTGCACGCGATCACTCTTAACTTCCACATCACCGCGCTGCAAGCCACCAACTCCCGCCTTGTTGGTGCTAACCAACTCCCCGATCCGAAACGCCCCGAAAAACGCCCAGACAAACGCACCAGAAAAAAGGACCACCTCAAATGGCGAGGAACATAACCCCGGCAACGTTCCCACCAAACCTTGTAAGACCGCAAAAGACACCGGTCTCCTAACGTCCGTCGACGTCTTTCCCCTCCGAAAACCCCGAACCGCCTGCCGAACCAAGAAATGCTTTGTCAAATCTTCCCACCCTTGGAATTTAAACCAGAAAGCCAAGGCGGACATATGCCTGTCTACCATGGCCGGCGAAGCCCCCTTCGCAAACAAACGGCACAACAACCATAGAAAGACATCCAACCTATGGCCCTCCGAAAGGTCCCCACCTACCTCCTCTACAGTTTCCTCCCATTCCTTCCAAACCTTAGCATAAGATGACCACGTGCTCGGTGCCAAGGATTTCTTTATGTATTCCCCAAGCACGATGTCCCGAGTCGCCACATCTCGTCTGGGCAGGCCTGCCCGTATTCCCGCGCCTCCGGAGCCGCTCCCCGAAAACGATCCCACTGAAAATGAGAAAGCGCATCAGCCACCACATTTGAGAATCCCAGAATGTGCCTAGCCCTGAATACTAAATTGGAAGACATGCAGAGGAGCACCAATTGCCGCAGTAGGCATAAGACCGGAAGCGAAGATGCCGACAAACTGTTGATTGCCTGCACCACGGCCATGTTGTCCGAATAAAACACTACTCGCTTGTTTGCTAATTCTGCTCCCCTCAACGCTACCGCAACCACCACAGGAAAGAGTTCCAAAAATGCCAGATTGTTGATCAATGGGCTCGCCCTCCATGCCTCGGGCCATGCCTCGGCACACCACCGCCCCGAAAAATACGCCCCGAACCCCACGCTGCCCGAAGCGTCCGTAAACAGCCCTACTGCTTCCGAAGACACCACTTGCTCCCGAAAAAAGGCCTTGCCATTGAAGTCCCTCAAAAAACGATCCCACACCTCTAAGTCCGCCTTCATGTCCGCGGAAACCCTGATGTAGTGTGACGGCATCCGTATCCCGCTCATCGCCCGCGCCAACCGTCTACAGAAAACCCTCCCCATGGGTATGACCCTGCACGCAAAGTTCAGGCTCCCTACCAGAGACTGTAATCCCCTCAGCGTCACCTTCCGTGCTCTCCCGATCGTGTGAACCAAATCCTTCAGTTTGTGCAATTTGTCCTGTGGTAATCTACATTCCCCGATCTCAGAATCGATCTCCAAACCCAGAAAACTGAGACACGTGGCGGGTCCCACGGTCTTGTCCTCCGCCAAAGGAACCCCCATCGTCTGCGCTACCCATTGGAACACCCGTAGTATCTGCTTGCACCGGTCTGAGCCTCGAGGGCCGACACATAAGAAGTCGTCCAGGTAGTGCACAACCGTGCCCCCGGCCGATTCCCGCCGCACTACCCATTCCAGAAAAGTGCTAAACTTCTCGAAATAGGCGCACGATATGGAACAACCCATCGGCAAGCACAGATCCACAAAGAAACCCCCCTCAAAACAACACCCCAAGAGGTGATGACATGACGGGTGTATAGGAAGCAGCCGGAACGCTGCCTCCACGTCCACCTTCGCCATCAGCGCTCCCCGCCCAGCTCTCCGTACCAACTCGACTGCCCTGTCGAATGATGTGTAAGATACTGAACAGAGTGCCGCGTCGATGTCATCATTCACCGATGTCCCTTTAGGATACGATAAGTGATGAATCAACCTGAATTTGCCAGCCTCTTTTTTGGGGACGACTCCAAGTGGGGATATCCGCAACTCCGCTAGAGGCGGGTACGGGAACGGCTCCGCCATCATCCCTAAAAGGACCTCTTTAGCCAGCTTGTCCCGCACCACCTACGGGCGTTCCCGCACCGATTTAAGATTGGCACAAACCGCCCCTGGTTCCTTGACCGCGAAGGGGATCACGAAGCCCTCCCTAAAACCCCGCCACAAGAACGCCGCATCCTCCTGGTTAGCGTATTGCCTTAGCCAAAGCAACATCGCGCCTAACCTCACTGGGGACGCCCCCAGTTGCAGCCGAGGTGGCCGCCACCCCTGCGGTTCCCCCCCCTGCATTAAGCTTACCTTTCTTGAAGCATCTGCTGGCGCCGTGATTCCCTCCGCAGCCTGAACACTCGTGCCTAAATCGGCATGAAGTACCCCACTTGCATTGACCCTCGTTGTATGTCCAGCATAGGCCCTTCTTTTGTCCCGCTGGCACAGCCATGCCTGAGGCTGTCCCAGCTGCCCCGAGAAAGGGCGCAGCCTTCTGCGCCATCATAATCCTCATCCATAGCGGCAGGTCCATTTGGTCCCACCGCATGGTAGGGTTGGCCGCCAAGCGTTGCCGGAACTGCTCATCATATTTCCACCATGCTAGGCCCCCATACGTCCGATACGCATCGCCTATCCCATCCAAGTAGCAGAACAGTTGCGAACAGCTCCCCGGCCTCTTTTCCCCTATTACACTAGCCAGGATGCAGAATGCCCTCAGCCAATTCCCAAAAGTCTTCGGTATCTTACGATACCTCCGCCTTTTTTCCTCTTCCTCCTTCTTGGCGTCCTTCTTATCCTCCTCCTTCAAGTCTAGGAATTCCTCCAAAGGGAGCAAGGAGAAAATTTCCATGAACTCCCCTTTCCAAATCTTTTCCTTGACCTCTAATTTCAGGTGACAACCTAGGGGGCCCGCAAAAGATACGTGTACGTTTTGACGTGCCGCGTCCGAAATGTCGCCACAACCGACTGCCGGCTTCGGCCCCCCCATCCGCCGCACCGGACGCCACCACCGCTTCGCTTGTCTCGCCACCGCTCGCAGGTTGGCCCACCGCCCCCAGTGCCTTAACCGCCGTGTCAGGGGACCATACTTTTCCGAACTGCAATGGTGATTCCCCCCTCCCTGACCATGCCTCCAATAGTGTTTTTAAATAGCCCAATAACTGTCCGGAGTGTTGTGCAGATATGGACTCACCGTTGGAGACCCCGGCCGTGCCAGGCCCCGGGGATGCCGACCTTCCGTCCGCCCGTTCAGGCTCCGGAGCATCCGGTTGACGCCGACTCCCATCCGCCTGATCCCTCCTCAGGACCGTAGGGGTAGCGCTCCGCGACCTGTAAGGAGAAGACAACCTGGGTAGTCTGTACTGCTGGGACCCTACCCGTCCTTCCTCCCTACGCTCCTTTCCGCAGTTCCAAGCTTCGCACTGCCTCACCGGCCTAACTTCCCTGCTCCTGGCGACCCGCTGCTGTCCTAGCGCACTGTCACCCGAGGACCCAGATGCGCTGCGCCGTCTCCGCCCCCGACCGTCCTTGGAAGCGGACCTCCTCCTCCCCACCCTGCAGCTGGCCCTGGAACCACTGCGCCTGCCATGTGAAGGACTCCTGTCCCTGCTCCACTGCCGATCGGCTGACCTCCTGCTGCTGCTGGGCCTGGCGCTACCGCTGCGCCGCTCCCGTCCGTAATCCCCCCTCTCCATGGTCCCGCTGCGGTGCCCCCCGTGAGAGCAGCCTGAGGGGCCCATCCTTCCACTGCTACTGCTCCTGACCTCTCTATCCCGCGCTGTACCGTGTGGGTCACCCCTCTCCGCTGTACCTGGCCATCTGCTGGCCGCTGCGCCCGGTTCAGATGCCCCCCGCACCCCCTGGCAGCCCGCTGGAACCTCTGCCGCTCTCTGCCCGATCCTGTCGTCCTCCTGCCGCCCCTCACCCCTATGCCTGGCACTATCACCCGTCCTGGCCACATCTAAGGCCGCCCGCGAGCTGATCCCGCTGACCAGGCCACCCCTGGGTAGCTGGGGGGCCGCCTGCGCAGGAGTATCCCGCGTCCCGCCCGCCCCCTGCCCCTCAGTGACCAGAGTGGACTCACCGGGACGCCTCAATGAAGTGCTGCCGATCACGTGCTCCTCCGCTCTCCCGGCCGCCATTCCCGCCGTGCTGGAGCCCTCCTCTGGGGTACTTGTGCTGCCCGCCGCCATCTTGAGTGGGGCGCGTTTTCCGGCAGGCCCACGCTTTGCGGCCGTCCTCGCCTGACCGGCGCCGCGTCGCACAGGCGGCGCCGGCCGCTTTCCAGTGCTGTCCGACCCTCCTGCCTCCTGGCTGGGTGCCGACGGGCTCCTCCGCCGCCGTGGAGCGGGCGCCATGCCCGGACTCAAACGCTGGGGCGGCCGTGCTCTTCGCGCCGTCCTGCGCTCCGCTGGTGCTGGAGGGGGAACTGCAGCCCCCAGTTGTTCATGCAGCCAGGCCAGCCCTCGGTCCTTCACTGCTGCTCTAACTCCGGCCAGGATCTCATCCAGGGACGCCATGGACCTGCAGAAAGAGAAAAAAGAAAAACCCCACAGACCTGTCACAACTAACAGGTAAGTGAAGTTCTGATTAAAATGGCCACTCTCTAAGATGGCCGTTATTTTAACCCCCTTTAATCCCGCCCCCAAGCTCCATTAGCTTAAACCCACCCTTAACTGACTGCACCTGCCCACTCCTGGCTCTGTCAAGGCCCACTCCCCTTACTTCGTTGCTCCATGGGCTTCAATCCCAGTAGCATTATCAGTGCATAACAACTGGCAGACTTTCCCCAGATCATACTCCATCTCTTAAAATGACAAATTAGTTTAATCACTTTGCTCCCCTTGTTTTCACTTGGAAAACATATTCTGACTATTATTTATAGTTTTTGTATTTAAATCGTAGTTCTGTCTTATTACTTTTTTTGTAATACACTACCGGTACACTAAACCAAATTGCAAAATTATGACTAAACTAGCCAAGCTGTGGTTCAACCTGAGCTGGAGAACTCTTTTAAATCTGCTATTTAGGCCTTGAATGTTGCAGATCAATTCACTGCTGTTGTCATTCAAATGAATGAATAACCCCTAATTATTCTGTTTTGGCTCTTTGATGATAAAAGCAAAATACAGGCAGAGGTTAAAATAAGTAGAATACAATGTAAAACCACGTGCCATGCATTGGCCAAAACAGTGTGCAACAATCAAATATCGCAAGGTCACTCGCATAAAATGCCCAATGAGAAGTGTCATTGATTGGACCTTGATTGAGCAGATACAAGCTGGAAATAGTAATTGACTAAATACTGTGCCAATACCACAATTGATCAAGATTCCTAGTGCATTTTGGTTTCTGAGAGACATGTCTGTATTTGAGATATTAGGCTTTATGCTCAGTTTCATTGATTGAGCCATTTAAATGGTCTATAGATTAGGAAAGTAAGACCTCATCCATAATAATTTGTTGGCGATATGGGGGCCAGTCATTCCTTGTCAATAATAGGGCTAGTCAATTCTATCTATTTCTTATCTTTATTTGCAATATTTGCCTTGGTTTTGCCAGGTCTGAACTGGATTATGATGTAATTTACCTAATCTGTAATATACATTTAAATTCTATAAAAGTGACAGTTCCCCTTTAACGCTGGCAAAGCATCATGGGGCTGTAGTCCTTGAACAGCTGGGGATCTTTCTTTTTGTACACTACTTCAATAGATGAATTGTCAGTGAAGTGTCAGGACAACTCCTATTACAACTCCCATGACTCACTGACAGTTGTTTTTTCTCCCACAATAGTTTTAAAGATAACAGGTGCACCAGAGACATAACTGTAATTAAATGCAATTCATTAATATAATGCATCAGTTGTCATAGTGACATATTGCTATATGAAAGTGACATAAAAAATCCAATCTAAACTATTAATATAGTGCAACGGTTGTCATGGGAACAGACAGATATGAACTGTAGGACCAGAGGTCTGTCTCTTAATCATCCATAGTAAATAGTAGTAAAATGTAAAAATATAGTCACCAAATACAATGTCTGTATATAAAATCATTCATAATGGTCCACAATTTGTTTAACTATATGCATACATTATTTATAACACATGGTGTACAAATTACATATAAAATAAATAATATATATATATATATATATATATATATATATAAACAACAGAATAGAACTCTATTCTTGCAAAATTAAAACTTAAAGGGACACGATAGAGACACTGCAATGATTAGATCTCAGGACTAAGACTGCCTCTAGTGACTGTCAGTCAGACAGCCACTAAAGGCACTTCCTGGATGTTAACAGACTCCAGGTTGCCTAAATGACGCTGGATGTCGTCACGCTCTGCATGAGGTTATTAATCGTCAGTGAAATCCCCATAGGAAAACATGGAAGCCATAAAGACATGTTCACCCGAACATTTATTTTCATATAACAAGCAAAAATAAAGGAAGAAAGTCTTTGTTCAATCACATTCCTGTAAAGTGCAGATGTTTGGCACTCACATCACATATTTCTGGAGAACTCCGGTTTATGACGTACACAGCATGTGCAGAAAAGAGATACTGTCTCTAAATGGTTTCAGGCCTTTGCAATTAAGTGACTGTAAAGCAGGAAAAGCTTTAAATGCCTTGAATCTGCTTTATGCCCTCATAGTATAATGATCAATTGCTGCATTATGTGGCTTTGGAAAAGAAATGCTACTTGAATGAATTTACTAAAGTTCCGAGTCCTGCACTATGCTCTGTGAGACTTTACTCTGCATGTTTAGGTATTTGGAGAACATCTGCTGAATTTCAAACTTTAATACCGTAACAAATCAGTCACGAAAATTATGTTTTATTTAAAACCATTCTTCAAAACACAAAAAAAATAAATAAAACTATACAAAGTTACAAGCTCATTACAAATTAATACTGCCCCCTCCCCCCCCAAAAAAAGTGTGCTTAATTAGGTGTTTAAGTAGAATATACTAAGCTGCATCGTTTACCTAGAGGTTTTAAATTTAATAAAACACATACAATCTATTGCAGGCTTCCCCAAACTCCGGCCCTCCAGATGTTGCTGAACTACAACTCCCATGATTCTCAACCTATCTATTTCATTTATAGAATCATGGGAGTTGTAGTTCAGCAACATCTGGAAGGCCAGAGTTTGAGGAAGCCTGATCTATTGCTTTGGAATAAACAAAATCAACAATGATTATGAATAACAATGCACAATCTTTGATTGAAATTGAACTGTTTTTTATTTATTGCACTGTACATGAATTCATAATATTGTACCCTAATGTACGGTAACGTGATAATCTATTTGCCACTCAGCTTTCTTAGGGATGTAGTCCAGTAACAAACACATATTTAATAAACGTAATGCAGGATGACAACCCTCTCACTCATTACAATCAATTTATTTTTTTAAATCAGATATTGTGTTCTGTACGAACATACATTTGGGTCTTCTGAGTAGTTTTCAGCTCCCGCAAGCAAAGCAGAATTAGTTTCACATCATGCTACTCTTTGAGTGACTTTACTGAATGTCACACCAGCGTGATCAACTTTTAATTTTCAGATAGCCACCAAAACGAAAAGTAGTCAATTACTGGCTGAAATGGTATATTATCCTTTTTTCTGCTGTAATGAATCTCTCTGTAATTTTCCATCACTTGATGTGCTTGTTAATAGAATTTCTTACGAATCACTGACACAGGGACTGCCTTCTTTGTTGCTAAAGACTACTTTGCATTGATTTTGTGTTCTTTGATAATTTGGCAGCAGAAGGACAGTCAGGAAATATAACACAGAAACAATGTCTCATATAGTCATAGCAGCAACGCACTAAAAATATGCAGCATTAGGATAGGGTTGCCCAGGACACAGATCCCAAAGCACTTGTCTCTGGAATAAACAGTATTTGCTTGTGACTTGTCAGATCTACTCAATCCATCAGTAGGAATGGGTGTCCTGTAAAGTGACAGGCGGGCACAGCAGAGCAGTGAATCTGTAGGCTGAGAGGAGAGGCATGAACCTGCCGCAACAGTAGTACCTAGATTAACCATTATCTAAAGTGGTGGAAGAGAGACTCAGTGCTCTACACACTAGCTGGGAAGTAGCAGCAAGTTCAGCCAAAAGAGTTAAATGGAGAGAGCCTCTAGCAGTGTGGGAGAATGGTCCCAGGGCAAAAAAATTCAAATATTGTTCAAAGCTCCATTGCATGTGTTGTTGCTTTGCCACACAGAAAACTATGCCTCGTCTGCTTCAAAACATCGAGGCAGATCAGATTATTGCTTTTCCCCACGTAGCTGGTACCTAAAGAGGAGAAGAACCACCATCATCAAACATTATGTTATAAAGGGACACTGCCTAGGGCCCTATGCCAATAGATGACCAATTACAAAGTATCACATTTTTCAACTAAATTCTACTTATGTCTTACAATGAAAGAGAATCTGGCATTTACAGTCGAATATGAAGTGTTAAACGCAATTGTGGCCATGCTAGCAGATATGGGAACCTATGATGCATAGTAATAGTTAAGTACAGCAAATAAAATTTTATTTAAATTGAACAGACATGCCAGAATATAAAAAAACACTTCTATTAAATCTACTACAAAAAAATGGAAGAATAAAAGTAAAGTGATTTCTTTCAACTGAACTAAATGAGTTTTTGATAGATCACAAAATGCCCACTGAGTATAATCGGTGCTACGTGTTTAGACAAAAAAAAAAAGTGCCAATCTATGTGGGACAATATTTGTATATCTGTGGGAAGTATTCATTAATCTGCATAGAAATGCACATTGTAGCGCTTAAATGACTAATCCCCTCGATGCTCACAACTGTATAATCCTCATGATCTTAATTCTTCCATTAAGGTCACACTCCCGGATGCAAATACAAATCATGATCATGAATTTTGGAAGTTTAAATAGCCAGCATTTTGTAACATTTTATGTAGCGTCGTTATCGAATTACTGAACATGGTAACACACAGTAAAAATACACAAATATATACATACACTCAATTTTAGCCAATGAAAGAATGCACAATCACCTCCTAGAAACAATTGTAGTACCAAAAGTAGCTACTATCATTTTGGAGGCAATGGTATGCTGTACTAGTGAAGTAAAAGTTAGCTTTAGCGGTGCGTTTAATGTATTGCTTGATAACACTTTTTTTTTTTTTTTAGATTTGTTTCAAATTTAAGTCAGGGCTGGCACAGCCTGGCATTTTATGTAAATTCCAGTGAGTGACCTGTGACAGAATGCAGACACAGGGAATTCTGGATAAAAATGTCAGCTTGCATGCACTTGCAGAGCACCCGGGGAAGATAGAAATACTGTACACTTGGAAGTGCAACAAAAAGGTAAGTGTGTTTTACAGTTTTATAGTCAGAGATTTCTGATTGAGAGAAAAGAGGAACCTTAACCAATATAGGTGGACACAAAGGGTGCACCGGGGTACCGAGTCACACCTAATGCAGGACCAGATTAATTTTCCTGTCTCCTGTCCTGCACCTTTGTATCAGTTTTGAATGTGGCTACCTGTTAAAGCCAAACATAGTGAAAATGAACTATTTTGTATACACCTTATTCTGACTGGAACAATAATTTAATAAATTGTGGCTTTTTTTTGTGTGTATTACAGATGGTAATTTTCTTTAGGTGCACACCGCAATGTAATGTTCTATGCATACCTAAGGTCACCAAAAGAAACATTCTACTTTAAAGCAAAAGCTGTGGGACTCATCAATAGATAGATAGATTAGATAGATATATAGATAGATAGATAGATAGATAGATAGATAGATAGATAGACTGCTGCAGAAGATACCACATGTGTTAGAGAAGGCAGGTAATGATTGATGCAGATGAAGACAGGAAAATAAAACACAACTCACTTGTTTTATTAGTGTGATTTGGATTGTAATTTCTGTAATGTCTCTCCGGTCCAGCATACGCCTGTACACAACACTTTGTTAATGAAGACCCTGGTGGCTTTCATAGCTATTTACTCTCCCATTTTTTTTATTTTTTATTTAAGCAATAATAATAAAGTTTATTTACTAAAATGGGAATTGTGGATAACTAGAAACCAAAAAAAGAGGGGGAAAATATGTTAGATACTTTTTTTTTTATCTTTTACTTTGGCCTAAAATTTATAATTTTCATGTTGTATCTCCACAGTTTCCAGTTTAATGAGTACGGCTCAGTGGGTTTATATCAAAAAATACATCACCTGATTTTTAGTGTTTATTGTTTTACATTTTTAGTTATTAGCCTATGTTTATAACACTGTCCTTCAATTTAATTTTTATTATCCCCACGTATGGAATGCCTGCCATTGTGCATTTCACTTTCTCTGCAAGCTTTTTGAAACTCAAATAAATAAATATGATATGCCTCTTCCTTGTATGAATTCTAGAAAATAAAAAAAGATGGCTGTTTAGAAACATTTGTGCTGCTTTTCTTAATATGGAATGATTGTAGCTGTTTGCCTTTCAAATTATGGTAAGAGAAAATATGGTCGAAAATATGAATGTTAAAGGGACATGCAAGCTTCAGCTTTGAATGAGACAATTGCCTCACCCTGCTTGCTAATTTTATTTCATATTTTCATATATTTTTCATGCTTCTTTTTTCTTATGCTTTCCACACCCACTTCAGGGGCGGGCACTGATCTAGCCAATTAGTGTCCTATTCCTTGGAATGCTGGAAAAGTTAATTGAGTATGCCTGACAGATTTACACATGTACAGTTGAAATAGCTGTTTGCCTCACAACACCCTGACAGGGTGGGCTTGTCTGGAACTGACAATGAAGGATAAAAGGCTATGGGAGGCTGAAGAAGCTCCCCTAGCTGAGAGGCTTGTTCAATAATGCAATTTGACCACGTGTATAGTAAGTTTATAAACATTTATTACATATTTTTCAAAGCTATTATTGCTTTATTTTGGTTTGTTTGGGGTTTAAAATTGGTTTAAAAAAATTATTATTAAAAATTTTAAAAAGTTAAATCTTTATTCTGACTTTTGGGGTCATAAAAGCAAATCGTAATTTGTTCACTGTCGTAAATTTTGAATTCTGGGTTTTACACAAAATGTTCCAGAACACCTATGAACATCATTGGTTCATTCAGGAAATAGGTTTCAGGTTACAGTTCCTTAAAGCACACATGCAGTAGGAAAAGTTATGTAGGTGCTCCCAATCCCTAAAACAGATGGTGCCCATGTGGAAGCCTACCTTACAAAGAGGGCGGTTAAAGTTCACTGTAGGCCCTAAAAACTGCTTCATCCCATTGAAGTGGTTATAGTGTGACCTGGTATTGCTCTTCCATACACACCATTTTTGTTCTGCTTGGGGTAATGTGAAAGCCTTAACCTGACCAGCTATGGGCAACTGTCATTGGTTCAGAGTGTCAGCTGACCAATTTCAGCCTTTCACAGTGACTATACCTGATACAAAGTATGAGGCCCTCATACTAAAATTGTTTAACATTGAATAAAGGGACAGTACCAGAGGTCTACAGGCACTATATTTAATTCACTGAGATGGAAGAATTTTACTAGTAAGTGTATTTGTTTGTGATACACCTTAAAGGACCACTTAACACACATAAAGCACTTCATCTTGCTGAAGTGCTTTACTGGTGAGGAGTATTCCTTTTAAAAAAGCACTTGAGAAAATTGCAGGTTTCTTTGCAAAATCTGCACTTTTTAAAATTAAGTAATGGTTGTCAATCAAACTTTCAGAGAAGTTTACTTCTGTGTTCCGTTAGTTCTCCTTAGCTAATGGAAGTGGCAGGAGGTGGGAGGATCTGGGAGGGAGGGTCTGCTGCTGATTGGCTGGAATGTGTCTGCTGACTGTGAGGTACAGGGTCAAAGTTTACTCAATGATGAGTCCGCTGCGAACCGTTCGTGGCGAACTGTTCGCGACATCACTAATGTGCACACATGTAGAAGCATGTGCATGAACAGGCAAACACACGTGTATGGGGTGAGGGACAGCTTATGGGTTCTTTCATTGGCGTGCGCAGCCAATTGCATTAGGGTGTGCACCATAAAGCACAAACATACGCCGCGTGTATATGTATTTTTAAATATACATACACAAACATATATATATATATGTATATACATACATACATACACACACACAAATATACAAATATACATGGGATGCAGTGTGTGTGATTGTGAGGGGTGCAGTGTGTGTGATTGTGAGGGGTGCAGCATGTAAGGGGTGCAGTGTGTGTGATTGCGAGGGATACAGCGTGTGTGTGGGGTACAGTGTGTGATTGTGAGGGGTGCTGTGTATGATTGTGAGGGGTGGGTTCTAGTGTGAGACCCCCATTTGTTTCTTACCTGCATCCAGGGAGGAGGGGCGGTCAGCATATTCCCTTGTGGTCCGGTGGCACTGCAGGGGCTCTGCAGCTCCGCCGGGTTAAGGCTCTCTTGCGAGTCCTGGCACCACATGGAATCGAGTGTTGCCATATGGGGGCTGAAAGTGTTTGGGAATGGTGATAGTGTTTGTGTATGGGGTGACCATGTGTGTGTGTGAGGATGACAGGGTGTGTGTGCGTGGGGGTGACAGGGTGTGGGTGACAGGGTGTGTGGAGGTGGGATGTGACAGGGTGTGTCCGTGCGTATGACAGGGTGTAGGTGGGGGTGACAGGGTGTGGGTTACAGG
>OW240914.1:294050674-294085158 GCA_933207985.1 Pelobates cultripes
AGGGGCAGTGAGTGACAGGGGTAGAACAGGAGTGGAGGGGCAGTGAGTGATGTGGGGTAGAAGGGGGGTGGAGGGGCAGTGAGTGACAAGGGGTGGAGGGGCAGTGAGTGATGGGGTAGAAGGGGGTGGAGGGGCAGTGAGTGACAGGAGGACAAGGGGTGGAGGGGCAAAGTGGAGTGACAGGGGTTGAAGGGGCAGTGAGGGATAGGGAGAAGGGGGGGTGCAGGGGCAATGAGTGACAAGGGGTAGAAGGGGGTGCAGGGGCAGTGAGTGACAGGGGGTAGAAGGGGTGGAGGGGCAGTGAGTGACAGGGGATAGAAGGGGGTGCAGGGGCAGTGAGTGACAGGGGTAGAGGGGCAGTGAGTGACAGGTGGTAGAAGAGGGGTGGAGGGGCAGTGAGTGACAGGTGGAAGAAGGGGGTGGAAGGTATAAATGCATTGATGTCATTGACGCTTATTATTTTTACAAAAAAATATTGCAAAAAGCATGGGCGTGAAATTTGAATTTTATAACAAGACACAGAGGCTCATATTGCATATCCCTTTCTTTACTGTCCACCAATAGCAGCAAAGAATACAAACAGAATGAAAAAAACAATGAACATACATGAACATAGGCCCCTCCCTGCTCAGGTCCCAGTATAATAGGCAGCACTTCCCTTCCATTTCCCTCTTTCTTTGCTGCTCCGATACAAAGATAAGTACAGCACACATTTTTTCGCTGATTTATTGCTTGCTATTGATATTATTATTTATTGTTATTTATTTCTTGGTATTACACTGTATTGTTTTATTTGTTGATTGATCCTTTATTGTTTTTATACTACTTTAGAGATTTTTTTTCTCTGTGATTATTTGTTTTCTTTGCTTATCTCCTTATCTTCGTCTTGCTTTCACCGCTCCCTGTCCTGTTTCTCCGTTTTGTTCTGCTGTTTTTCGTGAAAGAATCAAGCCCTTCGGCTAATTCATCACGAACACATGCTGTTCGTTAGTTTTACTGGCATATAGCACCATTCGCCTGTTTGCCGCATTCAACTAATTTTTTTATACGAACGGTCTACTCGTTCAACAATTTTTTGCTCTTCCCTATATTAGTCTATCTGTTTACACAAATTAGTTTCTTTTATTGAACGTTCGGTTCTTTAACTTGACGAATTTTCAGGATTTTGCCGTGAATCTCGCGAGATTGCCAGCGGCCATTTTCCGACTTCCTGTCTCTTTTCCTACCTTGTGTGTGCGTGTGCCACTGGTCTGGGCCCTGGTGAAATCTCTCTTATACCTGTTGCTTTCAGTTTGGTTTACTAACCCATACTATTCTGTTAGTTTAATAGCTAGGCATTAGGTCTTGTTATTTCCAATTATGCCTAAACCCAGGCTGCCTTCCGGCTCCCCACCCTCTGGGGAGACTGATTCCCCATTTACTCTGGGAGAGACCCCTGTCACCTTGGGCACTCCATCCACTCTGGTAGACAGACCCATCCACCCTGAAGGGGCACAATTCTTAGCGCTACAGCGCTCGGTGACAGACGCCATTATGGCAGCCATGGGGTCCATGTCATTTACCCTCTCCCATACTATATCCCAAGCCCTATTGCCACGTCCTTCGAACGCACATGTCTCGGGTTCCATGACGCCGCTGTCGCGTCCGGAAGGGAATCGCCCCAGAAAGCGTGTCTCATTCACGCAAAAGAGCCTTTCCGCGCCAGGCTGAATGGGCATGGCTATAGAAATGTGCCAGACCACAGCTAGAGAGCGACTCCGACTCAGATATCGGGTCTGGTGAGGAGGCTAAGATTGAGTCGGACAATGACTCTGATATGGATGCCGCAGATATGGGCTTTGACTTCCTTCCCTTTGCTCAGGCAGAGACGTCTGGAGGCGATTCAGGAACTAGACACCCCGCGGCTGCGGGTTCCATCCTCGTGCATCCGTTGGGTGTACCACTCTTCGACCTGGATGACGTACACTTTGCCACGTACCTTGAGAATTGGATACGGCGCCCTCTTAGCAAAGTGGCTTGTAACAAATTAAGGGCGGAGTGTCCTAGACCTGTGGTGACAAATAAAGTGTGTGACACTCCTGAGGTAGACCCCAAAATGACACAATTGCTCAGTAAACTAGGCTAGACTCTGCCTTGAAAGTATGCCAGGATAAACACCTGCATGGTTGACCCTGAAGACCTATGTGGTTGGGTACAGAGAGCAATTTGTATTGCTGGGAGTGTTAACACCTCCCTCTCTATAGAACTGCGTAAAGCCATCTTGTTCAAGATTGAACCTAAGCTAGCCAATCTTGCCCTCACAGAGGCTGGTAAGGACGCCCAAGGCTTGCTCTTTGGCGATTCCCTTATTAATGACTTGGGGCGTTCCGTTGGTACATTTACAGCCCTTGACAAGGCCCAAGCCTCCATGAGACGGGTATTCCAGGGGCGGGTCTCCACCAGGGCCGGCAGATTCAGGAGCCGTCTGTCCGGCCGTACCTACTTCCAATCCCGTGGATCGGGACGAGGCTCTTTCCAGCAACGCTCCAACTACCAGGAGACAATTACCCGTTCCACATTCTTCCTGTCACGCAGACGCCAGTGGCGGTCCAGAGATTTCCGTGGCAACAGCAGCTCCAGATGACCATATGTTGAGTTTACTCATACCTCATATTTCTTCTCATGTTTATGTAGGGGGCAAACTCCAACATTTTTTCCACTTGGTCACTAATCACCTCAGACCCTTGGGTGCTGAACACTGTTCGCGGTTTCCATATCGAACTCGTGGGTCACCCTATGCACATCCCCCCCTCCTCGACCGATCTGCTTCTCACTCTGGGATCGCAGATCGATGAAGAGCTCTTCACACTTCTAGTCAAAGGGGCAATAGAACGGGCACCACTCAGCCCGTTAGGTGTCATAAGCAACATTTTCCTGGTGGAAAAGAAAGGCGGACAAATGCGGCCCGTCATAAATCTGCACCCCCTCAATGCCATGGTTCGGTACCGCCATTTCAAGATGGAGGGTATTCACCTGCTACAATATCTTCTCCTGCAAGGGGACTGGTTGGCAAAACTAGATCTCAAGGACGCATACCTGACTCTACCGGTTACAGTAACGTCCCGAGACCTCCTGCGCTTTCACTAGCGGCACGAAATTTGGCGATTTACCTGCCTACCCTTTGGCCTCTCCTCAGTACCGTGGTGCTTCACAAAGCTGCTGCGGTCGGCGATGGCCTGTTTGCGCAGTCGGGGGGGTTCGTCTAATCATATACCTAGACGACATCCTCCTCATGGCCCAGGAGCGCTCCACACTCCTTACACACCTCCGGTTGGCCATAAACCTCCTCTCCCGATTGGGGTTCATTGTCAACTGGGAAAAGTCATGCTTGACCCCCGCCACTCGTATGGAATTCCTAGGGTTCCTCGTGGACTCGGGGGAGGCGACGCTTAGCCTTCCGATGGCCAAGATTCGGTCCATCCGCAAGGAACTCTGCAGATCCCACATCCGACCCCAGCTCACCTTGCGACAACTTGCACAACTCATCGGCCTACTCACCCGCTCCACTAGTGCTGCAACGCCTGAAGATAGCTCACCTAAGGGCCGGTGCATCCAATGCGGATCTGGTGTCCCTGGACAGAGAGATGAAGGACGAACTACAATGGTGGATCCTCAACCTGTCCGCATGGAACGGCAAGGCGATCTTCGGCTCACTGACAGAATTCACCATAGACACCGACGCGAGCCTCCATGGCTGGGGGCCCATTGCGATGGAGTCTCGACAGGGGGTTGTTGGTCGGAATCCGAATCCCAACTACACATTAACGCACTGGAACTCTTGACAGGCTCCTTCTCCATCCACAGCTTCGCGAGGGACCGGGCCCTGGCATGCATTCGCCTCCGCATGGACAACGTCTCAGCTGTGAGATATGTCAACCAAATGGGCGGTACACAGTCTGTGGTGCTGGCCAGATTAGCAAAAGACTTTTGGGAGTTTTGCCTGGAGCGGAACCTGCCAGGCCTGCACAACATTCAAGCGGACTGGGGATCACGATATCTTTCGGACATCAGCGACTGGAGATTGGACATGGATGTATTCTTGGACACAGTCTGTGGTGCTGGCCAGATTAGCAAAATACTTTTGGGAGTTTTGCCTGGAGCGGAATACTTGCCAGGCCTGCACAACGTTCAAGCGGACTGGGGATCACGATATCTTTCGGACATCAGCGACTGGAGATTGGACATGGATGTATTCTTTAATATATCATCTCTCTGGGGTCCTTTTGCCATCGACCTGGGCTCCCGGCACTAGACATTTCAGCTCCTGTAACCATGGTCCTCCAGTTTCTGACTTCCCTCTTTGAAGCAGGGAAGGCCTACCGGACTATCAATCTCTATCGGTCGGCCATCTCTTCGACTCACCAAGGTTTTGATGGATGTCCTGCTGGGTAACATCCCTTAGTGTGTCGACTCCTCAAAGGCTCTCGACTTTCCTGACCGCCCATCCCTCGCTGCTCCATGACCTGGGATGTTTCAGTTGTGTTATCTTTTCTCTCCTCCCGGCCCGCTAACTCTGCACTCTCCTTAAAACAGTTATCAGCCAAGTTGATTTGTCTGCTTTGCCTCGTCTCCTGCAAGAGGATCTCGGATGTCTTAGCTCTGGACTTTGATGCCAGATCCTACACCCCTGACGGGGTAACATTCAACGTCAGCAGACGCACAAAAACGTCTATCAAAACGGTGTCCTATCCGAGTTTCCCTACTTCACCGGCATTGTGTCCAGTGGCTTGCCTACGCGAATATGAAGATCGCACCAAACTTCACCGTACCGCTGTCTCTCTGCAGCTGTTTTTGTATTTCATCCTCCTTTCAACCTCGTTATTAGCACCATGCTGTCACGCTGGGTGAAGTGGTTATTGACTCAGGCGGGCATTGATACCACTATCTTTGGCGCCCATTCGGTCAGGGGGTCTCGGCCTCATTGATGATGACTGCTGTTGCGCGTTTGGAGGGCCTCATGAGGATGGCTGACTGGTCAAGGGAATCTACTTTCCGGGAATTTTACTTTCGACCGGCCCCTCATACGTTCGCTGCAGTAGTGGATCAGCTTTAAACTTGCAATATGAGCCTCCGTGCCTTGTTATAAAATTGCATGATTTTGCTATTACATGACGAAAAGTCATGATTTTATTAAAGACACGGAGGCGAGTATTGTCCCACCCATGTTGGATTTCTCATGTTATGTTCATTTATCCCCCACCCAGTTTATTTTAATGTTTAGGTGAGATACATTGAATCGTTTGGTATGATAAGTGGGGCCTGTGTCGTAAAGGGGTTTTTGATTATGTATCTGGGATTGTTTTAATCACTCTGAGTTATAGGACTACATATATATATTGGGCTTTGCATCGTCTGGCCTAGATATTGGTTGCAAGTATCCATTTTAACCCTTGGGCTCCTGCTCCCTTATGTCTTCACAGCCTGATCTGATCCGGTGGAATGCCATGCTTCGTCCTGTGAGGACTACCAACGCTGATAGAGTTTTGTTCTACAGTCATCCAGTTGTGCTTCCCTGTTGTTGAAGTGATGATCCTCTTCTTGGTGGAAAGTTCTACGTTGTCTCTTCACTGGACATTATTGCTGTTTTTGGTTATGGACGTTATTTATAGTGTCGCATCTTCAGAAAGAGGGAAATGGAAGGGAAGTGCTGCCTATTATTCTGGGATCTGAGCAGGGAGGGGCCTATGTTACTGTATGTTCATTATTTTTTTCATTCTGTTTGTATTCTTTGCTGCTATTGGTGGACAGAAAGAAAGGGATATGCAATACTCGCCTCCGTGTCTGTAATAAAATTTTTCATCATGTAATAGCAAAATCATGCAATTTTGAATCTTAAAAAAGTAATTGTTTGTTCCTTAAAGCCATGAATGTTTTGTGGGTGCATGAGCTATTCTGCTAAGGATTTGACCAGAATTGCTACTTATTATGTAAAAGATAGTTTAATGAATTATTACCCTGTTAATGAAAAGGAAACAAGAAGGCTTGTTGAACATAGGTCAAATTGTTAATTAAGATTTCGGTTAAATGCAGTCATGGAAATATCTAATGTGAGGCTGGTTATTGTTTTAACCTCTGACTCTGATGGTTGGTTACAGTTAATTGCGGCTTCCTCTGAGGGCCACTTCAAGTACTTGCCCTTATAAATTCTCAGAATTCTCCTTTGATCTCTTCAGTTGGCTGGGGAAGGTAACAGCCTGACATATTGTCAGACATGCCGCCTATTATTTAAATTCAGGGATAACATTGGCTGTGTTTTCTCCTTGTAGAGTTGCATTGAAAGTACAAGCTCTGATTTCTCTATTTTTGTCTCTTCGGTTTATCTCCTGCTTCCTCAAAGAATAGATGATTTCCTACCTGTCAACTAAGTCCAAGCCTTACGATGATTTGGGTCAGTTGTGACTATTAACATAAGCTACCAGTGATTTGTACTCCTGTCTCTGTCTATATTAAGAACAGGGACTACAAATCCACAGATGCTTAGATACGCTTTAGACCATAACTGGCAGGGCACACGATGGCTCTGCTATTGGAATCAGTAGGTTTAGAGATAAACAACGTTAGTAGAATATTTTCAGATAAGAATAAAAAAGCGCATAGGTAAAAAAAAAAATGACCTTCATCTAAGATGATTTAGAAACTTGTTCAAATGTCTGTATCCAGATATTGCAGCTCTCAGGAGACAATAGGAGGCACATAATATCAATAATTAATTACAAAAAAGTTAGACATCTTGTGTTAAGCTCTAATTCAGGGGTAGGCAACCTTCGACACTCCAGATGTTTTGGACTACATCTCCCATGCTGCTTTGCCAGCATTATAGTTGTAAGTGCATTATGGAAGATGTAGTCCACAACATCGGGCGTGCTGAAAGTTGCCTGACCCTGCTCTAGCTGTAAATTACTAAACTAAAAACGAGTTGTTAATGAATTTTATAACTTTGCTGAAGTATTTATATTTTAACATTTGGGCTGACCCTACAAAGTAGAAAGAGGAGTTTGCACGCAATTATAAGGGGAAAAAAATCAAATTTTTTAAATTAGAATTATTATTTTTTTATATGCAATAATAATACTTTAATAGATGTATCCAGCAGGAAATATCAATGTATGAGAATCTATACACAGCAAGGGATAATTGAACAGACAGTCGGTCACAATTACATAATCAGCAATACAGAATATATACAGGCAATCGTCATAACACATAGGATGTTTGGAATATGAACAATGATAGTTATAACAGTGGCTCTACTTGGATTTTGCACCTGTTATTTTTCTGCATCAGGGCAGTGCAGTATATATATACACATATCTATATTGGACACATATAGGACTAAAAATATATATTAGTATATATATTCTTTGATTCCTTTATGGGCTTAACCCATACTAAAAGGAAACTATAGTGCAAGGAAAACAAAGTTGTCTCCTGGCACTATAGCTCCCTATAGTATCCCCCTCACTCGTGCCCTCTCCCCACGTGGTGCAGGAGGGTTGAAAACACTTAAATGCTTCCCATTTCCAACCCCTCCTTCCTTTTTTGTAGCCCCTCCAAAAAAATCTTTGAAAACCAATAAAACTTCACCCCAAAAAAGCCACCCTTTGTCACTTACCTGATTCCAGTGCCGATGTCCCTTGCCATTGGCTCAGGTTTAGACAGTGGGGGGGACCTTATGCGCATGTGTGCCATTTGCTGTGCTCACATTATTACTTCCCCCACAAGTAAATATGATGCAATGCTTTCCTATGAGGTTTCGGGTTATAGCAGGCATAGGCAACCTTCGGCACTCCAGATGTTTAGGACTACACCTCCCATGATGCTTTGTCAGCATTATGGGTGTAAGAGCATTATGGGGGATGTAGTCCACAACATCTGGAGTGCCAAAGGTTGCCTATCCCTGGGTTATAATATAGTGTGATGACATCTACCGTCAGTCCCGGAAATCCTTCTAGTGGCTGATATATAGGGATGCTAGTGCATCTCTATATGAAGCATTCATGTGTTCAGCCTCTGTCCTGCAGCCTTTCCTATAAATATATACATATTTAATTGCAGCGATAAGTACTTTCTGTGTGTGTAGCTCCACCTCCCTGGGCTGTAATTCAACCAGCTATAATGCTCTCTTCCTGGCTGGCAATATCAGTTTTGTGCAGTTTTAGCACATGCTAAACCCAAATCTTTGGACAGATTGCTCATGGCATGTGTTACACACAAATGATTTAACCACTAATGTGAGAACCATCAAGAATTAAAATGGAATTTAACATTCAAGGCAAAACTAGCTGTGACAAATGCTCCTTCCCACGTATGTTTGCCACGGACTCCTGGAGAAGTGTAGAAGCCGGACTCCTGCCCACCGACTATGGTCCAGGTCTGGGACACTGTTTGGGAGTTACCCTGCCCAGCCGCCACTAGTAGCTTTACCTGGGTGACAAATGACAGCATGACAGACCTGTTAATACTAACAAGTTCTGTTTCCTGTCCTGCTTGCTGTGAGCCAAGGGGAGGAGCTACCCATAAGTTAATGCTGCCATGGAAAAATATTACTCCCACCTCATAGCAGCACCCAATAGGAATGAGGCATTGTGTGTTATGCTTGATATATATTAACACTTCATTTCTTCCAATGTCAAGAGCGGTCTGTTCATCTAGCCCTTACCAACAAGACACAAGGGGTGGTGGTAGGAATTTATCAAAGTGTCCTCTAGATGACTAGACATAGTACGGTCACTTTGGAAACAATGGAACCAACAGGCACATTTGTCAGGATTACAAGTTGATCCAGCACGCAGTACTGTGTTACACCTAAGACTAAGGATAATGTATAATTGGACCTTACAATGGCCGGACTTAACCTCTCCAAGAATAGTCAAAATACTAGCCGAGGTCGGGGACACAGAATCAGACACAGAAGCAGACACAAAGATGAGGGAAAGCCAAAAGTCAAGGATACCAGATATCAGGGAAGTCAAAACAAAGCCAAAGTCAAATACCAGAAAATCAAGATCAGGAATGCACTCTCAGATTACCATATACATGAAACCATGACAGGGCAATGAGCAAGAGGAGCGTTGTGTTTAAATACCCCTCCTGTGGATCCGATTTTCTGTAACCGGCCTTTGACCCCAAAGGCAATTACCAGGTGTGCATGATTGCTTCTTGGCACAACTTTTCCCGTCAGGACGGTAATGTTGCTCGGCACAACTTTTCCTGTCCGGACAGTAAATGCCATTAACCACATTTTTATGTGCGGATGAATATGTGACAACATTCCATTGGGAACTTCTCCCTTTTTATATTTTTATACCATTTTTAATCTCACAAGGATTAAGAGTATGCAGTTGCTGCTTTGTTCCCGCTCAGCTTGTAAGCCATCCAGGGAATCCATAGTAGTTTTATACAAACTTTATTCTAATGTTGTGAGCCCCCTTTGGTGTTCATGATGTCTTGGTGATCTCCAATGTTTATTTTATGCTGTTTTTATTTAACCTCCATTCCTGCAGCTTAAATAAAAATTAAAAATTAAAAAAATGAGAAAAAACTAAACAAAAAAACACAGACAGAAGTCACTAATGCAGGACTACCCAACAGGAAGATCCCCAGATGTTGTAGAACTACAACTCCCTAGATGCTTTTTCATTCTATATGCATTCTAAAGGCATGCAAAGCATCATGGGAGTTGTAGTTCCACAACACCTGGGGATCTACCTGTTGGGCAGCCCTGCACTAATGGTTTCATTAGGATTTTGTAAAAACTGGTTATACACATAAAACAAGAATACAATTCTCCTTTTTCTATCATCTGTACAGACATGTGTCATTACATGCTTTCATATTCAATGTGTATTGATTATAACCATGTATTACTTTCCTTGATAGTTCTTTACAGCAGTCACAAAATATGGGATAAATATTTTCAAGCCTTTGTTCCCAATAGCAAAAACATCCATCACGTCTGCTGGTCAGTTTAAAATTACTCTTAATTTAAAATATATGTCATTCAGAAACATATGGATGACATGTCCTCCTTCATGTAAGCACTACAATTTCAATCTGTATGTTGTCCTAAGGAAATTGCCAGCAAATCTATAAATTAAATTATATTCTTACCTAAAGTTATCTTTCTGGTCTGTACGGTTAGCTGTGTGTGCATCAGTGCACATGCCTAATGGGAGTGTGCACTATACATTGCTGGAGCATAATGATCACTGCACACTCCAATGCACCTGCATAGATGCCATTTATATTGTTATGCTGCCGGCATATAAAAGGAAATCTTCAACAGAGCATACAACTGAATCTATACATTTGCCTGCCTTTTAGCTAACGTTATAAATTCAGTATTATATTATCTATAAAGTGTCAATGTGTCATTTTTGTGCTAAAGTGAGCTAAAAGAGTTATAGTAAGAGAGACACGATGAAATGGGTATATGCTGACAAGTTTACTGGATTAGAATGGTGGGAGTAGGAACCCAGCGATTAGATAACCTTATTGATCTTTTCACAAAATAGTAAAAGTTAGGGCTTAGAAAACTGGCTTTTTTTTTCACCTGAGAACTGTTATGTGATTTGATGAAAGGCATTTAATTCTTACAGGGTTATTTACTAAATTGAGGATTCAGGGTTAATTTAAAGTGAATTTAAGATTTAAAGAAACACTTTAGTGTTAGGAATACAAAGATGTCCCTCTGCCCTCCTCAGTGTTCCTCCTCCACCGACATCACCTGATGGGGGGACCTAGTGGGATTTAGAGGATGCTGGACATCCTCATGCAAAACGTAAAACTAGAGAAAGTGCCACTAGAGGCAGTCTTAGCACTACAATGTAATTATTGCAGTTTCTCTAAAACTGGGATGTTTTACATTGCAATGCTAAAGAGGGCAGTGACACTGCGTCCAGACCACTTCAATGAGATGATGTGATCTGGGTTCCTCTAGTGTACCTTTAAAAGAACACTCCAGACCACTAAGTCACTTTAGCTTGCTGAAAACCTTTATGTAAAGAATGTGTCCTCTTTTTTCATTTTGCAAAAAGTGAGGATAGTAGAAATTTACTGCTTTGAAGTAGACAACATCATGTTACTTCCTGGTTTGGTTAGCTCAGTGGAATTAAACACAAGAGACAGCAATTGCCCAGAGCACCTGCCTTGCAAAGACTTCTCATTGAGCTGCATTGGGAAGTCTGATTGGACAGCTACGGGAAGTGTTAGCTGGGGAAGAAGGGGAGGGCTTTCGAAGATTGTATACAAGAGATCCGCAGCTTTTACAAGAAGCTGCTTTTAGATATACTATACCTCCAATTAAAACATTTATACTTAAATACATATATATTTTAACAAACACATTGTCACATTGCTTGTGTTATGCAGGTGTCATATTATTAACATTCATATGTAACACCAAACCCTAATCCTTTAACCACATTTTAGAACAAATTATCATATCATCATTTGTTTCCATATTAAAGTAATCTAGGGCTGGAAAGTTGTTAACCCAGTAGCTGCTCTGACTCCTAGCAGCAATCTTTCAGAATCATCAGAAAATACATTATGCAATGTTTCACTGTCAATTAACACAGAGTAATCTCTAACATCATTCAATGATGTATACATCACATTATATTGATGGTCACACACCCATTTACGCAGATGTGTAGGCAACCACAATATGAAGCAATGCCAAGCGTCAACTTAATCTAGTCCTCTTTCAGTCATATTACCCTCAAAAATGACGAAATTTTAAAGAGTAGTTTTATTTTCATCATATCTTGGAAATTTCTCAGCTACCTTTGACAATTTTATTTTATCCAAAGATGTAGTATATATGTAGTATCCAAAGATGTAGAATACTTTCTTATTATACTACATCAGCTATCGGAGGAGGTGGTTTAATTTATTACTGTTGACAAAAGAAAGCACTCAAAAATAGTTGAGTAACACAATGACACTTCCAAATTGAATCACAGAGTGGCAACGTTTCAGCCTCGAACATAGCCTTTTTCAGATGTGGATTTGCATTAAAGTTTCTCTATGCTACTCACCTAATTTTGAGTACCTGGTTATTTTTTGGAATCCATGATGTGGAGACAGTGATTTGGATAACGTGACACTGGGTATTGATTTATGTGTATGTCATACGATTACTTACCGTGGACAGTACCAAAGGACTCTTGGCACCATAGGCTGTGTGGCAACATAATGATTATGGTGCCAAGATTAACTACATTTAATTTTTTTCAGTTTTGATTTTTGTACAGACATGTAGAAAAGAGAATACAGTACAGGAAGAGAAAAAGTAAATTAAATAAACACATATTCTTTTTAGATACATGTAAAAGCAGGTAGTAAGCATGCAGCCCATAACACAAGTTACCCTATATAAAATGCAAACAAACTTTATAAAGAACGAGTAAAATGTGTCATCATTATGGTCACATTTCAGTCACTATACCAGTTATGCCTCTTGTACCCATCATCCAACCAGACCTTGATAGTAGCAAAGTTAAGTAGGCATCTCATCCCAATGCAAGAGCGAGAAATCTCAACACTAACAGAAGTAGTAAGAATAGAGGTGGGAGGGTATGTAGGAGGAAGGACAAATGAGGGAGAGAGTAGAGAAAGGAAGAAAGAGGAAAAAAAGGGGGGAGGGATGAAAGGATGGTGGATGAGCCTACATTTTACTACATTTTATTTTAATATATTAATCCATTGTAATCCTTAACAGAATGTTTCATCAATTTTGCTTTATTTTGCATTTGACATGTACTTTTCACTTGCATGCGCCAACATATCTCTATTTCAGAAAAACTCTATTCCTTCCCTTCAGCAATAGAATAAACTCACTTTGTGTCTGTGGGGTGAATACCAGCAACTAAGTTAAATGAGAGAGTTGGGTGTATGGAGGGGAATAAACAGCCAGGGTAGGACCACTGCCAATCAACATGGTGCAGTAGGATGGTGGTAGAAACAACAACCCAAATCAGTTTATGCTGTGCATGCTTATCCTATAGGGCTTTGTTACATTTGTGTGTGCGACACTGAAAATGTAAAACAGCAACAGTATGGGACAATTCAGTATTCTTCATGACAGGTGGACACACATGGTTTGGTTGGGTGGGCTGGCTTCTGATGAAGGTGTGTATTGATACTGTCCATTTGGACTGTAGCTGTAATCTGAGCACTGCACAATTAAATTAACTGCAAGGCATTATGGGAGATTATTACAAACAATGTCTCAAGCTTATATTTAGAAAAAAATCACCTCCTTCATATGTTTAGGGGTGGCAGTAAGTCTTTTTTTTTTTTTAATTCCAAGTGATTTTTTTTTTTTTTTCTATATTTACATAATTAGATCATTGCTTAATGCATCTACCATTCATATTCTGTCATGATCAGTCATACCAACAAGTTATTTTAAAAGAATATCTGCCCTTTTCACAATAATTAGTATCTCAACCTCTCTCGTTATGTTTCTGCCCATTTTTTTCTTAAGAAGTATTTTTCTCTATAAATGTTTTATGACACATGTGACTAGGGGCTGTAACACATCTAGGTGCAATGACACCTTGCATGAGAATTACTACCCTAGAGACCCTTCATTGATTTCTGTGAATTACGCACACCTTGACTTTTTATCATGACTCCAACACTGGTTATGTTTATCGATTGGTAGTCTGACATAAGTGTAGTTATCTATCTTTTATAAAAATGAACTGATATTTATCAGACACACTCCATCTAAATCTCGAAGACCGTTGATGCTGAAGCGTCATGAAGTCAACTTACGATCAATGCCATAAATATAAAATCAGGAAATAATGTTCAAATTATTCTGAAACACTTACCCATTGCTTTTTATTGATTTGTATTTTTGTGTATCACATATATAGCTGGGGGGATTCCAAAGCTTCTTCATTTGTAGTGTTGATTTTATTGAGTGTGAGTTGTAAAGTGACGTCAAATGACATTTCCAGTGAATGCTCTTTGATTTGCAATTATATTGAATTTCCACATTTCTACTGCAAGACTCTCACTTAGCCTATCATTTGTTTTTTGCATCCATAAAATGTGAGGAATTGTAACTGATTATGTTGCTCTGTGGTACATGACAATTTAAATGAAAGATTAAATTTTTTTTACTGAAGACCCACAATTTAGTCCAAGTAGGCCACCATTAACAAACTCATCAGTTGCTCTGAAGTCTAGGCTACCTAAGTTTATTTTTCAGTCTAAATTTAACTCCTTTCTCAAATAAACACTCTTTATGTAAGGTCTGGGATATGTTTATGGCAGGTAAAAAGTGTGCAGTGTTTTGTTTAAAATAGTTATATTACACTGATCAGTCACAGCATGGAAACCACTTGCCTAATATCGTGCAGGTTCCCTTGTGCTGCCAAAACAGCTCTGATGCATCGAGACATGGACTCCACAAAACCTCTGAATGTGTCCTGTGGTAACAGGCACTAACATCCTTTAAGACCTCCGATGCTCAATTGGATTGCAATCTGGAGAATATGGAGGCCAGGGCAACACCTTGAACTCTCTGACATATTACTCATACCATTTCTGAACAATGTATTGCTGTGTGGCAGGTTGCTTTATCTTGCTGAATGAGGTCACTGCCATTAGGGAATATAATTGCCATGAAAGAGTGTACTTGGTAGGTAGGTTGTACATGTCAAAGTAATATCCACATGAATTCCAGTTCCCATGGTTTTCCAGCAGAACATTGCCCAGAGCATAACACTGCCTCCTCCAGCCTGTCTTCTTCACATAGAGCATCCTGCGGCCATCCCAGATGAATGACACACACAAGCACTGTCATCCACCTGATCTAAAAGAAAACATGATTCATCAGACCAGAAGACCTTGTTCCCCAAAGCTCACCCTCGGTTCGTAATGCGCTACCTTCCATAATTGAAAACACACAATTGAGGGACAGGTGAAGTATGAAACCTGAACAGATGCAGTTTTTAGTAGATTCTGAACCATCCCACTAATTTGATAGATATATACTCGACAACTGGGCATCCTATCAACATTTCCCTAGCAATTAAATCTGGGTGTTCTACGCTTTGCCCATAACATATATGCACAGGAGAACTGGGCCCACTGTCTCTTTTCAGCCACACGGAGAAGCTATTTCTATTACAGTGATGACTAACGTCTTTGATGTCCTTCCCCCTCGCCCAGGGCATAGTTCGCAACTCCCTTGCCCCATGGTTCGCTACTGTATGCAATAACTTTAATAAAGCAAAAGTAGTAGGAATAGAGAAGGCCAGACAAGGCCAAGACTGACAGAACATGAAGACTATTCATCAGTGTGCCTGAAGAGGAAACTGAAAAGGGAAGGCAATTTTTCACAGTGGCAGTATATCCAGCATCACAGGAGATCACATATGGGGGTGCCCCTGCTATCAAAAGAAACATTCAAAATCTCTTGTGCAACACTTTGAGGCAGACCTCGGTGTGGTGAAGGCACAGGCCATCACTGATTAAAGGATGATGTGTTGAAGCTCCA
The DNA here is from genome assembly GCA_933207985.1 of Pelobates cultripes. Taxonomy (NCBI): domain Eukaryota; kingdom Metazoa; phylum Chordata; class Amphibia; order Anura; family Pelobatidae; genus Pelobates; species Pelobates cultripes. Next base: position 294,066,234 of record OW240914.1, read on the forward strand.
TCAAGAAATAAATGGAAGGAGCAATTTCAATCCCAACACAGGGCTCTCACTCTAAAAATAGACTTATGAAATGATAGGGGCAAGACATTATAAAAAGAAGGGGTATTTCTGATGCTATTGTGCCAGAAGAACACCCTTACTTCCTGAGATACCTAATTGCGTATATTCCACCTCATAAACATGCTAGAAACCTTGATGATGTAAACATGTCTTCATCGGTAGTTGCATTATGTCTGCACTCCAAGTCTCACTAACCCACCTTCTACCATAATCTTATCTGATGTACCCTACAGGCGTGAAACCTTATGACACTACAACTACCAACCAACTAATAACAACCATATTTGTCTACCACTGGACTGCCAATGGCACTAACAGTGCATAAGGATGGGACAATTCACAAGATTACCTTCCCAGTGTAGACAACATTATTTCTTTTTTCACTTAGTATAGAAAATTTGACTCCTGGCTCTAAAGACCCTACATGTTCTCATTCTTGGGATAGCCAAAGAGAAGCCCTCTTTGCCCTAGAAGGGGAATAGACACTGGTTGAGGAATAAGGGCTGTTCTTTCCGATGTACCAAAAATATAGGTTGTGACAACCTTTATTTTGTGTATATTGTGTTCTCTATATCTTTCAGTAAGGGGTTGAAGGTAATATAAGTGTTTGATGCCTGCTATCATATCTATACTCAGTTGACACTCTAGCGCTTATCCTATCTGTGTATTTTGGGTGCTCTCTGATGACTTGCTGTTTATTTGAACTCATATTTTTGCATTTGTTCTCTCTTTCTTTCTATGATGCTGTTCTTGAGTTTTTCAAAAAATGGTTTAGCATTAGTTTACACATATTCTCTTTGTGTCTGATTTATGCGATCTATGCATATGTCAGCTTAGCTACACAACCAGCACGGAATCGGTTTTCTCATCCTCTGCTTACCCCTTGGTTAGGGGCTTTTCCATCTTGTAGAGCCCTCTTTTTAAATTTTTGGTGCATGGTTCTTACTATTCTTAATAGGAGTAGGTGATGTGTAGAGTCCCACAAGGGGAAACCAACATCAGGAGATCTCCACTGTATAAGAAATGAGGAAGGGAGGCCCTACCTTTAATCAATCTAAGGATAAAAAGGGATATGCAAAGTACAACTTGAAAAAAAGGCTCCTGACGACGGCGTTTTGAACATGCCAAAACGCGCGCCGAGCGTTTTCTTTTTCTTTAAAGGACCACTATAGTGCCAGGAAAACATACTCTTTTTCCTGGCACTATAGTGCCCTGAGGCTGCCCCCACCCTGCTGCTCTAGGGGGAGGAAGGGGATAAACTTACCTCTTTCTCCAGCGCCGGGCGGGGGAAGAGCTGCGCGCGCATTCAGCCAGTCTCATAGGAAAGCATTCACAATGCTTTCCTATGGATGCTGGCGTCTTCTCACTGTGAAAATCACAGTGAGAAGCACACAAGCGCCTCTAGCGGCTGTCAAGAGACAGCCAGTAGAGGCTGGATTAACCCTAATATAAACATAACAGTTTCTCTGAAACTGCTATGTTTATAGAAAAAAGGGGTTTAGCCTAGCTGGACCAGGCACCCAGACCACTTCATTAAGCTGAAGTGGTCTGGGTGCCTATACTGGTCCTTTAATCTCTGCACTTGGTAGCACTTTTTTATTTTTGTTACCACTATGGTTATTGATTTTTAGGTGTTTATTTATTTATTTATAACTTTAGGGAGAGTTGGTTCAGGTAGACACTAGTGGTTAGACCACGGTGTTGAGGTAATTTTTAGGGTGAATTGAGAGATTTATTTATTTATTTTTTGTGTAAGGCTTTTCATCTGCGTTTAGACCTGATTACCCGGTCCCTTGTTCTCTGGGGACCCTGTGCCTCTTCTCTCTCCCTAACCTAACCTCGTTTACACTACCTTCCTGTCAGTCGGACACTAGGGGAACTGGAACTTAGATGCTAGCTAGTACTCCAGACAATTGATCCCCTGGGCACCGTTTAGTGGATCTCCTTTTTTTTCAAGTTATACTTTTTGTTTGCCTATCCCTTTTTATCCTTAGATTGATTAAAGGTAGGGCCTCCCTTCCTCATTTCTTATATAGTGGAGCTCTCCTGATGTTGGTTTCCCCTTGTGGGACTCTACACATCACCTACTCCTATTACCTACATATTTTGGAGGGTTTCCCCCTCATTGGAGCTCCCTATTAGGTGGTTACAGTGGTGCAGCTCATGAGCCCTTGACTTGTATCTGGACTCCTAACCTGCACTCTGTTTACTTTATTTCTCCATTTTGTGTTTCTTAGTATTCTTACTATGACTCTACAATGTGTACTTGCACCATTATATTTTTATTTCTCTACATAAATAGAGGTATTGTAATGTTTGTGTCCTAAATTTAAAAAGTAGGATGCTTCTTCTGTCTATGATATTGCTGTGGTTTATTGTACTATATATGTGTCTACTGTTTTTTCACCCAAATAAACAATTTATAAATTTAAAAAAAAAATAAAAAAATACAAACCAAATTCGAAAATGAATGAATGCTTAAATGACAATGAACAAACTGTGAATCAACAAATCTGCAAATTAGTGTAGAAAAAATGCAATTATTTAGGTAGATTTAACGTACTCATGAGCAATTCACTAATCAGAAACCATTATGTATCAGCAAAAAAAAAAAAAAGAGCAGATACATAATTGCTTTCATTATCTCTAATAATAAAAATAGAAAGAATAACAAAGACAGAGCAAATTGGCCAAAACAAAAATGTTTTCAGGGACTCAGACTACAAAAAAACAAAACATTCATGCGTGATGCTCACTGGTTTGCCATGATGCTCTTCCTTGGCTCTATTTAAGCTCCCTTTAATGGAAACTAGCAAAAAGGAAATGTGTCAAAACTCAAACCTATTTCTCACTTAGAATGTTAAAGGGACATATGTGACGGTATACCCTCGAGAAGATGGGTTATTACCACCAAGGTTGTCCCTTCCCAGTGTCTGTAGCTCCAGAGTGATTATACCCTCTTGCGCAAAGTACCGCTGTCTCACCCAAAACCTATTCGAGACTTAGTAAAGGGTGAAGAAGAACTGTTTTATTGAGTCAAAGCACACAAATTTATACACAGACCCCCAGCATGGGGTCTCCATTCAGAATCACACAAGCCCGCCCAGACGCCTCTATGTCTGTGAGATACTTGAGTCAACTCTTGATTAAACTAATTATCTCCCGGACACAGAAAGCAGAATACTTAAAAAAAAATAAAAAAATATCGCATAGAATATAATGAAACACCTTCACATGCCATATATCCCCAGAAAGGTCTCTCTAGAGCACCCATTCTGTCCAAAAAGCGCCCGGATCGGATATGTCTGGTTCCAAAGTGCTGGGTAGAGATCTCCGGTCACCCAAAAACACAGCGCTTTCCGTGAGTACATGGAGCTCCCCAAAGTCCTAGGTGTCGTTTTATGCCACATCACTCCTCTGTTAAACCTCCAAAAAGCGCCCTGTTTGCTGGTCCAGGGACCAAGAGTGCTCTGATTTCTGAGTTTTCAATCCATAAGAGTTCAGAGTTTCTTCCGGTCAAATGCACCATGTCTCAGCACTCTCCAGCTGGTAAAGGGTGATTCTGGAACTGTGAACAAGTACAGTTGGGTCAGGAGACATGGGATAGAGGGTCAACCCGTAGTGAAAATAGTCTTTTTACAGATGGTGAGAGTTGGGGAGGCATGTACCTGGATTAGGTGACCAGAAGTTCCTTTACAACATTATAGTCACCAGAACCACTACAGCTTAATGTAGTGGTTATGGTGTATATAGCCTCTACCTGCAGCATTAACAGTGTAAACACCGCTTTTCGGAGGAAAGGTATTTACATTGCTGCCTAGTAACATCTCTAGTGACCATTACTCAGACGGCCACTAGAGATGTTTCCTGAATCAGTGCACACTGTGCAGCACTGGCGTTTGGCATCTCCACGCTCTGCATGGAGGGGCTGAACATTCCCTATAGAGATGCAATGATTCAATGCATCTCTATAAGGAGATGCTGATTAGTGCAGCGGAGCCATGGAGACGGGACCAGCTGTGTCGAAACCAGCGTGGGGGAAAAGGTGAGTAAAAATCCCCTTTAATCTCAACTGGGGGGGTGGGAGGCGGTGACATAAACAGCAAATCCTGCTCTATAATGTCAAGAATACATGTTAGTATTCCTGTCACTATAGTGTTCCTTTAAATGTCTCTTACTTTAAGATCTGATATACTAATGTACAACATCTAGTTGAAAACCAGAAATGACCCTTCATTCTCAAGGTAGAATGATGTGCAAGATTTCCCCTTCGTGATCCCAAAGTGAGCAGAGCAGACTGCCAGGAGCACTAGGGAGATACTGAGAAAAATTTGGATTAGCTTGCTTAGCACTGAAAGCTACAGGAGTTTCGAATTTATTTTCGAAATATCAAAGTTGTCCCCATAAAAGCAAGGTGCTATTTTAATAATTAAATAATATCATTCTTTTATGTGTGTATTTGTGTTATGTGTGTATGTTTGTGTGTCTGGGGGGATCTTGTCACTAGGGAATGTAGGGAATGGAAGTGTGATGTTCTAGATGGACCAAGACAAGAAACCTGAATTACCCGAATTTGCTAAATATTTGACTGAATTTGTTTGACTGAAATGAGGACTTTACTAATTAACCCTAGAAATGTTCCAAGGTACAGCACGGACAATGTTTGCATCGTTACGTTGTAATATGTCAGAAACCTGCAGCACTAGCACTATTTTGAATAACCTTTTCCTTAAAGCATGGAGCATTGTGGCACACGTATGAGCTACAGATTAAGGCACTCACATCACACAATGCTAAGATTATCTAGCCGAGTTTATGTAAGGATAGTAGAGAGGATTTTGTTTTGAACAGAAAGGAGGGGGAAGGATGGGTTAATCAGCTCTTTATTAGAACAGACCTCGGGTGTCTCTTTAGAACCTTCCACAAAACAGCAGGGACTACAGTTACTATATAATTAAATTCAGAATGGGCCTTCCCGACCCCCTCCCATGGCAGAGGGTTAATGCTCTGAGTCTGATGAGGCGTCCTTGTGGGGAGGAGTATTGTTCAGATAGCTTCAAGACTATATGCAGCGGAGATCACATTAAATCTTACCGCCTGTACCCGCGGAGATGTTAACGAGCCAGGCAGCCGAAATGGGGGGCTAATTAAATTTGCGTGTATTACTTCTCAGGCGAAAATGATCATCCCTGCTGCAAAAGAGACATAAATAACATGGGCCAGCCCTGCAGCTGTCACATCAGGGAACAGTTAATGTCACATCCTGTGCCAAACCTGGAGAGATCCTCAGAGCATCACTCAGGGCCTGTACGGAGGAGAAAAACAAATCGGCATTAGGCCTTTCAGACCTTACAGCTTAAACTTTAACCTCTTCACAGCCAGTTGCCAATATCAAAACACTCTGCTCATTTCCCACATGGAGAGTTTCTAAGGCTCTGTATTAATGTATTCCTAATAAAATTACACTTTTAAAGGATGCTACCATTCATATGAAGAGACTGTAAGCTTTCTTTTTACAGAGTAGAAGCATTTAGATGGGATATACCATTTTTCAGAGTCAGCGATACCTATTGGTGCATTATTGATAAAGGCTTTGGCAGGTGCCTATCCAGCCACCTTAAATGTGTTTCGTTTTATTATGCTTCTTTATAAGTGAAGTTGCGGCTTTTACTTCTATTACAGCCCACAGAAAAATCTCACTGCCACATTTGGGCTCCTTGTGAACACTTGTCCCACCAAATACTAATGCCCAGGGCTCATGTTTGGTGGGATAGCATGTAAACCAGGGGTGTCCAAAAGGAAACTCCCCAGGTGTTGTAGAACTACAACTCCCATGATGTTTTGCATGCCTTTGAAATGCCTTTAGAATGGCAAAGCATTATGGAGACTGCAGTTTTAAATCATCTGGGTATCTACCTTTTGGGCACCCCTGATGTAAATAATGCTCATTTCATATATTTGAGTAATGACATTTCAAGACTCACCACTGATAACGAGCCTAGCGTTCTTCTACAGAATTATAACTGAAGAAGTGACATGAACATTTTCTGTAGTCCCATCTTTAAACCCAAGGAAATCTCTATGAAAAGAAACATGTCCTTGAAGATGTTGCCTGATTGCCATTTTCATATTTACACAATTCTTTATTACCTCCTATTCAATAAAGGTCATCAGTTATCTCCATTGTCACTGTTACAGAGAGGGTATGAACCTTTCTTCTTGGGAGAATAGAATGTTTTGTTGCTGGCTTGCCGATTCAATGGCTCCGCACACTGATTGGGCGAAGAAATGCTTGAAATGCAGATAAACATATGCACACACATTCACAAAAAGCTTTCTTACACACAAAGCAGGTTTGCATGCAAAACAGAAAAGCACTTATGGTAATATATAATCATGCAGTAGTGCTACATACAATAATTGTGTTACTTTTCGACCCTTGAGCCGCAGAGCTGGAATCAGATTGCAATTATACACTACATCCTTCAAATGGCCAATGAAATGACAGGCTCCAACAGAGTTTGAGGTAGCATGGGGTCTTTTAATAAATAAGTAAAAATAAGGAAATCCAGGCATCTTGAAGCCAGTATATAGAGTTAGAAAGGGAAGTAGCTAAGTCATGGTCAGTCCAAGCCCAGAGATCACAGCAAGCAGAGAAGGTGCATAGTTAAAATACAAAAGTCAAAGGTCAAGAATGAAAAAAAATATTTTTGTGTGTGGGTAAAACATAGAATTAGTTAGAACAGAGGACACTAAGCTACATATAGGAAAAACCTTGGCGGTCATTACAGAATAATAAAATATTGTACTTAACAATATCTAGTCATATATGAGTACCAGACAATAGTTACATGTAACATTTCCTAATAAGTGGCTGCTCCCCATGAGTACCCGGACGGAATCTACGGTGGACAACATTTGGCCATGCAGCCAGTAATGCCTGAAGCAGACCTGTGGGAGAAGTAATACTTGAGCAGTAAATGACAAAAAGCAGATTTTATTACACTGAGCAGCAATAAGTGGTATACTTAATAATAGATGTTGAAATGATGGGCAACTACTGTAAAAACAACAGATTGTTTTGAAAGAATCCATCTTGACAACTGGCAACTTTGCTTTAACACTCTACTTTTCTGTGTGACTCATGAAGCTTATAGCAATGTGTTGAAGTACTCTCAATTGTCCCACCTTTTCATGTGTCCCAACTTAGTCATGAATGACATACACAGATTCCCTGTACATTCAGCATAGCAAGGCATAGTCTGCCAATGGACTCTCCACACAATGTATCACTCACTCAGATTCTTTCTTCACTAATTGTTCATCACTAATTGACTAGCTGGGTATCCTCCTCTTGGGCTATAGCATGGCAAAAACGTGCAGATCATCTAAGACACATAAGGGCTCCTAGGCACCTAGAAAGCTTAGCTGCAACACTGAGGGGCATTGGTTACCATAATGAGTGACACGGTGACACATATTGCATGACAGAAACAGTGGCATGTCATTTTTGTATCACTGATGCCGGAACCATTGCTCTCCAGCTAACACATACAAGTAACCAGTCAGTCAACAAGGACCTGCGCATGTGCAGAGAGCTGCATTAACACTCATATACACTGCAGGAGCTCTAGCATGACCAAAGGCATGCTTGCATTATGCATTTGGTGGGTTGCCTTTGATGTCCCCTAGAAGCAAGTCACCAGCGTAATAACACTGAACAGAGACCAAACTGGGGCTCTCCCATCAGATCGTAAAAAATTAGGGAAGTATGTTAATTCTTAATTAAAATAACAATGTACAGATCCAATATTATACTTTGGCTATCTGAAATATTGAAAACTATCATGTTTGTACTTGGTATCTTGCACTAACACACATTTTCTCAGTAATAAAAAAATATGTGTTAGTTTAATGGTCTTTAATGACTTTATTTCAAAGAAACATATCTGTGTTAGAAAATAAATACATCTTATAGAGAAGAATTGTGGTTCTACAACTCATGTGCAACAATCACTGAATTAAACCAGTAAAATGTTTCTGATACAAAAGCACTGAAACCAATGCTTCTCTATGATAAGCTCTGACTTTCACTTTGAGCAAGCCCTCAAAATAAGCACCCTCCTGGCCATCTGATTAACAACATGAAGGGTGCCACTGAGGATATTTAAAAAAGTGTCAATGTCTCTTGAAATCAGTACAAACCGTTTTCCTGGCACTGCAGGTCCCCTCTCCCGCCCACCCCCCATCCCAGGTTGCTGAAGGGGTTAAAACTCCTTCAGTGACTTATCTGTATCCATATACTTACCTGGGTCAGGGTCCACCCAAGCTCCTCCCCCGCCGACGTCATCCGGTGGGGGAGACCTATTGACCTATCATGCGTGGCCGCCGGCGGGGGAGACCTAATGCGCATGCGCATTAGACCTCCCCATAGGAAAGCATTGAAAAATGCTTTCAATGCTTTCCTATGGGGATTTCAGCGACTCTGGAGGTCCTCACAAACCGTGAGGACGTCCAGCAATGCTATAGCACACTTTTCATGTGCTATAATCATGGAAGTTAGGAGTTAACCCTGCAAGGTAAATATTGCAGTTTATGAAAACTGCAATAATTACACTTGCAGGGTTAAGGGTAGTGGGAGTTGGCACCTAGACCACTCCAATGGGCAGAAGTGGTCTGGGTGCCTGGAGTATCCCTTTAATAAAATAAGACAAAGAGGACAGCACTTTTAAAAAAAAATAAAAAAAATTTGTCTCGACACTTAGAGCAGCATCACATTATACATTGTCTCGAACAGAGGCTAACAAACAATAACTGTACACTTTGCATGTTACAATAGAGAAGTGGTGTCACAGTTTGGTTATCGGTAGCGGTCTGCAGCTCCTCGTCGAGTTTTCATCATTTATAGACGTATCTTAACCAGTTAAACAGGTAAAACATATCATAATAACACAATGTCAAGTAAAATCAAGTAAGATAAAATAAAATAAAATAGAACTGAGCGGACCCTTCGTTCTCGTGGCATTCTATTTATCTACCAGGAGCGGAATGTAAGTATTCTGGACAGGTTGGATTATTGGTGCCATCGGTCGCTTTTGAGTTACTCCCGTATAGTACATGACCCGGGGTGCGTGTATGTTTGTGTAAGTCACTGGCCCCCGTGGAATTGGGTCCTAGGTAAGGCAGTCGTGATTCTGCTATTTAGGCTTTTATGCCAGTGTCGTGTTTTTGGTGCCCCCCATCTCATCACCACCTATTGGGGTATTTACATAGTGTGTATATTATGGTGTGATAGTCCCGAACACCAGGGGACAGTACTTTTAAACATACAGTACTCCAGCAAGCTAAAACTCTGAAAAAGTAAGCAAATGTTTTAAAAGAATACATAAATTAGTAGATCACCCTAGTGCCACTTCATTCATCACAACAGATAAGTATGTACAGTCTTAATAAAAATTATTTTAACCCCCATTGAAAACTGGAAAAGTCATCATATGCATTTTCAGTTGAATCCACTTGAAGCATTTGTTGTATTGAGCTATTTGGGCAGACTAGATGGGCCAAATGGTTCTTATCTGCCGTCACATTCTATGTTTCTATTCTATGTTTCTATATTTCAATTGCTTTTGTTTGATTTTGTTCATTGCAAACAGCTGAAAGTCTGTAAATTTTGACAAAAACAGATTTTCAATGGGGGTTGAATAATTTTGATTACAATTGTAATTTAGACCAACCAGATGCCTAACTTAGATTGGAAGAGCACAGATTGGTCGTCTGATCCTAAAAGGTGCCCTATTTCACCAATCTGGGAGGACAGGATATGCATCCCCAAATAATATGACCTTGAAAATGTTCACAAAAATATTCTAAATCCCTATATGTTTAAATAAAAATCAATGCTCTAAAAATATGTTATTATTGCCAATCTGCTGGATATATGCCATACTATGCCCTCTTTTCCTGTAAGAATAATGAAACTGGATGCTGATAAATGGGGAGGTAGACACGCTCATTACTGCAGCACTGGACAGCCATAGCAATGTTCTGCAAGTGTCTGACTGGTAATGGGTTTGATTGATGCCAGGTGTCTAGCCGTGGATGGATGTTTGCTAATTAAATGGAGAGGGTGACACATGTGCCCTCTGCGCTTAAAGCTTCCACCTGCCTTAACTTGTACTTAATATCAGAATTATTGCCAGAGGGCACTTTATTATCTAAAGCTAAAGGGAGGTTAAAGGCTCATTCTCACATCAAAGTCCAAATTGAATTTGCAACCAAGTGAAAACACTCCGAACCCTCGGTGCTGGTTTTAAAAAAGCGCTTTGGATTTTTTAGGACACATTTGAATTATAAGGGCTTCGAAAATAAGATGTACTTTGTCGAATAGCAAATGACCCTATATATTTAGAAAATATTAGATTTATTCTTTAAATAGTGAATTAGAGGGCAATGATAACTGAATTGAGGTTCTCAATTACCCATAACCGAAGGTTTTAGTGAACAGCCCCCTAATACCCTAACTTTTGGATGAAATCATATTACTTGGTTGCCAAAACTGCATTTGAATTAGGGACACCAATAATAATACAAATTACTACTACTAGAAGACAACTTTTTATCAAGTGAAGGTCTGAGGAAAGCATTTTTTAATGGTTTTCCTTTGAAAAACAATCATGACTACTCACGTAACCATGCAGCAGAGACTTATAAAAGTGGCCATATAAAATGAGAAAAAAGGGACAAAATTCTAAGGATGGCACAATTCCCTTGACAATCAGAAGGGAAGTACTTTTGGTTTCCGTGGTGACTGCTCCACTTTAGAAAACTAGCTGAGTTTTATTTACAGCACTTTTATAATGAATGTCTTTTATAAAACTAAAATACTTCTACACATGCAACTCACATGTTCCTCTCTCTCTCTCTCTCTCTCTCTCTATACATATATATATGGAAAAAAATCATATTTTCTTATGTAATGAGTTGTGTTTTGTTTAATGTAAATCTGGTAATCCTCCACTTCATCTCAAAGGGACACTATAGTCACCAGAACAACTACAGCTTGTTGAATTTGTTCTGGTCAGTAGAATCATTATCTTCAGGTTTTTTGCTGTAAACAGTGTCGTTACAAAGAAAATGCAGTGTTTACATTACAGCCTAGTGATAACTTCACTGGCCACTCCTCAGATGGCTGTTAGAGATCCTTCCTGGGTCATGGCTGCCTAAAATGCATCCAAACATTCAGTGTCTCCTCCCTCTTCATGCAGACACTGAACTTTCCTCATAGAGATTCATTGATTCAATCCATCTCTATGAGGAGATGCTGATTGGACAGGGCTGTGTTTGAATTGTGCTGGCTCTGCCCCTGATCTGCCTCTTTGTCAGTCTCAGCCAATCCTACAGGAAATCATTGCGACTGGATCAGGCTACCAATTCTGCTGATGTCAGCAGGCAAGTGGGCAGGTCTAAAGGAAACAGGCACAAAGCATGCAGCTGCAGACTTGAATACAAGTAAGATTTTTACTATATTTAGGGAGGCATGAGGGGACCAGGGTGGCTAGATGGTGGTTTTAGCCCTATAGGGTCAGGAATATATGTTTTTGTTAATGACCCTATAGTGCTCATTTAAGTTCCTCCTGCATAGAGTAAAACTTTTTCAAGGCCTACTAACTGTCCCGATTTTGGAAGGACAGTCCCGATTGCAGGTTCAGTCCTGCAACCAGGGAATTGTCCCCAACAAGCATAGAGCGGGTGCATCATTAGACACTCTCATGCAGTGGTGGGGGGCAGGGAGACAATTGCCCCCCAGGCCTCCCTAAATCCAGGGCTGCCTGCATCCACAAAAAAATAAGTAAAAAATGTTCCCCTCAGTGGCGGAACTACCGGGGTTGCAGCTGTGACCGGGACCGGCTGCTCTGTAGACCCCTGCAGGCTCCCCTTGCAAAACTGCTATTTAGTATATTGCCAATATACTAAATAGCAATTATCTTACCTCACTAAATGATTGGTCAGTAGCCTCATGATGGGACAGAGTGGGTTGCACATGGATTATCCCGCTGTATTCATTATTTGTGTGTGCCACGGACGCAACTATAGCACACATGCAGGAACTCAATGCCTTCCCCTCACCTCTTCCTCGGCGGAGTCCTGACAGAGCTTCTTCCTATCCTGCCTGCAGGGCCCCTCCCTCTCTTCCCATGATGTTTACAGCACTTAGACTGCACAGAGCAGGCTCAGAGCAAGCCCAGCAGGCCTATGCCCCCCAAGAAATCCCTGTCCCAGCTTGCAGCAGTGGCACACAGGATCAAGGTGAGTGAAATACTCTACCTCACCTCTCCCTGCACACATATGAGGCTGTCTCTTGGCTCTCCATTCTTTGTGTCACTCTCTGTCTCTCTTTAGTTTTCAAGCTGTCTCTGGCTCTCCTTTCCTTGTGTCACTATCTGTATCTCTCTAACTTTCTAGCTGTCCTCTAGCTGTCTATCTGTGTCTTTCTAAATAGCTATGTCCCCACCCCCTCATCATCTTAATAACTCCATCCAATGTCCGTGGGTGGAGAGCATAAGGGTCAATAGCATTTCCCTCATTTTATTGTTTTTTATTATTATTATTTAATAGCACCAAACCTTCACCCATATATAGAGGCTGTGGGAGGACACCAGCATTCTCCCCATGTGTTATTTAATAGCCCCTATGGCTCAAGGTTAGGAGGACAATGTCCTTCCTCTGAGTGCCAGGCCCACTGTTTATTTTGTGGCCTAATCCCAATGAGATGGGACCTTTAGCAATTATCAAGCCGCCAATTATTTTAATCCCCCACTATTATTATATAGTTCCCCATCCCACTGCACAGGAAATTGGGTATAATTGGCTGAGTAGCTACCTGTTACTAACCGCTTAGGTAATATGCTCCCACCCGTGGTATATTGTGCACAGACATAAGTAATATTGGGGTCATATTGACTCCTATATGCGTTTATTTTAAAGTTTTTAGTATTATTTTTAAAAAATATTATTATTTACTATTTCTGACCAGCATAACTTTCACACTGCTAGCATTTCCAGTGAGAAAATAATTAGAATTTTTAAATGTCTGCATTTTAATAAATTTATGTATCTAGACTTTAGACATTTAGAGCCATCATTGTAAACTCCAGACATTGTTAAATAGCATAAACGTTAACAATGCCCAGATTTTGCAGTCCAAATGATACCGGATAGGGATGTGCATGGGCAAAAAATTTGGTTCGGCACTTCCGAAATTTGGGACTTCGGCAATTCCCTAACTAAACTAGGGTTAGGGGTAGGGTTAGAGGAAGGTTGGGGTAAGGGTTAGGGTAAGAGATAGGGTTAGTGGGGCTAGGGTTAAGAGTAGGGTTAGAGTTAGGGTTATATTTCTGCCATAATTCCCTTAATTGTCCTTTTCCTGTTTTGCCACTTTTCAGAAGTCCAAAGCACTTGGGCACTTCTGAAATTCGTCACTTCGGTAATTCGGTTCGGTTCTGCACTTCGGCAGTTCGGTTTCAGTTCGGCACTACAGAAATTCGGCACTTTGGAAATTCGCACATTCGGAAGCATCCGAATGTCCGAATTGACAAAATTCATCCGAATTTAAATTCGGACCAAAACTAATTGCACATGTCTAATACCGGATTTTATTTGACGGATCTGGACTAGGGGCATAAGGACTGTGGTGATTAATCTGTGTGTGAATAACCTTGTAAAATATTTACTGGTGTGCAAGAGAAAGAGAGTAGATATACAGACTGCACTATGTATTTTGCCAATTTAATTCTTTTTTTTTATTGTATTATTTACATTATTACATTTATTATTTTGTTTATATTATTTATTTTTGGTGTGCATCGATACATTCACAGATGGGACAAAGGTGTAACCATATATGTGTAACAGACAAAGTTGTATGCGTCAATACCATATACCTAAATCACGGCACTGCGCTTTTTTAAGTTAAGACAATAGTGCATAGATGTCTACTTAAGAGAATCAAACAGCAATAATTAGACTTATGGAAAGAAAGAAAGTAAGATTAAGATAATTAGTAAGAGATATAACATAGGCCAATCAAGCTTGGGCTACAATGTCTCTTGTTTGCTTGGAAGATGAAAATGAACATAAAATAAAACAAAAAGTTACAAGAGCAACAAAAGCAATCACATAAATAAACAGGGTGTAAAAGATAAGCATTGGTATAAGGCCTGAGTAAAAGGATACATTCATCCAATACCCAAGCTAGGTATGGCAATATCTGGTATGTGTAACCTATTTAAGGAATCACTGTGGAAGGGCGATGACAGGGAGTCATAGAAGCCCCGAGCCATTGAAGGAGCCAACACCTGATTTAAATTTCTCGGAGCCCAGAGTGAAGGATTCGGTAACTCGGTCGACTCCTCCAAATGGTCCTCCACAGGCATGAATGGAGTGAAAGCCACTTTACTTGCTCAAAATCCACAGTTGGTCTCAATCTTTGGAGCTGCAGTCTCTGTGTGTTTGAGCCCAACCCAGATTATGTCTTCCTCTCAATGGCACCAGCTACCATGTCTGAGCTTAAATCTTCACCGATAGTCTGAATAGAAGCTACGGATCATCAGCAATGTAGTCGATGTATCGCGTTATAGCAGAGGCAAAAGTGACGTGCGTCCGTCTGGCTCGGTAGTCAGGCCCTGTTCCCATCCAATTCCATTTTGTTTAGGGAGTTTTAATTTCCCTGTTGTTAGGGTAATTTAACAAACAACAAACACTCCAGTGATTTCAAGGGAAATGTTGTTTTTCGTCCCTGTTCCATGACCTAGTGGGATATCTGTCACTTGTATAACTTGACTAGTGTTTCCCTGGAGATAAATATAAATGGTTTAAGTAAGAATACATGAAAAGAATCGGTGCTAAATGGGATTGATTATATCAGTGACTGACTTTGTCACTATATAGAAAGCTAATAGAGTCTAATCCTAAAATCAGATCCTCATTAATGCTCTGTATGTGCTTGGGACCAGGATACCCCTGGTAACATGTTGCTCACTGTCTGGAATCTCTGCACTGGCTTAAAGGAGTGCAATTAACCCCTTAAGGGTACATGACGTAAATATTCCGTCATGATTCCCTTTTATTCATGAAGTTGTGTCCTTAAGGAGTTAACAAAGAACACACGAAGATTATATTGCAGCAAGGTATGTAACAATGTAGATTTATCTGTGTTTCTATAATCGGAAACATTAGACAATATCTAGTTCTATACAGGTTCGCAACCCTTATTAAAATATTGGTGCTATTACAAGAGGTTTTAGTAATGTATATGACTTTATGTCAAACACAGCTCATGTTATATGTATTATTTCTATATCAAGATACACAATATAAATTGATATGTTATATTGTTGTGCTTAAAGGGCTACTTCAAGGCACATAACCACTGCTTCACTGATTTCAATTGGTCATGGTTCTTGGAGTTTGTATGTACAGAGTTTTGCTCTACTGCCTTTGCTGCTGGAGGTGTAACACCAACTCCTGCAGTGTCATGGCATCTGACACCAGCACCAAACAGCCAATTGCAGCATTGTTCCCTCCCCACCCTCCCATGACAATCTTGTCCTCCCCTACATTTTCGGGGGTGGTTGGTATACCATTGTATTTACACAGTTGCAGGGTTATTTATTACATTGATCTTAAATTTGAAATTTTCTTCCAATTCTCACTCTAGCAAATGCTCAGTCAGCTCCTAGAATGTCTGAAGTGTTCCATTTATTCTCGAGGAGGGTGTCTGATCTGTATGTCCTGGATATAATAGTACAAACATCTTACAGTCTAACAGCAGTATAATTATTAGGGTCCCCTCCAGGCACCCAAACCTCAAGTACCTGAACCTAGAAGAGCCTTGGTATGTTACTATGTGCAGAGAAATGTCAAGTATAACATAAACTAAATTATATTTGTATCTGTGTTAGTATCTGTATATTTGTATCTGTACTATGTGGAAACTGTTAAATGTTCAAACCCTCAGAGGATTTTCAAAAATGTCCTTTCATGTCAGGGCCTTTAACAGAAGGCCTGAAGTCACACTGTGGGTGTTCTGTCCTCAAAACTTTACCTACCAAATCTCATGTTAAATGATATTTGCGTGTCACAGGCCCTGATACTATGTATCTTGTGTATAGTTGTCATAATCGTGTGAAAACACGCAGTAAACCCACAGAAAACCCAAATATGTTACCGAACCTTAGAATGGTCGGGTTTAGGGATCGACCAACATTGATTTTTTTTTAGAGCCAATACCGATAATCTGTAAACTTTCAGGCCGATAGCCAATAACTTACCAATATTCTGTACATTACCATTTTAAAAATATAAACTATTTCTACACAAATCTACGTATAACTGAACATGTTTATTATTTATTTTTTTGCAAATCTTTGTTTTTTATTAAGATAAATGCACAAAATATACATGCCAGTCAGAATTTTTTATGTTTTCAAGAATATGTGTGTGTGTAATGGATGCAGTGAGTGTTTGTGTAGTGTGTGTATATAATGAATGCAGAGTGTGTGTTTGTGTAGTGAGTGTATAGTGCATGCAGTGAGTGTAGAGTGTGTATATAATGAATGCAGTGTGTGTGTGTGTTTGTGTAGTGTGTGTATAGTGAATGTAGTATACGTAAAGTGAATCCAGTGTGTGTAGTGTGTGTATAGTGAATGCAGTGTGTTTGTGTAGTGTGTGTATACAATGAATGCAGAGTGTGCTTGTGTAGTGTGTGGATAGTGAATGCAGTGTGTTTGTGTAGTGTGTGTATACAATGAATGCAGAGTGTGTTTGTGTAGTGTGTGTAAAGTGAATGCAGTGTGTTTGTGTAGTGTGTGTATATAATAAATGCAGAGTATGTGTGTTTGTGTAGTGTGTATATAATACAGTGTGTGTGTGTTTGTGTAATGTGTGTATATAATGTATACACAATATAGTTATAAATTTTGTAAAAAAAAAATTGTCCGCCCTCCCTGCTTCTTACTTGGCCAGGGAGGGGG
Source organism: Pelobates cultripes (assembly GCA_933207985.1). Lineage (NCBI taxonomy): Eukaryota > Metazoa > Chordata > Amphibia > Anura > Pelobatidae > Pelobates > Pelobates cultripes. The sequence goes on from OW240914.1 coordinate 294,083,324, forward strand.
GATATGGCATTCCCTGGTGGTCCGGTGGCATGGACTGTGCAGTCGGGGCCCAGCAAGCTCTTACCTTCCCAGCAGCTCTCTTCAGCGCCCCTGTCTTTCCCTGTTTCCAGTGTCCGGCGTGGGACGGATTAAGGTAAGAGATCGTGACAATAGTCCTATGTACTGAAGTCTAACACAGAGTTTTTCTTATTTCTTGGAGATTTCTCAGTGGCTACTAGAGATCACTAATAGACCTATAGCACTGTAACCTGATATAGAGTTTCAAGTCAGAAGGGTAGGTCCTTTCTAAGACAACAATCCTCTTCTTTTCATTATAGAACTCTCCATGCATCATAACCACTTCAATTACCTACTGTAAGTAGTCCTACTGTACTTACCTACTGTAAACTTTGAACTTCTTACCAGATGTCCACTGGGCTACAGTCACTTCTTCTATGGAGAACCAGAATCTTCTGCTAGGACCTTCCATTAGCTCTACTGAGCTAAACCTGGCCATGCCTGCTATCATAAAGGATGTGATCACCATTTGGCAAGTTGACAAACTGATAGCAAATGGTTTGACTACTCTCATTGGGTGGGTGCCAAGACTCTCCTAGCACCATAACCAAAAGAGCACACTATAGCAGTTATTGTGCCCAAAGTGTTCCTTTAACCGGTTGGCCATTACTTCATAAAACAGTGTAGTTGATCTTGAACGACAGTTAGGTAATGCAGGTCCACATTGGTTGCTGAATAGTTAGCAGTGGTCCTTCAGCAAGGCCTCGGGGATATCTGTTCGCTAGAAGCAAGTGGCACAATGGCACATGAAATTGTGACGCCAATTCCTCTTAATACATTTTTTTTCTTTTCTTCAATTAATATGTTGGGAAGTATACTATTATAGGTTAGCAATACATTTTGACAGTTTCTAGTAAGTGTCGTTGACACACATGGCAATTTCAATTTACACTTTCACAAGTGATTGGAAGTTAAGTAATTACATTTAAATATGGCAGCAGGCTGCATTGGGAGTTTTAGATATTAATTAAGGACTCCAAGAAAGTAATAGATTTTGGTTTGAAAAAAATGTTGCAATAATCAGTAAATGAGTTTCATTTTCATAGAGCCGTACCATTTATTAACAGAGGAAATCTCTAAATATTATGGTGGTTATCCATTTTAATGAAGTACCTCACATAAAATGACTCCTGTTTGAACCATCTATTATTTATGACGACCAAATGGGCCAAAGGACAAATCTGCTGCAAATAAATGGAGAACAAAGATTAAATGTGTCATTGCAGAACAAATGTAAAGGACTAAGTCCCTATAGCAGCAATGTAGGCATCCAGCAAATGAAACATAACAATATAATACATAACTTTAAAAAAAGTATTATACAGAAGATATACACGTTGGAACTTAAGGTGTCATGGTACTCTAGAGTAGAGAGTCGTGGATTCCAGAAGTAGGTAAGTGCAAACTTTTGTGTATCAACAACATCTAAGAAGGTATGAATAGTGAAGACCAGTGTGGAGTACAGAGGGGAACACACAAATCCAAAGGAGAATACAATGACAAGGTCTGAAACAGATCGAGGCAACCTTTGGCACTTCCAATGCTGCGAACTACATTTCTCATAATGCTCTTACAGCCATAATGCTGGTAATGCATCCATCAGAAAAGATGTAGTCCACAACACCTGTAGTGGCAAAGGTTGTCTTCAGCTGGTCTTCAACCTCTGATCAGGTCCAGGCAGTGTATTCTTAACATATTGATATGTTTATACAACATTTAATGCAAAAGTGACTTGCTTTGTGCTGTAGTCATTAAATATTATTAAAAAAATATATACA
>OW240914.1:294092056-294263701 GCA_933207985.1 Pelobates cultripes
ACTTATCTGCCATTTTTCATTTTGATTTCAGATCTGATTGTCATATTTTTACTTCTCCTGTTTAACCCTTTCCTGTAGTCATGCAGGATAAGGGTGATGGTCCTGAGGGCCGCGTTACTGACTTCCATCAGGAACTACCTGAGGGTCAGGCCATTTCTGAGGAGTTCCAGGCTCTGATGGACTCCACCATGGTGTCCTCTCTCCAGAGAGCGCTCGCCTCTGCTATGGGGGCTATGTCCTCCTCCTTTTCCCAGACTCTGGCGCAGTATCTTTTGCTGCCCCAGGTGGCTAATCCTGCCCTACTGGGTACGGACCCTACTCCTGTCCCTACCCCACCTGGTGCCCGTAAGGCCAAGGTGAAGGCCAAACATCTCTCCTCCCACTCCATGACGCAGGTTTTACCTGCCTTGACGGACTCGCCTGAGGCAGTCACAGATGGCGCGCTCCCACCACGCAAAAGAGCCTCTGGTCGGGCAAAAACGGCCAGGTTATGGAAACGGGCTAGATCCCGTGAAGAAAGGTCGAAGAGCGACCGGAGTGAGGAGGAGGAGTATGAGGAACTAGACTATGCTTCTGATGATGAAGCCGGCTCGGAGGAGGGAGCTCCCCCTGCCGTAGCACCCCATACTGGGGGCGCTTTCCCTGCCGGGGGTGTTGCTGCCCAGGGGGCAAGTGGCGACGCGGGGATTCTGGATCCGCAGGGTAACCCCCTGTTTGATCCGGATGACTTGCGCCATCCTCGTTCCGCTGAGTGGGAACCCCCTGAGCATATCGCCCGATATATCGCACTTAGGATGCGTACGCCACTCTCTAGGGAGAGTCGCAGTAAGCTACGGGCTGAATGTCCTAGACCTTCGGTCCCAGGATCGGCGTGTAAGACGCCAGAGGTCGATCCTCAGATTGCCCAGTTCCTCAACAAATCAGGCTGGAAGCAAAAGAAGGGCCTTGATTTTTCCCTGAGACATTGTCAGGACAAGATTATGGACACCATTGGCCCTCTGTCTAAGGCCTATGAAGTTTTGGAAGCCGCCAAGGCGGGTGACGCGGAGCTTGATATTGATGTAGCGATCGGTTGGGTGCAACGTGCCATGTGCCTGCTAGGCAATGCTAACATGGCCGTCTCCGCTGAGCGCAGGAAGGCAATCCTGCTTAAGATTGATCCTAAGTTGGCTACCATGGCCATCTCCGAACCTGGTCCCTCCGCTGAGGGGATGTTCTTTGGAGATAATTTCGTAAGAGACCTGGGGTCTTATGTTAAAACCTTCACAGCCATTGATAAGGCCCAGGCTAATATGAAGAGGGTGTTTTCCCCTAGAGTTTTTGGAGGGGCCGGGCGCAACAGGAGCCGTCCACCCGGCCGCGGATTTCGGGGTTCGTATCGAGCCCAGCGAGGCTCCTTTTTCCCTACCAGGAACTTCCAAGAGCCCAGACCGGCTCCGTTCTACCCATCCAGAGGGAGGACCTGGAATTCCCGCTACCCGAGAGGTGCCTCATCAGGCAGACGCCCTTATGGCGAGTACCCCTTTTGTCCATCATACACAAGAGCGGGTGGCGGGCAGATTGGCCCAGTTTTATGAGGCATGGGTGGCCCTGACGGCAGATGCTTGGGTTCTTCAAACAGTGCAGGGTTACCACATAGATTTTGTGTCTTTTCCTGTTCAAACTTTTGTCCCCAGGGAACTCTCGCTAGCTCGAGAGCAGGAAGAATTGATCTCTTCGGAGATCATGGAACTACGCACCAAAGGTGCAATACAAGAGGTCCCGTTTACTCAACAGGGCTTTACAAGCAACCTGTTTCTAGTCCCGAAGAAAGGTGGGGGTGTGCGTCCGGTCATCAACCTCCGCCCCCTCAATGCTTTTCTCCAGTATTGTCATTTCCAGATGGAGAGCATCCATTGCCTTCGAGACCTCCTTCAGGAGTCCGACTGGTTGGTCAAACTGGACCTCAAGGACGCCTATTTTACGGTGCCTATAACCTCGGCCCACAGAGATTTCCTCCATTTCACCTGGAAGGGAAAGCGCTGGAAGTTTACTTGTCTGCCATTCGGTCTCTCCTCGGCCCCCTGGTGCTTCACCAAGGTCATGAAACCGGTGGTATCCTTCCTCCGGAGTCGTGGAGTAAGTCTGATCATCTATCTGGACGACATCTTGCTGATGGCCCAGTCAAGAGAATTACTGACGATTCATGTATCATGGACTACGTCCTTACTCCAGAACCTAGGTTTTCTCATCAATTGGGAGAAGTCGGTATTAGACCCCACCCAATCGCTGGAATTTCTGGGGTTTACAGTGGACTCCGTCCAACAATTCCTGTTCCTTCCGGAGTCCAAGACGAAGGCGATCAAGAAGGAGATCAGACGTACACTACGTGCAGACGACATCTCTATCCGACATCTGGCGAGGGTAATCTCCCTCTTGGCCGCCTCGATACAAGCAATTTTCCCTGGCCCTCTCCATTACCGGGCCCTTCAATGCTTAAAAGGCTCTCACCTACGTGCCGGCCACTCTTACGAACAGAGAGTGAGACTCGACGGCGAGTCCAGAGACGAGCTGACCTGGTGGCTGGCCCACATGGACGCCTGGAACGGGAAAGCCATATTCGGTTCTGTCCCGGACATCGTGATAGAGTCAGATGCCAGCTTACACGGCTGGGGCGCGCGTTGTGGTGCCGCATCTACCGGAGGCAGATGGTCAAATCAGGAGCGAACACTCCATATCAACTGTCTGGAACTATTGGCAGGTGCATTCGCTATATGTTAGCTCTCATGGCGAAGGACTTCTGGCAATTTCCGTGCAGGCGGAACATATTCCGGGTCTGGACAACTCAACGGCCGATTGGAACTCACGCTATTTGAGAGATTCTGGAGATTGGCGCTTGCACGCTACGGCCTTCCAGGGTCTGGACCACATTTGGGGCCCATTCGACGTGGACCTTTTCGTGTCCCGTCTCAACGCGCAAGTGCCCAAGTTCTTCAGCTGGAGACCGGATCCGGCGGCAGTAGCAACGGATGCGTTCCTTCAAGATTGGCCGCAGACTCGGCTCTACGCTTTTCCCCCGTTCAATATGATAGCTCGCACGCTGTCGAAACTGACGCAACACGGCGGCTCGTTGGTACTGATCACACCACTATGGCGGTCTTGGCCTTGGTTGCCTCGGCTGCTGGAACTGACAGCGGATTACCCACGCCTGATAACGACCTTCCCGATTCTCCTGAGGGATCCGGATGGCAACTCGCACGAGTTGGTGGAGCGCGGCCTCCTACACCTGATCGCATGGCCTCTTTCAGGGGACCCTGGTCTATCACAGGGGTTCCGCAATCAACTCTCGACCTCCTTGACAGTGCATGGGCACCAGGTACTCGAGTGGCTTACCGATCCGCCTGGAGAATATGGTCTAGTTGGTGCGTGGAACGGTCAGTGGATCCCATATCTGCCCCTTTACATGTGATCATGGAATTCCTTACTGAGATGTTTGAATCTGGGAAGGCGTACCGCACCATTAATCTATGCCGATCCGCTATATCAGCTGGACACCAAGGCTTGGATGGTTCGCCCGTAGGACGTCACCCCTTTGTATGCCGACTGCTCAAGGGGATCCGTCTCACCAGACCGCCCCGTGCGAGATTCACTGCCTTCTGGGACGTGAATGTGGTCCTCCAATTCTTGTCGGCTTGGTATCCAAATCAGGATCTCACACTGAAACAGCTGTCAGCGAAGGTGGTCATGTTGCTATGCCTTATCTCTTGCAAGAGGGTGTCGGATGTTCGGGCACTGGACTGGAATGCCATTGCGTTCACCCCGGAGGGCATCTCCTTTAACATATCCAGGAGAACGAAGTCGGCTTCGAAGGTGTTTGTTTACCCTAGATTCCAGGGAAACCTGGCTATCTGTCCAGTCGAATGCCTTCAGGCCTACCTCGAGGTTACTCGACCGTTGCAATCCCCGGAACTATGCCCCTTGTTCATCTCGCTTCGAGCCCCACACCTTCCGGTGTCTACACCTACGTTGGCGAGATGGGTTCGGGAACTGTTATCTCTGGCCGGGATCGATACGTCCAGATTCACCCCTCATTCAGTCCGTGGAGCTATGGCCTCCAAGGCGGCGGCTATGGGCTGCCGCCTAGAAGATATTCTACGTGCGGCGGATTGGTCACGGGAATCGACCTTTCGTGATTTCTACTTCAGGCCGATTGACCATTTTGCATCTCAAGTGGTTTCTAAGCTTTAAACTTGCATAATAGGAGCCTCCGTGTCTTTAATAAAATTCCCAAATTTTACTATTAACATGACGTAAAGTCATGATTTTATTAAAGACACGGAGGCGAGTATTATTCCCACCCACCCACCCGGTTGGAGTTGGGCATTGGCTGGTATGGTGGGTAAGTATGATATATTCGTTATTAGAAGTTTTTGATTGTATGTGTTATTTCTGACGTCTCTATGTATTGGGGTTACATTTATGCTCCCTATAGCTGTATTACCGTGTTTGGGTGTGTAGAGTTTGAGTTTGACGTACTGTGTTATTTATTATAGTTATGCACATACGGTTGGAGTCCAGTTATTACCTTCTTTTTTCTGTGTCTCCTTTAGCCTGAATTCTTCGTGATTTGCCATATTGGAGCTGCGGTTGGCTACGTTAGCCGAAGTTGGATGTTCTGTATTTGGTCTTCGTTATCCGCAAGAAAGAGGGGGATTGTGGATGCTTCAAGTATTTTATAGTCACTTCCTCTGTTATGTGATTGGTTACTTGAACACTGTATTTTTTGTTCTTTCAGTTATTTATTTATCTCTATTTCTTTGCTGCTGAGAGTAATAAAGAAAGAGATATGCATAATAGGAGCCATCGTGTCTTTAATAAAATCATGACTTTACGTCATGTTAATAGTAAAATCTGGGAATTGCGTATATTCCACCTCATAAACATGCTAGAAACCTTGATGATGTAAACATGTCTTCATCGGTAGTTGCATTATGTCTGCACTCCAAGTCTCACTAACCCACCTTCTAGCATAATGTTATCTGATGTACCCTACAAGCGTGAAACCTTATGACACTACAACTACCAACCAACTAATAACAACCATATTTGACTACCACTGGACTGCCAATGGCACTAACAGTGCATAAGGATGGGACAATTCACAAGATTACCTTCCCAGTGTAGACAACATTATTTCTTTTTTCACTTAGTATAGAAAATTTGACTCCTGGCTCTAAACACCCTACATGTTCTCATTCTTGGGATAGCCAAAGAGAAGCCCTCTTTGCCCTAGAAGGGGAATAGACACTGGTTGAGGAATAAGGGCTGTTCTTTCCGATGTACCAAAAATATAGGTTGTGACAACCTATATTTTGTATATATTGTGTTCTCTATATCTTTCAGTAAGGGGTTGAGGGTAATATAAGTGTTTGATGCCTGCTATCATATCTATACTCAGTTGACACTCTAGCGCTTATCCTATCTGTGTATTTTGGTTGCTCTCTGATGACTTGCTGTTTATTTGAACTCATATTTTTGCATTTGTTCTCTCTTTCTTTCTATGATGCTGTTCTTGAGTTTTTCAAAAAATGGTTTAGCATTAGTTTACACATATTCTTTTTGTGTCTGATTTATGCAATCTATGCATATGTCAGCTTAGCTACACAACCAGCACGGAATCGGTTTTCTCACCCTCTGCTTACCCCTTGGTTAGGGGCTTTTCCATCTTGTAGAGCCCTCTTTTTAAATTTTTGGTGCATGGTTCTTACTATTCTTAATAGGAGTAGGTGATGTGTAGAGTCCCACAAGGGGAAACCAACATCAGGAGATCTCCACTGTATAAGAAATGAGGAAGGGAGGCCCTACCTTTAATCAATCTAAGGATAAAAAGGGATATGCAAGCAAAAAGTACAACTTGAAAAAAAGGCTCCTGACGACGGCGTTTTGAACACGCCAAAACGCGCGCCGAGCGTTTTCTTTTTCTTTAAAGGACCACTATAGTGCCAGGAAAACATACTCTTTTTCCTGGCACTATAGTGCCCTGAGGCTGCCCCCACCCTGCTGCTCTAGGGGGAGGAAGGGGATAAACTTACCTCTTTCTCCAGCGCCGGGCGGGGGAAGAGCTGCGCGCGCATTCAGCCAGTCTCATAGGAAAGCATTCACAATGCTTTCCTATGGATGCTGGCGTCTTCTCACTGTGAAAATCACAGTGAGAAGCACACAAGCGCCTCTAGCGGCTGTCAAGAGACAGCCAGTAGAGGCTGGATTAACCCTAATATAAACATAACAGTTTCTCTGAAACTGCTATGTTTATAGAAAAAAGGGGTTTAGCCTAGCTGGACCAGGCACCCAGACCACTTCATTAAGCTGAAGTGGTCTGGGTGCCTATAGTGGTCCTTTAATCTCTGCACTTGGTAGCACTTTTTTATTTTTGTTACCACTATGGTTATTGATTTTTAGGTGTTTATTTATTTATAACTTTAGGGAGAGTTGGTTCAGGTAGACACTAGTGGTTAGACCACGGTGTTGAGGTAACTTTTAGGGTGAATTGAGAGATTTATTTATTTATTGTGTAAGGCTTTTCATCTGCGTTTAGACCTGATTACCCGGTCCCTTGTTCTCTGGGGACCCTGTGCCTCTTCTCTCTCCCTAACCTCGTTTACACTACCTTCCTGTCAGTCGGACACTAGGGGAACTGGAACTTAGATGCTAGCTAGTACTCCAGACAATTGATCCCCTGGGCACCGTTTAGTGGATCTCCCTTTTTTTCAAGTTATATGTTTTGTTTGCATATCCCTTTTTATCCTTAGATTGATTAAAGGTAGGGCCTCCCTTCCTCATTTCTTATACAGTGGAGCTCTCCTGATGTTGGTTTCCCCTTGTGGGACTCTACACATCACCTACTCCTATTACCTACATATTTTGGATGGTTTCCCTCTCATTGGAGCTCCCTATTAGGTGGTTACAGTGGTGCAGCTCATGAGCCCTTGACTTGTATCTGGACTCCTAACCTGCACTCTGTTTACTTTATTTCTCCATTTTGTGTTTCTTACTATTCTTACTATGACTCTACAATGTGTACTTGCACCATTATATTTTTATTTCTCTACATAAATAGATGTATTGTAATGTTTGTGTCCTAAATTTAAAAAGTAGGATGCTCCTTCTGTCTATGATATTGCTGTGGTTTATTGTACTATATGTGTCTACTGTTTTTTCACCCAAATAACCAATTTATAAATTTAAAAAAAAAAAAAAAAATACAAACCAAATTCGAAAATGAATGAATGCTTAAATGACAATGAACAAACTGTGAATCAACAAATCTGCAAATTAGTGTAGAAAAAATGCAATTATTTAGGTAGATTTAACGTACTCATGAGCAATTCACTAATCAGAAACCATTATGTATCAGCAAAAAAAAAAAAAGAGCAGATACATAATTGCTTTCATTATCTCTAATAATAAAAATAGAAAGAATAACAAAGACAGAGCAAATTGTCCAAAACAAAAATGTTTTCAGGGACTCAGACTACAAAAAAAAAAAAACATTCATGCGTGATGCTCACTGGTTTGCCATGATGCTCTTCCTTGGCTCTATTTAAGCTCCCTTTAATGGAAACTAGCAAAAAGGAAATGTGTCAAAACTCAAACCTATTTCTCACTTAGAATGTTAAAGGGACATATGTGACGGTATACCCTCGAGAAGATGGGTTATTACCACCAAGGTCGTCCCTTCCCAGTGTCTGTAGCTCCAGAGTGATTATACCCTCTTGCGCAAAGTACCGCTGTCTCACCCAAAACCTATTCGAGACTTAGTAAAGGGTGAAGAAGAACTGTTTTATTGAGTCAAAGCACACAAATTTATACACAGACCCCCAGCATGGGGTCTCCATTCAGAATCACACAAGCCCGCCCAGACGCCTCTATGTCTGTGAGATACTTGAGTCAGCTCTTGATTAAACTAATTATCTCCCGGACACAGAAAGCAGAATACTTAAAAAAAAATAATAAAATATCGCATAGAATATAATGAAACACCTTCACATGCCATATATCCCCAGAAAGGTCTCTCTAGAGCGCCCATTCTGTCCAAAAAGCGCCCGGATCGGATATGTCTGGTTCCAAAGTGCTGGGTAGAGATCTCCGGTCACCCAAAAACACAGCGCTTTCCGTGAGTACATGGAGCTCCCCAAAGTCCTAGGTGTCGTTTTATGCCACATCACTCCTCTGTTAAACCTCCAAAAAGCGCTCTGTTTGCTGGTCCAGGGACCAAGAGTGCTCTGATTTCTGAGTTTTCAATCCATAAGAGTTCAGAGTTTCTTCCGGTCAAATGCACCATGTCTCAGCACTCTCCAGCTGGTAAAGGGTGATTCTGGAACTGTGAACAAGTACAGTTGGGTCAGGAGACATGGGATAGAGGGTCAACCCATAGTGAAAATAGTCTTTTTACAGATGGTGAGAGTTGGGGAGGCATGTACCTGGATTAGGTGACCAAAAGTTCCTTTACAACATTATAGTCACCAGAACCACTACAGCTTAATGTAGTGGTTATGGTGTATATAGCCTCTACCTGCAGCATTAACAGTGTAAACACCGCTTTTCGGAGGAAAGGTATTTACATTGCTGCCTAGTAACATCTCTAGTGACCATTACTCAGACGGCCAATAGAGATGTTTCCTGAATAAGTGCACACTGTGCAGCACTGGCGTTTGGCATCTCCACGCTCTGCATGGAGGGGCTGAACATTCCCTATAGAGATGCAATGATTCAATGCATCTCTATAAGGAAATGCTGATTAGTGCAGCGGAGCCATGGAGACGGGACCAGCTGTGTCGAAACCAGCGTGGGGGAAAAGGTGAGTAAAAATCCCCTTTAATCTCAATTGGGGGGGTGGGGGGGGAGGCGGTGACATAAACAGCAAATCCTGCTCTATAATGTCAAGAATATATGTTAGTATTCCTGTCACTATAGTGTTCCTTTAAATGTCTCTTACTTTAAGATCTGATATACTAATGTACAACATCTAGTTGAAAACCAGAAATGACCCTTCATTCTCAAGGTAGAATGATGTGCAAGATTTCCCCTTCGTGATCCCAAAGTGAGCAGAGCAGACTGCCAGGAGCACTGGGGAGATACTGAGAAAAATTTGGATTAGCTTGCTTAGCATTGAAAGCTACAGGAGTTTCGAATTTATTTTCGAAATATCAAAGTTGTCCCCATAAAAGCAAGGTGCTATTGTAATAATTAAATAATATCATTCTTTTATGTGTGTATTTGTGTTATGTGTGTATGTTTGTGTGTCTGGGGGGATCTTGTCACTAGGGAATGGAGGGAATGGAAGTGTGATGTTCTAGATGGACCAAGACAAGAAACCTGAATTACCCGAATTTGCTAAATATTTGACTGAATTTGTTTGACTGAAATGAGGACTTTACTAATTAACCCTAGAAATGTTCCAAGGTACAGCACGGACAACGTTTGCATCGTTACGTTGTAATATGTCGAAACCTGCAGCACTAGCACCAAAAGCTATTTTGAATAACCTTTTCCTTAAAGCATGGAGCATTGTGGCACACGTATGAGCTACAGATTAAGGCACTCACATCACACAATGCTAAGATTATCTAGCCGAGTTTATGTAAGGATAGTAGAGAGGATTTTGTTTTGAACAGAAAGGAGGGGGAAGGATGGGTTAATCAGCTCTTTATTAGAACAGACCTCGGGTGTCTCTTTAGAACCTTCCACAAAACAGCAGGGACTACAGTTACTATATAATTAAATTCAGAATGGGCCTTCCCGACCCCCTCCCATGGCAGAGGGTTAATGCTCTGAGTCTGATGAGGCGTCCTTGTGGGGAGGAGTATTGTTCAGATAGCTTCAAGACTACATGCAGCGGAGATCACATTAAATCTTACCGCCTGTACCCGCGGAGATGTTAACGAGCCAGGCAGCCGAAATGGGGGGCTAATTAAATTTGCGTGTATTACTTCTCAGGCGAAAATGATCATCCCTGCTGCAAAAGAGACATAAATAACATGGGCCAGCCCTGCAGCTGTCACATCAGGGAACAGTTAATGTCACATCCTGTGCCAAACCTGGAGAGATCCTCAGAGCATCACTCAGGGCCTGTACGGAGGAGAAAAACAAATCGGCATTAGGCCTTTCAGACCTTACAGCTTAAACTTTAACCTCTTCACAGCCAGTTGCCAATATCAAAACACTCTGCTCATTTCCCACATGGAGAGTTTCAAAGGCTCTGTATTAATATATTCCTAATAAAATTACACTTTTAAAGGATGCTACCATTCATATGAAGAGACTGTAAGCTTTCTTTTTACAGAGTAGAAGTATTTAGGTGGGATATACCATTTTTCAGAGTCAGCGACTGCCTATTGGTGCATTATTGACAAAGGCTTTGGCAGGTGCCTATCCAGCCACCTTAAATGTGTTTCGTTTTATTTTGCTTCTTTCTAAGTGAAGTTGCGGATTTTACTCCTATTACAGCCAGGGCCGGCCTTAGGGGTGTGCGAGCTGTGCGGCCGCACAGGGCGCCATGGCAACAGGGGCGCCGGGCGGCCAGCACAGCTCGCACTCAGTCACTCACAGGCCGGCCCGAGTCATGTGCAGAGCAAGTCAAGTGCATTATGCTGCGCACTTGACTTGCAAATTATGAAGAGAGCAGCGGCCGGGAGAGAGAGGAGGTCAGGAGCACGGAGGAAGAGTGTGCTCCGCCTCCACAGTCATCCGCGGAAGGATCCGCACAGTGAGTGTGAGGGAGGAGGTCAGTGCTGGTATCAAGGTCGGCAGACTGGGACACTGTCAGGAGGTTCCAGGGAGCAGCAAGCTTTAATGTGAGTCTGTTTATTCTGTAACTATTGCTTTTTTTTTTTTAAATTAAATAGATTGTTGTTTTTGTGTGTGTGTGTGGGGGTTTGCAGAAGGGGGAGCAGAGGTTTTCTCGCTGGGATTTTGGGGAAGGGGTTTTGTAGAAGGGAGTTGGTTTAGGGAGGAGCAGAGGTTTTATAGAAGGGGTTAGAGGTTTTGTAAAAAAGGGGGTAGGGGTTTTGGTGTAGAGGAGAGGTTTTGTAGAAGAGGGGGCAGGCATTTCTGGTGAAGTGGCAGGGGAAAGGATTTTGTGGAGGGGGCATGGGTTTTGTTGAAGGGGGACCAGGGGGTTTGTAAAGGGGGCAGGAGTTTTGTATAAGGGGAGCAGGGGTTTTGTATAAGGGGAGCAGGGGTTTAGTAGAAGGGGGGCAGGGGTTTAGTATAAGGGGGCAGGAGTTTAGTATAAGGGGGCAGGGGTTTAGTAGAAGGGGAGCAGGGGTTTAGTATAAGGGGAGGCAGGACTTTAGTATAAGTTTTGAAGGGGAGAGGTTTTGTAAAAAAGGGGGTAGGGGTTTTGGTGTAGAGGAGAGGTTTTGTAGAAGAGGGGGCAGGCATTTCTGGTGAAGTGGCAGGGGAAAGGATTTTGTGGAGGGGGCATGGGTTTTGTTGAAGGGGGACCAGGGGGTTTGTAAAGGGGGCAGGAGTTTAGTATAAGGGGAGCAGGGGTTTTGTATAAGGGGAGCAGGGGTTTAGTAGAAGGGGAGCAGGGGTTTAGTAGAAGGGGGCAGGGGTTTAGTATAAGGGGGCAGGAGTTTAGTATAAGGGGGCAGGGGTTTAGTATAAGGGGAGCAGGGGTTTAGTATAAGGGGAGGCAGGACTTTAATATAAGGGGGGCAGGGGTTTAGTATAAGGGGGGCAGGAGTTTAGTATAAGGGGAGCAGGGGCTTAGTATAAGGGGGCAGGGGTTTAGTATAAGGGGAGCAGGGGTTTAGTATAAGGGGAGCAGGGGTTTAGTATAAGGGGGGCAGGGGTTTAGTATAAGGGAGCAGGGGTTTAGTTGAAGGGGAGCAGGGGCTTAGTATAAGGGGAGCATGGGTTTTGTAGAAGGGGAGCAGAGGTTTATGTAGAATGAGTGCAGGACTTTTGTAGAGGGTGGCAGTGGTTTTGGTGGAGGGGGAAGGTTTTTAGTGATATTATGTGAACATTGCTGTATAGTTGATATATATAATGATAGCATGTGTTTTGTTAAAGGGGGAGAAAAAAAATTATAGAAGGGTGGGCAGGGGTTTTATTAAAGGGGGAGCAGGGGTTTTGTAGAGGGGGCAGGGGTTTTGTAAAAAGGGGGGCAGGGTTTTTGTAGAAAGGGGGCTGGGGTTTGTGGAAGGGTTTTGTAGAAGGCGGAACAGGGCTATTGTAGAAGGGGCAGAGGTTTTGCTGAAGGGGGGGGGGCGCCATATGTTGGGCTCGCACAGGGCGTCTGATCACCTAAGGCCGGCCCTGATTACAGCCCACAGTAAAATCTCACTGCCACATTTGGGCTCCTTGTGAACACTTGTCCCACCAAATACTTAGACCCAGGGCTCATGTTTGGTGGGATAGCATGTAAACCAGGGGTGTCCAAAAGGAAACTCCCCAGGTGTTGTAGAACTACAACTCCCATGATGTTTTGCATGCCTTTAGAATGGAAAAGCATTATGGAGGCTGCAGTTTTAAATCATCTGGGTATCTACCCTTTGGGCACCCCTGATGTAAATAATGCTCATTTAATATATTTGAGTAATGACATTTCAAGACTCACCACTGATAACGAGCCTAGCGTTCTTCTACAGAATTATAACTGAAGAAGTGACATGAACATTTTCTGTAGTCCCATCTTTAAACCCAAGGAAATCTCTATGAAAAGAAACATGTCCTTGAAGATGTTGCCTGATTGCCATTTTCATACGAGATATTTACACAATTCTTTATTACCTCCTATTCAATAAAGGTCATCAGTTATCTCCATTGTCACTGTTACGGAGAGGGTATGAACCTTTCTTCTTGGGAGAATAGAATGTTTTGTTGCTGGCTTGCCGATTCAATGGCTCCGCACACTGATTGGGAGAATAAATGCTTGAAATGCAGATAAACATATGCACACACATTCACAAAAAGCTTTCTTACACACAAAGCAGGTTTGCATGCAAAACAGAAAAGCACTTATGGTAATATATAATCATGCAGTAGTGCTACATACAATAATTGTGTTACTTTTCGACCCTTGAGCCGCATAGCTGGAATCAGATTGCAATTATACACTACATCCTTCAAATGGCCAAAGAAAGTGTGACAGGCTCCAACAGAGTTTGAGGTAGCATGGGGTCCTTTAATAAATAAGGAAAAATAAGGAAATCCAGGCATCTGGAAGCCAGTATATAGAGTTAGAAAGGGAAGTAGCTAAGTCATGGTCAGTCCAAGCCCAGAGATCACATCAAGCAGAGAAGGTGCATAGTTAAAATACAAAAGTCAAAGGTCAAGAATGAAAAAAAATGTTTTTGTGTGTGGGTAAAACATAGAATTAGTTAGAACAGAGGACACTAAGCTACATATAGGAAAAACCTTGGCGGTCATTACAGAATAATAAAATATTGTACTTAACAATATCTAGTCATATATGAGTACCAGACAATAGTTACATGTAACATTTCCTAATAAGTGCTCCCTCCACAACCAAGGAGGGCTGCTCCCCATGAGTACCCGGATGGAATCTACGGTGGACAACATTTGGACATGCAGCCAGTAATGCCTGAAGCAGACCTGTGGGAGAAGTAATACTTGAGCAGTAAATGACAAAAAGCAGATTTTATTACAGTGAGCAGCAATAAGTGGTATACTTAATAATAGATGTGGAGATTGTTTTGAAAGAATCCATCTTGACAACTGGCAACTTTGCTTTAACACTCTACTTTTCTGTGTGACTCATGAAGCTTATAGCAATGTGTTGAAGTACTCTCAATTGTCCCACCTTTTCATGTGTCCCAACTTAGTCATGAATGACATACACAGATTCCCTGTACATTCAGCATAGCAAGGCATAGTCTGCTGATGGACTCTCCACACAATGTATCACTCACTCAGATTCTTTCTTCACTAATTGTTCTTCACTAATTGACTAGCTGGGTATCCTCCTTTTGGGCTATAGCATGGCAAAAACGTGCAGATCATCTAAGCTTAGCTGCATCATTGTCAACACTGAGGGGCATTGGTTACCATAATGGGTGACACATATTGCATGACAGAAACAGTGGCATGTCAGTTTTGTATCACTGATGACGGAACCACTGCTCTCCAGCTAACACATACAAGTAGCCAGTCAGTCAACCAGGACCTGCGCATGTGCAGAGAGCTGCATTAACACTCATATACACTGCAGGAGCTCTAGCATGTCCAAAGGCATGCTTGCATTACTCATTTGGTGGGTTGCCTTTGATGTCCCCTAGAAGCAAGTCACCAGCGTAATAACACTGAACAGAGACCAAACTGGGGCTCTCCCATCAGATCGTAAAAAATTAGGGAAGTATGTTTATTCTTAATTAACCCCTTAAGGACACAGCTTCAGAAGCTTGACTTACGCTTAATGACACAAGCAATTTTTGCATTTTCTTGCTGTTTGCGTTCAACTGCAATTTGCATCTCTCTCATTTATTGCACCGACACATATTATATACTGTTTTTTAAAGGACAGAAAGGGCTTTAATTTGATATAACATATATATATATAAATGCTTACTTATTATAAAAAAATACAGAAAAATGCAAAAAAAATGAAAAATATTTTTTTTTTTTACAGTTTTTGCAATAATAATGTGTGCATAATTAGTGCAGGTTAAGGAAAGTAATTAAAAATAAATTTATTTATTTGTTCTGATTTACAGAATATATAATGTGTCTGGGATTTTAAGTTTTTTTGGTAGTTACAGGTCACAAAGCACAAGGAGTAAAATAAACTTTTAATGTGGAGCGATTTTAGAATTTGGTATGTTTGTCTTGTAAGCTTAATAGCCATAAAAGAAAACAAAATTGCCACACAAAAGTATATATTTATATAAAGTAGACATCACGGGCTATTTACCTAAGGTTGTTTTGACACTTTCTACGTAGCCATTTCACCGCCAACCTCTGCTAAATATTGGAGTAAAATTGTGTTCTTTTTGGTTTTTGGCACACAAACTTATAACAGAGAAATTCTCGTGTATATTTTGTAAAATTGGTGTGTGCTATTCCTGTACAAAGTTTTATTTTGTGTTCAGTTACATCTGCTGAGTAAAATGACACCCCCATTGTATGTCTTTTGCACTATTTCGTGAAGTTACAGTGCCATACAGGATACCTGTCCTTTTCAGTATTCACAGTAGAATTTTGAGAGATGGATTTAATGAGCCTTAGCTTCCATTTTGGGGTATTATAACAGTTTGGCTGTTCAAAAAACCCCACAAAGGCCTACCATTTGTAAAAGTAGACACTCCAGGGTATCTTATAAGGTGCATATTGTGCCTTAACATGCCCCCATTTTTTCACCAATATATGCCAAAGTATGTGGTAAAAAATAATTTTGTGTATTTTTTACATACGGATTGCATTTTTGCTGGGCGTTTTGTATATTTCATATGTGCCACTAAGTTCAAACCCCCCAAATTATGCTCAGCTAAGTCTTCTGAGTAAAATGACACCCCATATGAATGTCTTTAGCACTATTTCGTGAAGCTACAGTGCCATATAGGAGACCTGTCCTTTACAGTATTCACAGTAGAATTTTGAGAGACGGATTTAATGAGCCTTAGCTTCCATTTGGGGTATTATAACAGTTTGACTGTTCAAAAAACCCCCACAAAGGCCTACCATTTGTAAAAGTAGACACTCCAGGGTATCTCATAAGGTGCATATTGTGCCTTAACATGCCCCCATTTTTCACCAATATATGCCAAAGTATGTGGTAAAAAATAATTTTGTGCATTTTTTACATACGGATTGCATTTTTGCTGGGCGTTTTGTATATTTCATATGTGCCACTAAGTTCAAACCCCCCAAATTATGCTCAGCTAAGTCTTCTGAGTAAAATGACACCCCATATGAATGTCTTTGGCACTATTTCGTGAAGCCACAGTGCCATATAGGAGACCAAGCCATATCCGTTTTTACCAAACTTTGAATTTTGACGCTGGGCCTATGTGCAATTTCCAAGCATCTTCTCAGGTTTTAAATTCAATCTACCCCACAAAGGCCTACCATTTCTTAAAGTAGACACCCCAGGGTGTTTCAAAAGGTATAGTTTGAACCTTAGCGTGGGATCATTTTTCCGCTAGCTTGTACCAGATGTAGTGGTAATAAGCGTTTTTTCTGCCTTTTGACATACAAAGTGAGTTTGCACAGTATATTTTGCAAACCTTATGTGTGCTACGACTGTATAATAGTTCATATGTTGCTCAGCTATGTCGGCTGAGTACAGCAATACCCCCGTATGTACCTTTGCCAGGTATGTGTGGACATCGGAGGGGCACATTTGGGACACAGCCATTCCAGTTTTTTTCAAACTTTGAATTTTATGCTGTGCCTATGTCCCATTTTAGAGTATTTTACCAGGCTATATAATCCAAATTCCCCATAAAGCCATACCATTTCTTAAAGAAGACATCCCAGGGTATTTCAAAAAGGCATATTTTGACCCTCAGCGTGGGATCATTTTTCCGCTAGCTTGTACCAAGTGTAGTGGTAATAAGCATTTTTCTGCCTTTTTGACATACAAAGTGAGTTTGCACAGTATATTTTGCAAACCTTATGTGTGCTACGACTGTATAATACTTCATATGTTGCTCAGCTATGTCGGCTGAGTACAGCAATACCCCCGTATGTACCTTTGCCAGGCATATGTGGATGTTGAAGGGGCGCATTTGAGACGCAGCCATTCAGTTTTTTTCTAACTTTGAAGTTTTACGCTGTGTCCATGTTCCAATTTGGAGTAGTTTAGACGGTTGGTTATTGTAATTCAAAAGGCATATTTTGAACCTTGGCGTGGGATAATTTTTTCTCTAGTTTGCTCCAGGTGTAGTGGTAATGAGCGTTTTTAAAATGTATTTTTTTACTTTTTATAACTTTTTACTTTTAAAAACTAGTTTTTAAACTTTTGTTTTGCTTATAAATTTTTTTAAACTTTCCTAAACTTTCTTAAAACTTTTTTACAGATTTAAAATTTTTCTAAGCTTTTTTTTTTACCGTTAACCCCTAACTAGCAGTACGCAGCAGTAACAGTAAATTCCCCATTTTCCCATAACTCCCGCCCACCCCAGCTAGCAAAATATATAGTTATAAAATATTTAAATTAATTAATTAAATAAATTGAACCCCTGAGGGTTAAAAAAATAAATAAAAGTTAATCCTCAGGGGTTAAAAAAAATTAGATTACAGTATAATACTGTGATCTCTATTTGATCGCTGCAGGCAGTGATCGACTGGCAGGGAAGGGGTTAATTTTTATTTGGACTAGGTAAAGTGTGTTTTTTTTGTTTTTTTTTACTTAAATGTTATTAAAACATTTTTTAAGCTTAATTTTTAACTTTTTAAAGTTTCTTTTAAAACTTTTTTTAACGTTAACCCCTAGTTAGCCTAACGCCAGATCCCCCAATTCCCCACTAACTTCCACCCACCCCAGCTATCTAAATATATAATTAAAAAATAATTTAATTAATTAAATTATTTAAAAAAAAAAAATCAGATCATAGTAAAATGTAATCCCTGCCAATTGATCACTGTAGTCAGTGATCAATTGGCAGGGAAGGGGTTAATTTTTTATTAAAATGGGTAAGGGGGGGACACTTTAAATTAACTTTATTTTTTTAAACAGCAGGGGGCAGGATCAGCACTGATCCGGCTCCCTGCACTTCACACAGAACCCGGAAGTGCAGGGAGCCGGTAGGTAAGTATTCAGAGCACATGTGCTCGCTCCGACTTGTGGTCAGAGCGAGCACATGTGCTGGGCAGCTTGACCGGGTGCTCCCGGTATGCCTCTAATGCAGAGGCATACCGGGAGCACCATTAACCCCGCGATCGCCGCAATAGCGGCGATCCGGGGTTAATTTTACCGCGTGATGGACGAGGTCCGTCACCCGTCGTTAAGGGTCTCCCCTGTGTGACGGACCTCGTCCGTCACCCGTCCTGAAGGGGTTAAAATAACAATGTACAGATCCAATATTATATTTTGGCTATCTGAAATATTGAAAACTATCATGTTTGTACTTGGTATCTTGCACTAACACACATTTTCTCAGTAATAAAAAAATATGTGTTAGTTTAATGGTCTTTAATGACTTTATTTCAAAGAAACATATCTGTGTTAGAAAATAAATACATCTTATAGAGAAGAATTGTGGTTCTACAACTCGTGCAACAATCACTGAATTAAACCAGTAAAATGTTTCTGATACAGAAGCACTGAAACCAATGCTTCTCTATGATAAGCTCTGACTTTCACTTTGAGCAAGCCCTCAAAATGAGCACCCTCCTGGCAATCTGATTAACAACATGGAGGGTGCCACTGAGGATATTTATAAAAGTGTCAATGTCTCTTGAAATCAGTACAAACCGTTTTCCTGGCACTGCAGGTCCCCTCTCCCGCCCACCCCCCATCCCAGGTTGCTGAATGGGTTAAAACTCCTTCAGTGACTTATCTGTATCCATATACTTACCTGGGTCAGGGTCCACCAAAGCTCCTCCCCCACCGACGTCATCCGGTGGGGGAGACCTATTGACCTATCATACGTGGCCGCCGGCGGGGGAGACCTAATGCGCATGCGCATTAGACCTCCCCATAGGAAAGCATTGAAAAATGCTTTCAATGCTTTCCTATGGGGATTTCAGCGACTCTGGAGGTCCTCACAAACCGTGAGGACGTCCAGCAATGCTATAGCACACTTTTCATGTGCTATAATCACGGATGTTAGGAGTTAACCCTGCAAGGTAAATATTGCAGTTTATGAAAACTGCAATAATTACACTTGCAGGATTAAGGGTAGTGGGAGTTGGCACCCAGACCACTCCAATGGGCAGAAGTGGTCTGGGTGCCTGGAGTATCCCTTTAATAAAATAAGACAAAGAGGACAGCACTTTAAAAAAAAATTAAAAAAATTTGTCTCGACACTTAGAGCAGCATCACATTATACATTGTCTCGAACAGAGGCTAACAAACAATAACTGTACACTTTGCATGTTACAATAGAGAAGTGGTGTCACAGTTTGGTTATCGGTAGAGGTCTGCCGCTCCTCGTCGAGTTTTCATCATTTATAGACGTATCTTATCCAGTTAAACACGTAAAACATATCATAATAACACAATGTCAAGTAAAATCAAGTAAGATAAAATAAAATAAAATAGAACCGAGCGGACCCTTCGTTCTCGTGGCATTCTATTTATCTACCAGGAGCATAATGTAAGTATTCTGGACAGGTTGGATTATTGGTGCCATCGGTCGCTTTTGAGTTACTCCCGTATAGTACATGACCCAGGGTGCGTGTATGTTTGTGTAGGTCACTGGCCCCCGTGGAATTGGGTCCTAGGTTAGGCGGTCGTGATTCTGCTATCTAGGCTTTTATGCCAGTGTCGTGTTTTTGGTGCCCCCCATCTCATCACTACCTATTGGGGTATTTTCATAGTGTGTATATTATGGTGTGATAGTCCCGAGCACCAGGGGACAGCACTTTTAAACATACAGTACTCCAGCAAGCTAAAACTCTGAAAAAGTAAGCAAATGTTTTAAAAGAATACATAAATTAGTAGATCACCCTAGTGCCACTTCATTCATCACAACAGATAAGTATGTACAGTCTTAATAAAAATTATTTTAACCCCCATTGAAAACTGGAAAAGTCATCATATGCATTTTCAGTTGAATCCACTTGAAGCATTTGTTGTATTGAGTTATTTGGGCAGACTAGATGGGCCAAATGGTTCTTATCTGCCGTCACATTCTATGTTTCTATTCTATGTTTCTATATTTCAATTGCTTTTGTTTGATTTTGTTCATTCCAAACAGCTGAAAGTCTGTAAATTTTGACAAAACCAGATTTTCAATGGGGGTTGAATAATTTTGATTACAATTGTAATTTAGACCAACCAGATGCCTAACTTAGATTGGAAGAGCACAGATTGGTCGTCTGATCCTAAAAGGTGCCCTATTTCACCAATCTGGGAGGACAGGATATGCATCCCCAAATAATATGACCTTGAAAATGTTCACAAAAATATTCTAAATCCCTACATGTTTAAATAAAAATCAATGCTCTAAAAAATATGTTATTATTGCCAATCTGCTGGAGATATGCCATACTATGCCCTCTTTTCCTGTAAGAATAATGAAACTAGATGCTGATAAATGGGGAGGTAGACACGCTCATTACTGCAGCACTGGACAGCCATAGCAATGTTCTGCAAGTGTCTGACTGGTAATGGGTTTGATTGATGCCAGGTGTCTAGCCGTGGATGGATGTTTGCTAATTAAATGGAGAGGGTGACACATGTGCCCTCTGCGCTTAAAGCTTCCACCTGCCTTAACTTGTACTTAATATCAGAATTATTGCCAGAGGGCACTTTATTATCTAAAGCTAAAGGGAGGTTAAAGGCTCATTCTCACATCAAAGTCCAAATTGAATTTGCAACCAAGTGAAAACACTCCGTACCCTCGGTGCTGGTTTTAAAAAAGCGCTTTGGATTTTTTAGGACACATTTGAATTATAAGGGCTTCGAAAATAAGATGTACTTTGTCGAATAGCAAATGACCCTATATATTTAGAAAATATTAGATTTATTCTTTAAATAGTGAATTAGAGGGCAATGATAACTGAATTGAGGTTCTCAATTACCCATAACCGAAGGTTTTAGTGAACAGCCCCCTAATACCCTAACTTTTGGATGAAATCATATTACTTGGTTGCCAAAACTGCATTTGAATTAGGGACACCAATAATAATAGAAATTACTACTACTAGAAGACAACTTTTTATCAAGTGAAGGTCTGAGGAAAGCATTTTTTAATGGTTTTCCTTTGAAAAACAATCATGACTACTCACGTAACCATGCAGCAGAGACTTATAAAAGTGGCCATATAAAATGAGAAAAAAGGGACAAAATTCTAAGGATGGCACAATTCCCTTGACAATCAGAAGAAGGGAAGTACTTTTGGTTTCCGTGGTGACTGCTCCACTTTAGAAAACTAGCTGAGTTTTATTTACAGCACTTTTATAATGAATGTCTCTTATAAAACTAAAATACTTCTACACATGCAACTCACATGTTCCTCTCTTTAATGTAAATCTGGTAATCCTCCACTTCATCTCAAAGGGACACTATAGTCACCAGAACAACTACAGCTTGTTGAATTTGTTCTGGTGAGTAGAATCATTATCTTCAGGTTTTTTGCTGTAAACAGTGTCGTTACAAAGAAAATGCAGTGTTTACATTACAGCCTAGTGATAACTTCACTGGCCACTCCTCAGATGGCTGTTAGAGATCCTTCGTCGGTCATGGCTGCCTAAAATGCATCCAAACATTCAGTGTCTCCTCCCTCTTCATGCAGACACTGAACTTTCCTCATAGAGATTCATTGATTCAATTCATCTCTATGAGGAGATGCTGATTGGACAGGGCTGTGTTTGAATTGTGCTGGCTCTGCCCCTGATCTGCCTCTTTGTCAGTCTCAGCCAATCCTACAGGAAATCATTGCGACTGAATCAGGCTACCAATTCTGCTGATGTCAGCAGGCAAGTGGGCAGGTCTAAAGGAAACAGGCACAAAGCATGCAGCTGCAGACTTGAATACAAGTAAGATTTTTACTATATTTAGGGAGGCATGAGGGGACCAGGGTGGCTAGATGGTGGTTTTAGCCCTATAGGGTCAGGAATATATGTTTTTGTTAATGACCCTATAGTGCTCATTTAAGTTCCTCCTGCATAGAGTAAAACTTTTTCAAGGCCTACTAACTGTCCCGATTTTGGAAGGACAGTCCCGATTGCAGGTTCAGTCCTGCAACCAGGGAATTGTCCCCAACAAGCATAGAGCGGGTGCATCATTAGACACTCTCATGCAGTGGTGGGGGGCAGGGAGACAATTGCCCCCCAGGCCTCCCTAAATCCAGGGCTGCCTGCATCCACAAAAAAATAAGTAAAAAATGTTCCCCTCAGTGGCGGAACTACCGGGGTTGCAGCTGTGACCGGGACCGGCTGCTCTGTAGACCCCTGCAGGCTCCCCTTGCAAAACTGCTATTTAGTATATTGCCAATATACTAAATAGCAATTATCTTACCTCACTAAATGATTGGTCAGTAGCCTCATGATGGGACAGAGTGGGTTGCACATGGATTATCCCGCTGTATTCATTATTTGTGTGTGCCACGGACGCAACTATAGCACACATGCAGGAACTCAATGCCTTCCCCTCACCTCTTCCTCGGCGGAGTCCTGACAGAGCTTCTTCCTATCCTGCCTGCAGGGCCCCTCCCTCTCTTCCCATGATGTTTACAGCACTTAGACTGCACAGAGCAGGCTCAGAGCAAGCCCAGCAGACCTATGCCCCCCAAGAAATCCCTGTCCCAGCTTGCAGCAGTGGCACACAGGATCAAGGTGAGTGAAATACTCTACCTCACCTCTCCCTGCACACATATGAGGCTGTCTCTTGGCTCTCCATTCTTTGTGTCACTCTCTGTCTCTCTTTAGTTTTCAAGCTGTCTCTGGCTCTCCTTTCCTTGTGTCACTATCTGTATCTCTCTAACTTTCTAGCTGTCCTCTAGCTGTCTATCTGTGTCTTTCTAAATAGCTATGTCCCCACCCCCTCATCATCTTAATAACTCCATCCAATGTCCGTGGGTGGAGAGCATAAGGGTCAATAGCATTTCCCTCATTTTATTGTTTTTTATTATTATTATTTAATAGCACCAAACCTTCACCCATATATAGAGGCTGTGGGAGGACACCAGCATTCTCCCCATGTGTTATTTAATAGCCCCTATGGCTCAAGGTTAGGAGGACAATGTCCTTCCTCTGAGTGCCAGGCCCACTGTTTATTTTGTGGCCTAATCCCAATGAGATGGGACCTTTAGCAATTATCAAGCCGCCAATTATTTTAATCCCCCACTATTATTATATAGTTCCCCATCCCACTGCACAGGAAATTGGGTATAATTGGCTGAGTAGCTACCTGTTACTAACCGCTTAGGTAATATGCTCCCACCCGTGGTATATTGTGCACAGACATAAGTAATATTGGGGTCATATTGACTCCTATATGCGTTTATTTTAAAGTTTTTAGTATTATTTTTAAAAAATATTATTATTTACTATTTCTGACCAGCATAACTTTCACACTGCTAGCATTTCCAGTGAGAAAATAATTAGAATTTTTAAATGTCTGCATTTTAATAAATTTATGTATCTAGACTTTAGACATTTAGAGCCATCATTGTAAACTCCAGACATTGTTAAATAGCATAAACGTTAACAATGCCCAGATTTTGCAGTCCAAATGATACCGGATAGGGATGTGCATGGGCAAAAAATTTGGTTCGGCACTTCCGAAATTTGGGACTTCGGCAATTCCCTAACTAAACTAGGGTTAGGGGTAGGGTTAGAGGAAGGTTGGGGTAAGGGTTAGGGTAAGAGATAGGGTTAGTGGGGCTAGGGTTAAGAGTAGGGTTAGAGTTAGGGTTATATTTCTGCCATAATTCCCTTAATTGTCCTTTTCCTGTTTTGCCACTTTTCAGAAGTCCAAAGCACTTGGGCACTTCTGAAATTCGTCACTTCGGTAATTCGGTTCGGTTCTGCACTTCGGCAGTTCGGTTTCAGTTCGGCACTACAGAAATTCGGCACTTTGGAAATTCGCACATTCGGAAGCATCCGAATGTCCGAATTGACAAAATTCATCCGAATTTAAATTCGGACCAAAACTAATTGCACATGTCTAATACCGGATTTTATTTGACGGATCTGGACTAGGGGCATAAGGACTGTGGTGATTAATCTGTGTGTGAATAACCTTGTAAAATATTTACTGGTGTGCAAGAGAAAGAGAGTAGATATACAGACTGCACTATGTATTTTGCCAATTTAATTCTTTTTTTTAATTGTATTATTTACATTATTACATTTATTATTTTGTTTATATTATTTATTTTTGGTGTGCATCGATACATTCACAGATGGGACAAAGGTGTAACCATATATGTGTAACAGACAAAGTTGTATGCGTCAATACCATATACCTAAATCACGGCACTGCGCTTTTTTAAGTTAAGACAATAGTGCATAGATGTCTACTTAAGAGAATCAAACAGCAATAATTACACTTATGGAAAGAAAGAAAGTAAGATTAAGATAATTAGTAAGAGATATAACATAGGCCAATCAAGCTTGGGCTACAATGTCTCTTGTTTGCTTGGAAGATGAAAATGAACATAAAATAAAACAAAAAGTTACAAGAGCAACAAAAGCAATCACATAAATAAACAGGGTGTAAAAGATAAGCATTGGTATAAGGCCTGAGTAAAAGGATACATTCATCCAATACCCAAGCTAGGTATGGCAATATCTGGTATGTGTAACCTATTTAAGGAATCACTGTGGAAGGGCGATGACAGGGAGTCATAGAAGCCCCGAGCCATTGAAGGAGCCAACACCTGATTTAAATTTCTCGGAGCCCAGAGTGAAGGATTCGGTAACTCGGTCGACTCCTCCAAATGGTCCTCCACAGGCATGAATGGAGTGAAAGCCACTTTACTTGCTCAAAATCCACAGTTGGTCTCAATCTTTGGAGCTGCAGTCTCTGTGTGTTTGAGCCCAACCCAGATTATGTCTTCCTCTCAATGGCACCAGCTACCATGTCTGAGCTTAAATCTTCACCGATAGTCTGAATAGAAGCTACGGATCATCAGCAATGTAGTCGATGTATCGCGTTATAGCAGAGGCAAAAGTGACGTGCGTCCGTCTGGCTCGGTAGTCAGGCCCTGTTCCCATCCAATTCCATTTTGTTTAGGGAGTTTTAATTTCCCTGTTGTTAGGGTAATTTAACAAACAACAAACACTCCAGTGATTTCAAGGGAAATGTTGTTTTTCGTCCCTGTTCCATGACCTAGTGGGATATCTGTCACTTGTATAACTTGACTAGTGTTTCCCTGGAGATAAATATAAATGGTTTAAGTAAGAATACATGAAAAGAATCGGTGCTAAATGGGATTGATTATATCAGTGACTGACTTTGTCACTATATAGAAAGCTAATAGAGTCTAATCCTAAAATCAGATCCTCATTAATGCTCTGTATGTGCTTGGGACCAGGATACCCCTGGTAACATGTTGCTCACTGTCTGGAATCTCTGCACTGGCTTAAAGGAGTGCAATTAACCCCTTAAGGGTACATGACGTAAATATTCCGTCATGATTCCCTTTTATTCATGAAGTTGTGTCCTTAAGGAGTTAACAAAGAACACACGAAGATTATATTGCAGCAAGGTATGTAACAATGTAGATTTATCTGTGTTTCTATAATCGGAAACATTAGACAATATCTAGTTCTATACAGGTTCGCAACCCTTATTAAAATATTGGTGCTATTACAAGAGGTTTTAGTAATGTATATGACTTTATGTCAAACACAGCTCATGTTATATGTATTATTTCTATATCAAGATACACAATATAAATTGATATGTTATATTGTTGTGCTTAAAGGGCTACTTCAAGGCACATAACCACTGCTTCACTGATTTCAATTGGTCATGGTTCTTGGAGTTTGTATGTACAGAGTTTTGCTCTACTGCCTTTGCTGCTGGAGGTGTAACACCAACTCCTGCAGTGTCATGGCATCTGACACCAGCACCAAACAGCCAATTGCAGCATTGTTCCCTCCCCACCCTCCCATGACAATCTTGTCCTCCCCTACATTTTCGGGGGTGGTTGGTATACCATTGTATTTACACAGTTGCAGGGTTATTTATTACATTGATCTTAAATTTGAAATTTTCTTCCAATTCTCACTCTAGCAAATGCTCAGTCAGCTCCTAGAATGTCTGAAGTGTTCCATTTATTCTCGAGGAGGGTGTCTGATCTGTATGTCCTGGATATAATAGTACAAACATCTTACAGTCTAACAGCAGTATAATTATTAGGGTCCCCTCCAGGCACCCAAACCTCAAGTACCTGAACCTAGAAGAGCCTTGGTATGTTACTATGTGCAGAGAAATGTCAAGTATAACATAAACTAAATTATATTTGTATCTGTGTTAGTATCTGTATATTTGTATCTGTACTATGTGGAAACTGTTAAATGTTCAAACCCTCAGAGGATTTTCAAAAATGTCCTTTCATGTCAGGGCCTTTAACAGAAGGCCTGAAGTCACACTGTGGGTGTTCTGTCCTCAAAACTTTACCTACCAAATCTCATGTTAAATGATATTTGCGTGTCACAGGCCCTGATACTATGTATCTTGTGTATAGTTGTCATAATCGTGTGAAAACACGCAGTAAACCCACAGAAAACCCAAATATGTTACCGAACCTTAGAATGGTCGGGTTTAGGGATCGACCAACATTGATTTTTTTTTAGAGCCAATACCGATAATCTGTAAACTTTCAGGCCGATAGCCAATAACTTACCAATATTCTGTACATTACCATTTTAAAAATATAAACTATTTCTACACAAATCTACGTATAACTGAACATGTTTATTATTTATTTTTTTGCAAATCTTTGTTTTTTATTAAGATAAATGCACAAAATATACATGCCAGTCAGAATTTTTTATGTTTTCAAGAATATGTGTGTGTGTAATGGATGCAGTGAGTGTTTGTGTAGTGTGTGTATATAATGAATGCAGAGTGTGTGTTTGTGTAGTGAGTGTATAGTGCATGCAGTGAGTGTGGAGTGTGTATATAATGAATGCAGTGTGTGTGTGTGTTTGTGTAGTGTGTGTATAGTGAATGTAGTATACGTAAAGTGAATCCAGTGTGTGTAGTGTGTGTATAGTGAATGCAGTGTGTTTGTGTAGTGTGTGTATACAATGAATGCAGAGTGTGCTTGTGTAGTGTGTGGATAGTGAATGCAGTGTGTTTGTGTAGTGTGTGTATACAATGAATGCAGAGTGTGTTTGTGTAGTGTGTGTAAAGTGAATGCAGTGTGTTTGTGTAGTGTGTGTATATAATAAATGCAGAGTATGTGTGTTTGTGTAGTGTGTATATAATACAGTGTGTGTGTGTTTGTGTAATGTGTGTATATAATGTATACACAATATAGTTATAAATTTTGTAAAAAAAAAATTGTCCGCCCTCCCTGCTTCTTACTTGGCCAGGGAGGGGGGATATGGCATTCCCTGGTGGTCCGGTGGCATGGACTGTGCAGTCGGGGCCCAGCAAGCTCTTACCTTCCCAGCAGCTCTCTTCAGCGCCCCTGTCTTTCCCTGTTTCCAGTGTCCGGCGTGGGACGGATTAAGGTAAGAGATCGTGACAATAGTCCTATGTACTGAAGTCTAACACAGAGTTTTTCTTATTTCTTGGAGATTTCTCAGTGGCTACTAGAGATCACTAATAGACCTATAGCACTGTAACCTGATATAGAGTTTCAAGTCAGAAGGGTAGGTCCTTTCTAAGACAACAATCCTCTTCTTTTCATTATAGAACTCTCCATGCATCATAACCACTTCAATTACCTACTGTAAGTAGTCCTACTGTACTTACCTACTGTAAACTTTGAACTTCTTACCAGATGTCCACTGGGCTACAGTCACTTCTTCTATGGAGAACCAGAATCTTCTGCTAGGACCTTCCATTAGCTCTACTGAGCTAAACCTGGCCATGCCTGCTATCATAAAGGATGTGATCACCATTTGGCAAGTTGACAAACTGATAGCAAATGGTTTGACTACTCTCATTGGGTGGGTGCCAAGACTCTCCTAGCACCATAACCAAAAGAGCACACTATAGCAGTTATTGTGCCCAAAGTGTTCCTTTAACCGGTTGGCCATTACTTCATAAAACAGTGTAGTTGATCTTGAACGACAGTTAGGTAATGCAGGTCCACATTGGTTGCTGAATAGTTAGCAGTGGTCCTTCAGCAAGGCCTCGGGGATATCTGTTCGCTAGAAGCAAGTGGCACAATGGCACATGAAATTGTGACGCCAATTCCTCTTAATACATTTTTTTTCTTTTCTTCAATTAATATGTTGGGAAGTATACTATTATAGGTTAGCAATACATTTTGACAGTTTCTAGTAAGTGTCGTTGACACACATGGCAATTTCAATTTACACTTTCACAAGTGATTGGAAGTTAAGTAATTACATTTAAATATGGCAGCAGGCTGCATTGGGAGTTTTAGATATTAATTAAGGACTCCAAGAAAGTAATAGATTTTGGTTTGAAAAAAATGTTGCAATAATCAGTAAATGAGTTTCATTTTCATAGAGCCGTACCATTTATTAACAGAGGAAATCTCTAAATATTATGGTGGTTATCCATTTTAATGAAGTACCTCACATAAAATGACTCCTGTTTGAACCATCTATTATTTATGACGACCAAATGGGCCAAAGGACAAATCTGCTGCAAATAAATGGAGAACAAAGATTAAATGTGTCATTGCAGAACAAATGTAAAGGACTAAGTCCCTATAGCAGCAATGTAGGCATCCAGCAAATGAAACATAACAATATAATACATAACTTTAAAAAAAGTATTATACAGAAGATATACACGTTGGAACTTAAGGTGTCATGGTACTCTAGAGTAGAGAGTCGTGGATTCCAGAAGTAGGTAAGTGCAAACTTTTGTGTATCAACAACATCTAAGAAGGTATGAATAGTGAAGACCAGTGTGGAGTACAGAGGGGAACACACAAATCCAAAGGAGAATACAATGACAAGGTCTGAAACAGATCGAGGCAACCTTTGGCACTTCCAATGCTGCGAACTACATTTCTCATAATGCTCTTACAGCCATAATGCTGGTAATGCATCCATCAGAAAAGATGTAGTCCACAACACCTGTAGTGGCAAAGGTTGTCTTCAGCTGGTCTTCAACCTCTGATCAGGTCCAGGCAGTGTATTCTTAACATATTGATATGTTTATACAACATTTAATGCAAAAGTGACTTGCTTTGTGCTGTAGTCATTAAATATTATTAAAAAAATATATACAGGCCTGCTATATTTATTATTTACATGGTGCTATAGCCCCTGGCTTTGCATGACTTGTTGATGTTTGGATCCAGACACTCCATTGGTGCTCCTGAGAAACTGTGGTCGACAGGCAAACCTTCCAGAACCTTCTTTTCAGCACAAAATACCAAATCATTGAACCGAATCCTGCATCTGAAGTGCCTGCACAAAATGCTTATTGACTGAGCACTCAATGTATAGCTCGCCCAGTTCATACATACTTTATTAAAAGGATCCCATAATGTGCTAGGAAAAAAAGCAAAAAGAGTAAAATACAGTTTAGCTCTCAAAGATTGTAATAAAATTAACAAATTCCATTTCAAAAGATTCTCTACAAATGTTGCTATAATTTGGGAAATGGTTAATAAGAACTTTTTTCTATGTTTACTCAAAAATAAAAACCACCTACCAGAAGTTTTTCTTTCAAGCCGCCTGCCTTCGAACAAACTGTGCAATTCTTCTATTAGCTAACTACTCATCCTGTCATCTCCTGGGGCCTGTTCTCAGTGCTACATTCACGATGCAGTCAGAGTCTTTGGGGAACTCTGTGTTCTCAGCCCTTGAGCTTCCCCCAGGCACTTTTTCAGACTGGTGCACACACAGGTGGATACATGGGAGAGCGGTATATGTGTCTTTGGGGACTTGCATTGGAATGACATGTGATGCTGCAGGCAGCAATTAGGTGCTGGCTTGGAAATTAAACTAAGATGACAACATAAAGATTATTTATAATGTGTGTTCCTGAACCTAAGGATATAATAATAGGCTGAGATGAGATGATGGCAAGCGAATTCTGGACCCCATCCAACATTTTGCACCCATGGTCGAATGACTGCTAGCAATGGGTAGGGGTAGGGGGAGGAAGGGGGGGAGGGGTGGGAAGCATTACAACCTGAAAGATGCCCATTGCTGTCTGTTTGTACATGGTTATCAGGGGCTTACTAGCAATATTCCTCAGAGGTCCAGATAGCTTACATTATGCATGAGTCTGAAGATCTGTTATGCAATGTCAGGAACGCTGTATTTTGTCAGGAAGTAATGAAACCTAGAATATGTAAAAATAAGCCACATTTTCCATCTAAATGTACCTTGATTAGTAAATCCTCATTTTTGACTACTGAGCTAAATATCATCATAGAATTAGGTAAATCTAGATTTACTATCAGATGGACGTATCAGAATTCGCCCTGGAACTAACTTCTAGATAAAGCCCCCAAGCAAATCTTTATATTACGCGGTTAAGGTTACCATTAAAGTGAGAATTGTCTGATTTCAAAGGGAATTTCAAATTTAAGGCCAAATTAGTTGAGCTGGAAAAAATCTCCATGTCAACTATGTTTCCAGCTCTGCTATTTTGGCCTTGAATTTGAATTTCCATTGAATTCCCGACTATATTCAATTTAGTAAATAACCCTGTTTGTTTTGCTCTCAACACATTTTTTTTTTAAATTTCCATTTGATTTTTGTTTCTGAACTTGCAACGCGTGAAATATTTTTCATTTATTTATTTTATTTTTACTAGTATTCAATAAAATATTCCGCACTGGCTGGAGAAAAAAAATGTACACTTTGCTCTATTACATTAATGTTTTGCAATTCAAACACCGAGACAATTCATTTATAAAGCATTTTCTCCCCACTTTGCAGCAGGAAAGCTTTCATAGGCTCCCTTTTATGTGTATAACTGAAGACCTTGGTGCCGTAGAACGGAGGATCGCTGTAGGGCAGGTCTGACTCTGTAAGTGAACTGAAAGTGTTAGTGAGAGAGAGGTGGCAGAAGGCATAGTAAAAACTGCTCAAAGGGAATATATGAGAAAGGAAACACAAACTCACTTGGACGCATGGAAGATGGCGTCCTGTACTTTAAATAAATTAATGGAGCCAACGAGGCCATTTGGAGTGTGATAATTTATTGCATTATGTTGAAATTATTTATTTCTCGTTTTAGGAGACTCATCACTGGAGGGGTTACTGCAGATAATAATTTAATATGGATTATACAAAGGACTTGCCATTAATTGGTCCAAAGCCCAGCATGATGGCTCTAGGTTAGAATGCATTCCGTAAAGTGACAAGTTATAGTTAGATTTAATGGGCTAGCCATTTTAAATGCAAAAAAAAGGCAATTCCAGAAGCTGGCAAAAAAAAATAATGAAATATGAAATTGGCTTACCTTGAATCCTGGCGTGATGCCTTTTAGTTGGTGCTTCAGTCGAGCAATCACATGCTATGCAGCAGAAAAAGTG
Source organism: Pelobates cultripes (assembly GCA_933207985.1). Taxonomy (NCBI): domain Eukaryota; kingdom Metazoa; phylum Chordata; class Amphibia; order Anura; family Pelobatidae; genus Pelobates; species Pelobates cultripes. The sequence goes on from OW240914.1 coordinate 294,123,331, forward strand.
GACAATTTAAGTCAGGCACGTTGCAAAATGTATCAGGCATATTATATTAATCATTGTCTTTATGGAGTCCATTCTACTTTGGTCAGTCTTTACTGAATATTGTATGTATTGCTAAGATGCAGTAATAGTGCATTGTAGTGTATGTTTTAAATACTCTGGAATGCCCATCAGTTTTTCTTGCCTAAAATTGACCACTTGTTCTATTGCTAACTACTTTAAATGTTTGGCTATAACAGTGCTCAAACCCACTAATAATCAGAGTAAATACACTTTCTCTGCAGGCTGAATAGAAACATAAAGTTATTTCAATCATTTCCTCCTAGAGTGACTCTTAGGTTAAATACCCCCTTCCTCTATCCTATTGCATTGTGTCCAAAAAATGCTATTTATTATTTGCTACTTAACATATGTAAAACAATCTCTCCTGCTTCCATTTTTCATATGGTATTTTGGCTGTCAAAATCTGCAAATGTATCTTTATGGCTGAGAGTTCAAAATGAACACTGATCACAAACCACTCAATGGCCAAACCATGTGTTTGGCTATGAAAGATAACTGCTGTTATGGGACTTGACCTAAAAACTTTTCAGTCCTGTAAAGCCAGAAATATGTGTATACTGATGGCCTATGCACTCAGTAGGATGCATACCATCTGTCTGTCTCAGTCTGTGTGTCAGTATTAGTATCTATTTGTTCGTCTCAGTCTAAGCGCAAAATAGTCCTTCTTAACATGCTTAAATCCATCAGTATATGGTCTGTATGCCATTCTTGGTGTACACTGATCAGCCAAATTATTATTACCACTGACTGGTGAAGTGAATAACATTGATTATATTGATTATATTGTTATGATGGCACCTGTCGTGGGTCGGGATATATTAGGCAGCAAGGGAACAGTCAGTTCTTGAATTTCATGAGTTGGAAGCAGACAAAATAGGCAAGCTAAAAGAGTGATTTGACAAAGGCCAAATAGTGATCTATATGACTGGGTCAGAGCATCTCAAAAACAGTGAGTCTTGTGAGGTGTTTTCAGTATGCAGTGGTTAATACCTACCAAAAGTGGTGCGAGGAAGGACAACCGGTAAACCAGTGTCCAGGGTCATTGGTGCCCGAGTTTCATTGGTGCATGTGAAAAGCAAAGATTAGCCCTTTTGGTCCAATCTCATAGAAGAGCTACTGTAGCGCAAAGTGCTAAAACATGTAATGCTGGCCATGATAGAACACACAGTGCATTGAAGTTTGCTGCGTATGGGGCTATGTAGCTACAGACTGGTCAGATTGTCCATGATGTTTCCTACCACTGAAAGCGCCTTCAATGGGGACGTGAACATCTGAACTGGACCATGGAGCTATGGAAGAAGGTTGCCTGGTGTGATTAGATCAGATGGATGGCCGGCTGCGTGTGCGTTATTTCCCTGATGAAGAGATGGCAGCACAATGCACTATGGGAAGAAAGCAGGATGGCAGATGCAGTGGTATGCTCTGATTAATGTTCTGCTGGGAAACCTTGGGTCCAGGCATTCATGTGACTGTCACTTTGACATTGTCATGCGGTATCTCTTCCGGGTTCGGCACTTCCGCATTGCGGAGCCGGCCCCGCCCCCTTCTGACACGGCTCTGACAGTACTTAGGGAGACCGTGCCTGGGAGAGGGCGCTGGGTAATGTGGGATCTACTTGTGGGTATACACGCCGGCTCCACAAGCTCTGACAAGCCGTCCCAGCCTTTGAGCCAATGCAAGGATTGCTGCATGCCATAAAGGATTACTGGAGAACGGATACTTGCTAATTTACAAGTGGACTATAACTCTGAACTCTTGGAGGACAACTCCTTAACCTTAAGTATATCTTTCAACTATTGTCTGCAATATCATTTATTAATGAACCAATTCCTGCTTGCTTAAATCTTCTCTGCTTCAAGTTATTAATTATATGGAGGACAACTCCCATCATGCTTATTTACTATGAACTGTTTCTTGGAACTAATTCCTGCTTGCTTAAATCTTCTCTGCTTCAAGTTACTAATTATATGGAGGACAACTCCCATCATGCTTATTTACTATGAACTGTTTCTTGGAACTAATTCCTGCTTGCTTAAATCTTCTCTGCTTCAAGTTACTAATTATATGGAGGACAACTCCCATCATGCTTATTTACTATGAACTGTTTCTTGGAACTAATTCCTGCTTGCTTAAATCTTCTCTGCTTCAAGCTACTAATTATATGGAGGACAACTCCCATCATGCTTATTTACTATGAACTGTTTTTTTTGCTTTACAAATACTCTCTGCTACCTGCTTAATGTTTCTATTGAAGATTATTCCCAGCAACCTAAAGAATCTTATTAAAAACTTCTCTGAGGAAATACTTATTAATGAACTTTGTATTGTTTGATAACCTGCACTTTCTTCTTATTGGATTATTGCCTATATGCAATTCATTTAAGTTTATCAATTATTAAAACTTTGTTTGATTCTCAATTTGCCAGCAATCCTCTCTTTTCTTAAAGCTACAGTATTGATACTTTAAAGATTCTTCATTTCTTTACTATTGTAATTAAGGAGTTCTACAAGCTGCAGTTGAGTTCCAATCCAAATAACCCAAGTAGCATAACAGACATGTACCAGCTACCTAGAGATTGTTGCAGACTATTTACAATGGTATTTCCTGATGGCAGTGGCCTCTATTTCAGCAGCGTAATGCACCCTGCCACACTGCAAAATGTGTTCAGGTATGGTTTGGGGAACATGTGGGATGTATTGGAACAACAAATCTGATCCATGGAGGTCCACCTCACAGCTTGCAGGTCTTAAAGGGTCTGCTGCAAATGTCTTGGTGCCAGATACCACAGGACACGTTCAGAGGTCTTGTGGAGTACATACCTCAATATATCAATGTTGCTTTGGCAGCATGAGGGGGCCCACACAATATTACTTGGGTGGCTTTAATGTTGTGGCTTATCAGTGTATAATGTATGGATCTGTCAACTATCAATCCATCTATCCTAGCTATGCCAGCATTTGAATTTGATTCCTTGTACTAGACTATATCAAGTGCTACGTCTCCAAGTAAAATGTGATTTTATATCATTATTATTTTATTACTATTTATATATACAAAGGATTGAACAAACAGGGTTATTTCTGATAACAGCACAGCTCCTGCAAATGCTTATTAAAAAAAAAAATATTCCATAATTCTGACAGCTTAACTCACTCACATTTGTAAATTTTGTCATTGTTTCTGTTATATATTAACATAAACAGATGCCCTTATGAGAAAGTATCTCTTTGGATTTATTCCATCCATCCTTGGTCAAAATGTTATCAGATATAGCCCAGCATTGAAGCAGAAACCTGCCCCCCCCCCCTCCCTTTTCCTCCCTGCAATGACCTCACTCCCGCCTGCCGGAGAACATGCTGACACCTCACTGATTTGTTTTTATCTCTGTCTGAATGTCACAGAGTACAGGTCAGTGCTCAGGGCCCCGTGTCCTTCCGCCTGCCTTCAGTCACCTCATCACTGGCAGCCCTCCTCACGCTGCCTACAATAATGCCTTCCCTATGTCTTTTTTAACTACCACTATGTCCTCTTCTGCTTGCAATCTATCACTTTCTGTCTGTATCCACAACTACATGAATCTGTCTCCTTATCAGTCCCATCAGGAACATTTTGCTAGAGACACAATGTAGACATTTGTGCGTGCCCTCTTACGCATTGCACATCCAGTTAGTGTCAGGCCATCGGTTATCATGAAAAAGTTAAATTAAATAAAAAATTAACCTATAATAGGAGACGTGTACATTGGAAGAATACTGCACACAAACTGGTTCTGAAATAGTTAAATAAGCTTTAATGGCTGACGGATGCATCCTAGTTTTTGTTTCCTGCAGTCCCTTCTTTGTCCTTGCCAATACGCCCTATCATTGTCACAGACTCACAACACTTCAGCAGCACTTAGCCAATATAACAATGTATGTAATGACTTGTAACCTCACAGAAAGGGTAATAAAGTGACATGATATAGTGAAGTCGAAGAGCATTGCCACCGTGCCTTAGGCAGGTCATTTTAGGTCACAGTTTCTGGACAATCCTATATAGAACATTTAATAGCCTAACAAGATGTTATTTATATTTCCATACCCTTACTTAAAAAGTCTAGTTTGTGTTTGCTAGAAGTATTTGAAACTTTTTTTTTTTTTTTGCCCAGGAGATGTTTTCAGATGTTGGCTAGTTTCAAGGCTGAAATAAAACGTATGCAATGGAGGCCCAGGCGTAAAGAGGCCCTTTGGTTCCCCAGTCATCAAACTTGTACGTGCAGACATTAAATCTAAAAACAGTATACGGCCCCCTCGGCTGGATGAGACTCTTTAAAAACATCCTTTGTTAAATCTAAAAGCAGCATATATTCCATCGGGTGGATGAGACTCTATATTAAATTCTTCTTTAACCCCTTAAGGACTGGACTGTTTTTGCGATGTTGTACATTTGCGACCAGGCATATTTTTACACTTTTGTGGTGTTTGTGTTTGGCTGGAATTTTCCGCTCTCTCATTTACTGTTCCCATACAAATTATATATTGTTTTTTTCAGGACAAAAGGGGCTTTCTTTACATACCATTATTTATATAATCTCATGTATTTTAATTTTAAAAAAATTTAAAAATATGATGAAAAATTGAAAAAATACATGTTTTTTGACTTTTACTTGAAAAATCTTTTACTCATCTACAAAAGCGAATGAAAAAAACTGCTAAATAGATTCAAAATTTTGTCCTGAGTTTAAAAATACCCCGTGTTTACATGCTTTTTGCTTTTTTTTGCATGTTATAGGGCTATAGGTACAAGTAGAATATTGCGGTTTCAAAACATAAATTTTTTAAATTTATCAATAGTGACATTGTAACACTATTATCTGTCATAAATCTCTGAATAACACCCCACATGTACATATTTTTTTTAAAGTAGACAACCCAGGGTATTCAATATGGGGTATGTCCAGTCTTTTTTAGTAGCCACTTAGTCGAAAACACTGGCCAAAGTAAGAATTCATATTTGTTTGTGTGTGAAAAAAGTAAAAAAACTAAATTGAACGCTAATTTTGGCCAGTGTTTGTGACCAAGTGGTTACTAAAAAAGACTGGACATACCCCATTTGCAATACCTTGGGTTGTCTTCTTTTGCAAATGGTATGTCATCATGGGGGTAATTCTCATTCCTGGGCTACCATACGCTCTCAAAGGCAACGTAACCAACCTGGCCATTTTCAATGTAAAAATATTTGACCCATATATTTGACCTTGTAACTTTCAAAAATACTGTAAAACCTGTACATGGGGGGTACTGTTTTACTCAGGAGACTTTGCTGAACACAAATATTAGTGTTTAAAAACTGGAAAACGTATCACAACAATTATATCATCAGTAAAAGTGCTGTTTGTGTGTGAAAAATGCAAAAAAAGTCACTTTCAGTGACAATATCATCGCTGTGATATGTTTTACTGTTTTGAATCACTAATATTTGTGTTCAGCGAAGTCTCCCGAGTAAAACAGTACCCCCCATGTACAGGTTTTAGGGTGTCGTAGAACGTTACAGGGTAAAATACAGTGCTAGCAAATTCAATTCTCTGGAATTTCGGCCTGGGTTGGCAGGCAGGTCCCTTAAATTGCAATCAATAAAATTACTGAATTATGTAAAACTATTACATAAATACGCACGTAGAATTTAAATATATATGCATATTTATATATTTGAAGTCTACGTGTATATTTATATAATTATTTATGTAATTTTGTATATGGACATATGTATATTTCTTATTATTTTTATTTATTTTATATACATAGATATATATACAAATTCATTCTAAGTGTATTTTGATATAAATATATATATATTAATTTTAAAATACAGTTAGAATAAAATTTCATATAGCTATATAATTTTTTTTAAATTTTTTATTATTATTTTAAAATTTTTTTATTTAATTTAAATTACTTATTATTTATATTTTATAATAATATATATATACAATATATATAGTTATTATATATATTATATATATACGTGTGTAATTTAATTATAAGTGTGTTTTTATATTAATATAAGTACATATTAATATAAAAATACACTTAGTATGGCATTATATAGATGATATATAGACATATATTATATAGATATATTATATGTCTATATATCATATATACACCTATATAATTATTATTTTTTTTATTACCATTAACTTTATTTTTATTTTTGATTTTACATTAGCAGGGAGACTGCCTGTCAGCACAGACAGTCCCCCTGCAGGCAGACACATGGACACCCATTGTGACGATGTGATCGCTGTGTTAAGCGATCACATGGCCACAGGGGTCCTAAATCAGTGTGGGGAGACTGTCTGGGCTGCAGGCAGTCTCCCCACAACCGGAGGAACACTGATCGCTGCCGGGGGAACGACGGCGATCAGGTAAGTACCCCCAGACCGTTAGGACGGTTCAGGACCGTCATCGGTCCTCAAGGCAAAAATGCCTATGACGGTCCTGAACCGTCCTCGGTCGCTAAGGGGTTAAACTCTTAATTCCACAAGTAACTGCCATTTAGTCTCTGCTTTAACAATTTTTTTAAGCTTGCTTCCCTATGCCAAACCATAATCATTAAAGGGACACTACAGTCACAGTTATTGTTACATCTAATTTAGGTGGTTATAGTGTCTGGAGATCCTTGACATTGTCCTTGCATTCATTGATAAACTAATTGCAATGGTTTAATGCTAAATGAAAGTCCCCAGCATCCCATCCTCTCTTTGCTGTTCGAGCGAATGAAAAAGTAGTAGCCTGATCAGCAATGTACACCAGTGACTGGCTGAGCGTGTCAGCTGACTACTTTCAGCCAATCACAGCAGCCGATGGCTGGTACAAATTGGTATGGCTAAGGAAGAAAGTTAATACTTCCTTTAGCTATACTAATAGTAGGGGTGGGAGGGGGGGGGGGCGTTGTTGGCAGCCATGGAACCAGATCCAATGTTAAAATGCTCAAAAATGGTTTAACACTGACTTGTGGGACATTGTCAGGGGACTCCAACACTATAACGAAATAAATGAGATGAAATAGTTGTAGTACCTAGAGTGTATCTTTACGTACATTGGGCTCAACTTGTTTTTTCTTTAATGGAATGAGTACACATACAATCTTAGTACATAGTTTTAAGCCAATAGATTGAGCACTTTATGACCCATAATTGTTATTCGCCATCCCAAATACTTAGTAGATGGGAGAAAAGAGCAGATACAATTATAGAAATCTCCCTGTAGTGTACTATACACTTTTTGAGCTCGTGCTGAAGGTGGAGGAAGGTAGACAAAGGGGCTATTAGGGATCACTAGAACCGAAAAGAATATTTTTATTTAGAATAATTATTGGTGGTGGTCAGTTTTTCATGTCCCAATCTCTGCTGAACATTTCACTGAAATGCTTGAAAAAGGCCATAATTGCTCTCCATCTAAGCGCCACAGATGTGATGTCAGCAGATACGGTGAGAGTTTAATTGAAGGTATTAGGATAGATCTATTATATACAATACATATCATTATCTGATGCTTTTCAACCAATATGTACGTAATATATCTTTATGATTGTTTTGTAAATTGGCTAGATGGTCTAATTTTCTTTTTATATAGGTGAATCTCTCAGAAGTAGAGTAAACACCAGTGATGTTAAATATGTGTTTGCTATTTTACATTGTGACTTCCAGGAATCAAGAACACAGAGTTTGAACTCAGTAAAATTGCTTCATCTATTCTAGAGCATGGCTTCAACAGATCCAAAATGTTGAGATGACCAGGGATATGCATCCTGCGTCACTCAATTTTCTATGGGTTTAAATTCGTTTAAATAAACACTCCAAAAGCATAAAAAACTTCAGCTTGCTGAAATGCTTTACGTTTAAACTGTCACCCCTCTTCTTTGTAGTTTATATGAATGCTGATTTCAACCCTTTTATGAATCTCCCTTGTTACACTTTCCCAGCTGTCAATCAGACAGCTGGTAGGATTTTCAAACTTACTTAAAGTACAAGTGAGCGCTCAAAGAGGAAGTGAGGGCTTCTCACAGAGAAGCATAGTATAGTCTCAGGAAATGAATGGAAGAATGTCTTGTTAAAAAGGTAAGTAACTTCTGTATTAGGAAATTGTGGGTAATCTAAATGTTAAAAAAGGACACTCCAACTCTAGAAAGAAATGCTTGAAAACACCACGTGGTAAACTGCTCTAGAATATAACTAAAGAAAAAAATAAAAATAAAATAACAATTAAAGATAAATAAAGTATTTTAAAACATCTATCAATTCTCTGTATGTGGTAAAACAGTAAGCTGAACATCAATCAAGTCAAAGCTCACACATTGTAATGCAGCCTTAGTTGGAATTCAACATCAAAGGAGCTGAGGCGGTAAGTGTATATAACGTGCATTTGCTATATGCAATTAAAGTAACAGGTCCTTTGATGTTAAATGTTAGCTATATTACTGAATTATGAACTTTAACGGATTTCATTGACGATTGGTCGGCTTACTTTTTAAACATACAGAGAATTGACAGACATTCTTTAAAGGACTTCATTATTCTATCTATCTGTCTTATATTGATCTATCTATCTATCTATCTATCTATCTGTCTGTCTGTCTATCTATATATCTGTCTATCCAGCCATCCATCCATCCATCTATCCATTTATCTAACTATCTATCCATCTGTCGATCTGTCTTTCGATCAATCTTTCGATGTCTATACACTGCTCAAAAAAATAAAGGGAACACAAAAATAACACATCCTAGATCTGAATGAATTAAATATTCTTCTGAAATACTTTGTGCTGACAACAAAATCACACAAAAATTAAAAAATGGAAATCAAATTTTTCAACCAATGGAGGTCTGGATTTGGAGTCACACTCAAAATTAAAGTGGAATAACACACTACAGGGTGGTCCAACTTTGATGTAATGTCCTTAAAACAAGTTAAAATGAGGCTCAGTAGTGTGTGTGGCCTCCACGTGCCTGTATGACCTCCCTACAACATCTGTGCATGCTCCTGATGAGGTGGCAGATGGTCTCCTGAGGGATCTCCTCCCAGACCTGGACTAAAGCATCTGCCAACTCCTGGACAGTCTATGGTGCAACGTGACAGTGGATGGAGCGAGACATGATGTCCCAGATGTGCTCAATTGGATTCAGGTCTGGGGAATGGGTGGGCCAGTCCATAGCATCAATGCCTTCATCTTGCTGGAACTGCTGACACACTCCAGCCACATGAGGTATAGCATTGTCTTGCATTAGGAGGAACCCAGGGCCAACCGCACCAGCATATGGTCTTACAAGGGGTCTGAGGATTTCATCTCGGTACCTAATGACAGTCAGGCTACCTCTGGTGAGCACATGGAGGGCTGTTTGACCCCCCAAAGAAATGCCACCCCACACCATTACTGACACACTGCCAAACTGGTCATGCTGGAGGATGTTGCAGGCAGCAGAACGTTCTCCACGGCATCTCCAGACTCTTTCACGTCTGTCACATGTGCTCAGTGTGAACCTGCTTTCATCTGTGAAGAGCACAGGGCGCCAGTGGCGAATTAGCCAATCTTGGTGTTCTCTGGCAAATGCCAAACGTCCTGCATGGTGTTGGGCTGTAAGCACAATCCCCACCTGTGGGCGTCGGGCCCTCATACCACCCTCATGGAGTCTGTTTCTGACCGTTTGAGCAGACACATGCACATTTGTGGCCTGCTGGAGGTCATTTTGCAAGGCTTTAGCAGTGCTCCTCCTGTTCCTCCTTGCACAAAGGCGGAGGTAGCGGTCCTGCTGCTGGGTTGTTGCCCTCCTACGGCCTCCTCCACGTCTCCTGATGAACTGGCCTGTCTCCTGGTAGCGTCTCCATGGTCTGGACACTACGCTGACAGACACAGCAAACCTTCTTGCCATAGCTCGCATTGATGTGCCATCCTGGATGAGCTGCACTACCTGAGCCACTTGTGTGGGTTGTAAAATCTGTCTCATGCTACCACTAGAGTAAAAGCACTGCCAGCATTCAAAAGTGACCAAAACATCAGCCAGGAAGCATAGGAACTGAGAAGTGGTCTGTGGTCACCACCTGCAGAATCACTCCTTTATTGGGGGTGTCTTGCTAATGGCCTATAATTTCCACCTTCTGTCTATCCCATTTGCACAACAGAATGTGAAATTAATTGTCACTCAGTGTTGCTTCCTAAGTGGACAGTTTGATTTCACAGAAGTGTGACTGACTTGGAGTTACATTGTGTTGTTTAAGTGTTTCCTTTATGTAAACCTTACAGGTAAGTGTGGCCATGATTGGCAATTTCAGGTATTTAGTATAAGTCACAGAATCCAAAAATTTCCCAGAATATTATATGACAGAAAAATCATAAGGAGAGCGGTCAAGTCTTTTGTTTCTACAGTTGCCATGTTGTCCATTTGATACTGACTGTTTATGAATATTACATGATGCAAGCTGCTACAGAAAAAGTCCATGTAGAACATGATTAATTATTTGTCATGGGAAAGTCATAACAAGTGTTATGATTACAAAAAGAAGTTGAGTCCCAAAAGAGATCTAAACTTCAAAAATATGCCTTAAAAACTGAGTGCTCTAAAGCAGAATCAAGTATCTGACCCCGATCCCGATGAAGGTGCCGAAACACGTTAGTCTTTAGTCTCATATTTTAGATATATAGACGATCTCTTTTTTTGTCTGGGAAGGTTCTGAAGACAACCTCAATTCTTTTATAAGCAATCTTAATATTAACAACAGAGGCATAATTTTAACTTGTGAATACAGTAGGGAACAGATAAATTTTTTAGATCTAAATATTTTTATTAAAGATGGACAACTACATACCAAAACATTTTTTTTATAAAAATTTGTGTAAACACTTCGATAGACAAATCAAGCTGCCATTACAAACCCTGGCTTGATAGTGCTCCTAAAAGTCAATTCCTATGACTTCGGAACAACTGCTCAGAATTAAATGATTTTAGCAAACAGGCAGAATTAAAAAAAAATACATTTATTGGAAAAAAATACTCTAAAAGAGATTTAGTAGACACAATCAACAATATTAAGCAAACAGATAGAAATGAACTTCTAGTATATAAAACAAAAAAACAGCAATCAATCACTGTCTCTGCCTATTATTTTTAACTATAATAACAAAAGTGGCAATATAAAAAAGATTATAAAAAAACACTGGCACACTCTGAGACAAAATGAAACACTCAGCCAAATCATACACGAATACCCCAATATGGTATTCAGAGGAGCTCCAAATTTTAAATAATTTTTAACCACTAATTTTACTAAATAAGTTATAAATAAACAACTTCTATCCTTGTTTCCCCAAACTAAAGGTTTCTGCAAATGTAAATTCTGTATAGTCTGTAAAACTACTGACCCCGCTGTACCTTCCAAAGTAAACACCTTAGACGCAACTTGGTAATCCCTAAATCCTAGACATGTGCAATTCGTTTTGGTCCGAATATGAATTCAGACGAATTTCGGGCACTTCCGAATGGCCGAAGTGCCGAATTGCCGAGGTCCCGAAGTTTCGAAATTACCGAATTTACGAAGTGCCGAAGTTCCGAAGTGCTGAAGACCCGAAGTTGCCATAGTTCCGAAGTGTCAAAGTGCCGATGTGCCGAAGTTCCAAAGCACAGTATTACCTAAGTACTAATATACTTACCCAGTAAAAGAAGAAGAATGTTACATTGTATACAATTTGAAATAAAAAGTATACAAACATAGCCAGGATTCAGCTGTAAGCATTTGTCTATTAAACAGCCTGTGGCTGCTCACTGTTAAAAAAAAAAAAAACCTAGAGCGGTGGGGGGGGACCCTAAATACTAATAAGGGGGGGACCTAATGTCCTCCCCCCTGACCCCCACCCCTGAGCGGTGGGTGGGGGCCCTACAGTAAAATAAGGGGGGGACCTAATGTCCTCTCCACTGGCCCCCTCCCCTGAGCATTGGGTGGGGGCCCTAAATACTAATAAGGGGGGTGTCAAAGTGCCCCTGGACCCCACCCCTGAGCGGCGGATGAGGGCCCTAAATTGGAATAAGGGGGGGGACCTAATGTCCTGCCCCCTGGCCCCCACCCCTGAGCGTTGGGTGGGGGCCCTAAATACTAATAAGGGGGAGACCTAATGTCCTCCCACTTGGCCCCCACCCTTGAGTGGTGGGTGGGGGTCCTAAATACGAATAAAGGGGGGACCTAAGGTCCTCCCCCCTGGCTCCCACCCCTGAGCGGTGGGTGAGGGCCCTAAAAAAAATGTTACCCCCCCAGGTGACTAGGGGTCCCCAAACCCCTATTCACCACCTCCACCCCCCAAAAAAATTAACCCCCTACCTACCCCCCTCACCCTAAAAATAATGAGGGGGGATCCTTAAGTAAATAAAAAGCTATAATAACAGACGCAATAAAAAAAATATGAGCACAAAAAAAAAAAATCCATGTTCACCCGGCGAGGGCTCCACGCAGACTGAGCTCTGCAGGGCTGGGGAAGGCTTATAAAGCTTGGGTTTAAGCCATCCAATCAGAGTGCTCTGACAGGTAAATGAAGAGACTCACAGGGAAGTCTCTACATTTACCTGTCACAGCACTCTGATTGGTTGGTTTGAAATCCACCAATCAGAGTGGGAATTTTCCCATGCTGTGTAATTTGACTCATAACACTCTGATTGGTGGATTAAGTAACCAATCAGAGTGTTATGAGTCAAATTACACAGCGTACCTTAAGTCCCCCCCCTTATTAGTAATTAGGGCCCCCACCCCTGAGCGGGGTGGGACATTAGGTCCCCCCTTATTAGTATTTAGGGCCCCCACCCACCGCTCAGGCTGCTCACTGTTTACTCGACATGCCCCTACTCGCGGTATAGCGAGTAGGGGCAAAATTTACTAATACTAAGTAATTTCTACTTAGTATTAGTAAATTTGGGTCTTTCAGCCTTTTGGTAGATAACTCCCTAATACCATGGAAATTAGGGAGTTATCTACTAAGCAGCTGCAAGAAAAGTCCCGAAGTGCCAAAGTCCCGAAATTCCGAAATGCCAAAATTCAGAAATTCCAAAGTTCCAAAGTGTCGAAGTGCCGAAGTTGCCGAATTTCTGAAGTTCCGAAGTGCTGAAGTGCAGAAGTGCAGAAGTTGCCGAAGTGTTGAAGTGCCGAATTGCAAAAGTCCTGAATTTCGGAATGCCGAACCGAACCGAAAATTTTCCCCATGCACATGCCTACTAAATCCTGCACTGTTAGAGGGTACTTAAGAACTGGGTTGGAAACCACTGTCCTAATATATATATATATTTTTATTTTTTTATAATTCTTTATTTTTGGAGTGCTATTGTGATTGACAGAAACAGTTGTCAGCATGTTTTTATGTTACATGTTTTTGTCTCTCTAGGCTAGGTGGAGGGTTGCAGTAAAGGTTTGGTGTTCCGTCAAGTGAGGTATGCTCCGGGGAGCCTAGAGTGAGGCGTAGGTGTGCTATGTGTAGCGTAGTTTGGGAAACAGGTGATGTTCACAGCTTTAAGTTATATCGTGCGTGTTCGTTAGTACTTCGCGGGAACTAGGTGCCATGATATGGCAAGGTGCTGTAGGATGAAACATAGCGCGTTAGCAGGTTGTGATCATTAGGTGGTTTCATTGCCAGGCTAGTCCGCCCCTCAGCTTGCTGAGTATTGTACCCCTGACCTAGGGGGTGTTAGGATGGGTAGGGAGGGTTGGGGGGAGGGGTTAGGAGAGGGGGAGAGGGTGATGTCTCACCTGGTAAGGTGTGTGGGTGCAGTAGTGTATCTATATTTGTGTGCTGCCCCGTTCCAGTCAGTGCTCATGGTTGTTCATGACTTCGTTGGTGCTTAAGAACAGCTTCTTCGGTTCAGTACCTGCTTGGAAAAATGAGATCATATACTTACTGCCTCCATTTTATTTAACATCAAACTACCTTCACCAAAATCCCCCAAATGCCTTTAACATCCCCATCCAGTTACCACATTTCCACCCACGCATTTCATCTACTGCTTTAAATCCTGCAACGTTGTTGCACTTTTTACCTCATTTACCCCTTATTCTCCCTTTAATCCTCCTTCCCTGCCTCTATTTTCCTGCTACTCTACTTCCCTTAGCCATTATATGTAGCCCCTTCCTTAATTCATCCTCCATAAACAGTTTGTATTATCTCCTTCTCAGCCATATGTTCTAAGTTACATTCCCCTCATATCATATCATCTACCATTCGAATTCCCCTTATTTTGTTAACGCTTTCTCTCACATTCACACATTCTTCCATTAGTTTTTCCTTCTGATTTAACACCCTCCATCATTCGTTTATTTCCCCCTCGCCGTTTACAAACTCTATCGCTCTTCACATTCTCACGTTTCACCTCTTTTAGTTTCTCTTTATTCTTCCTCCTTTACTGCATAGTTTCTCTACATCTTCTCTATTTTCTGCCTTATTTTCTCCCTCTTTTCTTTTTTAACATGTCCTCTCTTCTTTTTGCTCTCTTCTCTCTATATCATTTTGTCCCTCCCTATCCCTCTATCTCATTCTCTCTCCAGTATCCCTCTAAAGCTGTATGCAATGAACATGCTTCAACAGACAAGACAACAACACAGGGTTGTAAAACATTTAAGCTGCATTTTTATTTCCCTTTGTTCTTTGTAAAGTACCCTGACTGAATTTCAACCAATTTCACATGTGTTTCCCTGCAACCTAGTTGAGGCAACACTCTAAGCTCCTTGTAGTGTTTCTATCAAATAATCAGTAATTTTATATGCTGTATCAACGTTTCCTTGTTTATATATTGTGCTTCCATGTCTATGCATTGTATTAAATCAATTCTGTCTTTCTGGCTGGTTTTCCAATATTATTATTAGTACGCATGCATTACACATGCTCATCATTTGAGAGTTTATTTGTTTGTTTAACCCCTACAGTGCACATTATAGGAAGCAGCAGTTAAAAAAAAAAAAAAAAAAAAACAGTCCTAAATCCTAAAATCAGATATTTGCAACACATTTTTCAATATTCTAATATATCCTCACTGTTTGTCCCCTGGAGACAGACAGACAGAGACAGACAGACAGAGAACGATAGACAGAGACAGACAGAGAACAATAGACAGTCAGAGACAGACAGACAGACAGAGAACAACAGACAGACAGATATTTAAAGGGACACTATAGTCACCCAGACCACTTCAGCTCAATGAAGTGGTCTGGGTGCCAGGTCCCTCAGGTTTTAACCCTTCAGATGCAAACATAGCAGTTTCAGAGAAAGTGCTATGTTTACATTTGGGATTAATCCAGCCTTTAGTGGCTGTCTTCCAGACAGCCACTAGAGGTGCATCTGTGATGCTGGAGGCATATTATGCCTCCATCGAGCAGAGCGTCCATAGGAAAGCATTGAGAAAGCATTGGCGCGCATGCGCATTCAGCTCTGCTGACGTCAGTCGGGGGAGGAGAGGTCACCAGCGCCGAGGGAGCCCGGTGCTGGATAAAGGTAAGCTGTTGAAGGGGTTTTAACTTCAGCGCCACAAGAGAGGGTCCCTGAGGGTGGGGGCACCCTCAGGGCATTATAGTGTCAGGAAAAAACGCTTTGTTTTCCTGACACTATAGTGATCCTTCAAAGCTTGCATAAATACAGTACTCCTAAAAACTGACACAAAATGCTACAAATGTGGTCCAGTTATACATTTATTTTTACAACCAGATAATGAGAAAAGGAAAAGAACAAACAACAACAAGAAAGCAAATTAAGGCAAA
Source organism: Pelobates cultripes (assembly GCA_933207985.1). Classification (NCBI taxonomy): domain Eukaryota; kingdom Metazoa; phylum Chordata; class Amphibia; order Anura; family Pelobatidae; genus Pelobates; species Pelobates cultripes. The sequence goes on from OW240914.1 coordinate 294,139,152, forward strand.
ATTTCAGGTAGGGATCTAAATAGGGGAAAGTAGTGCAAATTTGCCATTTATCTAGAATTTTTCTGGTGCGTCTGATATACCACTTGCACCCATTATGTATATTTTATCATGACATGACCAAAGTGTAGTTTTTATTATGATAACTCAGAATTAAGCTTGAATTCATCTCTCCCTTTGATTTCAGATTTTTTTTTTTTATCAGTTTATTGATTTTTCTGAATATGTAGAGAGGACATGCAGATCTCGAACATTACAATATCGTTCAGTCATAGAATAACAGTATCATATTAGTAAACAATGTTTATAAGTTATACCAATTCCAACCAAGTAAGAGAATGTCCCTTGTGGAAATAACTGAGGCTCTGGTACGTAATCTACTACTACAATGTCAAAACCCCTAAGTGCACCAGGGGTGAGCCGCTTACAGCGCATGGGGCAGTAGAACTAGCGAAGAAGTATGATAATGTATTGGAAGACTAATATTGTGAGTCGCTATCGCTCTTCCATTCATTTGGTAGTGCATACCTACTACGTCATGTCACCTCACACATACTCAAGTGTGGTCTGCAGTTGCCAGTTGGTATACCTCTTTTTGACTTAAGAGTGTGATTTCGGAAGTTTTTTAGTTATTTTTTGATAATGCCCCAAACAGCTGATTAGTACAATGATCATGTGGCAGTGCCCTTCAATACACATGCCAAAGACAACTTGATCTTACTTCATAATGTATATGTATAAAATTTGTAGAATGTTTGCTAGGTTTTAGAATTTATTTTTTTCGGGACCAAAATCTTGCAACAAGCGGCATGCTTTGCAAGTGCAAACCTTGCATTTATGAATATGAAGCATTTGACCCTTTTATACTGACATTTACTTCTATTTTCACAAAACTTTGGCAACATTTACAGCAATTTGCTCTCTCTCTCTTTTTTTTTTTTTTTTAACAATGTGACCTTTATTGGAAATATGGCAAAATAGCTAAGGTACATATTTGCTCATCCTTGTTTACAATAACAGATGATTGCACTGGCATACTTGTGTATGCCTGCACCTTTTATATTGATATATTACATATACACCTGGGCAGTGAAGTTGGCAGAACGGCAACTGGTGTAGGACTACAAATCCAATGAGTTTCTTTCAGAGATTGTCTCACCTCCTAAATTGAGTATTTCATGAAGGTAAATTCTTTATAAATAATCGTGTTGACTGGGTTGGAATTTCACTTAAATTCCAACGCAGTAAAAAATATATTTTCCTACACCTGACAAAACTTATCAAAAGGCGGGCCTACTACCATCAATGTAATTTTCCATAGCCGTCACAAGTTGTAACTGTGAGGAAAAAGGCATTATCTATAATGGCTCCCGCTGTCTCATGGATCCTCCATAGATAACAGTATTGTCATGCGCGAGAGTACACCACTGAGGTGGGCCCCTGGCAGATATAGGGGCCAGGAACTCCAGGGGAACCACTTAGTGAACATTACAGCAGCCGTGAGGGACAGCTTTAGGTAAGTAAAACTGGATGTGGTGAAGACCCCCATTGGGGGTGTTTGCAAAATCTAATTAAATATAATAATTAAAAAATCAAGTCAAGAGTGGACAGTTAGTGTAACGCAGTGGTGGGCAGAAAAAGCAAGATAGCAATTTGGTAATCTACAAATTAGTGTCTGCTACAATGTTATGCTACATAAAAACCCAACAATACCATAGTTGCAATACGAATCTACCTGTGTGCAGTTTACAAATGATTCACATGCTGATCAGTAGAACCATGCTGAGAAACCAGCATTGCCAAACTAATAATCCTCCCTCATGTACAATATTCAGTATGATCGAGAAGAGGAGGCTACAAGCAGGATAAATAGAGTGGGTGGCCATGTTTGTCCAAGAATCTCGTGACTAGGACACTGTGAATAAACAGGATAAACATGATCCAATCCTAGAATACACTGTATCCAGAATTTGCCCTTTTCAAACCTAACATGTGTATCTCTCCGTAACTGTCCCGGTGTACTAATATGTAATTCATATGATTTATGTATACAGCAATGCAAGACTCTGTGTATGATAAATTTGCGCCTGTTAGCATTATACATCTCTGTCAGTAAATAAGTACAGCATCGGCCTGTAGCATATACTGTATCTTGGTGAGAAATTCATATCAGTGCTTTCCTGCCTCGTTTTTTTGGGAATGTCTCTATCTCATTATTATGTGTGTGGTTCTCTTGTTTCCTAAACCTTTTTTTAATCTCTCTTCTTCTATATGTTGCGGTTAGGGTGATAAGAATCCCCTATAGATTATGTGGCTGGATATAATTCATAAACAGAACACTATAGCTTTGCTCTGTACACGTTAAAGGCAATCTGTCACTCCCCTGCAATTGAATAAAACATTAAAAATCATCTATAACCTGTATGTTAATCCTGTTTTACATAATACAGCTGAAGTTACAGCGCACACATAAAAATACATTTTTACATTTTAGAAGGCTACTTAAAATCGCCTTTGTTAGCAAACAAATAAGGGGATTCAGTTCCACCAGATGGCCATATTGTGTTAAGCCCACCACTACTTCAAAGTACCCCAATATCGGTGGATCCTACACTAATTACAAATGAAACAGCGATAGTGCTAAATAAGCTAAGGTGTATTTTAATAATCTGTTGTAACAGTATGGTGAATGCAGTAATGCAGTATCAAAACTAAACAATTAAAGTGGTAGTGCTTTGATGTATATATTCACAATGCATATCAGATATCTGCTCTATGAAAATTATAATTAAATTGACATTACTATCCAAACCCTCCTCAAATATATACATGTGGTCTACATTGAATTGTATATTACAGACATCAGAAACACATATATGGTTTATAAATACAGAGGATTAGTGAACAGACTCCTAAAATCCTGGTTACTGAGAGTTTCCCTTTAATTAAAGACTGCAGTACCGTGTCATACCTCCCAAGTGTCCCGATTTAGGAGGGGCAGTCCCTATTTTGCGACTCAAATCTTACTGTCCTTCCTTCCTTCTATAATGTCCCTCTTTTCTAGGAGCTCCTTATTATTGGTCTGTCCAATTGTATAACAGAGCTCCATAGCAATAAGAAACAAAGTATTGTAAGCATATCTGGTGGGATTGCTCCTCAATGAGTAAGGTTAAAGATTTTATGATACAACTTTTCAAAGATTTAAACTTAAAAATTTGGATTTGACCCCTGGGAGATTTCTGTTTTACATTGACTTCTCCTGTCTAAGTCTGAAATGTATCTGACAATTCATATCTTAAAGGCAATGAAGGTCTGTATCTCCAGGTACTGGAAGAGGGAGGAAATCCCTAGTCTATCTGAAATAATATTTCAAATTAACCACCAACGTATAATAGAAAAGGCTATATACTTCAACAATGGTAGTATTAAAAAATATAATTAAATAGTGCATATATAAAGGTTAAAATACAGTAAAAAGGGTGCTACTATCACCTATGTGGGTCACTCCACCACACATAAATAAGTGCAAATATCATAGTAATGTAAATGGTGAGAGCACACACAAAACTAGTTTAAATGTATTATTACCCTTTTGTCAAGATAATTCCTGCAGGGACAAAACAGGAAAAAACAAACATAGAGTAAAAACGTACAAAATGGTTTAAAATAGTGAATAAGCTCACATAATTCTGAACCACTTAATAAAAGCTGGCTCAGACTAAGAACGTAGAATGGATAAGGAGTAGTGTAGGCTGGATACAAATTCTGACTGTTTTCTTGCCCCTTCTTTAAAATGCCCAGGATGCAGGTACTTGATTAAAAACAGGTTTTATTAAACAAGATAAAAACAGCAGCAAAAATCCAAATCAGCTACAGCAGTCTCCATACACTGACGCGTTTCAGCTTACAGCTTTTTTCAAAGTGTGAGTCCATTCTATTTGTTCTTGGTTTAAATAGATATAATTTCGCGCCATCTTCGGCATTCGTTCTCAGGCCCCTCCCCTTTTTTTTCCCACGTACAGACGCTAGCTTGAGTCCGGGCATCCTAGCATCCTTAGTTACTTCCTTGTTCGTCACTGTGACACGGGTGAGTTCCCTTACTTCAAATTCGTCACAGTGAAGTCGGAGAATCTCCTCCCTTACACCGGACAGTTCATCGTGTTAAAAGTGCACTGACAATTCGTGTAGTACAATTTTAAAATACAATGTAATGACAAAAAGCCACTCAGAGGGGTACTTTATACATATAAACATATATTCATATCATGCCGATTTCAGAGTATAATATTTGAAATATATCCTGCACTAAGAGATAGGGAGATAAGAAAATAGTAATAGTTAGAGTAGAAAATTAAAAGAGTACAGTAAACTCCATTTTAATAGATAATTGATGTATAAATGTGGGCAAAAAATACCTGTGAAATGCAGATTTTATATTCATTAATAACTAATTAAAACCCAAAGTTGGTAACATAAAAATTTAAAAAAAAAGAAAAAAAGGGAGAAGAAAAAATAATAAAAAAATTCTAAAAACTATATAAAACCTAGATATAAGAATTAATTTCAAAGTCCGCATTAAGACCCTTAAGTACCAATGTATCTAAATCAAAGATCCATTTCATCCCAGTCTTACTAAGTAGGTTACTTTTATTTCCCCCCTCTCCAATGGATCTTAATGTGTTGAATTGCAAAAAATTCTAAACCCTTAACATCACAGTTGTGATGTTGCATAAAATGCTACTAAACATTTTTTAACCAAATTTGGTAATTTTTTAGAATCTCAGATTGACTTTATTGTTGAGGGAATTAGTATGATCCTCAACAATAATTTTTTCTGATTTGAGGGTCATTTTTATCTCCAAACCAAAGGGACGGCTATGGGGCCCAGGTTTGCCCCAAGTTACGCTAATTTATTTATGTCCTACTGGGAGGAAATGTATGTTTTCTCCAGGTTGGACATTGGGGCAAACCCGGTCCTATATAAACGATATATTGATGACATTTTTATTATATGAAAGGGAAGTTCTGAATCCCTGTTGAATTTTATAGAGTCCCTCAATGATAATACATGGAACATTAAACTTACCCATAAAATCAGTCCATCTAATATAAATTTTTTAGACCTTGAAATTTTTATAGAAAATGGTCTAATCAAGAGTCGGACATTTTTTAAATCTGTAGACGTTAATAGTTTTATTGATTTTAGCAGTTGCCACTTTAAACTTTGGTTATCCAATATACCAAAAGGACAGTTTTTAAGGCCTAAAAGAAATTGCACAGAAGAACAAGATAGAGAAACAGTTTTTAGAGAAAGGGTAGGAGAAAAGTTTTTTAAATAAAGCGTATGAGAATGTCAAAAAAGAAAATAGATTGGAACTGTTAAAATATAAGAACAATAGAACCAATAAGGAGGCACAAGATAGTATTCCTCTGATCTTTAATTTTAATTCTAATAACTATAATCTACGGAAAATTATCATTAAAAACTGGCATGTTTTAAACATAGATGATGAGATCCGACCATATATAGGAGATAAACCCAGGCTTGTTTTTAGGGGGGCAAAACATTTTAAACAAATTTTAACTAAGAGTTTTTTAGATATAGAAAGGAAAGAATGCCCGAATAATTTCCTAAAGAACAAAAGGGATATTTTTATTGTGGAGATTGTAGAGGTTGTAAAATAAGAATGAGTAAAAACAGAAAAGTTTTTCAATTTTCTTCCTTTAATACTAGAAAGGAATATGATATTAAGCACTTTATTACTTGCAATAGTACCGATGTTGTATATATGTTAATATGTCCCTGTAAGTTACAATATATAGGGAAGACATCACGTCCATTGAAGACACGAATCAGGGAACATATATACGACATCCAAAGAACATTTCCCAACCATTGCGTGTCCAAGCATTTTATGGAACATCACAACGGTGATGTTAAGGGTTTCGAATTTTTCACAATTCAACACATTAAGATTCATTGGAGGGGGGAGATAAAAGTAACCTCCTTAGTAAGACTGAGATGAAATGGATCTTTGATTTAGATACATTGGTACCCAAGAGTCTTAATGCAGACTTTGAAATTAATTCTTATATCTAGGTTTTATATCGTTTTTTGAATTTTTTTATTATAATTTTCTTCTTCCTTTTTTTTTTTCTTTTTATGTTACCAACTTACCAACTTTGGGTTTTAATTAGTTATTAATGTATATAAAATCTGCATTTCACAGGTATTTTTTGCCCACATTTATACATTAATTGTCTATTATAATGGAGTTTGTGGTACTCTTCTCTTTTGATTTTTTACTCTAACTATTACTATTTTTTTATCTCCCTATCTCTTAGTGCAGGATATATTTCAAATATTATACTCTGAAATCTGCATGATATGAATATATGTTTATATGTATAAAGTACCCCTCTGAGTGGCTTTTTGTCATTACATTGTATTTGAAAATCGTACTACACGAACTGTAAGTGCACTTTTAACACAATGAACTGTCCGGTGTAAGGGAGGAGATTCCCCGAAGTCACTGTGATGAATGCGGAAGTAAGGGAAGTCACCCACGTCACAGTGACGAACACAGAAGTAACTAAGGACGCTAGGATGCCCGGAATCAAGGTAGCGTCTGTACGTGGGGGAAAAGGGGAGGAGCCTGAGACCGGATGCCGAAAACGGTGCAAAATGATATCTATTTAAACCAAGAACAAATAGAATGGACTCACACTTTGAAAAAAAGCTGTAAGCTGAAACACGTCAGTGTATGGAGACTGCTGTAGCTGATTTGGATTTTTGCTGCTGTTTTTATCTTGTTTAATAAAACATTTTTTTAATCAATTACCTGCATCCTGGGTATTTTAAAGAAGGGGCAAGAAAACAGTCAGAATTTGTATCCAGCCTAGACTACTCCTTATCTATTCTACATTCTTAGTCTGAGCCAGCTTTTATTAAGTGGCTCAGAAATATTTGAGTTTATTCATTTATTCACTATTTTAAACCATTTTGTACATTTTTACCCTATGTTTGTTTTTCCTGTTTTGTCTCTGCAGGAATTCTTTTGACAAAAGGGTAAATATACATTTAAACTGGTTTTGTGTGTGCTCTCACCACTTACATTACTATTATATTAAAAAATACAATAACATTTGGTCTAAGTGGTTTCAGTACTACAATTTTAGATACTAGAACACTGAGACCATTCTGGGCATAGATCAAATTATAAGTCTTTTAATTCTTATCTAGTAGAATTGACTCTGTTTGTTTTTGGAACTGTCCATCTTAGGTTAGACCAATAATTAAAGAGTGATTATGGTAGTGCTCTCCCTACCCCCCTCACCCCCTCCAGACCTCCCAGCTTATGTGTTTTTGTCTTTATGTGCTTATTACGTTCAGGTCTTCAACACACAGTGTTCTTCACAAGCTACACAAGGTGACACTAATTTGTAAATCGTATCATATACCTCAGTCTTGTTCATGAATAGATCAGCAAAGGTTATACTGATACCTAAACAGCAATTTGAAAGTATGCAAAATAATAGTACGACAATACTAGAACAGGGTATCTATAGATATACCTGCTGATGATCAATGTAAAGTGGAACAACTTGACACTCAGGTTATGTAATGATTATGGAGATCTTGCGATTGTTATGTAAGTAATGTGTCTTTAACCCCTTAAGGATCGCGGACATACTAGTGTACATCCAACAAAAAAACGGTCCTTAAGGATCACAGACGTACTTAGTATGTCCCCGCGTTCCTTATTTTTTACCCGATCGCCGCCATTCCCCCGCCAGCGGTCTGTGATTCTCCTGGTCTGTGGGGATTGCCTGACAGCCTAGACAGTCCACCCTCGGCAAATTAGGCTCCCATGGGCCATATGATCGCTCTGAACGAGTGGTGACATGGCCGCAATAGGTGTCTGTGTATCTGACTGCAGGCAGTCTCCTTGCTGCTGTAAAATAAAAAAAAATCATGTTAATATATTAAAAAATGATATATATATATATATATATGTATACGTATGATATATATATATATATATATATATATATACATATATATATATATATATATATATATACACATATATATTTAATGTCATACTAGGTGTATTTTTATATTAATATATACATATATTAATATAAAAATGCACTTATAATTAAATTACACATGTGTGTATATATATATATATATATATATATGTATATTATAAAATATAAATAATAAGTAAATAAAAAATAAAAACATGTAAAAATAATAATAATAAAAATTAATTATATATATATATATATATATATATATATCATCCAAGTAGAGAGCACTCTGGAGTCTTCGTTTTATATCAAAATAAATACTGCTTTATTGTGCAGAATACAAAAATGTCGACGTTTCAGTCACAATAAACTTTTCTCAAGACCCAAGATATATATCTTGAGAATTTTCTCAAGATATATATATGTGTGTGTGTGTGTAATTTTATTCTAACCGTATTTTGGTGTGTGTGTGTGTATATATATATATTTATATCAAAATACACTTAGAATGGAATTATATATATATATATCTATGTATATATAAATAAAATAATACGATATATATATATATATATATATATATATATATCCATATACTGTACATAATTACATTAATAATTTCATAGCGATGATATTTACAGTGAAAGTGACTTTTTTTTTCATTTTTCACTCACAAACATCCCTTTCACTGATGATATCATTGTTGTGATATGTTTTACTGTTTTGAAAATCTAATATTTGTGTTCAGCGAAGTCTCCCAAGTATAACAGTACCCCTCATGTACAGGTTTTATAGTGTTTTTGAACTAAATATAAGGCTTGATTTTGCCAGATTGGTAATGTTGCCTTTGAGAGCGTATGGTAGCCCAGGAATGAGAATTATCCCTATGATGGCATACCATTTGCAAAAGAAGACAACCCAAGGTATTGCAAAGGGGATATGTTCAGTCTTTTTTAGTAGCCACTTAGTTACAAACACTAGCCAAAGTTAGCGTTCATTATAGGTTTTTGCATTTTTAAAACACAAACAAATATAAATGCTAACTTTGGCCAGTGTTTGTGACTAAGTGGCTACTAAAAAGACTGGACATACCCCATATTGAATATATAGGGTTGTCTACTTAAAAAAAAATGTGTACATGTGAGGTGTGATTCATAGATTGACAGATAACAGTGTTACAATGTCACTATTGATACCTTTTAAATATATATATATATATATGTATATATATATATATATATATATATATTGTGAAACAGCAATGTCCTACTTGTACTTATAGCCCTATAACGTGCAAAAAACATGTTAACATTGGGTATTTCTAAACTCGGACAAAATTTACAAACTATTTAGCACGGGTGTTTTTTGGTGGTACTAGATGCATAGCAGATTTTGGGGGTCAAAGTTAGAAAAAGTGTTGTTTGTTTAAATTGTTTCATCATATTTTATAATTTTTTATAAGAAATTATGTGATACGATGAAAATAATGGTATCTTTAGAAAGACCATTTAATGGTGAGAAAAACTGTATATAATGTGTGTAGGTACAGTAAATGAGTAAGAGGAAAATTACAGCTAAACACAAACACCGCAGAAATGTAAAAAGAGCCATTGTCCTTAATGGTAAGAAAACTGAAAACGGCCTGGTCACTAAGGGGTTAAACTACAATTAGACTGTGTAAACGTGATACATTGTACTTGTTTTAAATTACATTTAGCTGCATACCATTTTATTAGTAAGTCACCTACTCAAAGCAGCCAGTCTCCTGGTCACACCCCCAGTCACACCCCTACAATAATTGTGTCCCTCTTTGTCCATTTCAAATTGTGAGACATGATACATTAGTGTAAGAACCTGAATAATGTCCAAACATAACATACACATGTTTACAGAATAAATATCCAGTACTGATTACTGAAGTGTCTTTGGTTCTTTGAAACAGCGAAAAAGAGTTAATGTACATGAGCTAGATCACTATAACGCCTTCTAGAAATTATGTGTATTAGAAAGCCCATGCCGCATTTCAGTGTATAAAAGTGGAGTTACAATGTTGCATACAAACATGTCTGTTCATATAATTCAGTTTGTGTTTCTCTCTTTCCTTGTTGCTGTCTTTTCATTCTCAGGTTGATTATTTCTCTCCCTCCCCACTACTCTGATTCTGACAGAGTGACCCGCCACTCTCCTGCAATAACAGCAAATTAATTGCCTTTTGATTAGAACACTGTAGTACAAAGTGTGCGCGCTGATAAAAGCCCAGAAGGGTTGGCTTCCCTTCGTGTCTTCAGATTGTATCCATCTGCCCCCCCTTTCCTCATTCGCTTTTTTTTTTTCCTGGCTTAAGCTGCAGGTCAACAGCTGACCTTCTTTGGGATGGAAGTGTGGTTAAGAATACTCCAGAACACCTGTTTTCTGGCAAAATGCCTTCATCGTTCTGTGTCCCCTGCCCTCCCTTCTGTTATCCACTTCCTTGCGTGCAGCACAGAGCTTATGCAACAAAAGGCCCAAACCAGATGTTTATGGAGTGATTTAGTGTTTCGAGGTTTTTAATAATTTTTTTTGCTAACTTCAGAATTATGTATTGTCGGGAAACAAGGAACTATTGTTAAGTTGATGACATAAGCAGGGGAGCTTTAATAATTAATTGCTTTACAGTATTACAACATAATTATATTATTATTTTTTTTAATGTTGTTTTATTGAGCTTTTCCTAAATATACACGCTACTAAAAAGGATGGAGAAAAGAACAAAAACCTATATAAACAATGCTCTATTAATTAGACTATAGTGTCATGGAGCCAATAACATGGTGATCTAAATCAATAAAACAATACTGCTAGAATTACAATTAAATTTGTACATCAAATATTAATTACAAATAAGTGGTTTGCCTATAATTACCATTTATTATCTATTACCAAGGGAAATTCAGTCCAAAATAAAACAATAGAGGTAGCGCGGTGAGGTTTAAAGCCCTCCTGGCAAATCACACCAGGTACAACAGAGGGTAGCTTGAAATATAACATAATTCAGAGCTATAGTGAGATAGCTCATTGGGCTAATGCATCAGCACTAAAATATGTTCAACTCTTGGGGCTTGTAGGTTCAAATCCCAGCAGACTCTTATCCTTCCAAGGTAGATAAAATAAGTAACATTAAATTAGGTAATAGGAACAGTCCCCTGGATGTTGGGCAAAATTGATATTTTAAATCAAAGTAATCTAAATGTAACTTCTCTGGTTAAATATTTTGTTAAAGGATCACTATAGTGTCAGGAAAACAAAGCAGTTTTCCTGACATTATAGTGCCCTGAGGGTGCTCCCACCCTCAAGGTCCACCTCCGTGGCGCAGCTTACCTTATTCCATTCCATTCCAGGGCCGGGCTCCCTCGGCGCTGGTAAACTCTCCTCCCCCGCCGATGTCAGTGGAGCCGAATGCGCATCCGTGCGCACATTCAAAGTGTCCATAGGAAAAAATTTCTTAATGCTTTCCTATAGACGATCTGCACGATGGATGCGAAATTTGCATCCAGTGTTGCAGATGCGCCTCTAGTGGCTGTCCAGAAGACAGCCAATAGAGGCTGGATTAACCCCAAATGTAAACATAGCAGTTTCTCTGAAACTGCTATGTTTGCATCTGAAGGGTTAAAACCCGTGGGACCTGGCACCCAGACCACTTCATTGAGCTGAAGTGGTCTGGGTGACTATAGTGTCCCTTTAATGTTATTCTAGTAAGAGTACAGAATTCCTATACATTCCCATTGCACTTGAGCCTTGGTGTTAGATTTTTTTGCTAGTGAGGTAAATAATATTTACATTAGACAGGACATAAAATGTGTAAGTAATATGAATATAAACTTAAATGTAAACAAAACCGTGATATTTTCCAGATAAATATGAGTCGATATGTGGGACTCACTTGCCTGTAGTCTGCCAATTGTTGAATATCATGTCTTTTTGTTATAAAGGGACCGATACATTTTTTCCCTCACTGTTCTTTGGCATTAGGGTGAGTGACAAAACACAGAGGAAAAAAGATCTGTGTGGGTAACACGAACTCATAATGCAGCAAAACCAGATGTGATAAAAAGTGAACTTGATGGACGCAAGTCTTTTTTCAAAGATACAAAAGTTACAAAATAACTATATACGTAATGATGTAACTATAGTGAAGCGTTCAGCAAATGGTCAGTACAAGTGTCAATGGTTAGGATCAGATTTTAGTGAAACAAGTTACAGTCAGGAATCGGCAATAGATCTTTAATCAGGACATCAATTCAATAAAGATGCACAGAAAAGATACTTTCTAGGAACTCTTTGCAAGAGCAAGGGGCAAATGACAAAATGAAAGATTTAGTGTGATTACCAGATGCAAGTGCATCAAAAGTATCACTTCTACTGTGAGTCTGTATTGTTCTGATACTTGGGACAATTTTGTACCAATCCTTGGCTCTTTGCATTAAATAGCGTCACATCTGTCTAGAAATAAAATGAAAAAGGAATATGGCATTTAAGGACATAAAAATATTGCTGCTCAGCAACTACAGATCATATTGTATTTCATGTTAGTTGTGCCAGTACATCAACATTACATTTCAAATGATTAGTTCACCCTGTAGATAGGCCATTGATGGTCTAAGCATTAATGTAGTACATTTGTAAATCAGTTTTTATACCATAACAGTTTGAGCTGCAAAGCAGGAACAATTGGCTTGATAAATGCCAGGGAACAATGCAAGAGAGGATGTTTGATTTTTCCTGTGGCAATATCATGGTTTTAAAAAAATAAAAAAATAATTTATGACAGAAGGGTCCTATTAACATTTTATGTAATGGATATTGATAAAATTTCAGTGGTGTTTAACTCCTCAATCATTCTGCTTTGGTAGCTGTACACATATAGTCTGAAAGCTGTTGTTGAACTTTAACTTCCAAACTTTTTACAAGAGCTCTAGCCAATCAAATTCTCAGGAGCCGTATTTCACCAACAAATGGAGAACTACCTTTAAATGGACACTATAGTCACCAGAACCGCTGCAGCTTAATGTACTTATTCTGGTATCTATAGTCTGTTCCTGCAGACTTTTCAATGCAAACACTGCCTTTTCAGAGAAAAAGCAGTGTTTACATTGCTGCCTAGGACCACCTCTAGTGGCAGTCACAGAGACATCCACAAAAGGTGCTTCCTGGGTCATTGTTGCACAATATGCAGCAATGGCATTCAGCATCTCCAAGCTCTGCATAGAGACGCTGAATGTTCTCCATAGAGATGCATTGATTCAATTAATCTCTGAGGAGATGCTAATTGGCACAGTGTGGTGGAACCAACCTCGCCACTATGCACTGGAGAAGCCTGGTTGCCAGCCTCCTGCCATGTGACTATGGCCCCTGGGATGTATTGCCCTTTAAAGACATGATTTGGGCATAATGGATTTGTGTTGTGCTGCTGCTGGCCCTTTTAAGAACCATCTGGGGACATACTGTGGAGTTACTGGGTGGCCACCATTTCCTGTATCAGAAGCACATGGTGAGAACAATGGATTGTGGCCATTTTAACTCACAGACAATGTGTGGACTTTTCAACACGGTGCCATCTCGCCAGTATTTGTTGCACAGAGACATCGTGCGGTGGTTTTGGACTATACAGCAGGGGACACATTATACAGTGATTGTTTTTTTTATTTAGCCTGTATATGTTCTGCAGAATCTGCATTAAACTGTATTTTGCAAAGTACTGAACGGATCTGGGTGAATTTTGGATATGTGGTTATTGCTTGTTTTGGGGTCCCTGTGATGTGTTTAATGAAACTGTATTTCTCTGGCTGTGATAATTAGATTACCCATTGTGTTCAGTAATCATATCACAGCCAGAGGGGAGGATTTTGTGTGGGAGTGTCTGGGTGTATTGTATGGATTGATTGGCTGTTTTGTAACACCCTGTGGGCTGTACTATGTTTGTGGATTTGGAATAAAAGAGACTGTATGTGACCGTACAGGGAGTTCCTGTTTAACCCTCAAAGTGAAGTGTCGTCTCATTATTGGGGGAAGGATTTATTGTATGCTGTTCCAGTTTGACTGCTAGGAGGGTAAACCTATTCGTATGGTTCCTATTCAACTGTCTACAGCATTCATATGCTTGGGAGAATTTATTAGTTTCTCCAGTTCGGTGATTGTGGTGTCTGCCAGAGTGCTTGGAGTCCTCAGGAAGCGCTAGGAGCATCCTTCAACGGAGGTACACACAGTGTTGCTTTGTGCTGCGCATGTGCAATAGACTCCCAATGCTTCCTTATGGGAAAGCATTTGATTGGCTGAGATTGTCAAGAGATCTCAGCCAAGGGGGCAGAGTAGGGCTATTTTAACACTCTAATGTCAAGATTATATGTTTGTGTTCCTTTAAGTGTAACATGTTACTTTAAGTATGTGTTTGGAACTTGTGGCTCTGCTTGTTGTTGAATTTTAATTTTTTATTTATTAGAGAACTTTTCTCATGACCTCCAGACTGACATAAAGAACACATCAAACCGTGAGTTGATTGCCGAGCATTATAGGTCAGCAGTAAGTGCAAACCTATAGATTAGCTACACTTCTTAACTTGTCTTCAATTTATTTTCCATTTCATGTACTGTGAAATATTCCAATATATATTACTATTCATTCGGTGACATAGAGCATTGATACATAGGCAAAACAGCGAGAGATATCAGCACAAGATAAAATAATATCTATTATTAGGTGTTATATTGGAAAAAAAACCACAAAAAAACGGCAAGAACAATGTAATGATATGTATGTATGTTTGCGCAGCATACGGAAAAATATATCTGTGAGAAAACATCTGATAATATATTTATGAGACTTAACAAAGGTTTGTCAAAAATGCCACTTCTCAATAGAGGCATTCAATGAGAAGATATTCATTAAAATGCCTTTTAATTGGATGATAAGGCAGGCCGTATTAATTAGTGGATGTACATCAAAAAGAATGAGCCCATTTCAACAGACTAGAAATGCACATTATGGTAGACACTAGTCTCCTACCCCGTGGTCATTTAAACCTATTGTGTGGCCAGTGTGGAATTGATTCAATATTATTAGAGCCTTAAATTCTGTTTCCACATGTGTAATACATTTCAGAGACATCTGTCAATTTCAAATCAGTCTTTGCACACATTTCACATCCACTTATCCATTTCAAACGAAAGGATTTTACTCCACGTGATACCTTATTAAAATTACATTCTAAAAATTGCGACACAACATTTCTGGTTATTTTCATATGTACGGATTGCTCAGGCTACAGCAATGTTATATTTTTAACTTGTGTAAACATGATTTTTATGCTGTGAAAAAAAAAATGTTGATGTCAAATTAGTTTGCTTACATTTTTTTCTTAAATTTCCATAACTGCATTTCTTAAAATGGTACTTTATAATTGATCCTTGATTGCTTACATTTTAAATCACCATGGCAACCTTTTTTTTTTCCCGGTTACACTAGTTAACAACACCATATTTATCAAAGAGCAGTTCTGGGACAAAGTGCAGAGCAATCCGCAAGAACTCTGTCTAGTTTCCATGGTGATTGCATCAGAATTTCTATTCACCAATACAGTCGTGTAAACCATAAAGATCAATAAAGCAAAGGACAAAGTGTCATCTCAAAATAATAATCCTTTTATCAAGTTTTGAACAAAATATATATTTTATTTAATTAAGTATGTGTTAAATAAAATGATAAAAACCCATCCTTGGCTTTAGTATATGACAGGATCATTCAGCCATATACATGCACCTTGGATCAGACAGTAGTTGGAAAACTGACATGTGTCCCCAGAAGCTGGTGGCCTGCACCCTTAGCTGGTGCAGACCACCTGAACATCTGCCATGCCATGAGTTCTAGTCACTCGAAACAGATCCCTCTACACACACACACAGCATACATAAAAAACTGTCCCTATACACACACACACACACACACACACACACCCTTCATCAAAAACATCCCACTCTACACACATGCAGATCTGTCTCTGCTATACTTGTAACCCTATAAGTAACATCCATCTACACACCTATCACCACAATCTCCCACACATACAAAATAAAATCCGGCATCCTCATGCAAGACCACAGGCAGCCTTTCCACACATGTAACATCAAGAGTTACCTCCAAACGCAAACAACACACACATGCACAGCATGTACTAGTTTTGTCCTGAGATGTCCTACTCATGGAAAGCACACCAGGTAATGCACCAAAAACATTAAATGAAATGTAATAAGGCCGTGCTATTGAGAAGCAGGGCTTTTTATCCATGCAAGAGCATTTCAGCAGGGCTCTGTACTCATTCTGTTCTGCTGTTCTGACTTTAAAAAACTCAAGTCTTTACATTTTCTCCAATTCCAGCCCTAATATGAAACATAACATATTCTGAGTGCTAGAGTCAATGGAAGACAATTTCAGCACTTGGACAGCTCCACAAATCACGCCAGCTCTGCTCACTCGCTCATGTACCTTCACTTTCTCTACTATACCCAATGGCAACTGCTGTAATGTGGCACAAAACTGTCAATAAAATTCTATTTAAAGTACCAATGTGAAAAAGGATACATAAAAAAATTAATCAATCATTTAGGACTTGCCTGCCACTCACAGTATGTTATATATATTTCTATAATGGGACATGTTTTATTATTTCCTTTGAATTATAATGTAAATCAAAACTCTTGGCTCAGTTCTAAATATTAAAAATAAAATAGACAAAAAAGACAGCCATTTCCCTGTGCAGAACAGCAAAACACCAGCTCGTAAGTTCGTATTAAAACAGTGTGAATTTAGCAGATGTCATAAGCTGATGAGGAACATGTCATAGATTTTTTATGACAACTGCTATATAAAGGTAACCTACTCCCGCTGGTCCCCAAGGGGACACGCATATGGTAATATTTACCTGGAAAAAGTGAATTTTAATTTGTTTTTTAATATAACACTTATCTATACTAATTAAACCAAGTCACACCAAGGACATCAAGTCTCTGACTGCAAAATTTGGTGAACCACCGTGACATGCACATACTACGATTTCCCTTTAAGTGACTTGCAAGTCAGAAGAGCAGTGACTGCTCATTAAGAAGCCATTCTTGTGTGTCAATATACACATGATTCCCTGACACGGAAGATTCGTGTTTTGTGCCATTCTCTGCAGTGTAATGAAATTTCTGCTTGACTGAGCGAGGAGACATACACAAATTCCCCTCTACCCCCTTATCACACATAACCATGAACCATGTGACTTCTTTAAACCTTCACTTTTTACATTTCGCTCAAGATGGGTGAAAAACGAGATGTGATGAAATTGTAATGAACTACAGACTGCAAAGGAAGTCACCCAGCCTAAGACACCTATTAATGGGTTATCTCGTGGTGGCCGTGGCTCTCAGATGCTTTTGATGTTCTCATAACAATCCTATCACACAGATCAAGAGCTCGGTTTGAAGTTTATTTTTGGAACGGATCATTGCTAATCAATAAACACCAGGAAGGGTAATGTGCGGGAAAATCCAGTTGCATGTCAGATAGAAGGGTCCATTCAGTTTACACTCATACAACTTTATCAGTACTATCTGTGTCTTGTTAAATATTCTTTCTTTTTAATCTGTTTGATTTGGCCAGACTGTTCTTTAGGGCAGAGATTTTACGGGGATAATTGGTGGTGAATTTGTTTACCTCAGCAAACACAGATCTTCCCCACACGCCTCTCTATCTTTTCTGCTTACACGTGTATGTATTCTTATATAGATATTTTACTTTTGTTTACTGTTTCACTGTTTCTCTACTAAAATGTTTTGATTATCTTATAAAACATATACAGCACCTTGAAGACCCAGGTGATGATAGACAGTAATAGATAGCCTAGATAAATGTCCTTTACTGCCCAGGAGTATTGGGAGTTACATTCCCATTCTACTGATTGCAGCTGAAATAACTGCTGCCTAAGACTGTAACTCCTACTTATTTCACGTTGCACTGAGACATGCATATCCTCATGATGCCCTTACAGTAAAGGACATTGTCATTATACTAAGATACTACATTCATCATTAAAGCATTACTCCAAGCACCATGACCACTTCAGTAATAGTGCAGTGGTCATGGTAGTCTGTATATGCAGAATTCTGTTATAAAATTGTGTACATGGAGAGAGTAACCCCTAAGCTGCTGTTGTTAAACTCACCCTCCAGCAGTGTCATTAGCCAGTCCAGAGAGTTCCTGGCTGGCTACTATCAATCCTGTGCAAAATTGTCATCTGACACAAACATGCATAGCATGCTATCCCCAAACAGCCAGTGGTAGCACGCCACCCCTCTGTGCCATCCATGTCCTCTTTTATGGGTGTTTTGGGGGTGGACCATCACCGAAAGGGTTACTCCTAGCAAAATCAATGTTTTATGAATACCTAGTAAACCTTTTAATTCATAAATTACAATTATCACATATGTGTCCCAATCTGCACAAGATCAGAGGGAGTTACTCTTAGATGGCAGCTGAATTCATAATGGCAGCTGCAAATAGCATTGGCAGTCCAGGAGTGTCAAAACCAAAACACGTATGTCCTGGTACTGCCTTAAGTTTAAATGAACCATAATACTAAGCTTAATACTAACAGGGTTATTCACTAAACACCGGATTTTGTCCTGACGGGCCAAATTCTGACCAATGGCAATTTCCATATTTATGAAAGCCAAATATTGTCGTAATTCACAAAGCTTCAGTTTTGATAACATTTTGAACCAAATGCATCTTTCTTTGACCAAAGGAGGAGTTTAAGTCCGCTCCATTTCCTGTGTCAGAGACAGTACTCACACTTCTCCCTAAAACAGGAAATGCAGCTCCTCCTTGCAGGGCCGTCTTTAATATTGATTGGGCCCTGGGCAAGCATTTGCTTGGGCCCCCTGGATCCACTCCCTAGCATGCAATCACGCCTCCACCCCAACGCAGTGGGCGAACTAAAGTAGAAAGAGCCCTGGTGCAAGAATTTCATTTGGACCCCCAATTGCAAGGTTGGAAAGAAGGTAGAACCCTATCTGTCGTGCAACTCCAACAATGCATTGACAGCCGTGGCTCTACCAATTTCCCATGCTTGCAGGGTTGTATTTAGCACTGTGTTTGTGTGTTTGAATGTAAGCATGTTTTTGTATGGAGTATGTTTGTGTGAATGTGTTTGTATGTGGTGTTAGAGTTTGAATGCAAGTGTACATTTAAGTGTAGTGCTGGTTTTTGAATGTAGGGGTTTGTTTATATATAATTCTGTTGTTTAACACAGAGGTGTGTTTGTATGAAGTGTTGACTTTCAATGCAGGAGTGTGTTTGTATGTAATGTTGAAGTTTGAATGGAAGGGTGTATTTGTATTTATTGTTTGTGCTCAGACACAGGTAGACATGCTGACACACAAGCAGATACACACACTGACTACATACAGATACGCACACAGATAAACACACAGACACATACAGATACACAGACAGATAAACAGACATACTGACACACATAAATACATACAATGATAGACATACTGAAACACACACTGACACAAACGGTCTCACAGGCACATATGATGACAAACATACTGACACACCCAGGCACAAACACTGATAGACATACTGACACACACACACACAAACAGGCACATATACAGACATACTAACACACACACAGTATCTCTATCAGCGTAT
Source organism: Pelobates cultripes (assembly GCA_933207985.1). Lineage (NCBI taxonomy): Eukaryota > Metazoa > Chordata > Amphibia > Anura > Pelobatidae > Pelobates > Pelobates cultripes. The sequence continues at coordinate 294,158,919 of OW240914.1, forward strand.
GTGGCTGTGTGTGTGTCAGTATGTCTGTATATGTGCCTGTGTGTGTGTGTCAGGATAGCTATCAGTATAAGTGTGTGTTTGTGTGTGTCAGTATGTCTGTATATGTGCATGTGTGTGTGTGTCAGTATGTCTATCAGTGCATGTTTGTCATTGTATGTGCCTGTGTGTGTCAGTATGTCTATTAGTGTGCCTGTATCAGTATGTATATCAGTGTATGTGCCTGACACACACACACACATACACTGGAAGACATACTGACACACACAGAGACATACTGACACACAGATACATACACTGATAGATATGCTGACACACACACACACACATACACACTAATAAGCATACTGACACACAAACAGGCACACACACTGACAGACATACTGACACACACAGATACATACACTGTCAGACATACTGACATACACTCACACAGACCTGACACACACACAGATACAGACACTGTCAAACATACTGACATACACTATCAGACATACTGACATACACAGACACACTGCCAGACATACTGACACACACACCAGACATACTGACACACACAGAGACATACTGACACACACAGAGACATACACTGTCAGACATACTGACATACACTCACACAGACCTTCTGACACACACACAGATACAGACACTGTCAAACATACTGACATACACTATCAGACATACACAGACACACTGTCAGACATACTGACACACACACACACCAGACATACTGACACACACAGAGACATACTGACACACAGATACATACTGACATACACTCACACAGACCTTCTGACACACACACACAGATACAGACACTGTCAAACATACTGACATACACACATACACTATCAGACATACTGACATACACAGACATACTGACACACACAGACACATACACTGTCAGACATACTGACACACACACACACACACAGACACACTGTCAGACATACTGACACACACACACTATCAGACATACTGACACACATACACACAGACATACTGACACACATACACACAGACATACTGACACACACAGACACATACACTATCAGACATACTGACACATACACACAGACAAACTGACATACATGTAAAATTTACATTTTAAGCCCACCCTCCAGTTTCCTACCTTTTGCTGGAGGGTGGCATCCCTGGGATCCAGTGTGCTGCCTGAGGATGATGTGAGTGAGGAGCCCCCATCCTCACTGCCTCCTCCTCCCTCCCGTGCAGGTCCTTCTCCCGCGCAGCAGCTCTTTATGGGAGGAAGTGACGCTTGGCACTCACTTCCTCCCAGCGGTGCCGAAAAGCAAGAGGCCCGGTCGCGCTGTTAAAGGGCCACAGCGCCCGACCGGGCCCCTGCTGGTACAAGCCCACCGGGTGGCCCTAAGTGCATGGGCCACCCGGTGGGACTCCTTACAGTGCGGGGGGGCCCTAAAGCGGCCGGGAAACATTTTATTTTTTTAGGGCAGCGGGGCCCACGGGACAGCTGCCTTGGGCCCCCAGGAGTAATTGGGCCCGGGGCAGCTGCCCCGTTTGCCCCGCGTTAAAGACGGCCCTGCCTCCTTGTGTCAGAGAAAGTCAGGCATAGGAAAAATACTTCCTACTTTATCTTGTGTTTTAAAGAAAACTAGATCAGAAATGATGAAAAAAAGTATAGATTCTGAGAGGGGAAGAGAAGAGGGAACAATAGGAGAGAGGTAAGTTCAGCATGACCGTTTAAAGCAGAATGCACGAACTGAAAGTATAGCTGACAGAGAATTTTTCCAGTTTGGCTAGTTTGATCTTTACTTTAGTAAATAACCCTTTTAAACTTTGGTCTCATGGTTATATGTACTGTATCTGCATTATAGTTACACAGTTACATAGTAATCTAGGTTTCAAAAAGATGCAAATCCACCAAGTTCAACTTTCTGGTTTTGAGAAAAAGTTCATTGTTTTCCATCACTTAAAATTTCAACATTTTCTATTTTCATTTTTTTTTAAATCCTATATGCTTTTTATTTTATTTCATCTATATCTTTTTTGTTATCCCATCTACAGAGTACCTTTCTCTTTCACTGCCTATCTAGCATATTCATTCTTAATCTCTACAAAACAGAAAGTAGGAGCAAAGCCATTATAATAAATTGCTAGACCCATAAAATGTTAAAAGCATAAAAACACCAACTACCTAATGCTTATAGAGCAATTTTTATGTAATAAGATTCACTGTGTACGCAAGACAATTACTAATATCATCCACCGAATAACATTTTTAATTGTAGTATGACTCTAAACTCCTAATTGAACCAGTATGTGCAAATTAATTAATGATCCCTATTGGTCATATCAAAAACAGTTAGGACGTTCACTTCTTCTAGCAAAACCTGCTTTTATATAATTGCTCCCATACAGACTTGAAACTCATATATTTGTCATTAAAGGCTTGTTTTCGTGATGAGAAATTCAAAACGCTTTTAAAATTAGACTGCACCGAAGAGCATTTTTAATTTTTTTCATTGTTACAAATACTGGAAGAAATAAAGGGGTACTCTCCTATCCTAGCTCTGCAACCCCCTTCTACAATTCCACCCTCTCCTCTCAACTAGACATCATTGCACCTCCTAAATTTAAACGCAGCAAGCGCCCCCAACAACAACCTGGCACACCAAGCTGACTAGATACCTCCAAAAATGCTCCAGAACTGCTGAATGCTGTTGGAGAAAGTCTCACTGTGCATCTGACTTTCTCCACTATAAATTTATGCTGTGCTCATACAGCTTGGCTCTTTCCTCTGCAAAAGTAAATTACTTCAATACCCTCATAACCACACTCTCCCATGAACCCAAACAACTATTTCACACATTTAACTCTCTTCTTCGCCCTATTGTTCCTCCTCCACCTACTAACTTGGCCGCCTCAGACTTTGCAACTCACTTCACTGACAATATCTCTACAATCAGGGAAGAAATCTCTTATATTTCTCCCTCCCCTTACAATACTTCCCCTAACTTCACTCCCTCTGCTGTTCTATGTTCATTTGCACTCACTACAGCGGAAGAGGTTTCTGCTCTGCTCCAGTCCTCCTGCCCCACCACTTGCTCCCTAGATCCAATTCCCTCGCATCTTCTTCTCTTTCTTTACCACTCACTAAAATTCTCAATCTCTCTCTCTCTTCTGGCATATTTCCATCACCCTTTAAACATGCAACTCTAACTCCAATTCTAAAGAAGCCCAACCTTGACTCCAACTCCCTGTCCAACTGCCGTCCTATCTCACTACTGCCTTTTGCGTCCAAGATCCTTGAAGGAGTTGTGTATGCGAGATTGACAGACTTTCTCAAGTCCAACTCTCTGGTAGACCCACTTCAGTCCGGTTTCCTCGCTAAGCACTCTGTGGAAACGGTACTGACCAAAGTATCCAATGATCTACTCACTGCGAAATCTTGTGGCCACTACTCTATCCTAATTCTCCTTGACCTTTTTGCGGCTCTTGACATTGTTGATCATCAACAGCTTCTTCTCATCCTCCGCAATATCGGTCTACAAGATATTGCTCTCTCCTGGTGCTCCTCCTACCTCTCCCAGTGCTCTTTTAAGTTTTCTTTTTTTGGCTCTGCTTCTTCTCCCCAACTCCTCTCTGTTGGTGTCCCCCAAGGTTCAGTCCTTGGTCCCCTACTGTTCTCCATTTATACTGCCTCCCTTGGTAAACTCATTAGCTCCTTTGGCTTCCAATAACATTTCTATATGGATGACACAGAAATCTGTCTGTCCTCTCCTGATCTCTCCCCCTCCCTCTTGACTAGAGTCTCTGACTGCCTCTCTGCTATTTCTAACTGGATGGCTGCTCACTTCCTTAAACTCAACCTGACCAAAACTGAAATTCTTGTCTTTCCTCCCTCAAGTGTTGCTATTCCTGTGTTTGTCTCCCTCCAAGTCAACAGTGCTACCATCAGCTCCACCACAAAGGTGGTCTCTTTGACTCCGACCTCTCCTTCATGCGTCATGTTCAGGCTATCGCCAAACCCTGCTGCTTACATCTCAAAAACATTGTGCGCATCCGACCCTACTTAACGCCAGATGCGACTAAGGTGCTGGTCCATTCCACTGCCCTTTCTCACCTTGACTACTGTAATCCACTTCTCAGTGGTCTTACATGCTCCCAATTTGCGCAGTTACAGTCCATAATGAATGAAGCGGCGAGGCTCATCTTCCTGTCTGCCTGCACCTCCCACGCCTTACCCTTCTGTCAGTCCCTACATTGGCTTCCTTTAAGATATAGGGCTCAATTTAAAATTCTGGTTCTTGCTTTCAAATCTCTAGATAATGTTGCTCTCACATATCTATCCTCCCTAATACACAAGTATATCCCATCTAAGCCCTTACGCTCTGCTGAAGACTTACGTCTATCTTCTGTCCGTACTCCCTAAGCCCTTACACTCTGATGAAGACTTACATCTATCTTCTGTCCATACTCCCACCTCTGATGCTCACCTTCAAGACTTCTCAGGGGCTGCACCGTTCCTGTGGAACTCACTTCCCTCCTCCGTTAGATACTCACCTAGTCTCCACTACTTCAAAAAATCATTAAAAACCCACTTCTTCATAAAAGCGTATTAATTACACTGTTAATAGCTCCCGAGTCCCGACTGATTCCTCCCGTGCAACTGTCATTAGTCTAATACTATCCTTACCTTTTGTCTCACTTTACCCCACTCCCTCTAGCATGTAAACTCATTGAGCAGGGCCCTCAACCTCTCTATTCCTGTGTGTCCAACTTGTCTGGCTACAACTACATGTTTGTTTGTCTATTCACTGTAAAGCGCTGCGGAATTTGTTGGCGCTATATACATAATAACATAATAATAATAATAATACTCTAAGCAACAGAGCAACACTACAACACTATCATTACTATTCACTAAAACGTACAGTCAAAGTGAATTTCACATTTAAGTCAAGAGTAGCCCCAACTGAAAGCTTAGCTGGTGTAGAGAATTTTCCAGTGTGACTATAGATTTTTGTTTTGTTTTTTAAATTTTTGTTGTGCACATATCACGGACAGTTTTGCATTGCCCCAATAGCAGAAGCAAGATCAGTAAAACACATAGTATAACAGTGTGGCAATAGAGATATTGGCACAATTTTTATGTATATAGGCAGGAGGAAACACAATATTGAGTATGTCAGTGTATATGAGTGAAACAGCAAGCTAAGGTCTGGTCATGGTAACTGACAGTTTACAAGAAATATCGTGTGAAATATGCTAGCTTAACTTTGCTTAATGTGTGTACATATACTGACAGTGGAGCATATATAGCATTGAAACAGTAAGATGCATTGTAGCTTGTTCCCTCAGGAGGCCCCCACATTAGTTGTATGGGTAGCAGGTGAACATGTGTGGTAATACTGGATTTTCCATCAATGCAAACAGATGATTGTCACCAATACCGCCGTGTAGACAGGTAGCAATAGTGAGCATCCAAAGTCCTTACTCACATCTCAGTACCGGAGCCCTGTTCAGCCTATGCCAACTAGGAGTACAGCACAGTCCCACCTTGAGCAGGCACACTGCATGGCAGAGCCCATAGATGTAGGCAGGCAAGTCAGCTCTGTGGTCACTTTTGGGGTCCCAATCTCCACCTCAGGCTGGAGTTGCAATCTTGTGTGTGGTCTAATGAGTGGTTTCCGTGGAGCCACATGTGGTCACTTTTGGGGTCCCAATCTCCACCTCAGGCTGGAGTTGCAATCTTGTGTGTGGTCTAATGAGTGGTTTCCGTGGAGCCACATTGCTTCTGGGTGAAGTGCGTTGCTTGATCTGCTGCCATGTTGGAACTTTCCCCGCTGGTAGATCTGAGAGCTTGTGAGGGGAACTCCATGGTAAGCAGCAGGTAGTCATTGGTGGAGGGGCAGGAGAGCGCTTCCGGCGTTCCAGTTGCTGCCAAAAGTTTGAGAAGAGTTCGTCCAGCCTGCCTGGATAGGATGTCACCTTGATCAGCGCTGGAGCATGTCCGCCATGTCAGGTAAGGCACTGCTTTCTCCAGTAGCACATCACGTTTCTGTTGGAGCTGGGTAGTTCCCCTGGTGTGGATTAGGATCCTCCCGCCCCGGTCCAAAGGGGTGAGTAACAGGGCACTGGTACATGACTGACAACCTTTGGCTTCTCCAGTCCAGGAGTTCGGCCGCCACTCCCGCCTGCTGCACACTAGGCATTCTCCGCCACGGTGAAGCCAAGAGTCCCCCAACGGGTCGTTGATCGCTTCTCGGCATGGTTGGTGTGTTGGGGATAAAAAGCTTTGCTTGGTGTGCCCTGGTTTGAGCAATATTAGGCTTAATCTTGCCTTTTGTCGCAAGTGTCACATATTCATCCGCTTATAGAAATGTGGTTAATGACATTTACTGTCCACACAGGAAAAGTTGTGCCGAGCAGCAACCTAATCCACAGAAGGGTTAATGCTGAGCAGTAATTGTTCAAATGAAACCTGGTGTCATGTATTCATCCGCTTAGAGAAAAGTGATTAATGACATTTACTGTCCACACAGGAAAAGTTGTGCCGAGCAGCAACCTAATCCACAGAAGGGTTAATGCTGAGCAGCAATTATACAAATGAAACCTGGTAACTGACTTTGGGGTCAAAGGCCGGTTACAGCCTATCAGAACTAAAGGAGGGGTATTTAGGCCCAGTTCTCAGCCTACTCAGTGCCCTGTCGTGGTTTCCCTTGTGGTTGTCTGAGAGCGCGTTCCTGTTTATAGTTTTCTACCTGGTTTTTGACTTTGGCTTTGTTTATTGACTTCTCTATATTCTGGTATCCTGACTCCTGGCTTTCCTCATCGCTGTGTCCCTTTCTGTGTTCCCTGACCTTGGCTAGTATTTTGACTATTCTTTGTACGTTAAATCCGGCCATTCTAAGGACCGGTAATACGTTACTTATTTGTCATCCGTGCTGTACAGTTCTACGTGCTGGATCAAACAGTAATCCTGACAGCAAGGCTGTGGAGAAGCTCAGCGAAAGCACATGTGCTCTCCATGGCGGTCAGGCTCTGTCCCCCACTGTGACTATTTGTACCTTTAATTCGATATCCACTTTTAATTCTCACTTTAGTAAATAACCCTGCATAGTTTGGTGCAGTGGTTATCTTACACTGGTCTCTGGGCATGGTCCCTCAGTTTTATATCAAATCATTTAGAATCTGGTTGAAATACAATGATGTGTTTCATGGCACCCAGAAGTTATCATCTCATCAGACATATAGGTAATGCAGAATTCATATTCAACATAGGATATTATTGGCACCTACCTGAAGTAAAAACTAGCAACAGTCCACCACCTTTCAACATATTTCTCATCAGTTGGAGTTCCAGTAAAAAGCTCAGCCACTAGGGGGCTCATGGCACTACTGTAACAGCTGCACTTTATTGGTATGGGTCTGTGCTTCCTGCTGTATAGACCTATTTTACTATTGTCCCAGTGAACAAATATTAAAACCAGGTCAGTATAAAATGTAATACTCTTGCCTCCTTCATTACATTTTATCATGTGCTAAAAAAGTAGTGATGGAGGCCTCCACTCATCCTATTTGGTACCGATACAACAGGATACATGGGGCATAATGGGGAAAGACTTCAGGAAATTATAAATATAGATGAGAAGAGAATTAAAGGAACAGTTTAGTGTTAGAAACACAAAGATTTATTCCTAACACTAAAGTGTTTCTCTGCTCTCACGCCCCCTCGTGCATGAAAGACTTTAAAAACCCTTTCATTCACTTGCTTCCATCAACAAGGTCCCACTGATGTTAGCCAATGGGGGTGACCTAATGCGCATGCTCGGTGCACTATGCACGTGCATTAGACCTTGAATCAATGCTTTCCTATGGGGTTTTGCTTGACACTGGATGTCTCCATGAATAGTGTCAAACCCAGTGAGACTGTCGCTAGAGGCAGGCTTAGCACTGCAATGTAAACACTGTAGTTTCTTTAAAACTGCAGTGTTTTATATTGCAGGGCTAATGGGGACAGGACACTGCACCCAGACCACTTCAATGAGATGACGTGGTCTGGATGCCTATAGTGTCCCTTTAAAGACACTTTGGAAGACTTGAAGCGATACTTCTAAAATGGAGCAAGGCTGGTTGGAGGTTGGAGATGACAAGACAAAGGGAGAAGACATACACTGGGAGTGGGAAAGAAACACCAAAAAAAGTAAATTGGTATACAGTGTAGGATTGAGACACTAGACACTAGAGGGTTGAGGGAGGCACTAAGGTGAGTGAGATACAAAGGATAAGGGGATATGAAGGATACTGGACAAGAGAGAACAGAGAACTTAATTCAATTCTAAAAAGCATTTGCGGTCAAGACAATGGGTAGACAATTGGTAGTTCCACCTCTGGAATTCAGGTCAGATGCTGAGACCAATTTTTTCGAGATAGGAGACAAACATGCTAATAGAGAAACACATGGATACAAACTCCTGTATATATAGAAGCACACGTATAGATGCACTTGTGTAAAGACATATGTATAGCAACACACGCATACACAGGAATGTACAGACATACACACATGTGCACAGACATTTACTTCCCACGTCGTTGTTCTCATGACCCAATAGCTGCTATTTTCAGCCTTGCAGCATTTCTGGATACATTAATCCAGAAATAATGCGCACACATTTTAACATGTGGGTTTTTGCAAGCCCATATCTGGTGCTTCAGATCACAATCCCCCTCCCAGCGATGCCATTGGCTGAAATCATACTAGAATCTAAAGAATTTTGTGCTCTGCCATCTTGGCCCTGTGCTCACCCTATGTTACACTGATGAGTGATTGCATTATTGAAAATATAGCCCTCAACAGCTAGCAAGGCTATCCATCAGTTAACCATCGTCATTATAGAAGCTGTGCCAGATGAGAGATGTGAATCTATTTAGGCTCTGTGTAGTTCATTACACTACCCCCCACCCTTCATTAAGATACCAGCAGGTTTCTCTAAGTGGCTAAAGAACTATTGGCAAGTTAATGCTGTAGCTCGCTTTTTAACTTCTACTTAGCAAAATTCTGGTTGAAGCTGGCAGTTTTTAATGAACTGTTAACATAAAGTACCTTGGTAATCGGTGCTTTCTTTTTTTTTATGAGATAACTGTCTTATATTAATGGATTCGTTGTTTAACTTACAGTTACATGAAATTTCTGTGCCGATTATTATAAGCTTGTTAATGCTCATTTTAAATGTTCAAACAGCTTTTTAACAGCAAATGGGGAGCATCAGATCTGACTTATTATACGCTACACGATGAGATATGCTATATGATCCGATTTTAGTTATGTCATTTTGTGATTTGTTTGTCCTTGATAATTTCATTATAGCTTTACAAAACGGCAGGAAATGTCATGCCCTGTTTCTAAGACAAAAGTTTACATGAATAACATTTGACATACCAATCACAATGCAGATAAAACAGGCAACAAAAGAGTCTATTTAGAACGTGAGATAGTTATTATGGTTGAATTTCTAAAATGTTTATATTGATACTTATATCAGTGCTTCCCAACCCATCCCTCAAGGCCAGTGAAGGGCTGGCTACATAAGGCCCTTGGACCAACTACAAACAAGTTGTCCAACTTGAGGTCAAACCATCACATTTGTTACATCACTCCCCTTACATAATTTTATATTAAATTCTTTATACAAATGGTGCAATAAGTGGACTATGATACATGCAATGAAAGCCAGATGTTGATGCTGTAAAATGGAGATACAAGTATTTTAAAGATATAAGTCCCTGAAATGTAAACTTAAGCAAACCAGTCTGCTTATTACCGTGCCAATAGGGGGGTCCTCCCTGGGTGACAGGCAAGAGGGGGTGCACAAAGCTTTTCGTCTACCTGGATCTCATGGGGGAGTTTCTATTACAATGCAGGCAGCAAGGGGGGAGTGTAGCACCCACTGCCTGCCAACAGCCACATGCAGAGGGGAAACAGGAAAGAGTCCATGCCCCCCCATTGCTAGATACCTTGGACTGCAGGGGTTCCATTGAATGTGTGTGTGTGGCTGACTGAATGTGATTGAGTGTATGTGAAGGTCTTACTGTATATGACTGTGCACATGTGACTGTGAGTGACTATCTGTGAATGTATATGACTATGCATGTGAGTGGCTTTGCATGTGACTGTGTGTGACTTTGTAGGTGTGCGCAGGGACGTTTTACCCGCGAGGCTAACAAGGCATTTGCCTTGGGCGGCATTTTCCAGGGGGCGGCAAAAAAAGCTGCCCCCAAATCCCCAGGACAAATGTCTTGTTAGCCTTGCGGTTAACTGACATGCTGGGCGGGCTGCTGGGCTGGCTACTGGGCGGGCTGCTGGGCTGGGCGAGCGGTGCTGGTAGGCGGCTGGCGAGGGAGCACTTCCTTTGAGCTGTCTGCTCAGCTCCCTCGCACGCCGCAGAGTGAGGCTGGGAAACCAGGATACACCACTGTGTGCGCGTCTGTGTGTCTTGGTATACATGTTAATGTGTTTGTGTAATTGTGTGATAATGTTGTGACGGTGTATGATTTATAAACAATACATGAAAAAATTAAGGGTGCATGGAGGAAGTACAAATAAATTGCTGTGTGTTTATTCAAGCGAGAATATAGGAGAAACTGTGTAAAATAGCAAAGGTTCGGCCATAGCCTTAGTCATGCATATCATTATGTGTCTGTGCATGTGTTTGTGTTTCTATTTATATGACTGTACCTATGCCCATGTTTCTATATATGTATGTATGACAGACTACATGATTATTATTATTTTTACTGGCATTTATAAAGCGCCAACATATTTAGCAGTGCAGTACAATGGGGGAAAATAGACAGTGGAGTATAGACAAACAAATACAAAAGGAATAGTAGACCCAGTCCATGAGCTGAAATTTTGCATTTACAGCCCTTTTATTACAAAGTCATTGGCTTGTGGGCTTACAATCTAAAGGTTATGAAGGGGACTTGAGACAAACGGGTGCAAGGGGAGATTTGAATGGACAGGGAACCTTTTGAGCACCTGCACAGACTGTTTAGTTATGGTATGATTGAGGAGGTTATTGGGGATGATGCCAAACATTTGTAAAGGAAGCAAAAACCAGGGCGTGAAGTGCTTAGTAAAAAACTAAAATAGAAGATATTTCTTGGTTAACAAGAGAAAGGATAATGGTAGTTACATGTCCTCAAAACTGCCTTCAGTATGTCAGTAACTTGCTGGATGTTGCATGGGAAAATGGCAGATATTGTTGCAAGTGGATTCTGATGTGTGGCCTCTCTCTGATTCATGTATGCATGCATGTATGTGAGGGGAAAGGATTAAGAGATTCAAAAGGTAGCTGGGCTTTGAGACACACAAGTGGTAAGAAGGTGAGAGATACACAAGACACAACTTCAGTTAAGATACACACATGGTAGACAGGGGGGAATTATTAGAAACACACAAAGGGATGAGGCTGTGCGGAGCTACACAGAAAGGATTACAATTCAGAGAGAGGGGGTTCCAACATACGCCCCCTTGGTAAGCCTCTGAGTCTGCCATTCTAACAATAAAGTTTGAAGCTCTCCTTTACCCCAATATTTTAACCAAAAATTGTCTTGGAACTTCATTTGTTCTGTATATAGAAAAACAAACAAAAAAAACATGTTCACTGTGTGTGAAACCTGTGCTACATTCTACCACCAAAGATGCCCCTAGCAGTGACTTCAAGCCTCCATCTAACACGGTGAAGATGCTCTTTCTTTGTATCCACACGCTGTGTTAAAAACATGTTGTGTACAGTGAGCATATCATGAATACATTATTCAGTATAATAGCAGATTTTGTTTTGGTGGCTGTACGCCAATTTCAGTTTTTGTGCGGGGTACAAAACATCTATTGCATACTCCTAATGCAGCCTGATTTTCAAAGTGCCACTTTTTAGAGTGCTTTACAGCGATTATATTTCTTTGTTATATCAAACACCACGCTCTCCATGCATAGCAATATTGAATATTCAATGGTGCAAGTACATACAGCTGTAAAATGCATTTTTTTGGCAATAGATGTGTATACAGGGTTATGATTTTTTGTTCTTAAAAACATAATAAAGTAATTCAAACTTAAGGAAAAAATACCTACAGAGACTTAAAAAGACATGGACAATGGACAGTAAAGGTCTGTAATAAAGTGGGCCGGGCACATCCCTTCTCATGCTAAATAACATTATTATTCTAGAGTACATAACTTAATGTTCACATGGTTGCTAAAAGATAAAATTGACTGCATCTGGACATTGAAAGATAGCATTTAAAGCAGGCATCTCAAACTCTGGTCCTTTAGATGTTGATGGTTTACAATTCCCAGAATTCTCTGAATTTGATGGCAAGAGAATCATGGGAGTTGTATTTCAACAACACCTGATGGTCTGGAGTTTAAGATGCCTGATTTAAAGGGTGAGAAATGCATTAGTATCAATTAGACTTGGAGATTTGTTTTGTTCCGAACTGAATTTTGTCTGAATTTGGGCCAATCGGGTGATCAGCCGAATTGCCGAACTCTGAACCGAAATATAGACGAATCACAAACCAAACGATGGTGAAGCATGAAGCAATGGTGAAGCAAACCAAAATCCAAATTCCACCTATGGCACCGAAAAAAAGTGATGGTTGATGAAAAAAGAGATGTTTGGTCGCGAGGATACAGCTACTAAATTTTTTTTTTTTCACAGATCAAATGATAAGTGACCAATAGACAAAATTAAAGAAGGAGCAGTAAAAAAAATCTGTTTTTCCATTACTTGGTTTTATAGAATGTTTATTAATTTCTCACAGGAATCTCTGTAATGTTGCTCATGCATAAATAGTCAGCATTGAGTGGAATCTGTTCCCTGAAAACAAATTCATGAGGGCCGCACATGGGAGTATATGCACACTGCCGGGATTTCTATCCACTTATGCGAGCATTTATCATTCATTTTTTTCAATCTATGCAATGCCACTTGAGACTGCATTGAATCCTATGAGCAAGGGCTTATGGGATATAATCAGCGCTGGGTGAAAGTATCTGAATTGGCTAAAATATAAACAGAAAAATAATGATGTAAAAACTGGATAACTCTGAGCTAAAATATTAAATCACGGAAATTGTTTTACCATAAGCATCAGTACCATAAGTTGTCCATACGCTTGGAGTGTTCTTTAATCAAGCTCCAATAATAAGAGCATATACATTTCTGTTTCAGGTTTGACTATTGAGATGCCAAACTATCCTAAAAAATAACGACTAATAGCTTAGTTTATGAGCCTTGGATGGATTTGGTTTAAATATATAAAATGGCTTTGTTTAGCTCATTTTAACTCGTGCTTGTTCTTTGTTTTGTCATATTTAGAGTTTGGTGAATTTCTTGAACCATGATGAACTGCTACTCAATATAATATAATTCTGGAGTCACAGTGTTCTAATTCCTGTATTTTTTAAATGTATTTCTTTTGATTTTAACCATTTGCAGCACCTTTTGTTTGTGTCAAGCCTAATCCTTTTGCTTCTCTGAAAATAGTGTTTGCATTGCTTGTTTCCTAAGCTGCTCTGCCGATTGCAGACTCCCTTAGCATCAATTATGACTTGAATCTGTATTTGAAAACAGGAGATGTTCATCACAACCAATTTAATGATTGGCTAGTCCAAAGCTCTGCTTTGGTAGGCTTCAATACTAATGTCCTGGATCTTAGTATATTGACTGTGGCCTAGAAACCCAAGGAATAGCAAAAAGGTCAAAGGAAATTGGAAGAACCCCAGTGAATCCTGCAGAATTCTTCACAAAATAATCACCTTAGGTTTATTTGACTTTTGCAGGGTTATTCACTAAACAATGGAATGTCCAAATGGTCAAAGACTTGTGAAAATGATCGAATTCCGAGCACATTGGCAATTTGCAGATTTACGCCTAATGTGGTCAAATTTTGTAACATTGGTTCGGATCAGTTCTGAAAATCACAAAATTATGCATGTGAACCAATTTATAGCTCTGGAACTGGAGATTTATCAATGGCCGCTAGCGATGCCAGGTAGTCAAGAGTTTGGAATTTTTTTTTAAATCAAGATCCAGAGCTGAATTCTCCAAGCATGGATTTGCAGCATACACCCAGATTTCCATCTGCCATCCGGGAGCATTAGGTTTGGCTGAAATCATTCAGGTCCATTCAGAGCCTGAATTACGAAATCCATCAGCAATGTCTGGAATTTGCAGTTGGGTCTACTTTAGTGAAGATAAGAAGAAAAATCCCAGATAATTTTATTGAGAAGGCAGGCCAGAATATCATTGCAGGAATCAGACTTAATCAAGTCAATACACAACAGCATAGAAACTGGAATGCCAAAGGGAACTAAATGGTAAGCATTAAAGCATAGAACAAAAGCTGGTTTCGAACATGCCACTCCTCCCCTCAAGGTATTGAGGGAACTGTGAGAAATGTTATATGTGATAGTGTCCTGTGAGCTAATGTGAATATAAGAGGTGGTAACATTTATTTTACTGACTCCTAGGGCTCATTCACTCTTATCGGTAAATAGCAGTCAAACGCTGCTGATATTAACATCAGCCAGTATCTTGTAGTGGCTACAAATTCCTACCAAGTTTACAATCTTTTTGCGAATTTCTTTTAGCGTATCATTGCCTGAATGTGTGTGCACTTCACCCTGTGTGGCAAGTATCAGGATCAGTAACGCACAGAACAGTACAGCAGATGAAAATCCTAATAAGGAAAGAATAGTACAGATACGTAATACTGGAGCAACCAAAGTTATATAAAGTCTAGAAGAGTGAAACATACATGTAAGTAGGTAAAGTAGAGTCAACAGGTTGGCTGCAACAGGGTAGCTGGCAGCAAATAGCAGCTGGCCAGTAAAAGTAAAAACCGCAGTGACGGAACTACCGGCAAAGTAATGCGGCCCCGGCCCGCGTTGTAGCACCGCCGGGGCTGCGCGTTCAGGGGCCCATCAGGTGGCCCATGCAGTTAGAGAAACCCAATGCTATGTATTTCCAGGGGGCCCGGTCATTGCTGCGGCACTTTAACAACGCGACTGGGCCCCCTTTGATGAGGTCAGAGGTTGGGAGGAAGTGACTGCCCCGGTCACTCCTTCCAGCTTACACTGAGAGACGTGCGGGAGGAGGAAGGAGAGGAGGGAGTCAGAGTGGGAACTCTTCCATCAGGCTGAGCCACTGGACCCCAGGGAAAGTCACCCTCCTGCACGTAAGAGGTAGGAAACAGGAGGGTGACTAAAACATTTTGTATGTGTCTGTATATGTGTGTGTGTTTGTGTATGTGTGTCTGTATGAATGTTTCTCTGTGTGTGTGTATCTCTGTATGTATGTGAGTGTGTATGTCTGTCTGTGTGTCTGTAAGTGTGTGCATATCTGTCTGTGTGTGTGTGTGTGTGTATGTATGTGTCTCTGTGTGTGTATGTGTGTATATCTATGTGTGTGTCTGCATGTGTATCTGTTTGCATGTGTGGGGGGAGGGGAGGTGATAGACGTATGGGGGAAGGGTGGAAGGGAGGGAGCCTAGAGCAATTTTTGCACCGGGGCCATGTGTTTTCTAGTTATGCCTCTGAATAACAGGGTTGCTATTTGTTTCAGTAGGTTATATAAGGATTTAGAGCTTGTTAACAGCTGTGTTACCTTTCTTGGGTTAATGAGTAATGACTGGGTTGTAAACCAGTCGTAAAGCATTGCTAAGTAGCAGTCAGTGAGTCCCAGCTGTTAGCCGCTACTTAGCGCTTGGATTTTAGCAGTGCCGCCAATGACTGCCTGTTAAAATGTTGCAGTCAGTAAACAGTAATGTTGCAGTCAGTAAACAGTCGCAATTGTCTAACAAAAGCAACAAGAATGGTAATAAGAAGCGCAAGGTTACAGAAAAGTAGCAACAAGACTGTAAATGAACCCTTAGACGTTTCGCACCAAAAGAAAAAAAGATAGTTTGCAAATATTTAATGAGAAACTATCCCTCTACCAGTTTATTACCCTTGCTCAAGTGCACAGATAGCCAAACAAAAATCTGTCAGCCAGGCAGTCAATCAAATCTTAAATAAACAAGTAACAACACTGACATTTGTATGTGGCAGTATGTTTTGTATTATAATAGATATATGCACAAATATATTGGATGGGTGCCTTTTGTTGTCCTTTAAATGCAACCTAGTCTCAATGGACTTGTATGGCCTGAGGCATCTGCATTATTTGAAGGATAATTGAGGTGTTAGAAGGTCTGTTTCACCAGGAATTTAGAAATAGCCATTTGTTTTCTCTGTATACACTGGGAGTATCACCTCTGCTTTTTACAATATGTTAACTTAATCCGTTTTACCCTTATATTACTGAGCATTCACTAAGTACCCATAATGGCACTGCTTATTATTCTTTTAAAATTTTTAGGAAACCTGATCTAAAGCAAAGATGTTTTTAGAAAATACTTACATTTGCAAAAATGTCCCTTGAAAAAGGAAAGCACATGGTGAAGGGATATCAGTCAGAGATTTTTCATTAGCGTACTTTTACAAAAGGATATACATTATCCCCAGCCTAATTGTTTGTCTAATTGTACTTAAATTAGCTTAAAGGAATTTTAATGTTGAAAAAAAAAATCTAGAATTCTAGAATTCTTTAGCGCTTTGAAACTAATACAAAATGTGTTCAACTCTGGCAGCTTTGGGCAAGACACTCCTATTAGCCTAAGGCAGCCAAACTCAGGCTGCAGTTGAATAATAGCATATGGTTAAGGCTTCCTAAGAAACTGTGTGTGCATGCTGCTGCATTAAAGGCAATTAAACTTGCTCAGTTTTATAGAACAGATGTAGTGAACATCTTGTCTTAGATAGCATCTTGCCTCATTCTTCAAAATGGCCAAAAATTCAGCCCAGGCACATCCAGTAATTCAGGATGATTGTGTCCCTGAGATTTTGCCATTCATCCTCTATCCACGGTCATTGAGACAGCAGAAACTACAGGAAAAAAAAAAAATAATACCAAACCGATAAGACTGCAGCTCAGCCAGGAAACTATAAATAATTGCAGACTATAGGGCTGCAAATAGCAAAAAGGTACAGATAGGAAAGCAGCAGGAACTTAGCATCTGGTATCCTCAGGATCTGAATTTAAACCTCTGCTCCTGGAAATGTCTGATCCCCTGCACAGTAGGCTGATTGTTAAAGAATTATCTTTTTTTGTGACTCCGGCACAATTGTTTACTCAACAATGTAACCTTATCACAGATGTAATTTAAAAAAACTAATGGTCACATTGCATGACAACACTGGAGGTAACCTAATTGCCGTGATTTTCTATAGGTTCATGATTGCAATCACAGATCGGAAACCTGCATGAGAAGTGGAACCCCTTGGGTGAGAAGAGTTAACTGGTATGATCAGTAAGGTTGTGTCACAATCTTACTTATCCTCTATCCTAAGCAGGGTCGGCCTTTGGGGTGTGCAAACTGTACGGCCAAACAGGGCACAATTGCAGCAGCAATGCCAGTTCTCCTGTCAGTTTTGTCTCCTTTCAAGTCTTTGTAGTCAACCATAATGCAAGTCTTACCCCTTCCTACTTTATCGGACTCCTGGTGTTCAGTCTATGTTCTTTGTCTTCCCTCGGTATTATCATAGTTGTAAAGCGTCTGCTTGAAGGAACACTCCATGGAATTTTAGTTTAATTTTTTTGTTTGCCAATTTAGTAGATATGGCCCCCAAACAACTGGATGTTTTGTTTGTTCATATGAAACAACAGCCTGCAAAAGATTCTGTATACAGTTTTTTCAACCCCCCCCCCCCCCACCTCCTCCCTCCTTCTCTGACACAGACTTTAAATATGGGAATTAAGCAAATCAGTGGCTTTTCATTAAAATACTTTCTGATACTTCTTGATAATCTGTAATACAGCTCACTGAGAAGGAAGGAGACAGGTGTGCCCTAGCCAGGTGTACCTGCCCCTTCCGCTGTCTCTGTGGAACCAATGGAAAGGGAAGGAAACTTCCACATCCCTCTGATTTTAGTTGAATTTCCACATTTGTTTGCTCTGTGCCCAAAGCCCATAGCTTATTCCCATTCCTATTCCCCCTCCACAACCATATTCCCTTACCCCAGTACCCTCATCCCATTTATAAACCCATACCCCAGTGTTCTCATCCATCCAAAGGAGGAGACTATATTTAAAAGAAGAGCTACCACAACAAGAGGACCTAGTCTTAAATTAGAGGGGCAAAGGTTTAAAAATAATATCTGGAAGTATTACTTTACTGAGAGTGTAGTGGATGCATGGAATAGCCTTCCAGCTGAAGTGGTAGAGGTTAACACAGTGAGGGAGTTTAAGCATGCATAAGGCTATCCTAGGCTTAAGATAAGGCCAGGGACTAATTAAAAGTATTTTGAAATATTGGGCAGACTAGATGAGCCGAATGGTTCTTATCTGCCGTCACATTCTATTACAAAGGAATACTACAGTCACCAAAACAACTTTAGCCTAATGAAGTTGTTTTAGTATCTAGATCATGTCCGTGCAGTTTCCCTAATCAATTCTCTGCCATTTAGTAGTAAAATTATTTTTTGTTTCTGTCCATGCAACTGTTGCCATACCTCCCCTGGCTGTGACTGACACAGCCTGCATGAAAACAAAATGGTTTCCTTGTCAACCAGATGTTAACATACTTTATATGTTTTTATCTCCTGCTCTGTAAATTGAACTTTAATCACACACAGGAGGCTCCTGCAAGGCTAAGCAAGCTATTAACAGAGCAGGACATAAGACATTATAAATTAAACAGAATTTGCCATAAAGGAAATGCAAACATTAGATGTCACTTTACAGGAAGTGTTTAGGAAGGCTGTGTATATCGCATGCAGTGAGGTGTGACTAGGGCTGCATAAACAAAATGATTTAACTCCTAAATGGCAGAGACTGCAGTGGCATGATCTATACACTATAACTGCTTCATTAAGCTAAAGGTTTTTTTGTGACTATAGTATCCCTTTAAATTATATTTTGTTTTGTTTTTTTGAGCTCTTTTAATCACACTTACTGCCACAGGCATATCTAACATAAAGAGAAGAACAGTAAGGGGGGAGATTACCCTTCAA
The DNA here is from genome assembly GCA_933207985.1 of Pelobates cultripes. Taxonomy (NCBI): domain Eukaryota; kingdom Metazoa; phylum Chordata; class Amphibia; order Anura; family Pelobatidae; genus Pelobates; species Pelobates cultripes. The sequence goes on from OW240914.1 coordinate 294,178,021, forward strand.
ACAACCACAATATAATTTTAGTTTTAACCCTGCAGCTAAAAACATAGCCGTTTCAGAGAAACAGCTATGTTTCACTGAGGGTTAATCCAGCCTCTAGTGGTTGTCTCACTGACAGCCGCTAGAGGTGCTTCCACGATCCTCACTGTGAAAATCACAGTGAGAAGATGCTGGACGTCCATAGGAAAGCATTGAGTAATGCTTTCCTATGGGCGGTTTGAATGTGCACGTGGCTCTTGCCGCGAATGCGCATTCGGAGCTGATGTCAGCAGAGGGAGGAGAGTTCCACAGCACCGAGGGAGCCGAGTTCCCCAGCGCCGAGGGAGCCCTGCACTGGAGAAAGGTTTTAACCCCTTCACCCCAGCGGAAAGGGGGCCCTAAGGGTGGGGGGACCTAATGACCCTATAGTGCCAGGAAAACGAGTTTGTTTTCCTGGCACTATACTGGTCCTTTAAGTGATGCAAGAGCACATAAAATCTCTAATCTATTTTTTTTTGCACACCCTGTTTGGGAATATATTCTATTTAATAAATTACATATATTCAAGTTCGTTCAACCAACGAACATCTAACAATTTTTCCCAAAAAAATTAATATAGAATAATAATAACTAGGTTTCTTTAAATTTATACGCAGATCTCACATGAGTTATATCAGTTACCCCAGTACCATCTCTCATGTTAGCAGTTGTTGTTCATTGCTTGTATGCACATTTATTTTCATGCCTATTTGCCAAATACCAGTGTGAGATCACATTCCCAAAAAGGGTACCATCTGCCCACTGGCCTTAATCTGAGCACTAATCAATAGATGTGGAGGAACCCAGAGAGATTAATCAAATAGCAAATGTAGCTTGTTTGTTTTTACGTGCTGCTATGTTGAATCTTGTCAGCGGCAGCTTGCTGAGACTGTACAAAGTGAATAATGTTAATGCAGGGGGGAAAATTACAATTAGTATTGTATTCTACACAAAACTATAATATGCAGCCATAGTCGTAACCTGTTCCAGGGAAGGTACGCGGAGAGTGTGAGATCTTCTGATGTTCTGCTAATCCCGGTAGTATTGTTACAAGGCTCCGAACTAGCTACTCTGCATGTTTTTTCGAAACTCTGGACTGGTTCCAGCTGCCTGTTTTTGTACAGAACAACACCTCCTCAGTGTCCCTATGAAATTATGCTCCATCACCGCTGAAATACTGTTGAGAGGTACATGAGGGGGAACTAATTTAGGGAATTTTTTTGATGACTAATAACTGTGGGGAGTTATTTTTATTCTTTAGTCATCTACGTTAGCAATCAAGGGTTTCTCAAATGTAACTTCTTTCAGTGAATGTTGTGTGCCTTATTTCTTTTTTCTGTAGAGACAGGTAATATTTGGTATTCCTGCTGCAGCTAACCACAAATCTAATAATGCCTAGCCATTCAGTATAAGGAATGCTTGAGCATGATAGATTTGTAGTCCACGACATTTAAAATAAGAGCAGCGATGCATTGATTTTATAGACTGAGAAAAGACAAAGCTTGAAAGCTTGTTAAAAGGATTGCACTCACTCCAGAGTAAAAATTATCTCCTATTTATTATAGCTGTGCTCTTGTGAGCATCTATTTTGTTTTGTTCATTTACGACGTTCTTAACAATAATTAAAGTGTAATCTAGATGTGGACCCCTTGCTCACTTTGATTACAGACACAATGTGTAAGATATAAGTAATGGGCACATCTGAAATCCTGATTCTCTGTTGCAGAATGACATTTGTTTTTTTCTATTTTAGATCTAGGTTATTTACTAAAGTGAAATTTCTTAAGGGTTCAGAGTAAATTTTTACTATTAGGTCAAAATTGCCAAATTGGAAACATTCTCACAATCAGTTATGCTTCCAGATTGACTTATTTGACCTTTAAATTAGAATTTTCCTCTGAACTCACTTTGAATTTCCAACTAATCTCACTAATATAAATAACTCTGTTAGGTGAGACATAGTGAGGTGAGAGATTGGGATGGGTGGACAGGCCATTGGGGGTGTCAACAGTGAGTTAGAAGGGGTATGTCAGCCTAGGGTCGTGTCCCAGAATGACTGACAGCCTCCCTGGCTGGCCCCAATATAGAAGGCCATGCAGACAGTGCTGTTGAAGCATTCTCTGCATGGTCCTAGTGTTGGCTGGGCTGCGCAAGCATGCATAATAATATGCTTGAGCTATGCTGACTGGGGACAGTTAGAAAATGCCCTTCAATAGGAACCATCAACAAACTATTAATCTTTGCCCTTTCCCTGCTTAGCATCATTGGCTGGGTTGGTTTAAAGGTAATCATAATTCCATTGGAATGTGGCATTGGTTCATATGGTAACATTTTCTACAGGAGAGGTTCTTCATAACAGGGTTTTATATGAACAAAAAAAATTAAGCATTCCAGTGTGATAGTAATGGACATATTGCACACATTATGTATGCATAAATAAAGATATTATGTTATAACATAGTCCTTGTGCTAATTACAACCCTTGTTATTAGTTGCTATACCTGTATTGTAGTTTATTATATATACCTGAATATACCTGAACACGCTACTGCCCAAATAAAAAAGATAATAATAAAAGATATATATAAAGATATATCTCCTTGCATTCAAGCATTTCATTGTGTTTTTCCATTAGGGTAAGCGTAAAAACAGCTTGCACATGCTGCAAATAGCCCTCCTCTTCTTCCCCAGCTCAGACTCTCTGTGGCTGTCCAATCACAGACTTCCTAATGCAGCTCAATGAGACGTCTTAACAAGGCAGGTGAAATGAGAAATTGCTGCCTCTCGAGTTTAGCTCCACTAAGCTAAACAGCCAGGAAGTAACAGGGCCTGTTGTCTGATTGACAGCCAGTGAGGGTGTGATATGGTTCATTTATAAAAATGGAATAACAAAGTGGGGGGTGCAATAAATAGAATGAATAGTACAAAATATAAATACTTTTCCGTAGTAGTAGTAGGAACTTAATCTGTAAAACACAAAAGTCCATACATAGTGTAAAACTGTAAATAGTAGAAGTAATAGAAGCAAAGGTATTGGGTCACTCACAATAAATAGAGCCTAAAATAGCAGGCTCTAGCTTGATTGCATGTGGAAAATCAGCTTTTCCAGGCTATTCAAGATGTCCCCACAGTCTTCCTATAGACACTGGTGCTGGATTCCAGATGTAGGAAAGATGGACCAAAAGAATTCTTCAGCTTTAAAAAGTATTTACTTCAATAAAATAACAAGATAAATAAAAATGTAAAAATATATAACATTTAAAACACAACTGTACACTTGAGAAAGACTTATTGTCGAAACGCGTTGTGTTTTAAATGTTATATATTTTTACATTTTTATTTATCTTGTTATTTTATTGAAGTAAATACTTTTTAAAGCTGAAGAATTCTTTTGGTCCATCTTTCCTACATCTGGAATCCAGCACCAGTGTCTATAGGAAGACTGTGGGGACATCTTGAATAGCCTGGAAAAGCTGATTTTCCACATGCAATCAAGCTAGAGCCTGCTATTTTAGGCTCTATTTATTGTGAGTGACCCAATACCTTTGCTCCTATTACTTCTACTATTTACAGTTTTACACTATGTATGGACTTTTGTGTTTTACAGATTAAGTTCCTACTACTACTACGGAAAAGTATTTATATTTTGTACTATTCATTCTATTTATTGCACCCCCCACTTTGTTATTCTGTTTTATCACGATTTGGGAGTGTCTTTGAGTGATTTTGAGACACTGGGGGTAGTTGCTATTCTGTGTACAGCGCCAATCCACCTATATTTATTTCCTTTTGGGGGAATATTTCTTGTTTGTTTTCATTTATAAAAATGCCAATTTCTATTAAAATGCACTTTTTGTAAAACGAAAAAAAAGGGCACGCACTTAACACAAAAATATTTCTGTATATCATAGGACAGCAAAGATTAATACACACTGTATACAAGCTACTACAGCTCAACATTCAATCATAGGAGGCTGCCTGGACTACAAACGGCATTGGAGGGTGAATACTTTGCAAATAACTCTTCAGACTCAAATTGCACTAAACAGCCATATTCCCTAACTGTAAATTGAATCTCTTTTCAGAAACTAAACAAACGCTTAATGTAATCCCAAATTAGACTCAAAGCCTAAACATGAAAAATACCCTTTACCTTAATCCTAGGTTTACATCCCACGGACATCAAGGTGTAGAGTCCTCCAGAGTCTTGCAACTGTGCATAAACCTTCTATTCAGCTACCACTAACCTAACCAATGCTCACAAGCAGAAATGGCTGCATTGGGCAGAAAAATACATGAAGACTAATTTTCAAACAGAACTGTTCACTGATGAGTGCTGTGCAACCCTGGATGGTCCAGAACCCTGTTCCAACAAGGCTGTGACATCAGCAAGGCGGTGGTGGAGTCATGTTTTGGGCTGGAATCATGGGAAGAGAGCTGGTTGGCCCCTTTAGGGTGCACGAAGGTGTAAAGATGACCTCTGCAAAGTATGTGGAGTTTCTAACTGACTACTTTCTTCCCTGGTACAGAAGGAAGAACTATGTTTTCCGCAATAAAATAATTTTCATGCATGACAATGCACCATCTCATGCTGCAAAGAATACCTCTGCATCAATGGCTGCTAGGGGGATAAAAGGAGAGAAAGTCATGGTGTGGCCTCCATCTTCCCCTGACCTCAATCCTATTGAGAACCTTTGAAACATCATCAAGCAAAAGATCTATGAGGGTGGGAGGCAGTTTACATCCAAACAGCAGCTCTGGGAGACTATTCTGACATCTTGCAAACAAATTCAAGCAGAAACTGTCCAAAAACTCACAAGTTCAATGGATGCAAGACTTGTGAAGCTGCTATCAAATAAGGGGTCCTATGTTAAAATGTAACATGACCTGTTAAAATGTTTAAAAAGTTAAAATGTGTCTGTACCCTAAATACGTTGCTTACTGATAAAATAAAAATTGTCAAATTAAAAAAAAAAAAAGTTAAAATGTTTTCAGTTCATTACAACCTATAAAGTGTTTAGAAACTTACTGTGCGTAATAATTTGGAACAGTGCATTGTAAGTTTTTTATGTTTAAAAAAAACTGTTATCATTAGGAGGTTTGTTGAATAAAATTTGAATTGTACTCTTAATAGATGATAACATGAGAATTATGCTGACCATTATTTACATCAATTATTTAGGTAAATGAGAAAAATATAATTTGCACAATAATTTGGAACAGGGTGTAGGCAGCCACATACACTCACTATAATCAGAGATTCAAATATAATAATTACAATTTACCTGAAATGTTCCTGCAATGTTCAGTTAATAATTTAATTAAACTTACTTTATATGTCATTTATTTATTTTGTGGAAGGGGGTGCAGGAGGCGCCTTAGAAGTCTGTGTTTACAGGCACCTGTCGTGCAAATCCAGCCCTTGTTACATACATAGCTGGTAAGAGGTATCTCCTGGGCCATTATTCTAAAGTCTCTTCAATGTAGCTCATAGGGTAAAAGGAGAGGAGATGTGATTTTGCATTTTTTGAACATGGTCAGTGCTCAGAGAATTTATCAACGGAGCCACCCATAGGCCTCCGTGAAATGACAAGTTTTAAAGGAGTCACGTAGTCTGCCTTTCCGCAGGATATATCAGAAAAAAACAATGAATTCTCATGACAACCATCTCAACTTGATGGTGATCATTAAAGGAACACTGTAGGCACTGTAACAATTTAATCTCATTTAAGTTGTTAGAGTGCCTTAAATATTTTTATCCTTCTCTTATTTTTTTGTCAATCTTTGTTTTATTGAAGCATTGAGTGAGCGTTACAGAAAGGAAGAAAAGGAGGTATATATTTGTTAACAGAAGCAAGAAGACAATGAATAACAACTTTGTATATTCTCCCGTGAGTGTCTGCTTCATTTTATTTTTTGTTAAAGTTAATCGCCTTATCAGAGTAGCTTGGTGAAAACAGTTATTATAGAGGAATATGTAGTCTGAATTATGCACGCCAGGGTCGTTTTAGCCGAGAGGCAAACAAGACATTTGCCTTGGGCGGCATTTTCCAGGGGGCGGCCAAAAAAGCTGCCCCCAAATGCCCAGGGCAAATGCCTTGTTAGCCTTGCGGCTAACAGTCCAGGCAGGCAGGCGGGCGGGCGGTGCTGGCAAGGGAGCTGGCATATTCCGGCTGCCGGCATCACTCTGCGGGCGGCGCACGAGGGAGCTGAGCAGAGAGCTCAGAGGAAAGTGCTCCCTCACGAGCGCCGCCCGACCGACCGCCCAGCAGCCACTGGACCCCCAGGGAAAGGAAGAACCCCCCCACCAACAAGCATTCCCAAAGGTAAGGAGGCTGGGGGGGGGTTAAATTAAAAAATAAAGTGAGTGTGTTCATGTTAGTGTGTGTGTGACTGTATGTGTCTGTTAGTGTGTGTGTCTGTTAGTGAGTGTGTGTGTGTCTGTTAGTGAGTGTGTGTGTGTGTGTCTGTTAGTGAGTGCTCCCCACCACTTCCTAACCCCCCACATGTCCTCCCTCACTCTATGCCGCGAGTCGGGGCATATCTACTAAACAGTGAGCACTGTGGTGAACCCCCTCATCTATTAACTAGCCCCCCACCCATTTATTAACTAGCGGGGGGGGACATAGTCCCTAAACGACAATGGTGGGGGACCTATTGTTCCCCCTCCAGCCCCCACCCATGTGCTGCGGGTGAGGGCCCAGAATTACAAGGGGGGGAACCTATTGTTTCCCCGTGAGCGGTGGGTGAGGGCCCTAAGATGATACGGGGGATGATACTATTGTCTCCCCGGCCCCCACCCATGTGCGGTGGGTGGGACCCCAAAATTACAATTGGGGGGAACCTATTGTTTCCCCCTGGCCCACACCCATGGGCGACGGGTGGGGGCTACGTAAAAACCCCCCACCCCCCACAATGTGACTAGGGGTCCCAAGGCCCCCAGTCACCCACCCTTTAAATAAATTACTACCTACCCCCTCACCCTAAAAATAGTGAGGGGGAAGTAATAAATCTAAATATCTGTAAAAAAAAATAAAAAAATTATACTTACCATTAGATGTCTTCTTTTTTTCTAAAACCTTCTTGTTTTTCAGCCCTCAAAAAGGCCAAATAAAAATCCATAATTTCTGGCGAACTTCTAAAATAAAAAAAATAACCCGAGCTCCCACCCCCCCAAAAAAAAACACCGGAAAAAAAATCCTGATGCTTTTTATTCAGTTTTTTTTTTTTATTATTGTGGCCTATATTTAACATTTTGCTGTAAGGTGCATGCACCAATTTACAAACAAATGCTAATACAGCTCTCTTTCATGCTTTCTTTACCCTCTGGTTGTCTATTTAACCATTTTTATTTCTCGTTTATTCTCTCCAGTTTTATTTGCTATTTTTTGCTTTACACGTCTGTTATTCACACTCTCTCTATATTTCAAATTCTCTTTTCACAAGTATGTTTTTTTTCATATGTCATTTCATATGCCATAATGTATCCCAATTGCCAAATTTCACTCTATATTTCATATATTTCATCTTATAAGCCTTACATCCCAGATGCCAATCAAAATTCAATTTTCTAATATATAATCTTATATCCCAATGGCAGCATTGCCAAATCTGATACGATTTGCCATATTTCATCTCATATGTTCATATTTCATGTTTCATATGTCAGATTCCATTCTTCATTTTCCATATATCATCCTACTTGTATTTATCCAAGCTGAGGGCTGGGTAAAGAAATGTCACCTTGACATTTCAGACCAAGATCTTCACTCTCCAAACATGTACCCACAGATTAAGAATTTGAGCCTAAGTTGCTGTGTGTGCTGTGAACGCTGATACCATGAAACAAATATAAAATGAAAGTCAAGATCATAGGTATAGAAACATTAATGGCAAGATAGACAGGCCAAAGGTAAATAAAGTCAGCGAACAGAAAAATCTAAATACAAACCAACCTTAGCTCAAACATAGGGCAGGATTCGTCATACAAGCCAGGTAACAACAGGTAATTGAGTATATACCTAAACACAAATAAGCAGAAAGCGGAGACCATTGATAACCTACATTTGGAACCTATTTCTTTGCTGTCAGCCATTTTGCTACTATCAGCCATTTTATGGAATATAATCAACTGAGTACAAACTGTACTTTCTTTTCTACTTTAATTAAAAAAAAAAATCCTTTTTCTGAACTTTTGAAGATAAACTATTGAACTGTTTACTCTGAGCCGAACCTGGTGGTTATTCGGTTATTACGCTAACACCGTAGATATCAGTCTAGGTGACTACAAAGGTTAACGATACCTGATAAAGCATCAGGTAGCTACAGATTGTTCAATGTGCCAGTATGTTAAGTATTTACATTGAAAGCACGGTCGGACATGTCAACATTGTATCTGAGTTTTTCTGATGTTTGGTTAAGGGCTTACCAACAAGTTAGATTTACTAAACATTACATTCTTGTAAACTGAAATCCTAATTGCAAAATATAGTCAACAATAACTAATTTGGAAAAAAAATGCCCAGCTTGCTTTTAGTGAGTAAACCCTATATTATATTGTATAAAATGTCTTTTCAATAACAGAAGGAACAGCTACAAGCACTTTAATGTTGATATATGACCTCAGAGCCAGGTGGTATAAACCCACTGGTACGTACACAGTTTAGTCAAAAATTATCCAAACCTCCATTCTTGAGAGATTTCCATCTTCTCTGGCACTGTGCCTATAGATTTGTGTAAAGCACAGATGGTACCTTATTAAAAAGGAAACAATTCTAAAAAGAGATATTACTAACCTGTAGGCTTGAAGTCTTCACTGGAAAAATGTTTTAATGTGTAGCAAGGATTAAAAAAAAAAAATGACGAGCAACAACATTATCAGTGGCATTCAAAATGGTTTTGTAAAATATATTTCTTGTCAAATTATCTTTAAGTGAGTGCCTTTTGAAGCGAAATAAATCAAATACGAACTAGTGCAATGGATGTGATTCACTTCTAAGCATCGGATATCTATAGTGGGGTTATAAAAAAAAAAATTAATCCACATTTTCACTAAACAGTGAACTATAGTGAATTGATGAGAAATGATATAAAAATACAGAATTTAGGTCTAAACATTGTTACTTGTTTGTCATTTTTTTGATGTCTTGTCATATCACTATTTAGTGAATAATGTGATAGAGACCCAAGAGCTGTTACTGACTGACAGTTTTAAATGCCAAATAAGTAAGTGGAATGCACAAAGGTTCTATTCCTGAATCCTGCTCTTTTCAATTTAATCATTCATTACCTTTATGGAGACACAATATTGTGCAAGAAAATACATCACAATTGGAGAACTTTTGACAAACTGTGGTGTTTTGAGTGAGAACATCATGATTCACACTAGCTTGGTTTCCATCAAGAGGATATTTCAGTATGAGTGCTATGGGAATGATTGCAGACAATTGCAGATTTCTCTACTCTGTGTCGTCAGCTAGAATGTGTATTTGCTACCTAGAAGTAACAGAAGCTTGGCTCTTTATACAGCCTTGGTGGGAGCCTATAGGGGGGTGGCTAGGTTAAAGAAATACCTGGAGCTTCAGCACAAAGCAAAACTCAATGATCCCTGCCCCAAAAGAGAGGTGGACATATGTAATGAGCCACACTGTCTACTCATGCACAGCATGGTGGTAATGATGTTCATTAAAGGCATATTCCCCAGCACCCCACCTGGTAGTCATCTAGGGGGTACTCTTCCAAAGTAGCCTTGCAGAGCACCATACTAGTGATTTTTCTTTATGTTTTAGGTAATTTATTTCAGGCTAAAGACCCCCCACACATGGGGTTTCAGTCCCCAAAGCCCTCTTTAGCAACACCTATGGGCATTGTTTATAATGAGCAATTTTGATCATGATTGTAGACAAATTACTTTCCAGAATTTAGAAAACACCGTGAGCAATACAGTTAGGGGATACTGGGATGGTTACATTATGCTTACAAATTGGTATAAGGTTTCAGAAAGAGACACAAACTACATATAAGGATATATAATGCAGACACGTCTCTCTAGTGAGCTGTATATCAACAAAGCAGTGCAAGAAACACAAGGTTATTTTATAAAACTTGAGAAATGTGGGATTTTATATTCAACAGTGGAAACAGTAAGGAAGATCATTAAGGATGTTAACTCTCTACAGAGCAGACCTGTGCATGGAAGAAAAATTAGTTTTGTATTTATTATTTGTTCTGAATTCTTGAAAACAGTAAAACATATCACAATGATGATATTGTGAATGAAAGTGCTGTTTTTTTGCATTTTTCACACACAAACAGTACTTTCACTGAAGATATAATTGTTGTGATAGGTTTTACTGTTTTGAAACACTAATATTTGTGTTCAACAAAGTCTCCTGAGTATAACAGTATCCCCCATGTAAAGGTTATATGGTGTTTTAAAATGTTACAAAGTCAACGGGCCTTGCATTTCCATTTTTTCACATTGAAATTTGCCAGATTGGTTATGTTGCCTTTGAGACCATATGGTAGCCCAGGAATGAGAATTACTCCCATGATGGCAAAGGTAGACAACCAAATGTATTGCAAATGGTGTATGTCCAGTCTTTTTTGGTAGCCAAACACTGGCCAAAATTAGTGTTCAGATTAGTTTTTTGCATTTTTTTTTTACACACAAAAAAATATGAACGCAAAAAAAGACTGGACATCCCCCATTTATAGTACCTTTGGTTGTCTACTTTTGCAAATGGTATGCTATCATGGGGGTACTTTTTTTTCATTCCTCGGCTACCATATATTCTCAACCGCAACATAACGAGTCTGACAAATTTCAACGTATATAAACTGAATAATGTAACGTTCTATATTTTACCCTGTAACTTTACGAAAACACCATAAAACCTGTACTGTAAACCAGTACTGTTTCACCCGTTGGACATTGCTGAATGCAAATACGTGTACTTTATTGCAGTAACAGCTAACAGTGTAATGACAATCACAGTTAAAATGCTGTGCAAAACTAAAAAAAAACAAAAAACATTCTACATTTCTCACTTTTTTATATATATATTATTCATATTAAATTATGTTTAATATATAAATATTTCATGTGACATGAAAGCCCTGTTTCTCCTGAACAAAATTATATATAATAAGTGTGGGCGTGAGGTGAATTACGGTTAAACAGATATATAGCGCAAATTCAAGGTTTTGTTTACATTTTGTTTTAATCTGAACTTGTACAAATGCTCCAGTCCTTGGGTTAATATGTATTTTACTTGTTTTAATTTAATTTTATTATTGTTTGTAATGATGTTCACCTACCGTAAATGCCATACTACAACATTATGTGAAGTTATGTTATAAAAATATATACGCTGTATGTTATATATAACTATATAGCATTCTATAATATTTTTTTTTCATTATATTTAACTACTTTACATGACAAGAATCCCTCACAGCCTCCAGCCATAGGCAGTAATTAGGATAAAGTTAGAATTATTGGACACTTACAGCCAAAGATATTAAGTTTCATGACACCCCTACCATTCTATATGCTTTACTGGATGTCGTATAAGTACTCTTGACGTCTTGAAAGAAATGAAGTGTTCTAAAGGCAACATAATCTCATATTATAAAAACCAAAGAAAAGAAAAAGTTACCTGCGCTCTCTCCTTAATCCCTATGTATATTTAGACAAATGGAGGTTATTTAGTTGTTCCAATGGCCATAAAGATATCTCTAATGAGACAGAGAGGGGTATTTTTTATATATCTTTGCCAGAAGCTCAAGGAAGCAGGCTGAAGGGTCAGTGTAGGACCCGCTTTAGGGGGGGGTCTGCCTTGATGTTGGCAGGTGGGCATTCCCTCCAATGGCCATTGGAGCAACTAAATGACCTCCATTTGTCTAAATATACATAGGGATTAAGGAGAGAGCACAGGTAACTTTTTCTTTTCTTTGGTTTTTACTATATATATATTGTACTGTAGTCATTGCTGCCGGCCCAGTAGTGATGGGAGTGAGCGCAGGGCTTATCTTTTTGTATAACCTCATATTATACAAATTGCATTTCCCTAGAACCTATCTCTAGTTGTCAGTAAACGCATTATTTTATTTACGATAGTAGAGGCTGGAAGCCTTATAAGAAACAATAGAAAAATAATATACTATATATATCACATATATGTTAGTGTAGCTGTTAACACAAATGTGAAAGGCTAATGCGTGCTTTTAAACCTTAATAAATATTAACATGCCTTGGCCTTTGTCAGAAAAACAAAATCAGTCCCCAGACCAACATCACTGTAAGGACCATGGTCAGCTCCCACGTAAATGCTCAGTAAAAGCTCATCAACAGTTATTCACTGTAAATGATGCACTAAGCAGATGTTTGAATCAAACCTTTTATCCCCTAATGACACTTGTGCAGCAGGATTAAGACACAATTACTCCCACAGAACTCTCGTAGCTCTGAAATGCCTAATGGCAGTCCAACAATTTTGATTTTACAAATGGGGATAAAGCAAGAAAATGCCTTAATGGACAATTTGTGTTGCAACTAAATCACATTTTAAAACGTCCAGTAAATCCAGCGATGAAAAGAGAGCAGAAAAAAATAATAGTAATAAAACAAAATACATCCCAAATGGGTGAAATTGTCTTATACATTACTATAAAATGACACATTTCAAAGCTATAATAATTAAAAACTTGAAAGCGATATTATTATTATTATTTTTGTGGATTCTTGACATTTTTATATACATGCATTTATTTTATTGCTATGCATTAGGGAGATGTATAAGATGTGCTTTTAAAAAATACTTTTGATACATTTTAAAAGAACGTTACGGATAGATGTGCAGATGTTTTTAAGGCGAGAAAAAAAGTGGTTTTTGGTTTCATAAACGTTAATAAAACTTGCAGCTGATAACTCTATATTCATAGAGAATGTGCTTACTTTACTCAGTGGAACAACAATGGTACTTCTCAGAGTATATGCTGTTAAATACAAGGTTCATCTCATGACTTCATAGTATTTAGATGAAGGACTAATTAAAGTGGCACTGTCACTCCGAATTTACCTTTCTCCAATTGTTTTCCTCTTCTCTTCCTCTTGTCAGAATCTGTTTTTCTATTTTTTTTATTTCTGATCTAGTTTTCTTTAAAACCTTATGTATTTTTCCTACGCTTGACTTTCTTGGACCAAAGGAGGAACCTAAGTCAGCCCCTTTTTTCTTTGACTACAGGAAATGGAGCTGACAAACTCTTCCTTGGGTCAAAGAAAGTCAAGCGTAGGAAAAATACATAAGGCAAAGTAGTCCCTACTATATCCTATGTTTTTAAAAAAACAAGATCAGAAAAAATAAACTAAGAACAGATTCTGAGAGGGGAAGAGAAGAGGAAACAATAGCGTGAAGGGACGTTTGCATGACCGTGCTGCTTTAAGTAGTCAATAAAGTTTCTTTACTTTGCAGCTTCTGCAGTGAGCTCCCATTAAACCAGGAAGTTACTAAAGCCAATCTTCAGTTAACCATAGTTTCAGCAATGTACATATTCCGTACAAAACTGGCTGCCGGATTACTACTCTAGAATGCTCTACTCTTTAGCCTTTTAAGCTAACATAATTATGCTGATTTAATCATATCACAGACACAATACAAAAGGCTGTGATCTCTTTTTAATAACAAAGTTAATACTTAATATATGGAGTGTGAGCACATCATAGTAAATATCAATCTCCAGGTGCTGTGATTTAGGTAGGGGTGTTTTATCCCTGGTATTCCTTATAACAAGAGCTGAGAATGCCACTGTTCCATATACTGAGGAATACTATGAAATTGGTAAACTAGGTTTTATTTAAAAAAAAAAAACACAAGAAACCATATACTAGTTTTTTTTACATATACAGCAAAAAAATTATATGACAAGTAGATGTGGGAAAAGTGTTAGGCCAAATTTAATACACATGTATTAAATGTACAATTCATCCAGAGATTCTGGAGAGAGACCCATTTATTATCCTTTACATCCTCAATATTTAGATCCTTTATCTTCTCAGTTTAGGCCACAGCTAATTGCACCAATAAACCATTCTCCTTTGCCACCAATTACATACTGTAAAAAGTGACTACAAACATTGTACCTATTTAAAGTTTTTAAAGTGCCACTTAAACCCCCCTTTACCTTCTGTGATTGGAGAAAACATAAGTGATCAAGGAGAGATGTTGCAAAAATGTCTTATACAGCAATAATTTCTGTATATTATAGTATTAATACAATAATTCTAATAGCTCGTTAATCAAATGAGCCGTCTAACCTCAAGGTGAAGCCAAAAGCTCGCAAATTTTTGAAAAATTATAAATGTCTTCTAATAGTTAACTCTGAGGATCAGAGGGAGCACGGAAAAGGGAATGGCAGTCTGATGTGTTTCATGCTTGCTAACACTTTATCAAAGGCTAAAAAAACTCCCTTGGTCAGTAGAACTTTATTCATTTTTATTTGTTTCTACAGTCTAACAATGTCACCTCTGCCATCCTAGCTTTCAGTATGCAGTCTGCCGATGGCTTCCTATCGCATTCTAAGTCCTTCATGGAATTTAATATGTAATAGATAAGACAAAAAGGCCAGAGCTCCATAACAATGAGTTATGACCTTTTTTGGACGGTTTAGTTTTCTTTGCAATAGTGTGGGACTATGAAGAATTACAGATATACTTTTACTAGGTCTATTTCTTCAGGCATATATTATTTGTTTAGATTTTGAACAATTGTTTAGAGCATCTTATTATATTTAGAACAATAGCTAACAATGTATAAAGCTACTAAACTAGTGGTTAAAACACTACTAAACTTTTTTTAATATTCTTTGGCTTCTTTAAGAGAATCACAACTTAAAGGAATACTCCAAATCCTTAAATGCTGCTGTGACGAAATCCACTTCACCACTGGTTTTTTTAGGGGCCTGTGTGCCAGCCTCCTACCCTGGGACTATGGGCCCTGTGATAACCAATGTTCAAAAGTACTGTTTCTGCCCCTTGGACTTTTAACTGGAATAGATTCAAACATGTGGCTGCGGCCATCTTAAATTGTCCAGCGGTGTTTTGTCGTCGAGTGTATGGAACTGTTTTGGGCATGGGACCACGGTGCACGGTGGGGCAAAAATAAGACTTCCAGGAAATTCCTGAACCCCTGAACCGATCTGGATATTTTTGGATATGTTTTCAGGGGATATGCTGTATTTTGGGGTACTTTGTGGGGTTTGTAAAAAATTATGTTTTTTTTTTCTGTTTAGAGTTAATTGAGTTAGCCCATTGTCTTTGTTAATTGTATCACAGGCAGAGGGGAGGGATTGTGTGCTGTAAGTGGGAGTGTTGGACATTGTTGTATTGTTCTGATTGGTTTGTGTCCTTTGTGTGCCTGTGTTCCATCGGGGGGTGTGCCTCTGGCCTGTGGAATTGTATATAAGCAAACCTGTACCGTTCTACCCTTCATGAAGTCTTGGCTCATGTTTGGGGGATTGGAGAACTACCGGTACCTACACTCTGGGGATTGCTATAATCACTACACTCCCCAGAGTATAATCACTAGCTCTTGTAAGAGCTGTTCCTGTTCCTGCTCTCTGAACTAAAAGAGGTCTTGGGTCCAGAGTGGGTGGAAGACGGCGAGACCACAACAAAGCTGCAGCAGTTCGTGGGGTCTGCGGTGGTTATGGCATCTAGTGGAGTGCTTGGAGCCCTCGAGAAGCACTAGAGCATCCGTCAACGGAGGCACCCAGTCGGGGTGCCAGGCAATCCGTTACAGCTGCTTTAGAGGATTAAATGGTACTGTCACTCATCCCGCTGCAAAAAGATAGAATACTTCTAAGATACTCATATTGGCTGTGTTGGAATTTCACTAAAATGTCACTGGAAAAACTGTCAAGAGATATCTTATTATTTTTCCTACGCTTAACATTTCTTGCCACTGGATTGAGCTACTCTGTCGAAGTGTCAATCAAAGCAGCCATCACCAGACTGCATGGGAATTGGCTCTATCTATGGTGGATCCTGTGATTTCATGGGATCCTCTATACACCCTGTTCCAAATTATTATGCAAATTCTATTTAAGTGTCACAAAGATTACATGTTCTGTTTTTCAGTTTAACTCATGGATGGCATTGTGTCTCAGGGTTCTTTTAATCACTGAAAACAATCTCAGACACCTGTGATAATTAGATTGCCAGGTGAGCCCAATTTAAGGAAAAACTACTAAAGGAGGGTGTTCCACATTATTAAGCAGAGCACCATTTTCATGCAATATGGGGAAGAAAAAGGATCTCTCTGCTGCCGAAAAGAGTGAAATAGTTCAATGCCTTGGATGAGGTATTAAAACATTAGATATATCACAAAAACTTAAGCGTGATCATCGCACTATTAAGAGATTTGTGGCTGATTCAGAGCACAGACGGGTTCGTGCAGATAAAGGCACATTGAGGAAGATTTCTGTCAGATCCATGCATCGGATCAAGAGAGCAGCTGCTAAAATACCATTACATAGCAGCAAACAGATATTTGAAGCTGCTGGTGCCTCTGGAGTCCCACGGACATCATGGTGTATAGTCCTCCAGAGTCTTGCAACTGTGCATAAACCTTCTATTCGGCCACCACTAACCAATGCTCACAAGCAGAAACATTGGGCAGAAAAATACATGAAGACTAAATTTCTAACAGTCCTGTTCACTAAAGAGTACCGTGCAACCCTAGATGGTCCAGATGGATGTAGTAGGGGATGGTTGGTGGATGGCCACCCTGTTCCAACAAGGCTGCGGTGTCAGCAAGGCAGTGGTGGAGTCATGTTTTGGGCCGGAATCATGGGAAGAGAGCTGGTCGGCCCCTTTAGGATCCCCGAAGGTGTAAAGATGACCTCTGCAAAGTATGTGGAGTTTCTGACTGACCACTTTCTTCCCTGGTACAGAAGGAAGAACTATGCTTTACGTAATAAAATCATCTTCATGCATGACAATGCACCATCTCATGCTGCAAAGAATACCTCTTCATCAATGGCTGCTAAAATGTTGTTATAAGTTTGATAGAAATAGCTTTTGATTTCAGTAAATATGCTGCAAACACAACAAATGACAATTTTCAGTTCTTTACAACCTATAAAGTGTTTTGAAACTTACTGTGCGTAATAATTTGGAACAGTGCATTGTAAGTTTTTATGTTTTAAAAAATACTGTTATCATTAGGAGGTTTGTTCAATAAAATTTGAATTGTACTCTTAATAGTTGATAACATGAGAATTATGCTGACTGTTATTTACATCAATTATTTAGGTAAATTAGAAAAATATAATTTGCAAACTAATTTGGAACAGGGTGTAGACTTCTCTGATGTACTCCCGTGCATGCACATGGGAGTACACAGTAACACCATCTCCTGTCAACGGAAGCACAACTAACAGGTTCAGGTAAGTAGAACTAACCTTTGCCTGCCCACTCCATCCACAAAACCGCCAGCGGCAATGTCAATTCACCCCAGACAATGACAGTGCCACTTTTAAGAGTCTGCATTAGTTTGAATGCATTTCTATGAGAAGTATTATATTAGTGATTCCCAGTGACTGCCATGCAAAGGTAGAGAGGATATGCACACTATCCGGGGAGTACTCCCATCAGGGAGCCTCAGAGAGGCGGGGCCAGAAACCCAAGAAAGATTCAGTCAAACAATGTAGTTAATGGCACGACTGGTGGTTTCTTCACTAGGCAGCTTTATTATAAAGTGCAGAACAAAGACAAAGCTTCAGCACCTTTGAACCTTTGTCAAGTCTAGTCTTGACTTGCCATAGCCTCCAAGAAGCCGAAACATTGTTTTTGTTCTGCGCTTTATAATAAAACTGCCTACTGAAGAAACTAACAGGTGTGCCCTAATTTACATTGTTCTAATGCATACATTTAGTGTCCGAATTGTTCTCTTTGAAAAGCACTGGTCTGGCCTGGAAGATTATCTACTGCGGGCAGAGTGCAGTTGCAGTGAGAAGGTAATCTCACCACTAGCTTAGATGTAACTTATTTTTTTATAGAAAACTAACAAAGGAACACTCCAAAATATATATACATTTTTTTTATAACTTTGGAGTGTCCATTCATTTAATAATATATTTATTATAGGGACCTGAACAAATTTAGCTTAATGAAGCAGTTTTGGTGTATAGAACAGCTTAATGTATATCATACATTAAAGGGACACTATAGTCACCTGAACAAATTTAGCTTAATGAAGCAGTTTTGGTGTATAGAACATGCCCCTGCAGCCTGACTGCTCAATCCTCTGCCATTTAAGAGTTAAATCCCTTTGTTTATGAACCCTAGTCACACCTCCCTGCACGTGACTTGCACAGCCTTCCATAAACACTTCCTGTAAAGAGAGCCCTATTTAGGCTTTTTTTATTGCAAGTTCTGTTTAATTAAGATTTTCTTATCCCCTGCTATGTTAATAGCTTGCTAGACCCTGCAAGAGCCTCCTGTATGTGATTAAAGTTCGATTTAGAGATTGAGATACAATTATTTAAGGTAAATTACATGACCGGTGTATAGTCGCCATATGGGCAGTCGGACTCCAGGACAACCCTCCCACATACCTAACCCAATAACTCACTGACACAAAGGTATATGGGAAAATTTGTCCACAGCTTTATTTAAACAATCTTGAATAATAATAATTTATTAAGCAATAATAATTTTAACAATAAACATGGGTCATTGCCCCCATACTCCGCCCTCATAACCGAATCCTTCTGTTAATATAACAGGCAATGACCCCCATATAAATAACACATATACATATAACATACGTATCAACATATTCCAACATACCAACTTAAAGTGCCAAACATAAATTAACCATGGCAGGGGTATACCCGGATACCCCTGCCCCACCAGATTCTGAGCCACCGACAGGACTCGGAACCTACCAACCACCAATGACCACAGTTTTACGTCTCCATGACGTTCATCCTAGGGAGCCTATTTCTTCTCCTTCAGCTCCCTATCCCGCCGCTGTGAAAAAACGGGATAACCCAAGTCCAAACCAAATACAGGGAGGGTGGGCGGGACAAACTCAGCAAGGTAGTAATTAAAAGTGAAGGCTTTAAAATGGCTGCCTATTTAAATAGCCAAGCCTACTTACCCATAACCCCATACTTCCTTCCCTCCTCCTATGCCCGCCTCCTAACCCCTGTCAAGGCCTTTTTTCGCTTAGCTGCGCTTTGGCTACATGGGGCTACATGACCGGTGTATAGTCGCCATATGGGCAGTCGGACTCCAGGACAACCCTCCCACATACCTAACCCAATAACTCACTGACACAAAGGTATATGGGAAAATTTGTCCACAGCTTTATTTAAACAATCTTGAATAATAATAATTTATTAAGCAATAATAATTTTAACAATAAACATGGGTCATTGCCCCCATACTCCGCCCTCATAACCGAATCCTTCTGTTAATATAACAGGCAATGACCCCCATATAAATAACATATATACATATACATATAACATACGTATCAACATATTCCAACATACCAACTTAAAGTGCCAAACATAAATTAACCATGGCAGGGGTATACCCGGATACCCCTGCCCCACCAGATTCTGAGCCACCGACAGGACTCGGAACCTACCAACCACCAATGACCACAGTTTTACGTCTCCATGACGTTCATCCTAGGGAGCCTATTTCTTCTCCTTCAGCTCCCTATCCCGCCACAAGCTCAGACCTTGACTCCTTAAGCTGTCTGAGCTCCGCCACCCCGAAGAAAAAGAGCCTTAGTTATGCCATCCTGCCAGCCCAGGGTCAACAGATCCCAACCAACTGCCGAGAGATGGACTCCATCCGAGCGGTAGTACCCCGGCAAACCACCTTCCAACTCGCTGTGTCGAACTACCACACCCCCTAGCTTCCGCACGAAGCTTGCCATCAAGCTATTCACTTTCTTCCTACATCTGTCAATAGCCTCCGGGTCCCTAGCATGCCGCCACCGCTTCCTAGGGATAATCTCCGACCAGACCAACATCACCCCCGGAAGTAGGTCCCTTAAACTGTTAAGGTCCTGCTTCATCCACTTCACCAGCCGCCGCTGCGGAGTGAGGCCCAAGTCGTTGCCCCCCGCATGGAGCACCAGCAGGTCCGGCCGTTGCCCGCCTGCTACCATCCGGAACACCCGTCCGCAGACCTCCCCCCAACAAAAACCCCTGTACCCGAACCATTGTACTGCCAACTGGTCCCGATGAAAGCCCAGCTGGTGGCCCTGAGCTCGAGCTGCAGCCCTCCTTTCGGCCCAGAAGACAAATGAATGGCCCACGATCCATGCGACACGGCCTGGGGGGAGAGAAGGAAAACAGATCATAACAGCCCCTTATGCACCCAGCCCCCGGGGATACCCCCAAAGGCCCTTCACCATACTACTCCAATAAACCCAAGCGCACATATGAACGGAACCGTACCGACTCCCATCTCCCAATCCGTTTCACTATGTCATCCCCCAGACCCAACCGAGCTGCCTCCGTAGCCGCCCCAATACGAAAGGAGTGTGTACCAAAAGTATCCACCCTCAGTCCTAGCTTTCCCAGTCCAGACCGAAAAACCTTGGTGAACTGGAACCGGGAGAGGGAAGACCCGTCCGCGTGTACCAGCAGCGATCCTCCAACCCCCGGCCTCCGTGCCATGTACCCCGCCACTGCGGCCACTGGGCACAAAGCGGAGCCCGGCAGGGCCCGCAGCGTCACATCTCGGCCCTTGCCTAACATGTCCGTCTTGGATTTTGCCAGGTGTACAACCACCTTCCCTTCCAGCACTCGGACCCCCGACACCTGTACCCCCCCTGCCGCAGTCCTCGTGGCACTGACCAACTCCCCTACCCGAAAGGCTCCAAAGAAGGCCAACAGAAACGCCGCCTGAAACAACGATGCTTCGAACCTGTCGAAACATATAGTAGGCAATAAACCGACCAGGTCACTCAACACTCGCACCGATATTGGGCGCCGAGTGTCAGGCCGCCTGCGGCCCCGCCGGTACCCCTTCAGTGCCTGCCTTATGACAAAGGCCTTAGTAAGATCCTCTTCCCCATGTAGCTTGAACCAGAAAGCCATCGCCGCCATGGACCTGTCAACCACCGCCGGGGATACCCCTTTCGCCAGAAATTGACAGGTGTACCAGAGGAACGCATCCTTGAGCGATTCCCCCGCCGGCAGGCGGTCCAACCCTTCCCATGACCTTTCCCAGGAGTCCCAGACCTTACTGTAAGCGGCCCATGTGGCCGGCGCCAGCGAAGCCTTCACCAGTCCCCCAAGCAGGTCGCCCCGAGCCGCCAAATCTCGTCTGGGCAAGCCTGCCCCACTTCTTGGGCTTCCGGCGCCACCGTCCGGAATCGTGACCACTGAAAACGAGACAGGGCGTCAGCTACATCATTCATGAACCCAGGCACATGGCGTGCACGAAAAACAACATTTAGTGACATGCACAACAGAACAAAATGACGTAGCAACCTAACCACGGGTTTCGATGCCGCTGATTGGTTATTCACAGCGTGCACCACGGCCATATTGTCCGAGAAAAAGACCACCTTCCGGTCCCGCAGCCTATCCCCCCACAGGGCCAATGCAACGACCAGCGGGAACAGCTCCAAGAAAGCCAAGTTCCGCATGAGGGGGCTCAGTCGCCACTCCCCCGGCCATCGCTCCGCACACCACCGTCCCCCAAAATAAGCCCCGAAGCCCACGCTACCAGACGCGTCAGTGAACAGCTCCAGTTCCGCAGCCGACACGCCCTCCTGTCTAAAAATCACCGTCCCATTGAACTCCCGCAAAAAGGTCTCCCATACGGCCAAGTCGGCCCTCATGGCCGACGACACCCGAATGAAGTGACGCGGGGATCGCACCCCCGCCGTCGCTGCCGACAGGCTCCGGCTGAACACCCTACCCATTGGGATCACCCGGCATGCAAATTTCAGCATCCCGATCAACGACTGCAGCTGCCGCAATGTAACCTTACGGGCTTGAGCCGCCGTCGTCACCTCCTCCCTCAGCCGCCGCAACTTCTCCAACGGCAGCCGACACTCCCCTTGCAACGTATCTATCTCCAGCCCCAGAAAACTAAGGCACTGAGCCGGCCCTTCTGTCTTGTCCGCCGCCAGCGGGACCCCGAAATGGCCAGCCACCCACTCGACCGTTCTCAGCAAGTGTAGGCAGGCGGGGGAGCCCGCCGGTCCTACGCAGAGAAAATCGTCCAGGTAGTGTACCACAGCCCCACTCCCCGCCTCAACCTTGACCACCCATTCAAGAAATTTACTAAACTTCTCAAAGTAGGCGCAGGAGATAGCACAACCCATTGGAAGGCACAAATCCACAAAGTACTCCCCGTCGAAGAAACACCCCAGCAAGTGATGACACGCTGGGTGGACCGGAAGCAGCCGAAACGCTGCTTCAATATCCACCTTAGCCAACAGTGCCCCGCGCCCGGCCCTCCTTACCAGCTCGACCGCCCTGTCAAATGATGCGTATGAGACCGAGCACAAGTCCTTGTCAATATCATCATTCACCGACTCTCCTTCCGGGTAGGAGAGGTGGTGAATGAGCCTGAATTTGCCCGGTTCCTTCTTGGGAACCACCCCGAGCGGGGAAACCCGCAGACCCTCCAATGGAGGAGCCGGGAACGGCCCTGCCATCCTCCCCAATTTGACTTCCTTGCCCAGTTTTTCCCGCACCACACCCGGGAACTCAGCCACCGATTTAAGGTTGCGCCGAACCCCAGTCCCCCCCCGGTTCCGGAAAGGGATAAAGAACCCCTGACCAAACCCCGCCCGGAGCGCCACGGCATCTGCCTTATTACCGTAGCGGCTTAGCCACGGCTCCATCGCGTCTAGCCTCACCGGGGTTAGGCCCCGGGGCAAGCGAAACTCCCCCTCCCCCCCCAGCCGAGGTAGGGACCCCGGTGTGCCCTGACTTCCCTTTTTTGAAGCACCGGTTGAGCCCATGCGCGCCACCGCAGCCCGAACACTCGTGCTTAAAGCGACAGGCGTTTCCCCATTTGCACTGGCCCTCGTTAAAGAGCCAGCAGAAGCCCTTTTGCATGGCGGCCGACGAGGCGGACTGCCCCTTTGCGCCGGCCGTGGGCTGAAATGGCTGCGCTTTTTGCGCCATCATCAGCTTCATCCAGAGAGGCAGGTCCATTTGATCCCACCGCATACCCGGATTAGCCGCCAAACGCTGCCGGAATTGCTCGTCGTACCGCCACCATGCCAGTCCGCCATAGGTGCGATACGCCTCCCAAATGCCATCCAAATAACAAAACAGAGAGGAGCACAGGCCCGGCGATTTCTCGCCCAGAACACTGGCCAACACGCAAAAGGCCCTCAGCCAGTTACCGAAAGACTTGGGAATCTTACGATACCGCTTCTTCTTCTCTTCCTCCTCCTTCTTCTCATCTTTTTTATCATCCTCTTTGAGGTCAATAAAATCCTCCAAAGGGAGAAGAGAAAAGATCTCGCAGAAGTCACCCTTCCAGATTTTTTCCTTCACCTCCTGTTTGAGGTGGACCCCCAGCGGACCCGCAAACGACACATATGCGTGTTGCCTGGCCGCATCAGGAACCACCCCCCCCGTCAACTCAGCCCGCTCGCTCGTCGCCTCCGCCCCAGTAACCGTCACTGCAGTGTCCCCACCCGAACTCTGTTCCGCGGAGGGAACCTCGCTCGGGCCCGCCACCCCGGCCCCCTGAGCCCAAACCTGACCCACACCGCCCTTTGTGGCACCCCCCGCTCCCAGTGAGTGGAGAAGTGCTTGAAGTGTATGAACCAATGCACTGGAGTGCAGAGAAGCAGAGGACTCACCGGCCAAGCCCCTCGACCCCGAAGCTCCTGGGGCTGCGTTGTGTACTGTCCCCTGACCAGGATGAGCGACATCCGTTAACGATCCTCCAACCGGGGAGCCAACCCGGTGCCCGGCCACATCAGAGGCGGAGCGGCTCCGAGATCTGTAACGAGGAGAAGAAGTCCTGGGCAGAGCATACTGGTCATGAGCAGCCCCCCCGTCCCGACCTTGAGAGCGCCCGCTGGACACCAGAGCCTCCCGTCGCGCAACCACTCCTTTTCGCCCACCCAAGGCCCGATCGGCCCTGCCTCTGGGACTACGACTCCTCCCGTTTCTACCAGAGGCCCGCCCCCGTGTAACCAGCCTGGGGGCCATGACACTCTCCCCCCCTGAGCTACTAGATGAGGACCTAACACGCCGAGCCCTTCCCTTAACCCCCCCGGACCCCCGGGCCCTAACCGGTGACGGGCTGCTATCACCAGACCCCAAACCTGAACCCCCCCCAGAACTACGCCCACCTATCCGCTCACCAGCGCAGGGAAATCCCCACCCCCCACCCCGGCGGGCCCCCCGGCTAGAAGAACCCCCTCCCCTCGGTACCTCTAGACCGTCCCCAGACCCCGCACCCCTAACCTGTCCTGAACGCCCTGCGCACCTCGACCTCCTGCCCCCACCCGATGGCAAACTTCCCCCTGCCGTACCCCCTGGCCCTTCCACCCTCCCGGCTACAGGCCCTCGCTCCATGCTCACTACCCTGGAACTACCCTGCGCACCCTCCCCCCTAGACCTCTCTGCCCCCGCTCTAGAAGGCACCTGACCCCTCTCCATGTCCCCCCCAGGTCTCTGAACCCTGTGCCCAGTCCTCCTGCGCTGATTCGCGCCAAGGGGGTCCCGGCCGGAACCCCCTGCACTTGCCTGTTCCAGGGGCGGTCCGTGAGCTCCTCCCGCACCGGCCCCGCCAGTCCCCGCCACGGGTGTAGAAGACGCCCTCCCGGGCTGCAATCCTGCGTCATCTCCGGTTCCAGGGGGCCGCCCGATGTCCTCCGCGGCCCCCGCTCCAGGCGCAGCCCTCCCCGCACTGGGAGCCGCACCGTCCGACTCCCGGGTAGCCTCCCGCCGGCTACCGCTTCTCTGACGTCCCGGTAACGCGCCGGGAGGCGGAGCCTCAACCATGCGGCTACCGGGTCCTTTTCGGCCTGGTCCCGCCGCTGCCTGGCCGCTGGAACCGTCTCCACCGGACTCCGCGCCTGGGCTCAGCCGTCTCGGCGGCCTCCGAGCCCGCACAGGCCGACCTCCGCCGCCCTCATGATCCGCAGCACCCGCCAGGGCCGGTCCAAGTTGCGCCCGCAGCCAGTCCACGCCACGTCCTTGAGCCGCCAACCGGATCCGCTCCAACAGCTCCTCCATGTTATCCTTCGACCCTGCAGAAGGAGAGAAAAAACAAAGACCCCACCAAACCAAATCTGTGGACACAGGAGTGCACACAAACTCAGCAAGGTAGTAATTAAAAGTGAAGGCTTTAAAATGGCTGCCTATTTAAATAGCCAAGCCTACTTACCCATAACCCCATACTTCCTTCCCTCCTCCTATGCCCGCCTCCTAACCCCTGTCAAGGCCTTTTTTCGCTTAGCTGCGCTTTGGCTACATGGGGCTACATCTGTTTGAAAGTGAAACCAGTTTTTTTTTCATGCAGGCTCTGTCAGTCATAGCCAGGGGAGGTGTGGCTACGGCTGCATAAACAGAAACAAAGTGACTTAACTCCTAAATGACAGTGAATTGAGCAGTGAAATTGCAGGGGAATGATCTATACACTAAAACTGCTTTATTTAGCTAAAGTAATTTAGGTGACTATAGTGTTCCTTTAATATATAAAGTACAAAGGTTGCCCTGGCACCCAACATTCATTTATGCCGTAGCTTCCCAGCAGTGAAACAGTTTTATATAAAATCAAGAAAAGGGGGTACTGTAAAAATCCAGAGGCTGTTCCACTGCTGTTGGTTCCTCGATAGCTGCCACCATTGTCCATCACTGAAAGGTGGTCCCTCAGATGGCAACAGTGTATATAGGTAGGCAACCTTCAGCGCTGAAGCTGTTGTGGACTACACCCCCCATATAGCTGTTGCAGCCACATTGCTGGCAAAGCATCCGGGGAGATGGAGTTAATAACAACTGGCTGCCGTAGGTTGCCTTTCCATGGGTCTGCAAAGATACATGCTTGGTTGATATCACTAGCACTGCCTTTTTATCTTAACTTTTGATTCAAGTGTTAAAATGAATGTTAAATGTCATTTTAAATACCTATTCAGGACCTCCTTGCAAGAAGAGTAAATAACGAATAGAAGCTAATACGGAATCTGCACTTTTGCCACAAAGTATAAATAGGCCTCACTCTCCACGTCTTCTTGTATTTGGAGTTGCCAACCTCCCCTAATCAATATTCTGAAGGTGTTTTTGTTGCTTCCTTTATTCAGTTGTGTTTCTACATTAGCTGCTCTCGCTAGCCGTTTGCTTCCAGGGCTGCAGTGTTTAAACTTTTCTTTTGACTTCATTGAGTTTTATAGATTTTCCTGTCTGAGAAAACAAAAATAGGTATTTCTGAAGTCTCTCTCTCTCTGTGTTGTGGTATACGTGTCCTATAATGGATTTTATTGGTGAGTCCAGAAAGCAATAAGATATAATACTTCTAAGTACAGCCAAGATGAGAATCTGATTTTAAGACTTGAGTTGTTTGAATAGGAAATTACAGTTCTATGTACTCTCTATGAGCAGCTTGGGCTGGATCTACCAGTTAATGATCCTGTTCATATTGTTTTATGGCCAGTGGTAGTCGAACATTCAACTCTCGCTTTACATCTTAACAATACGGAGGGGACATATTGAAAAGTTAAATAGATTTTTATATGATGTCACTGTTAGAATTTCAGCAGCTCTCAGATTCTGTCATATTATAAACACTCCCTACACTAATCTTACTGAAATAGGAGGCTATAATAATAAGTATGTCATTTAATTTTTCTCCAGAGCCTTCTTCCACGTGGTATTTTGTTTGCACGTATATCTACTGTTTGGTGTGCAAAGGATCAGTTCTGTTTACAGCTGTTTAAATAGTGTGTATTGTCATTTGTTTTTGTTATGTACGGTATGTCTGTGTTACTATACACCCCACTGTTTATTATCTAAACAGCAAATTTTTGTGAATTGAAAACCAAATTCTAGAAGTTCAAACAGCAGAACTGGAAAACTTCAACAACTGAGCTATTTTGGCCACTATTTGAAAACTGATTGTCAAATCACCACTACTCACTATTAAAGAGACATTAAAGTCACCAACATAACTACAGCTATATGTAGTTTTTCTGAAATCTACTGCCTGTCCCTGCAGGATTTTGAATGTGAACTGTAAGGAAACCAAGTGCATTTAAACCTTAATCGGTAGTTTCCTCCCGAACAGCCAGAGCCCAGTGAATATAGCCCTCCGTCCGGTGGTTATGGTAGATGAATTCCCAATTGTAATTCCAATAGTGTTCCTGGATAATTCCCACAGCAAAACACACGAACTCCCAAACAGCATACGTAGTCAGAAGAAGGGTACAAAGATGAACTGAAGGTTTAATGACAGGCATGCTCTTTTTATGCAATTCTGCCCATGCAAGGGAGCCTCCCATATAATTAGCCATACATCCAATCCTAACAATATACATACTGTACATCTCCTCCCCTCAGATAACCATTAAACACAATTAAAACGTAACAGAAATTCCCCAAAGTTTGGATGTACCCCAAGGATGTACCAACAGATAGCTGTTCTCTGGGGGACCAACATATAAAAAACTCAGTTCATTCGGTTCAGCCGTTCGGGAGATATGGGACTTAGAAGTTTTGACTGACTGCACGGGCAAAGTAGCCGAAAACAGTTCCATGAATTCTGGCCCTGCAGTCGGTCTTAGGTCGCATGAAAAACCTCCCGAATGGCCGGCCATCCAGCTACCATCCTTGTTCGCTTGATTCCCCATCCGTTAGTAAGTCTTTCTACCGAACGCCTGGTCGTTCGGTAGTTTGGAAGGGGGTCTACCGAAGGTCTGGAGGCTTCAGCGGTGTTCGCCTGTTTGAGTGTCCGTTTTCAGTTCCAGACACTCAACGGCAAACACTGCTGTTCGAGAGCTAAAATGGCCGCGAACACGTGGAAGTCCCGAAATGGCGGCGAGACATGCCGTTCATGCAGGACTTCTGTCGAACGTAATCCAGCCAGCAAGGAGGTATAGTCTGTATAATGGGCAACAGGGTGGTCTGGATTCGGTAGTTTTACCTACCGAATGCCATAGGGAGCATTACTATTAAACAAACGAATACAAAGAGTCAATTTACAGTATAAGAGGGGCATTTCTTCACATGAACATAGAAAATGCAGTGTTTATATTACTGTAATAGCTCTAGTGGTAGTCACTCAGAAGGCCACTAGAGGTGCTTCCTGGGTCAGTGTTGCACAATGTGCATGGAGACTCTGAATGTTCCTTTAAGAGATGCATTGATTCAGGAGAAGATGTTGATTAGCGCAGGCAGCATGGCGTTTTGATGTGCATGTGCAATAGCCTTCCAGTGGTTTTCTATGGAAAAATGTAAGTTTTTACTTTTTTAACCGGGGACATTAGGGGCAGGTAAAGTAAATGGCAGTTTCAAAACTATAGTGTCATGAATACACATTTGTATTTCTATAGTGTTCGTTTAAATATTTTCCCGATTTGTACAGCACTGCACTTTATAAATGAAAATTACAAGCACCATTATTGCAAAGCAAATGGTTGGAAGAGAACGCTCCTCCCATTCTACTTTAACAGAGTGGTTTATAACTAAAGCGATGTGCAAAAACTGATACAGGCTTTCTGACGTCATAACATCTTGCACCATGATGGATTACATGAAATATTACTGGATATACTTTTGTCCCAAAGAGAAATGAGCATAACGAAACCATAAAAATGTATTGTACCCTCAGAAAGATGTCATAAAACTATATCAAACCTAGATCCACTAAACCAGTGTTCTGCAACTTTTTAACACCTGCAGCCCGGCGAAAAGATGAGAAATATTTTGTGGACCGACACCAGCCAGAAATAAAAAACAATGATATGTGTAAGGGATGCAGTGTGTGTGTGAGGGGCGCTGTGTGTGTGTGTGTGTGTGTGTGTGTGTGCGAGGGGTGCTGTGTGTGTGTGTGAAGAGTGCTGTGTGTGTGTGTGTGTATGTATGAGGGGTGCAATGTGTGTGTGAGGGGTGCAGTGTGTGTGTGAGCGGTGCAGTGTGTGTGTTTAGGGGCAGTGTGTGTGTATGGGGCAGTGTGTGTGTGTAAGGTGGGGATTATTGTGGGTCTGTGGGATTGGAGGGTTGATATCCCCCCTCCCTGCTTAACTTTGCCTAGGAGGGGGGACAGTACAAGACAATCCCTGGTGGTCCAAGTGGTTAGAGTGAACTCTAGCAGCTCAGGCTAGAGTTCACTCTTGCAAGATTCTGAGTGTTGCCATGGTCACCATGGCAACGCTCCGAGCTTGCAAGAGGAGAACCCAGCGGAGCTGCAGGTTAGAGCTTCCTGGGTCCTGTCTCTCCTGTCTCCAGCTGCCGGCATTACAATACTAGCGGGCTGGTGAGAAAGTGAGTGTGTGAGCAAGATTTCGAGGCACGAACAGGCAATTACACTCCACACTGTTAAAAAAAAGCACCCAACCAGACAATGGTATTCACAGTGCCGACCTCCTATATATATATATATATAGGAAAAAAATCCCCTGCACTCACGCTTTAACTCTTTCACTGCCGGGTGCATAAGCCTGAGCTCCAAAGACACAAATCCGAAATAGAATGGCTGCTCACCGGTCTTTAAAATGTAAAGATTAAATTAAAAAAATGACCAACATTTCAGTGTCAATAACTGGACAACAAAGGTTAAATTATTTGTGTTTTCTTTTTATTCTTATTTTATTCTTGTTTTTTTTTGTAGAGGTGCTATGATAGTCTTTTCAATGCAGTGATACTCCCTAACACAATGATTTGGCATGCGTATTAGCCACATTACTTTGTTATTTTACTATTATTTTCATTTCTATTAAGGAGGCTAAATTCCACAGAGTTTACTTTCATGTGTCTAACTACAAAGACATATGCATGTTATTTACTGTACTTAACCTGGTTGTATATGTACACTCCTGCTATTACTCCTTGTGGTTTGTATTGTTCTTAGAACCAGCCTCAATAAAAAAGAGAATGGCAGAAAAAAAATATGGCGGTAATATGAAGTATGAATATATATAGATATATAGATATAAAGATACACCCAGTAATATTCATATTACCATCATAACAGATGGTAATATGAATTACCCCTTTAATGAATTAAGCACTCTTTATCTTGTTTGTTATGTTCGTTGCTGGGAATTGGCTTAATAAGTAATGACTCCTTTAACTTCCCTTTACTCTTTAAAAATATTTTGACTCGGCACAGAGAAAAGTCTTTATCTTGAATGTAGGCATTGTTATTATTTTAAGTGCCTTATTTTTAATGTGTCCCAAAAGCCACAATAATAATTATATAACACTCCATGCTTATTGAAAAGCTTCTATTTGTAAAAGCAGTGCAATTGCAAATTGCAACAACGTCAAAGCTAAATGACTTTTAGAACGAGTAATTGTCAAGTGTACTCACCATTCTGGAATAGCTGTTCTGCCGGGTGATACTTCTGGCTCCGAATGTCAAAATAGCAGCCAAGTAGCATTTAATAAATAACCTGTAAGGCATTATATATTTTTTTTCACCCTCGACCTTGGACAATTCCACATTTTGTAGTGTTACAATCTAAAATTAAAAGAGATTTTATTGGTATTTTTACCATTTGATGTCCATAACATGCTTAAGACTTTGAATACTTTTATGGATACAGTTATTGCAGTTTCCTAGTTAAAATTAACTTGTCATTATATGCTTACATTAACAGTTAAAAATGTAATTCAACGAATATATTATAGTACTAAATTATATATTTCTTTTCTCTTTAAATTAAGAAATGTCTTCCTCTTCTCCAGTGTTTCTTAAGGCACTAAGAAAGCATGTGTTACCATGGGCGTCCGCAGGAATATTTCGGTGGGAGGGGGTCATAATTGTAATGACATCCATGTTTGGCCCATTTTTGACAGTGTCATGAAGGGGAGGGGCATAGTCATTATCACATAAAGCCAGGGTGACCAGATTTTGGAAGTAAAAAAACCGAGACACCTAGGCAAGGAGGGGAAACCACAGAGAAATTGGCGTGTCGCTGGAAATAAATTGAGGGGGCAAGATACATAAATAGCGTTTTCACAACTATGGTGTCAGAAATACATGTTTGTATTCCTGATACTACAGTGTTCCTTTAAGCAAATTAAAGGAACATTCTGGTCACCATAACAACTTAATCTAAATGAAAATGTTATAATGCCAGGAGTCCTCAGGGCACTCTCTGTCCTTTAAGGGGTTAAACCACTCTCGAATGGTTTAATCCCAAAGGCTTCCCCCAGCTCCAGATCTCCAGGTCGCTCAGTGGTATTCGGCTTCTGAAACACAGTGTCAGGAAGTGCAGATTTATGTCAGTCATGGGTGCCGCTAATTGGCTAGAGTGGTCAGCTGACACTCTAAGCCAATCACTAGTTCCCAATTCATAAAAAGGTTTTACTTTTCTATGAATGGGGAGCTACTTATTGGCTTAGAGTGCCAGCTGACCGCTCTAGCCAATCAGCGGCACCCCTACCCAGCGGCACTCTGGGCTTCTTGACAGTAAATAAAATTGAACACATTAACACTGATATTTGTTTTACCTGGGGAGACGAAAAGGTCCACAGTTTCCCTGCCACGCCTAGGTACCAAAGCCTTATGATGTGGTGTCCAGAATGAAGTGGAGGGTTTACTTCCTTTGTCCTTCCTGCTCCAATCTCCTTTTCTTCTCTTTCATTTGACACAGTCTTCTTTTTCTTCTGACACCGTCTTCTCTCCTCCTTGGCTTATCACAGCTTTATTAATAAATAAAGTTCAAATATTTTAGGGTCATTGTCACATATTAACATAACATATCCCCCCCAACTCCTTTAACAATACTACGCCAGACAATGACCCACAACACAATAAGTAAAACCACATTATAACATATAATCAACATATAACATAACCATTGCCACTGAGGGCATGACATAAGCAATGCCACCGAGGGCATGACATAACCATTGCCACCCTACATGCCAGGTTCGGAGCTACCGACAAGATCAAACCTACCAATACTCTTCCACACCAAACTGTCCATGTAGGGATATACTGAGATACACCCTACACACACCAGATTCAGAGCTACCGACGAGCTTGAACCTACCAATACTCTTTCAAACCAAACTATTCTTAGTGAACCAAAACTATTTTCCATCAGGACAAACAACCTACACCCCAAATTCTCTATCCGTCCCCCGCCATAGCTCAGAGCTCGACACCTTGAGCTACCTTATTGCCCCCAAACCAACAAGAAGTCCATACCCACCTCTGACAGATGCACACCATCTTGCCTGTAATAACCTGCCAACTGTGCTTCCAACTCCCCATGCCTTACCACTCTTTCCCTCAAGCACCTCATATTAGTTGCCATAGTTGTTTTTACCGTCCCCCTACTTCTTGCCACTGGCTGATGATCCCATTGTTGCCATTGTTGCCATTGCGATCACGGTACCATCTCTGGCCATATGACAACGCCGTCAGGGACCATCTGCCTCAACCCATCCAAATCTTTCTTCAGTTCCAGGAGCAAAGCCCTCTGCGAAAATAGGCCTCATTCATTCTCCCCCGGCATGAAACAAAACAATGTTAGGTACTTTACCCACTCTAAGCCTTTGGGATAGCTCTAAACATACACCGTGCCAACTGCAACCCCTAAAACCAAATCACTCCATCTGCACAATCGAGCGCGGGAAGCCCAGCTGTATGCCTTGACGATGAACTGCAGCTCTCCTTTGTGCCCAGTAAACATATGAGTGTCCCATCATCCATGCAATCCAACCTGCTGAAGAAAAACACATTATCCACACAGAACAATGATCACCATTTCAACCAGACTTCAACTGATTGGGCCTCACCTATGACCTGAATCTCACCGATTCCCACCTCCCGATCTACTGGACCGGTTCACCCCACAACCCAATCAAGCTGCCTCCATTGCAGCCCCAATTCTGAAAGTGCGGATTGTAATGGACCCAGGCCCACACTCCCCAAGGCCAATCGACAAACCCTAAGGAACTGAACTGTGGACACCGAAGAACCATCTACTTGCAATAAAAATGAACTTCCTCTCCCAGTACGAAATGCCCAAAACGCCACTGCACATGCCCATATATGGCATCAGAAACAGTGCTGCCCTACCCGAATATGTCAGTTTTGGAACGGTGGAGATGTCACAACACCCGATTCTGCCACAGTTTCACGTCCGGACACTGTAACCCACCTCCGCCCCGGCGGTTGCTGCTCACCAAGTCACTTATGCTCAATGCTCACTAAACACCACGGAAAACAGCACAACCTCACATTTCAAAACACAAACCTCCGGGCAGTACGCCAAGTAAGCCTCGCAGAATTTAGGAATTTAGGCAATAGGAAATTCTTGGTTAATTCTTCCCACCCATTAAACATAAATAAAACACCAACGCCGTCCTGTTGTGTCCGACTGCTGATGAATATGCCCCTGCCACCAATAACCTAGAAAGAAACCATAACAAAGTGTTGAACCTAGCTGTGGCCGAGTCGTGTCCACTCACACACACCATTGTGGCATCCCATTTGTGCCAAACCTTGAAGTAGGCCGCCAACGACCCCTTTTATGAGACCGCCAAGCAAGAGGTCCCGAGCTGCCACTTTCCGCTGTGCAATGCACTCCTTCCTCTTGTGCGCCCGGGGATACTGCCACGTGCGCCTCCCCGGCACGTGACGTGCCCTGCACACAATATTAAATTGCATGCAAGAGAGAAAAAGGCGGTGAAGGAGCCGAATAACAGGGATAGAAGGAGCAGAGAAACCATTAACAACCTCAACCACCGACCTGTTGTCAGTACAAAGGTAACCTTCCTGTCCCTCATTTGTTGTCCCCCGATGCCAGCGCCACCACTAAATTAAAGAGTTCCAGAAATGCCAGGTTGAAAATGAGGGTGCTGGCCTTCCACGCATTTGGCCCAGTGCCCTGTGAAATAAACTCCAAGCCCAATGCTGCTGGATCCGCACATAAGCAATTCCAGAGCGGGCAAGGAAGCCACCGGCTCCCGGCAACGGACATGTCCATAAATCCCCATAAAGACCTGCCACACATCCAGATCGAATGACATGATGCGGTGACGCTAGCCCACTGTTTGCCCTGGAGAGGGACCTGTTGAACACCCTTCCCACCGGGCTCCTCCGGCATGTGAAATTGAGCTGGCCCACCAATGACTGACACACCTGCAAAGTAACTTTCTTAGCTTCATAGACCTCTGCCACGGCATGCCGCAGTGCCCGTAAATTGTTCTCCGGCAACTGACAGTCCCTCCGGCCCGAATCTATCTCCAAGCCCAGGAAGGACAAGCAATTTGTTTCCCTCACCATCCGGTCGCCCACCAATGGTATTCCGAAGACATTCGCGACCCAGTCCAACGTTCTCAACCCTATCCGGCACACTACCAAACGCGCCGGCCTGACATCATCTAGGTATTGGACCATGAATTTAGTGTCCGTCCCGTATTTGACCCCACTCCAGAAAAGTACTGAACTTTTCGAAGTACGCACACGATATGCAACAACCCCATCGGCAACACCGATCAACAAAATACTACCGCTCGAAAGAACAGCCCAGTAAATGATGGCAGTCAGGGTGAATGGGCAGTTATCAAAATGCCGCTTTAACGTCCACTGTAGCCATCAACACCCCCTTGCCCACACGCCAAACCAACTCGACCGCTTGGACAAATAATGCATACAATGCCGAGCCTAGAGCCCTGTCAATATCATAATTCTCAAAGATCCATATTGATACGATCAATGAGGAATAAACCCGTACTCACCAGGCTCCAGCTAGGCATGACCCCCACTGGCACCTGCAATTCACTCATCGGGGGCCCCTTGAACGGCCTTGCCCTCCTCCCTAACTGTACCTATTTGAACCATTTCTTCCGAACCACCTCTGGAAAAACCCCAATGGACTTCAGATTCCGTAGATTGCAAACACCTTCCCCTTGCCGAAATGGAATCACAATCCTGTCGCAAACCCGTCCCGCAACAGCAAAGCGTCCTCCTGGTTACCATAGCTGCTTAGTCACGACAACATCGACACCGGCGATCGCCCCAGTGGCAAGGGTGCAGGAGGACTTGCCTGTCTTGGAGCAGTGGTTGTACCCATGCGGGCCTCCACCCCGGAACACTCATGTTTCCCGAATTGACCCAAAGCCTGTGCCGAAACAGTTCATCATACGCCACCACGCCAAGCCCCTGTATGCGCGGTTCGCCTCCCAGATCCCCATCTAAGTAACAGAACAAATGCAAGCACCGTTCAGGGGATTATTCCCCCACAATGCTCCCCAGAGTACCACAAGCCCTCAACCAATACCCGAAGGATTTGGGTATTTGCCGATAGCGGCACCTTTTCCCTTCTTCCTGGCATTTTTCCAATCCACCTCAGTCAATTCTACGTATTCGTCCAGAGGAGGAAGCAAGAAGATCTCCAGAAATTCCCCTTTCCATATCCTCGCCCTCACCTCCGGTTTAAGCTGACCCCCCAACCGCCCCGCAAAGTAGACGTGGATATTCTGCCTAGCTGTATCTGGGATGTCCCCAACTAGTTTCGCCTTTTCTCCTGCTTAGTATCCCAAACCTGTCCAAATGTAGCACTTCCCCTCGAACCTCTGCTACATGAGTCCAGAAAAGACCATAGACCCTCTAAAAGGTCCCTGGAAGGTTTAGCAGAAGACAACTCACCATCCGAACCTCTTGCCTGAAGGCCGTGAGGCCATGTCCCTCCTGACGTTGTCCAAGCTCCGATGCTGTCCTCATGCGGCTGTCGTAGGACTCCGGCCATCCACCGCTTCAGCCCTAGCAGGCTTCACAGTCGGGCTCCTGCCCCTCCGACCACTGGGCTGCTCACTTGGCTCAACGCTGAGGCGGCCTGGTCCACCTTGGGTGCCGACCTCCCTGGGATGAAGCTGAAGGCTTGGCCGGGCGCACAGCATCCCCCAGACCTCCTAGAAGCCACTCCACTCCTCTCTCCTGCACAGCATTCCAGACTCCTGCCATCAGCACTTCCAGTCTTCTAACAGCAAGATGTACCTGAAAGACAAAAGCGACAATACACAAACCTGCCACAAAACAGGTAGGTGTAGATTAATTAAGATGGCCACTGATCAAAATGGCCACTATATATACTCCTCTAACACAAACCCCTCCTCCAATTATGCTAGCCAGTCCCCTACATTACACTCATCCTATGCCTGTCTCCTAGCAATGTCAAGGCCCATTCCCCTTAGCTGCGTTGCTCCGTGGACACATCTGTGTCTAAAACATCTGAACTGTTTTGGGTTAAGTGGTCATATTAAAGCAAGGGGTACCTGGCCGCTGGCAAAAGGTTGGATTAAATGAACTAGGGATAGTGTGAAAGTTATGTCAATGTAACACAACATATAGGGGAAAAAAAGAAAAACAGGAATAAGGAATTGTATTGATCTCCATAGTGATTGGTCCTTATTTAGCTCTTTGTCTGAGAATAGCACTTGTTTTTGGATTGATAAATCTCCACCATAATTTTTTTGAAACCTAAAAAATGTTCTCCTTATTTATAACTGCATCATAAAGGAAAGTCAAGTGGATAGCATATTGTTATTTGGCAACAACGTGCTTGATTTACTGGAACTGCATATCATTTTTCTGGTGTTGTGGCCATTTTATGACAAGATACTGTTTACTTTTTGATGTCTATGCTGTGATACCAAAAAAATGGCTTCCAATTCAAGCCAACACTCTTCATAAGGAACAATAGAAACCACAGTGTCATTAGCTGTTTATTGGATGGCTTTGCAGTGTCCCTGACATATTTACTAGGATAGAGCATTGGGAGAGAGAATAAGACACACTGGGTATGGGTGTTGGATGATATATGAGGCTAAGGAGGGCAAACATTAGCCTACAATCAGGGAATCAATGGCACATTATCACTGTCCCACAGTCGGTCTGTGACACCTGCTGTCTCCAAGAGGCACTGCAACTGCACACAGATGTGTGTCTCTGAATATGTCACTCTGCTGCTTTGGAAGTTTGCTCTGCAAAGAGATGAGAAAAAACTATTCCACTCTTTCTGTTGTTTTCGAAGTGCTGAACTGCCATTGTCACTGACTGAGCTCCCCACTCAAAATCTCTGCAAGGGTATTTGGTGAGTGTTTGTGGCAGGTGACAGCTAGCTTAATGACTCATATTGTTAAATTCCTTATTAAAGAGACACTATAGTCACCAAAACAACTTTAGCTTAATAAAGCAGGTATAGTGTATAGATAATGCTCCTTCAATCTCTCTGCTCATTTATCTGTCATTTAGGAATTAAATCACTTTGTTTATACAGCCCTAGCCACACCTCCCTGTATGTGACTTACACAGACTTCCTAGACACTTCCTGTAGAGTCATCTAATGTTTACACTTCCTTTATTGCACATTCTGTTTCATTTAGAATTCTGTATCTCCTGTATTGGTTATAGCTTGCTAGACCCTGCAGCAGCCTCCTGTATATATTTAATGTTCAGATTACAGAGCAGGAGATAAAAACCTTTAAACTAAGTTACATCTGATTGAAAATGAAACCATTTTGTTTTTATGCAGGCTAAAAAAAACAGAAACAGAAACAAAAGGGATTTAACTTCTAAATGGAAGTGAATTGAGCAGTGAAACTTCAGAGGCATGAACTATACATCATGGCTGATGCATTGAGCTTAAGTTGTTTGGTGACTATAGTGTTCCTTTAAATAGGAAACCAGACTAAATGGTGTAATGAAAGGAATTGGAAAGCCATTCCAATTGAACATAAAATAAAGGCCCTTGCTTCAACATTAGCACGTTGCCTTGGCTTGAGTTTATCCAGTTTTGTTCTGATAAATATAGGCCTGTATTTCAACCACTCATATGCTCAGAGTAATCAGTGCCTGAGAACTACTCCTACAAACACTCTAGAGTAGAAAAGAGAACTAAAAATAATATGTGCTGTGTATAGTAATTTTGCTGTGATTGATATATAAAATAGTAGCAAACCATAACATGTTATTTTGTTATCTCAGTTCAGAATACTGGAATTTAAACTCCAGCATGTACATGCTTTTATTGCTGGACGGTACAAAAAAAAAGATTTTTGGGGCCTTTCCTTGTTGAA
This sequence comes from Pelobates cultripes, assembly GCA_933207985.1. NCBI lineage: Eukaryota > Metazoa > Chordata > Amphibia > Anura > Pelobatidae > Pelobates > Pelobates cultripes. The sequence goes on from OW240914.1 coordinate 294,216,304, forward strand.
TTTTTGAAGCCTATTCGAAGATCACTATAAATATTTCAGAAACAAATATGAAAAAAAAATAGCAAATGTTAAACTGACCTTAGCTGTTTTTATACAGGTTTGTGTTAATGCACTAAAACAGTAAAACATAAGAGGGAAGAGAGCAGTGAATATAAATTTGAAAAAATGTCTGTACATAAAAGTACTTTTTTTTTTTTTTTTTATGTTCATAGCGATCACCTTTTTTCTCTACATTTTGATCTGCATTGTATTTGCCCTGAAACATATTATCTCTGATGTCACTTCTGACAGATATAAAATCTGATAAGTTGTGTTTCAGAAATATCATCGATGATTAGTAGGCGCATACATTATGACAGCCCCTTACTGAGCCTGCATGTACCCAACGTAGCGAGGACTTTACCTGTCACATTCACTATATTAGAATACATATTTCTGGAAAGCGGTACATTTATACCACCTGTAATTTGAGTTATAATGGTATCTGTGTGCAGTGTAATATCCACATCAGGTTCTTTTATGCTTTTAGCAGTCTCGCTAGGACTGTCTTTCTCTCTATTCTGTTCTTTTGAATGTTAGATACAGATAGGATTGGAAAAGCTTTTGGACCTCACACCAGTTGATCTGTTTTACAAAAACATTTTACCTTTTTTCTCCAGGTCTTGAAATATTTTCCCTTTTTTCGATACTAGTTTATATATGTTGAAACATTTTTAAAGGATCCGATGTTGAAAGGTTGACATCAAAATGTCAATTTTGTTACGGTGCTGCCTTCTTCAATTTGAGCATCAATAATGAGTTGGTTATGTAAAGGACATTGCGGGCACTATAACCAGTTCATCTCATTTGAAGGGGGAGCACTTGCATAGGCTGCAGACAAGGGCTGTATTTCCGATTAGGCAGTGAAGGCACCTAATTCAGGTGCATGTCCTATAGGGGGAACCTGCTTGGCCTGTTAAAATCCCCCTCCCTACCTCCTGTCCTGTGTTAGCTGAGGCTGATCTGTGCATGGCCACTGGCCCTGAGACTAAACACAGGGATCTTCAGGAAGAAGAGGAGACAGGACTAACAAAAACAAGGGAGAGAACTGGGAAAAGTCAGAAATCGAAGGTACACATACTCTTGCCCACATTGCTTCCATACTGTCCACACACACTGTTACTCACTATGCAACTAGTCAGCCAAGAATGTTACAAAAAGTTAAATGAGGAGAAAGGGAATGGGACCAACACTGAGGTTATAGACCATGCAGCAGCCTCCTGTATATATTTAATGTTCAGATTACAGAGCAGGAGATAAAAACCTTTAAACTAAGTTCCATCTGATTGAAAATGAAACCATTTTGTTTTTATACAGCCCCCCTTACACACACAGCCCTTCTTACACACACACAGGCCCCCCCTATTGTGGGTTATGCCCAGGAGAAATAGGGTAGTTCCTTTAGTTTATTTTATTTTTAATTCTATTAATACTTATACAGTACAGCTACTACCCTAAACTGTTACACACACACACACACTCACACACTAATAAACACAATGTTTCCCACACATACATACTGCTACACACACTATACATACACAAATTATACACAAGCACAAACTGACACATATGCTTAGAAATACATTCACGCAGACATTCACTGGGTTACAGTGGGGCGAGGAAGCGGGGGGGAGAGAAGAGGAAAGGTTTAGCTAGTCCTGATCTTATGCAGCCCAACAGATTTGCCCGTTTGTGTGAAGATGTTGGGAGCATCAGCTCAGGAGTAGCTGCACTGCAGGAAGCTGTTCCTTCTAACAGCCCATTGGCGAATCCGGGGGGGGGGGATAACAGGGCAATTGCCCCCCCCCCCGAGAAAATAGTGCTGGCCGAGGGTCTCCCCTGCCGGCCCATGCAGGGCTGGTGCTATCCAAGCACCAGCCCTGCTGTTGCCATCACGGACTGGAGTGGAGATCAGTGATCTCCCTCCCCGGCCCACACAGGCACATTACTGGCAGCTGGCAGGGGAGGGAGGGAGAGAGAGAACCCGGAGAAGCTCTTACCTGCAGCTCCGCCGGGTTCTCTTCTTGTGATCATGGAGCATTGCCGCGGTTACCAGGGCAACGCTCCGTTCTCGCGAGAGTGAACTCTAGCCTGAGCTGCAGGTTAGAGTTCACTCCCCCACTAGAACCACCAGGGAAAGAAAGCAATGTCTCCCCCTCCCTCAACAAAGGTAAGAAGGGGGGGCATTAACTATATTTAGTTAATTATTTAATAATTAAAGCAAAAAATATCTTTAATCTGCCCCCCGTACCTCCTCACACACTGCACCACACACAGCCCCCCTTACACACACAGCCCCCCTATCCCCTCACACAAACTATAACCCCCCCAACCACACACAGCCCCCCTTACACACACAGCCCTCCTTTACACACACAGCCCCCACACACACAACCCCCTTACATACACAGCCCCTTACACACACACAGCCCCCCCACCCCTCACACAAACTATACCCCCCACACAGCCCCCCTTACACACACAGCCCTTCTTACACACACACAGGCCACCCTTACATACACAGCCCCCTACATACATGCCCTTCTTACACACACACAGCCCCCTTACACACAAAGCCCCCCAAACACACACACAGCCCCCCATACACACATAGCCCTCCTTACACACACAACCCCCCCTTACACACACAGCCTCCCATCCCCTTACAAACTATAACCCCCTACACACTGCACCACACACAAATATACAGTCCCCCTTACACCCAGCCCCCCTTCACACACACAGCTTCCCCTTACACACACAGCCCCCCCTTACACACACTGCCTCCTCTTACACACACTACCCCCCTTACACGCTCTGTCCCCCCATAAACACACATAGCCCCCAATAACCACACTGCCCCTTATACACACAGCCCCCAATACACACACAGCGCCACTCACACACAAACATACTGCACCCTTTACACACAAACACACTGCTCCCAATATACAAATTGCTACCCCATACACTGCACCCCTCTCACAAATGCACTACCCCTCCATACACATACTGAGACCCTCACATACACTTCACCACTCACACACACACACTACAGCCCCTATCCTAGCAGACACTGGGTAAGTTATCAAATGTTTTTTTAAACGGTTTGACTACTTACTCTGGAAGGGCACCACAGCAAATCCTGGCACCAAAACCACTACAGAGAGCTTTAGTGGTTATTGTGCCTGGATTGTTTCTTAAAATTATCTGCCAGTGCCCCTCCCGAGATTAGCTTCTGGATTCGCCACTGTAACAGCCATGGGAACAGCTGTTACGGGTGGTGTTGAGCGTGTAAGGAAGGCTGGACAGGTTGTGGTGGTAGCGGACTTTATTATTAAGAGAGTAGATAGGGTAATCTGCCACTCTGATCGTCTCAACCAGACAGTTTGCTGTCTCCCGGGTGCTTGGGTCCGACATGCTGCTGACAGAGTAGAGGGATTATTGGGAGGGGCTGGGGATGACCCAGCTGTCATGGTCCATATTGGTACCAATGACAAAGTCAAAGGAAAATGGAATTTCCTAAAGAATGAGTTCATGGAACAAGCAAGTAAGCTAAAGAAAAGGACATCCAAGGTAATATGTACAGAAATATTACCTATGCCACGTGCTACGGCAGAAAGGCAATGGGAGATTAGAGAGGTCAATGCGTGGCTGAAGTCTAGGTGTAGGAAAGAGAGTTTGGGGTTTTTAGAGCACTAAGACGATTTTGCGCTTGGGTACAACCTGTATAGCAGTGTCGGATTGCACCTAAACGGAAGAGGGTCTGCTGTACTGGGGGATAGGATGGCTAGAAGGTTTTAGGAGATTTTAAACTAGTAGTAGGGGGTGAGGGTTATAGCAATCTAGAAAATGGAGATAGGATAGAAAGGAAATGGGCTTTAGTATAAGGGGAGAGGAGATGGGGAAGGGGCAAGCTCAGAACACAGGAGGTATGTAATATTGATAAAAATTCACAAAAAGTACTAATGACTCATGATAATATTAAATGTATGCTTACTATGCAAGGAGTTTATAACAAAACAAGGGCACTAGAGGCAATAGCATTCACTAAACAATATGATATAATAGGCTTCACAGAAACATGGTGAGATGAGACACATGACTGGGCAGCTAACTTAAATGGGTACACATTATTTAGGAAGGATGGTAAAAACAAGAAGGGTGGTGAGGTATGTTTGTATGTCAACCATGAGTTAAAATCAAATCTTAGGCATATGGAGTGTAACGAGGAAAATGTGGAAGCTTTATGGGTAGATATCTGCTTGGGGCAAACAATGGGAAATCAATTATTGGTTGGGATATGTTATAAACCACCTAATGTTAATATTAATGAGGAAGAACAGCTTATAGAAAATTGGGAAAGCTGCAAATCTGGGTAACATGTTAATTATTGGAGATTTTAATTACCCGGACATAAATTGGGTAGAGGCACTAGTACTTCAGCAAGGGGAATCAAATTGTTGAATGACACCTTCATGTCAGAACTGGTACAAGCAACTACTAGAAAGGATGCTTGTCTGGATCTCGTTATAACAAACAATGTTGATCTTTGACCAACATTCCAATAGGGGAGCATTTGGGAAATAGTGATCACAATATAGTAATTTTAAAAATAAACTCAAAAAAAGCAAAAGCACGCGGGGGATACTAAAACATATAATTTTAAAAAAAAGACAATTTTAAGAAGATCAGGACAGCTCTACAACATATCAACTGGCATAAACTTTTTAGTGAAAAAAAACACTGAGGATAAATGGAAACTCTTCAAACAAATATTAGAAAGGTACATTTCTCAGTATGTACCATTGGGTAATATATATAAAAGTGTAGGTACACTAGAAACAGAGATGGGTCTGTTAGTTAATGAAGACCAAGAATGGGCAGAAATTTTAAATAACAATTTTTCTTCAGTATATATTAATGCGAATCCTATGGCAGGAGATATGCAAATGATTGCTGCAAAAAACTTACAGATAACTTGTGATTGGATGACTTGAGACAAGGTGCTACAGAAGTTAAAGAAAATAAATGTGAATAAAGCTCTAGGGCCTGACGGTATTCACCCACAAGTACTTAAAGAGCTAAGTGGGGAAATAAGTGAACCTTTGTATTTAATCTTTGAAGATTCTTTTGTTTTAGGTATTTTACCAGAGGATTGAAGGAAGGCAGATGTTGTTCCTATATTTAAAAAGGGTTCAAAATCCTTGCCTGGAAATTATAGACCTGTGAACTTAACTTCTGTTACTAGGAAAATATATGAAGGGCTATTAAGGGATAATATTCAGGAATTCATTAGGAAGAACTTTGTTATTAGTATGGTTTTATGAAACATATGTCATGTCAAACTAACCTAATTGCATTCTACAAAGAAGTAAGTAGAAGTATAAATCAGGGTGTTGCAGTGGATGTGATCTACTTGGATTTTGAAACGGTTCCTCACAATAGGTTAGTCTTCAAACTAAAAGAAATTGGTCTAGATGAATATTCTTGTTCTTGGGTAGAACATTGGCTTAAGGATAGAGTACAACAATTTGCCGTTAATGGTACATTTTCAAGCTGGACAAAAGTGGTAAGTGGTGTCTCTCAGGGTTCTGTTTTGGGACCGCATCTATTTAACATATTTATAAATTATCTTGAAATAGGCATTAAAAGTCATGTTTTAGTGTTTGCAGATGACGCAAAACTTTGTAAAGTTATAAAATGTGAGAAGGATATTGCTTGCTGCAGAGGTATTTAGATAGATGGGGGGACTGGGCACTAAAATGGCAGATTAAATTTAATGTAGTGAAATGCAAAGTTATGCACTTCAGGGGACAGAATGCACAAGCAACTTACTTTCTAAATGGTAGTGAATTAGGGGTAACCACACACGAGAAGGATGTGGGAATTGTTATAGACAACAAATTAGGCAGCAATGTGCAATTTGTAATGTTATGGTTCAGTTGCTAAGGCCCGTAAGGTTTTGTCATGTATAAATAAGGGCATAAATTCTCGGGATAAAAATATAATTTTGCCTCTTTATAAATCGCTGGTAAGACCACACCTTGAATATGCTGTGCAATTTTTGGCACCTGTTCTAAAGAAGGTGTAACGGATCGCCTGGCACCCCGACTGGGTACCTCCGTTGAAGGATGCTCCTAGCGCTTCCTGAGGACTCCAAGCACTCTGGCAGACACCACAATCACCGAAACGGAGAAACAAATAAATTCTCCCAAGCATATGAATGCTGTAGACAGTTGAATAGGAACCATACGAATAGGTTTACTCTCCTAGCAGTCAAACTGGAACAGCATACAATAAATCCTTCCCCCAATAATGAGACAACACTTCACTTTGAGGGTTAAACAGGAACTCCCTGTACTGTCACATACAGTCTCTTTTATTCCCAATCCACAAACATAGTACAGCCCACAGGGCGTTACAAAACAATCAATCAATCCGTACAATACACCCAGACACTCCCACACAAAATCCTCCCCTCTGTCTGTGATATGATTACTGAACACAATGGGTAATCTCATTATCACCGGCAGAGGAATACAGTTTTTACACAATATTTATAACTTCTAAAATATACATGTCACAAACATAAAACATACATTTTCATAATCAATCCATTCAGGGGAACAACATATTAAAAAATGGCACGAATCAGACCAGGGGTTCAAAAGTTAAGGGAAAGTCCTTTGTGACTAAATGAAGCATGGCTTTCTGGCCCAAACCAGTTTCAGAGTCTTCTATCCTGGAGATAAGTGAGAAGTAATTCAATTATCTCCCAGGACAGACACAAGACTCCATTAGCCACATGGCAGACAAAGGACAACAAAAGACATAAAAATACATACTGTTACATTTATACATAAAACACAGACATGTCACATATCCCCAGATAGCTGGGATCTGAGCGCACAAAACTACCGAATAGCGCTTAGATCCTATTCACACAGTTCAATTGCCATGGAGCCGAAGTCTTTAACTACACGAATGGGCTCCATGGCATAGCTATCTGGGTTAACACATTCACATAAAGTCTGGTCCATAGTCCAAAGGCAAGAGGCGGGCAAGCAGCCCCCTCCAAGGACACGTGGCGAGGCCGGTTTCGCCACAGAAGGATATCATGGCACTAGAAAAAGTGCAAAGACGAGCTACAACATTGATCAAAGGAATGGAGTATTTTAGTTATGAAGAAAGGTTAAAAATGTAAATCTGTTTAGATTGGAAAAATGGCGCCTCAGAGGGGATATGATAAGATAATACAAATATATTTGGCGCCAGTAAAAACCATTATCTGGAAATCTATTCATAAACAGGGCTATACATAGGACACAAGGTCACACATTTAGGCTGGAAGAAAGGAGATTTAATCTAAAGCAATGAAAAGGTTTTTTTACAGTAAGAGCAATAAGGATATGGAATTCTCTGCCTGAAGAGGTGGTTTTATCAGAGTCCATACAGATGTTTAAACAGCAATTGGATAAATACTTCCAAAAACATAACATACAGGGACATAATTTCAAAATAGTGGGGTAAAAGCTGCTTGATCCAAGGAGATATCTGACTGTCATTCTGGGGTCAAGGGGGAACTTTTTTCCTAGTTTGTTGCAAAATTGGAAGCGCTTTAGACTGGGTTTTTTGCCTTCTTTTGGATCAACAGCAAAAACATATGTGAGGAAGGCTGAACTTGATGGAGGCAAGTCTCTTTTCAGCTATGTAACTATGTAACATTTAAACACACTGCTACAACTGTGCACACTCTACAGATACACCTACACTCGTTCTTTATATATGTGTATATACAACATTTTTTTTATCATATTTAAAAGTACAAGTACTTTATTAGTTTGAGGAGGGGAACTTGAGATTTTTGTGCCTACAGGCCCTTTTGATGTAAATCCAACCCTGATGAGAACTGCAGTTTACTGTCCCTTTAAGGAATAGGCTGTTCAAGCTCAGATCACAGAGACATACTGCATAAGCCATTTCCCTCCATAAGCATTTTAGTAGTCCTCTAAAATGAACCTGAACACTGTAGATGCTGTAGCTTGTGCCTGCCATCATTCTCACTCAACTATTGCGCAAATACTGTCTAAACATCGTGGAGGGTCCCCGGCTGATGACTTGAATACTGGAGTTGCTGTTAACAGTACCCTAACTGCTATGCCTCAATGTCCATTAGTGCTGTTTCAAACATGCAGCAATTAAAATGATGTTTCAATATCAATATTTTGATAGAGATAAAGAAACCCCAATAGCATAAATTTCAGAATGAAAAATGGATAAACGCCATTTCGTTCCGGTAAGTGAAACTTGTTCTATGCAAATATTTGAATGCCTTGTTTACCCAATGTACTGCGCTGCAGAATATGTTGGATATTTTAAACAATAATGATAATAACAATTGATGGGGACTGTCAAGCATTGGTCAAGCATACTTAATTCATATGATCCAAAGTCTTTTTTTTTTTCACTATTTAAAAAAAAAAAAAGGAAAAAAGAAAAAATATGAAATTGATTGTATTATTTCTTGTGAATTTGTTTTATGATGTATGTTATATTTAGGGGAAATATTAGCTATATTTTTATATATTTTTCTTTTTTATTCTTCGTGCATTCATTCTTATATCGATGGACTGAGTAATTTGCGCTGAAATCCATGCTGCAGTTATTTAAAATGTTCTCACATTTTTATCTAACCTCTTTTTAAGGGAAATCAACCGCAGCCGTTTTATAAATCTTTAAATCTTCAAGCTTATGACTGGCTGCCAGTAATAAGGCAGAGATTGAGAATGCAAAGTGCTCTTAAGTAACTTTTCCTTCCTATTTCTTAACTTCCATCATATATTAATCTTTCTATCCCCCTACCTTACACGGATAGTCCTTGTCTGCTCAATTTCCAATATTATAATTTTGGAAGCTTCTTTGCTACAGATAAAGAACTAAAGGATATATTTAAACTATTGCTGTATGCAGTTCGTAAAAGGAAGTCTCTTATTTGATATTATAGAACCTTCAAGCATTTATTGAGATTTTAATCACAGAGTAAATCAGGGATAGACGAATGCTGGATCCTCAGTGCTTGAAGAACTACAGCTGTCATAATGCTTTAAGGGTTATTCCGACCCTGATTTAAAGTGTTCATGGTGGTTGGAGTCAGTATGTGCAGTGTTTTAACATGAATACTGAGTTATTGTCCCTCCTCTCCACACTCTCCCTTTATGTGCAGTGTTTCAACATGACTGCTGAGTTATTGTCCCTTCTCTCCACACCCTCCCTTTTCTTCTGGCCCTGAGCGCGCACATGTGCTCTGGGCTAACAAAATGGTCCAATCATAGCCTGTGATTAGATCACACGCTGCCCAAGTGACGTTGGGGGTTTTGTGGAAAAACAGCACCCAGAGATTCGTCCAGCGTTGGATTTCAGGTGAGGTTATATAGCAATCAAAGGGGGAGAACTTCTCCATGTTGTCCAAAAGATCATATTACACTAAAAAGTTCCCTCCTCAAAAGGGTTATAGTAACCTTTTATGGCTAAAAAAGCATTATGAAAGTTGTAGTTCTGAAACATCTTGAGATTAATCATTTGGACACCCTCTTGGTAAATGCTAAGTTCACCCTGAAATTGAATCAACATACTGGTGTTAATTGATTTCACGACTTTAAAGAGATTTTAAGCAAATGTATTTACCCCCAAAATACCCCAACGCAAACGAGTTTACCCCCAAAATTTGCCTGCAGCCCAGAATTTTGTCTTTCAAGAAGCATTCCACCTAAGCTGCCCATCAGGTTATGGTAGAAAGTCAAGGAAAACAGAGATAGTGAATCTATTTTTGCCTGTCTGCCCGTCAGTCCATTATTACCACATTCATTATTATTATTGGCATTTATATAGCATCAACATATTCCGCAGTACATTTTAATCTGGGTATATAACAGAAAACAACTGAGAAACCAACAAGGGTTGTTGAGGACCATGCTTCAACAAACTTACAATTCCATTTACCTGTCCATCATCCACCTACCCATCCATCCATTTGTAAGTGTGTGGATATATATGTATATATGCATCTGTATTTGTGATAAAAAGAGCCTTATATTGAGAACAAATACACTGGCTGTGTGACTTGAAGAGCTTTTCTAATTAAAGATTCACAACTTCATGTATGTTACATACCCCCAGTCACAGAGTAGTGAAGGCAAACTGAGTTCCACACTCTTTGCTGTCTCAGGTCCAATCATCAGGTCACCGCTTTGAGCGTATCATTCTGCATGCTGCACAGGCAGTACATCCGCTTCCAGGGCTTTGCATCTGAAGTCTGAATCTTTCAAATGCAGTGAGCAACTGTGAGTGTTATTCACTAACGTGTTAATGGTCTGGAATTCAAAATGTATTTTTTTCTGGTCAAAATAGTCAAACGGGAAAAAGTTCCTGTTTTGGAATGCTTTTTTGCTCCGTAATTCACTTCGAGCTCACACTGAATTACTGACAATTCCCACTTTGGCAAGTAACCCTATTGCCCAATTGATAGATGGCAAAAAAAAAACATGGTGCATTTTAGGGCCCCATACACCCTATGTTGGTTTGCCAGGCCTGCCAACACTGTAGATTTCTGCTGGACAGTCCCAGTTTTAGGGTCCTTTTCCACTGTCCCAACTTTGTTCGCTGGTGCCTGTGTAATTGGCAGGCAGCCTGGTGTGCATTCTTACAAGACTAACCTGCTTATTCTTTCCAAGCAGACCTGACACTTTTTTTTCTCTCTAAAACTGCAGTTCTACCTTGCAGAACAAGGTAATCAGTGAATAAAAAGGGGCTTCTTTGTGTTAACATGATATCAGTCTGGAAGCATATAACATGTAAATAGGTTTTAAAAGAAGCAAACTACGACAGGTACACTGGTGCACCAAGAGACAGGTGGAACTTATTTTGCCTATTCCTGCTACAATTGTCAAGATTGCTTACCAAAGGGCAACTATAGTCGCACTGGTGTCAGAGTTCTTGGACTTAATAGGGTTGATGTGATGGATAGTGGAGTGGAGAAAGGGAAGGGGATAGGTGGAAGGGGAGAAGTGATGGTTAAAGGAATGCAGTGATTGATAGGGGTCATGTTATGTCTATTGACGTAGGGGATGGATGGGTTAGGTGTATGACCACTGGCCAACCCGTGTGTATCTACATGCATTTTTCACAAATTAAAAGTTTTATGAATTCTTGTCACCAATGTTTTACTTTTGGTTATTTTGTCCTAAAATATAATATTCACTTACTAGTGAATAATCGTGTCTCTTTTTGATGGTCATTTGAGTCCACAATAAGACATCAGCCTATTAGTAAGTAATAAAGGTGTATATATACATCAGGTTGTCACCAGGGCCACCTCCCCATATACTCTGCCCACCATGTGACATCACAATACCCCACCCATGTGATCTGCCATATGGGCCAACGCCAGTGCCGTACACAGTGTTTTTTCTCTGAAAAGGCAGTGTGCTTACATTAAAAAGCCTGCAGGGATAGGCTATAGACACCAGAACAACTACATTAAGCTGTAGTGGTACTGGTGACTATAGTGTCCCTTTAATGAGAGGTAAATTAGAGATTAGTGCCACTAATAATATACTGGATTGCCTACTTACCACCATATTAGAACAAAATGATGATGCAATCTGGCTCCACTGGTCTGGTGTTAAAACAGGCTCTCTGGAGGCAGTGCTCACAAAAATAAACTTACAGGAAGCAATTCCATTTTTGGGGGTCCCTTCCACAAATTACGGTCTGGGCCTCCAGGGCCTGACTGTGAGTATGCCTACAAGGCCCACCCATTTATTAGCTCACAGGGAGTGGAGTGTATGTGTGTAGGGGATGTGTTATGTGTTATTGTAAAGGATGTAATGTGTGTGTGTTCTTATGGATTGTAGTGTATAGGATACTAGTCTGTGTAAGGGATGTAATGTGTGTGTGTGCGCGTGTGTGTGTAAGGGATGCATTGTGTGAATCTGTGAATCAACTTTTCCCTTAGTGGTCTCTCCTCACCCCCCGTGTCCCTTAGTGCTGTCTCTCTCCCCCCTGTGTACCTTAGTCCTGTCCTCCCCCCCACCAGTGTCCCTTAGTGCCGTCTTCCCACACTTCCCTGGTGTGCATCCTACCCCTTTGTAGCGTGGTCTGAGAGAGCACTTCCTTTCAATCCGGCCAGGTACAGGAAACAGAACTCCTGAAACAGCCCGGCCACGCTTCACTGAGTGACCCGGTAGGAGGAAGCACTGTGCGCTTCCCTCCTACCAGGTCACTCAAATCTTGCACCCCCCGGGCCGGTGCGCCCTATGCGACTGCCTAAGTCACCTAAAGGACACACCGGCCCTTATGATCACTCATCCTCAGTCCTATGTTGACTAGATAAGCTCTGCCTTGTTTTCACTTTGGTTATACATCTGGATTTGGATCTACATTTTCAAATTTACTTTGAATTCCCAACAATTCTTAATTTATCGGATTATTCAATTCTTAAGTAAGAATTCAAAGTTAATTCCAAGTAAATTTAAGGCCAAACTGGAAGCATTCCTGAATTACAAAACATTTTGGCCATTTTGACCTTAAAGGAACTCTGTAGTGTCAGGAACACAAACATGTATTCCTGACCCTATACTTTTAAAACCACTATCTAGCCTCCTCTGGCCCCCCTTGCCTCCCTAAGTATGGTAAAATCTTACTTGTATTCAAGTCTGCTGCTGCTGGCTCTGACCTGCCTGCATGCCTGACATCATCAGAAGTGATTCTCTGAGCTAATCATAATGCTTCTTTCACATAGGATTGGCTGAGACTGTCATGGATGCATCTGAGGGGCAGAGCCAGCACAAGTCAAACACAAAGCTGGCCAATCAGAATCTTCTCATAGAGATGCATTAAATCAATGCATCTCTATGAGGAAAGTTCAGTGTCTGCATGCAGAGGGTGGAGACACTGAATGGCAGTGCTGCACAGTGCGCAGCCCTGCCCCAGGAAGCACCTCTAGCAGTCATCTGAGGAATAGCCAGTGGTATTATAACTAGGCTGTAATATAAACACAGCATTTTATCTGAAAAGGCAGTGTTTACTGCAACAAGCCTGAAGGGAATGACCCTACTCACCAGAACAAATACAATAAGCTGTAGTTGTTCTGGCGACTATAGTGTCCCTTTAAATTTAAAATTGACTTTGAATTCTCACTTTAGTGAATAACCCTGATAGTTACTAATGCCGATTATGTTTCAATTTACACATTCCATGTCCACATGGTAAGTGTAGAGTATCAATGTTTACTTTTGTCCTACTTTGATTTTTCGACCTTCCTCCCTTATCGAGTTTGACCTTCATTAAGCACTCCTTACTATTTAATACTTACAACAAGCGGCAAAAGCTCTTGGGTTTGTGTAACCTTCTTACATCTTAATGTGACCCAGACAGAAAATATATGTGCTGTATCATTGCATTGTTCTATCTAAAAAATTAACAGTAACAGGAATGAACTGATTGATGTACAATGTGAGTTACCTTTAATCCCACAGCAGACCTTCTGTTTTAATATCTATAGTAAGTACGTTGTTGAACTGCTTCTAAATATTACGCTTCTCCACGGACTAATCAAAGACAAGTTATAGCCAAAGCAGAAGAGAATTTATCATCATTTTCATTTGTGTCCATTCTACAAATTAATTAGCAACGTGATGTTATATCTGACAGTGTTCAGGTCAAGGTGATCATCTGAAGAAAAGTCAGTAAGTTAAAAGTCTTTTACGATATCCTAGTGAATGACACAGATCATCGTATCAAATTATGCAATTTCTTCCCATGAATTATCTTTTCAAAACTGCCATTTGAATATAAATCAAGTGACAAAATAATTAGAGTAGATATGTTGCAAATGTCATTGCTAATGTTAGCTCACTGATAAGACACAATGGTTACAAGCAATATGGTAAATAGAACAGAGATCACCGAAGATATATTAAAGTGGTCCACTTTGGGCAGACCGGCATATTGCCCTTTCGTAAAGAAACATAGTGTGAGAAAAAATGTCACTTACTAAATGTTCTAACGTCTACTCTTTGCTGTTCTGATACTGTCTCTGTAATGCAAATTGGTCTGAAAGCCTATAATTAATTAAATATCACAGTGAATACAATATCTCACGCTCTGTCACTGGGCCATAATGTTCAGAATGGGCCTTCAGTATCCCTATCCTCAGGGGATACTGAATCCTCAGCTCTGGATCCCCATTGAAAGAAACACAAAGGTATCCACTTGCTTCACTTGGTTGCCACCAGTTCTTTTATAGAAAAACATCTTTATGTTTTTTGTTTTTTTTTTATTTAAAAATAAAACACAAAATCAACATTTAATTCAAGACAAGATGAATTGTCTGAAGGGTCTTGCGCGATGACAAGGTTTTAACATTCTATCATTACATGTTATATTAAAATGTTTCAAATGTTCTAAACATATAAAGCTTCAAATAAATTGTTAATTAAAGCAGACACTTCAACAAATGTTATATTATGAAGGTTAAACAGCAATCAAAAGAACTCTAGCTGTATTCTTCTAGATTATGTAAGAAACCTATAGTAATTCAATATTGTAAAACATTTTTGAATACAATTTGCTTTTCATTATCTATCATTCTTTCATAAACAGAAAGACTTATCAAAATTTATTTTTAAGAAGGTCCTTTCCATTTTTTTTCAGTGTATATCCTTCATTAATCACACCAGATGAGACCTTCATTCTGGTATTTAAAGGGACAATCCAGTGCCAGGAAAACAATCCGTTTTCCTGGCACTGCAGGTCCCCTCTCCCTCCCACCTCCCATCCCCGGTTGATGAAGGGGTGAAAACCCCTTCAGTCACTTACCTGAGACCCTCGCCGATGTCCCTCGGTGGTGGTTTTGGGTCGCCGCCGCTCCTCCCCTTCCTTACGTCAGCCGGCGGGGGAGACTGATCCCAACCGCTGGCTGGGGAGACCTAATGCGCATGTGCGGCAATGCCGCGCACGCGCATTAGAGCTCTCCATAGGAAAGGGAAATTCGTATGGGGAATTGAGCAATGCTGGAGGTCCTCACACAGCGTTAGGACGTCCAGCGACGCTCTAGCACAGCAAAACATGTGCTAGTAGACAGCCACTAGAGGAGGAGTTAATCTTGCAAGGTAATTATTGCAGTTTATAAAAAACTGCAATAATTACACTTGCACGGTTAAGGGTAGTGGGAGTTGGCACCCAGACCACTCCAATGGGCAGAAGTGGTCTAGGTGCCTGGAGTGTCCCTTTAATATTATCGTATAAACTGTACAAATGTCTCAATCCTAATAACAAAAAGTAGTGAAAAAATTAGATTCACTGTCTGCTGTTATCCACATAGAGGTAAAAAATTGAGCTTTACTTGGATCCCTCTCGATTAATAGTGGTGTCATTGACCCTCATTCACCCTTCCTTTTGGGGGAAGTTCATTTAACTTCTGGTATAAGTTATTTTTGTGTGACATAGGGATCCATCACAGTATCATCTGGTTGTTTGGTGGTTTTATACAGTATTAATTTGTGTTTATTTGTTTATTGTGATTCTGGTTCTGTCACATGCCACTTGGCAGAACCATCATGACTGCTGACCAACCCATCCCGTTGCCCAATAACACGCATGAGACCTACGTATATTGTTGGGTAAGAGCAACGGCCACAGCTTTATTTTAACTTAAACACCAAATGCCAGAAAACATATCATCCTCTCAGCTGCTGGCATGCCTCCCCAACAGACAGCTCTACTATGAAATAATCCAAGAGTCCGGAACAGCCTGCCCCCACCATCAGCTCTCAGCAGGCTGCGACTCCCGAAGCCACCTAGGCATCTTCTTCAACTGTACTGTGCTTGCCAGGACTCCCGTCAACGCCATGGTGACCTATCCCTTACCTAGCCTCCATCACGCCCGACAGTGCAGACTCAATACCCGCCTGCAGGCCCATATTAAATATGTCTAAACCAATTAAATTCAAGTGAACCCATTGTGAAACATCAGGTTGCCTTCTAACTCCACCCCCTAAGCGGTGAACAAATCTGGATACAGTTACATTAAGATTGCGCCGGCTTCTCTCAATACCTTGCACATGCGGCAACCTGCTCCAACATGTCCTAGGCACTATCTCTGACAAAATGAATGACAGGTCCAGGAACAGGGCAATGCAGCGCGCCAAAACCTGTCGAATCACATGTATTAAGTCAATGGTTCTCACCCGCCCTAAATCATTGCCCCCTGCGTGAATAGGTGACTGGACCAGTTACAAATCTATGCAGCACCACACATTCTGGATAGAGCTGCGGCCATGATAGACCCCTGATACACCTCCACCTAAACCGTGCTACCTCAAACGAAAAGCCCAGATTTCATCCATATTGGCTGTAATGATATTGATGTTACAAAGTTTTGGAGTCCAGTAGCCAGATCAGCAATGTTTTCTGCCAGAGGTAGCCACTCGTTACCCAGGCGGTTGAGCCCCTAAGCCTTGAGTGGCCTTCTGGTCTTAAGCAGAGATGGGAGACTGGAACAGAAAGATGATAATCGTAGTGAGGCAAGCCGAGGTCAGTGGGAAGGAGAAGCAGCAAAGTCAAAACAGTCCAAATTCAGCAACAGGAAGGAGAAACAGGAACACGCTGGATTAGAGAGTACAGGAACCACAATAATCTGGCAAAGGTACAGAGACAGGAAGTGGCTTTTATAGGCCAAGATCCAGACACCTGACCAGACACAGCTGAAGAGAGTTGTCACTAATAACCTTGACTCTACAAGCAATGGTATCAGATCTCAGGTAAATTTCCAAAAGGCAGGCTGGTGTACTATGTTTTTTTATATTGTGTAATGTTATAATTAAAGTATATTTGGTAATCTTTTACTGTACCACTTATCTTTTTATACACATATATTTATCATTATTACCTGGCATTATTCGCTGGACTCCAAGCAATCCTAGGTGGGGATTATTCCACCAACGCGAAATATCAGGAGCAGTTGACCTGCTCCTGTCTTGTGAGTATCCACTTTTATTTTATATTTTATTTTAAGTTTTATGCAGAGAACACAATTGGTTGTCTCTTTTTATTTGAGTATCTCCCACACTACGGAATGAGGAGGCACGTGAAGGATAAGCATTCCATATCCCATAAGCGGGGATCTAAACCGCTGTACGCCCCTTATACCAGAGCAGGTTCTAGCTCTTGGAAATGTGAGTTTGCAATCAAGTCTTATATTTTAATTTCCTTTTCGTCAAGATATACTACACCATTTGGGTTCTGTATTTGTTTTTATCTTTTACATACGAGACGGCCCATAAGGAAGATAGAAAGCAAGATTATTGTTTCGGACTAAGCACTACGGACATTGCCAGATAAGACCTTCTTCCTTTTTTATTCATTGATTTTATCTGGACTTTTAATACCTTTTAAAGTATTTTTTAAGCGCAGCCCTTTCCTTGTATTCTTTGTGTTTTATTCTAAGGGTTTTTGAGGGATTCCCTTATAGGGTTGCCGCTAAGTTGTGTTATTCAGCGCTTACTCATTGTTCTGGTTTTAGGCTGGTGTACTGGTAAGGAAGAGGTTTAGCACCATGTAAACCGGGGTTTGAAACCCAGCAGACCTCACCTCCTGTAGCACCGATCCAGAACCATGCACCCCTACCGACCTGATAGGTTTTTGATCGACGAATCCGAAGATCCAATGCCCTGTCTGACCAACGCACGTCCGCCAAAAGAAGAGGGGAGATCGATCGCAAATATTGCGCTACCAACTCACCCACCCTAAAAGCCCCGAAGAAAATACATAAGCGACGCAAAACAACAACACTTCATATTCGGTGAAACAAACTGTCCGAAGGGACGCTAACACCCTCTGAAGCAAATCAAACATTATCGGACGCCTGCTATCGTGCCCTCTCCTAAACTGCCAACCCCGCAAAACCCGTTGAATCGCAAATTCCTTTCTAACGTCTCTCCAACTCCTAAACCTAAACAAAAAGGGCAACACTGACACTGCTTTTTCCGCTGCTGAGCAGGACTTACCCTGTTGGAGCATACCTTCCAAGAAAACCAACGTTCTTTCAAAACAACCTGACTCCGATGCTGCACCTCCCTCTCAGAGTCATTCCGACAGCCATTGCCTCCATATGGCCCGATATGCTCTCCAAGATGATTCTGATAACAAATCCCCGATTAAGGCTCTCAAGCCTCGAAATTGAGTTCCCATAAGGACGACGGGCAACTCCCACCCACGGCGCTGCTTCTGGTGCCGACCTCCGAAATCGGTCCCACTGAAACCGAGAATGGGAGTCAGCTACCACATTCAACATGCCCGGCATGCCAGGCCTTAATCCACATGTTAAAACCCAAATTTAACAAGACTAACCGCCACAGCAAAGCCAAAACCAGGGGCGAAGCCGACGAGGAATGGTTAATCACGTGACCAACACTCATGTTGTCTGTGTGAAAAACCACTGTGTGATCCTGGAGAATGTCTCCCCATAGTTCCATAGCCACCACAATAGGAAACAGTTTCAAAACGTGAGACTCTTAAGCAGGTCAGAGCCCTGCCATACGACTGGCCACTGCTCTGCATACCACCGACCCTGGAAGTACGCACCAAAGCCAAGCAATCCCAACACATCTGTGAACAGGTCCAGCTCTGCATTACTCGTGGCGGCACGCAGCCAACATGAGCAACTGTTGTAGGAACCCAGAAACGAATTCCACACCTGCAGATCACTTTGTAACCAACGCGTAACCCGAATGTAATGAAAAGGTTCCCGAACTCCCACTGTTGCCAGCGAGAGCCACCTACAGAACACTCTGCCCATCAGAAGAACTCTACACGCAAAAGCTAGATGATCCAGTAAAACTTACAACTGTCGAAACTGCACCTTCCGAGACCCTTTTACTAAATCCAATAACCGCAACAAAACCCTCAACTTATCGTCCAACAACCGAAATATCATCCTTTCCGAGTCAATCTCAATGCCCAGGAAGGATAAAACCGTCGTAGGATGCACCGTTTTCTGCTCCGCAACCAGCACCCCAAAATCCACTGCAACTTCCCTGAACGTACACAACAAAAACAAGCAATCCTCCGAGTTGCCCGATCCCACGAAAAAGAAGTCATCCAAGTAATGGGTGACCGCACGGACACCTGAAACCTGAATGGTGACCCATTCCAAGAATTTATCAAAATAATAATATGATATGGCACTGCATATTGGGAAGGCACATGTCATAAAAATACGAGCCCTGAAATTGACAGCCCAGCAAGGGAAAACAGCAAAAAGCGGAATGCGGACTCGATGTCCGATTTCACCAGCAGCGCCCCAGACCCTGCTGCCCGTACTAACTCCAACACCCTATCAAATGAAGCGTACCGGACCCTACAGACCTCCTTATCGATATAACCATTGACTGACCAACCCAATTTTGTGTTGGACAGGTGATGAATCAATCGGAAGGATCCTGCCTCCTTTTTGCCTCCTTTTTGAGGACCAAACCCAGGGGAGAAACCCTCAGGTTGGGAAATCAAACAGCACTGCCATATGCCCCCAATTTTTCTAAGAGGATGGATTCCTTACCCTGAACCGAGTGGAGATTGTGAGCGAACTGAGACTCGGTATCACACATTCCACACATTCCAACTGCATTCCTGCAAGCTCCACAGTCAGTAGATGTCAGTCCATCCTGTAAGCCCCATGTTTGGCAACCATGTCTTCATGTTATCACCATTATTTCTGCTCCCTCTAAACTGTCTAAGGTTTTAAGATATCAGGTACTAGGACACCTTGCAGCTGAGATAAAAAGATATTTCTCTCATACCCAAGGTGAAGACATCATCTATATTTTCCTTAATCTCAGTTAGTAATCAAGGGGTCTTCACTACTGTCATGCCAAAAGCATGAGTTGGTGTTTGATGTGAGTTTATATATGTTAAGAGTTGTTTTTTTGTAAACCTTGCGATGACATTTATTGTGGTCTTTGATCTTGCACCAGGCCTAGACCATAAAACATCTAGATAGCCATCACCAGAGCTGGACACAAGGAATTTCATAGAGTGGGCAATAGACTGCCAGACCAACCCCCAGGGGTCTGCCCACTGAGAAACAACTAGTTTAGATATATGAGGGTGTTGGACTATCCAGGGGGGTCAGTTATTCGTTTTTCTTTTGTCAGTAACTTCTAGGAGACCTATACCATCTAAGACTTCCACAAGAATTCTATATGGGGTAAATATATGTAAGGTATTTCTTGTGTTTTCTCCTATTTTATTTTATGTACTGTTGTGCAATTTGTTTTCTGTATGTCATTTATTTCTGTATTTTGTACTCAGCACTGTGAATCCTTTTTGTCAGATTAAATGTTTACTTAATCAGCTTGTGTCTCTGTTCTCTATGAGCTTCACTCTCCAGAGGAAAGCTCAGGTAAAAACGTTACCAAAAAGGGTTAACTATATATGCTTTATCAGTAAAAGTAGAACTGTGATACTATAATTCTCCTGTGTGTGGGGTAACCTAAGACGCCCGGGTTTAAAAGTCTTGGTGGTGGCAGTAGAGTAAAGTGTATTAAGGGGGTTAGTGTAGAAGGGATTGCAGGGGTTAATTGAGTGGTTGCTGGGACTAGCAACAGGTAACCAGGGGTCTGGTGTCATTAACCCTGTCACTTCCATACTCTCCCCACTGTCTCGGCTGGGCCTATAGCCCACGCACGTGACAACTACTGTCAAGTCAAAAATTAGCAGATGCACAAGCAACACTTTGTGCACCATAATGACTGGACACATAGCAGATCAGTCACCCTATCTGCACTTCCTATGCTGTTTGAGGAACAAAACACAACATATCTACTCTCTGGTTTAAGGTAGGTACAGCTGAAGCAGAGAGTAGATGATCTCTTCATGTTCTACAGTCTGATCTCAGTGAGCACCCCCAGGCATAAAAAGGGGTTAAAAGCCGTTTAGTAGATCTTCCCTTCCAGAGACACAGGCACAGCTACTGTAGACACCAATACACTGAACCAGAGAAGCATATGAATGCTCTCAAACATACGAATGCTGTAGACAGCTGAATAGGAAAAACCATACGAATAGGTTTACACTCCTAGCAGTCAAACTGGAACAGCATACAATAAATCCCCCAAGAACGAGACAAGGCTCCGTTTTGAGGGTCAAGCAGGAACAGACAGAACTGTGGGTTTATTGTTCTTATATACACATTCTTACACATTAGTACCACCCACAGG
Source organism: Pelobates cultripes (assembly GCA_933207985.1). Classification (NCBI taxonomy): domain Eukaryota; kingdom Metazoa; phylum Chordata; class Amphibia; order Anura; family Pelobatidae; genus Pelobates; species Pelobates cultripes. The sequence goes on from OW240914.1 coordinate 294,237,624, forward strand.
GTTTTGGAAAACAACCAATAAACACGTACAACACACTCAGACACTCCCACACAAAATCCTCCCCTCTGCCTGTGATACAATTACCTTACACAATGGGTAATGTAACTATCACAGGCAGAGAAATACAGTTTTTCCACATTATAACTTTAAAAGTATGCATCACATTCATAAAACGTACATTTTCAGAATCAGCATACTCCAAATACAAACACTGGTCAAAATCATCCAAATTGGTCCATTGGTTCAAAAGATAGATCAAAGTCCTTTGTGACCAAATGAAGCATAGCTTTTCTGCCCAAAACCAGTTCCACAGAGTCTTCTATCCTGGAGATAATTGAGAAGTAATCCAATTATCTCCAAGGACAGAGGCAAAACTCCATTAGCCACTGTCACGTATTCATCCGCTTATAGAAATGTGGTTAATGACATTTACTGTCCACACAGGAAAAGTTGTGCCAAGCAGCAACCTAATCCACAGAAGGGTTAATGCTGAGCAGTAATTGTGCAATTGAAACCTGGTAACTGACTTTGGGGTCAAAGGCCGGTTACAGCCTATCAGAACTAAAGAAGGGGTATTTAGGCCCAGTTCTCAGCCTGCTCAGTGCCCTGTCATGGTTTCCCTTGTGGTTGTCCGAGAGCGCGTTCCTGTTTATAGTTTTCTACCTGTTTTTTTACTTTGGCTTTGTTTTTTGACTTCTCTATATTCTGGTATCCTGACTCCTGGCTTTCCTCATCGCTGTGTCCCTTTCTGTGTTCCCTGACCTCGGCTAATATTTTTGACTATTCTTTGTACGTTAAATCCGGCCATTCTAAGGACCGGTAATACGTTACTTATTTGTCATCCGTGCTGTACAGTTCTACGTGCTGGATCAAACAGTAATCCTGACATTACGACATGGCCATAGATCCTGTAGAACATAGCTGCTTGCGAGAGGAAATTAGAGGAGAATGATCACCGCATAGATCAATTCGCTCAGGCTTTCAGTATGCTTCTCGCTAGAACGGAGCATCTGCAGCCTGCAGCGTCTCCTTCTATAGCACCTCTACCCTGTGTACCTCCACCCACTGTTAATAGGACTCCTAGCATCTCCTTATCACCATCCCTACAGTTTGATGGCAATATCCAGGAATGCAGGGGTTTTCTTAATCAGGTGGAGTACCATTTTGAGGCCTCACCAGGGTCATTCCCCACGGACAGAGCAAGAATTGGTTATCTAATGAATCAATTAAAGGGCAAGGCCCTTGCCTGGGCTAATCCGTTGTGGGAGAGTAATCGGAGCATAGCTCATAATTACCAGGAATTCCTTGCCGAATTCAAGCTCACGTTTGAGCCATTGGGTAGAGAGGATGACGCCTCCACTGCCCTAATGCACATCAGACAAGGTAACCGGTCTATCTCGGATTATGCTATTGAATTCCGTACCTTAGCTTCCGAGGTAGACTGGACTAACAATGGGTTAATCTCAGCATTCAAAAAGGGTCTCTCAGAGACTATACTAGATGAGATAGCCGCTAAAGAATTACCTAAGAGTCTTAACGAATTTATTACGTTTGTTATGCATATTGATAATAGGTTAAGACTCAGAGAAGTCACCAGAAGCAAGACCAGACGTACGGCTATGTCCCTAGCACCTCAATTCTCTAAACCTGTTTTGTCTAACCTCCCTGTACAGTCCGAACCCGAACCTATGCAGTTGGGGGTCACTAGACTGTCAGAGGCCGAAAAACAGTATAGGAGAAGGGAGGGGTTATGCCTATATTGCGGTAGAAAGGGACATATGATAACTAATTGTCCAGTGCGTCCGGAAAACTTCCGCACCTAAGAACCTTAAGGGGACAGATCTTAGGTGTGATGGAGTTGTCCTCTAACAAAAACAAAAGTAGATTCCTCCTTGAGGTATCTATTTCCCTTGATAACAAGAAGTTTTCTTGCAGTGCCCTAATGGACTCAGGTGCTGCTGGAAATTTTATTGATGTCCAGTTTATTAGGGGTAATGAGATACCGGTCAGGGAGAGACCTACGCCGCTCGCTGTAGAGGCTATTGATGGTAGACCACTCACACAACCGCTTATAACCCACGAAACTGTCCCTATTACGATCTCCATTGGGGCCTCCCATAGGGAGGAGATGACGTTTCAGGTTATTACTTCTCCATCATGTCCTATCATATTAGGGTTTCCGTGGCTGAGTAAGCACAATCCCTATATTGACTGGGCTAATGGGGAGATATTAGAATGGGGTAAAGAGTGTATGGGGAGATGTATAAAACCAGTACTAAAGAGATTGGATACTATTGACCTTCCCACTACCACTCCCCAAACTCCTGGAGTTCCCATACAATACCGAGAACTTCAGGAGGTGTTTAACAAGGCTCAATCCGATGTATTGCCTCCCCACAGAGCATATGACTGTGCCATTAACCTGTTTCCAGGTGCTATGCCACCTAAGGGGGCAGTTTATGCCTTATCTCCCCAGGAGAGTAAAATAATGGAGGAATACATCAAAGAATCCTTGAGCAAAGGGCACATAAGAAAGTCATCCTCACCAGCTGGTGCAGGATTCTTTTTTGTTGAGAAAAAGGGTGGTGAGTTACGCCCTTGCATAGACTACAGGGCACTTAATAAAATCACTGTAAAAAATGCATACCCTATCCCACTCATTTCCGAATTGTTCGATAGACTTCAGGGAGCTAAAGTATTTACTAAGCTTGACCTTAGGAGCGCTTACAATTTGGTTAGAATTAAAGAGAATCATGAGTGGAAGACGGCATTTAATACCCGTAGTGGACACTATGAATATCTGGTAATGCCATTTGGGTTATGCAACGCCCCGGCCGTATTCCAAGACTTTATAAATGATGTACTCAGGGAATTCATTTACTCATTTGTCTTGGTTTATTTGGACGATATTTTGGTGTATTCCCCTGATCTTCAAACTCACCACTCCCATGTGAAACAGGTTCTGCAGACGTTGTTGAAAAATAAACTTTATTGCAAATTAGAAAAGTGCATATTTGACCAGCCTGAAGTCCACTTTTTGGGTTACAACATCTCTGCATCGGGATTTCAAATGGATCCTAAAAAACTAGAAGCTGTACTACACTGGCCATTACCCTCTGGTTTAAAAGCCATTCAAAGGTTTATTGGTTTTGCCAACTATTACAGAAGATTCATCAAGGGATTTTCTTCTGTAATAGCCCCAATCACAAATATGACTCGCAAAGGGGTTAGTAGCACGGTATGGTCCAAAGAGGCTGTGAATGCTTTTGAGACTCTTAAACAAAGATTTGCCTCTGCGGACATACTAAAACATCCCGACACTAGTAAACCTTTTATATTGGAGGTTGATGCATCCGAGACAGGGGTAGGGGCTGTTCTCTCTCAGAGAGAAAGCCAGGGAACACCATTGCATCCTTGTGGCTACTTCTCCAGAAAGATGTCTCCTGCTGAGCGCAACTATGATATTGGCCATAGAGAACTGTTGGCCATTATTCTTGCCCTCAAGGATTGGCGACATCTTTTGGAGGGTTCCAAGGACCCCCTGTTGATCATAACCGACCACAAAAATCTGGCATATATAGGGGATGCCAAACGTTTGTCTTCCAGACAGGCTAGATGGTCAATGTTCCTTTCACGTTTTAACTTTCTCATTACTTATAGACCTGGTTCTAAAATACCAAGGCTGATGCCTTGTCCAGGCAATTTGATAATGAGTCAGCTCCGGAACAGGTGACATCTCCTATTATTCCACCAGAGTGTATTATTGCTACTACTGTCCTCTCACTGTCTTCTCCACTGCTTGGCACCATACTGGAGGCCCAGCCTCAGGCGCCCAGTGGTAAACCATGTGATAAACTGTTCGTTCCCCTATGTGAAAGGGTTAATATCATGAAAGTGTTCCATGACAATATAACTGCTGGACACCCGGGCATAAATAAGTCCACTGCCGCGATCTCTAGATCATTTTGGTGGGATTCACTCAGGAAAGATGTAAAGGAGTATGTGCAGGCATGTTCTGTGTGTGCAGTTTCTAAGGTGACTCATGCACTTCCTTGTGGCCTGTTGCAGCCTCTTCCTGTTCCTGAGATTCCATGGTCCCACTTATCCATGGACTTTATTGTTGAGCTTCCTAGCTCTGCTGGGTTCACTACTATTCTCATGGTTGTAGACCGATTTTCTAAGATGGCTCACTTCATTCCTCTCAAGAAATTGCCATCTTCGCAAGATTTGGTCCTAATTTTCATACGTGAAATTGTCCGTTTGCATGGCATCCCCCACAATATTGTGTCTGATAGGGGCTCTCAGTTTGTGTCCAGGTTCTGGAGGGCGTTCAGTAAACAATTGGGGATTGATCTCTCCTTCTCCTCCTCCTACCATCCACAGACCAATGGTACAGCTGAGAGGGCTAACCAGTCATTAGAAGTTTATTTGCGTTGTTTTATTAATAGCACACAAGACAATTGGTCCGAACTACTCCCGTGGGCCGAGTTCGCTAGAAACAATGCTGTTCATGACTCCTCTGGGCACAGTCCATTTTTTGTCAATAATGGTAGGCATCCTACGGTTCTCCCTGCGGTATTTTCTGATACTGCCATTCCTGCTCTGGATGAGCGTCTGGCCTCCATTCGGGATACCTGGGTTAAGGTTCAAACTGCTCTAGGGGCTGCTGCTGAACGCTTCAAACATTTTGCTGATAAGCGTAGGAGTGCCAACCCGGTGTACCAAGTGGGGGACCGGGTTTGGTTGTCATCTCGCAACATCAAGCTTAAGGTCCCTAGCATGAAGTTTGCCCCCAGATTCCTTGGTCCCTATAGAGTGCTTTGTAGGATCAATCCAGTGTCTTACTCTCTGGCTCTTCCTGCATCTTTAGGGATTCCCAACACTTTTCATGTGTCCTTACTCAAACCTCTTGTCTGCAATAGATATACCGTTCCTTGTGTTCCTCCCCCTCCGGTGGTGGTGGGTGGTCAGGAAGAGTATGAGGTATCTTCTATCGTGGATTCTAGGTTTTCTCGGGGCACTTTACAGTACTTGGTTGTTTGGAAAGGTTACGGTCCTGCTGATCGTTCTTGGGTTTCGGCTCCTGACCTGCATGCGGGCCGTAAGATCCGCGCTTTTCACGCTAAATTTCCTCTCAAGCCTGGTCCTGTCCGCCCGGTGGGCGTTCTTCAGGTGGGGGTAATGTCACGTATTCATCCGCTTATAGAAATGTGGTTAAAGACATTTACTGTCCACACAGGAAAAGTTGTGCAGAGCAGCAACCTAATCCACAGAAGGGTTAATGCTGAGCAGCAATTATGCAAATGAACCCTGGTAACTGACTTTGGGGTCAAAGGCCGGTTACAGCCTATCAGAAAGAAAGGAGGGGTATTTAGGCCCAGTTCTCAGCCTGCTCAGTGCCCTGTCGTGGTTTCCCTTGTGATTGTCCGAGAGCGCGTTCCTGTTTATAGTTTTCTACCTGGTTTTTGACTTTGGCTTTGTTTATTGACTTCTCTATATTCTGGTATCCTGACTCCTGGCTTTCCTCATCGCTGTGTCCCTTTCTGTGTTCCCTGACCTCGCTAGTATTTTTGACTATTCTTTGTACGTTAAATCCGGCCATTCTAAGGACCGGTAATACGTTACTTATTTGTCATCCGTGCTGTACAGTTCTACGTGCTGGATCAAACAGTAATCCTGACACATATACGGGCACTTTCCCCATGCGTGCCTAATGACCCCCTCTCCCCCAAGGCCCCCCTCCCCATTCAACTTGGTAGTTCATTCCATCCCAAAGAGTGTGCTGTTATGGTGCCTAGGGGCCCACCTGTGGGTGTCCATGTGAGTGCTCCTACTTATGTGTGTGTGTGCAAAGCAGGACTTATCTGTTTTCTGTGGTGTACAGGAAGACTCTGGTACCCCTAAGGGTCCGCAGTCCAGGGTAGAGTGCTCGTGTCTTGGCCGGTTCTTCTTGTCTGGTGGGTGTAGGTGGTTCCCCTATCATCACTCCTCCAGGTCTGTAGGTGCAAGTTGCCTGCGGGCCTGCGGGCGTTTCGTCCCTACATCTGCACAGTTGTCCTGGGGTTTGGGGCCCCTGCCTCTGTTCCGTTGGCCCCAGAATCCAGTTGGTGACTTACGTTGGTGGTAGGCTGAGACGTTGCAGAAATCTGGCACCTCTTCTGGCCATCGTAATGGAGTCCACTCGTTGTGGTACCTAGCCAGGAGCATAAAGGGGAAACCCCATTTATATGGGATCCCTCTTTCTCTGAGGAGTGATGTAACGGGCCTCAGGGCCCTGCGAGCTTCCAGCGTAAGAGGTGACAGGTCCTGATATAGTGCCACTTCTGCATCGTGGAACCGCCATGTAGGTCTCGAGCGGGCTTTGTTCATGATTTTTTCTTTTAGCTTGTAGGTATGCAGACAACATATAATGTCTGTTATCTGTTGCGCGTGCTCTGTTAGCCTTGTGTGCTCTGTCAAATACTATGGACTCTGGAGCCCATTGCTGCTGCCAGGGCTCGGATGTCTTCGCCTATGTCAGCCAGCGAGGGTTCGGCAGGCTCAGAGGTGAGTGCACGGGTTGGGGAGTCGGCCATATTGGCAACCCGCAGCCTTGTGGTGCACGGTCATTGTCGGAGCAAGGTACCCATCCATGGGTCCGGTCTGGGAGCTGCTAGGGTGGCTCCTGGGTGTCTGGGAGTCGTCCGGGCGGTTTGTGCGCCCCATTCTCGTGCCTTGCTTCTGGGTAAGCTCGCTATTATGGCTGTGTGGGTCGGAGCTCCTCTCCTAAGACTAAAATAATTGATCTGGAAAAATACTTCATGTCAGCAAAGTTTTCAGTCTGACTATTCTGGCCTAGTATCTAAAAAGTCACTGCACTACACATTGTAAACTCCTAACAATTCATCTGGAATCATGGCCCAATTAATATGCAGCTATCTATTACAGGGGGAAAAAGCAAAATACTCCTACTTAGACATTATGTTTTTGTTGCTGGCCTTGGATAAGACAATCACGTGAAAACTAAAACCAAAATACCGTATAAAGGTCTCTCTCACTAGAAAAAAAAAAGCATTTCATAAAGATAAGAAGGAATTTCACAATTATATTACTGGCACTTTATTTCTACATCCCCACTGAACAACTCATTAGTTATGCACACAAGCTTGTGGCCATCACAATACATTATAACCCTAAATGGCATTGATGGCAACAACCACACTGTGGTCCATTACAAACCTCCACCCATGGGATGAATACGGAACCGTGATTTGGTACTACAACATTATCTGACAAGCGACATGACTATCCTCAAGCACTAAGCCCCTATTGGTACTTTAGAACATCTGTAAGAGTGGTCACTCTAGGGGTGACTTGACATGCTATTATTTATATTTAATTATAATTTTATGCTGAAACACACTTATGTCACATATGCTTTATTGTTCTCCTAGTACTACCCGTTATGTCGTTTATTTTGTTCCTATTTTTTTTTACAACTATTGTTCATTTTGCACAAGGCCGGGATATACTGCATTAGCAACAATTGTGATGTTACACAATGTACTATGCACTGGAAACTCAGCAACCCTTCAAAAAGTAGTATTATGTTCTGCTGTAACATTGTACTGCCGTACTAAAAAATTATGAAAATAAAACTAATAAACAAATAAAGAATAATTTTTTTAAAAAAAAGGGTAAAATGGAATTTCACTGAAAATCCAATGCTGTCGCAAAAGATATCATAAGACAAAGTATAGACAACTTTGACTTCTGGTGAATCTCTGCCGTAACAAAACTTGGCAAATGGCAGAGCTACTGCTGGCAAATTTTGCCACTTTCCCCAGCCATGCTAACAAGAGCTGTGCAATAAGACATTATCTCGTTCATCTCCAGATAATATCTATGGAGGCTCCCATGGTCTCACGGGACCCTCCATAGACATTAGAGTTGTTTTCTCACACATGCACGAGAAGATAGCACCAAGCTGTCCATCCTTAAGTGATGAGTTTTCAATGTTTATTTTCCTGCAGAGAGTACAGTATTGACATGATATTCTGGCAGATGAAATGACAGGAGCTGAAGAAAGACGTTGGTGGCACCCAAGGTGGACAGCATCAGGTAAGTATAACTCACCCAACTATGTACCACAGGGCCTCCATACCCTAAACGGCAATGTCACCGTGGGTGGTCTGCAAAATAAAAATATGCAAAAACCCCAGAAGGTATCAGAGTTGCTTTAAGCTGCATATTTCACAGAGTGATTAGACGTAGATTTGATGGAGATTAAATTCTAAATTCTAGAAAATATTAACATTATAAAATAACCATTTTGTCAAACCTATTGAGAGTGCCAAACCCTGGCTCTCCTTTGCACCCAGAGACTGCCCCCTCTGCAGCTGACTTGAAAAGCTTGAATTTACACTTCCACATTATCAAAATCAATCAGTGCCTGCTAATATGGAGAGCAGTGAAAGTGAGAGCAATGGACTACCCTACCCCCGGCACTCTTAACCTGTCAGTACTCTCTCTGTTGAATGCAAGTGATATTGAAAATGCCGACGTGTAAATTCCATATTATGAAGTTGGCTAGAGAGGGAGAACTTCAACCCCCATGACATTTAAGACTGGCAATGCACCATATTATTGAACTAAAATTATGCAAGAGCTGGGGACTAGTTTTGGGCACAGTTACTGTCTCCTGCTAGATTATATAATATAGGCAGGAGAGTCATGAACTCACTTTAACTGAATAAACCAAAAAATTAAAGAAAAACTCCAAGCACTATAACAACTACAGTGTGTTGTAGTGGTTATGGTAACAGCATTGCCTTGTGACCCTCCCCCATTGCAAGTAGTCAAACTATTTGACTTCTTACCTGTGATCTGCCAGGTTGCCTCTATGAGAGCAAGAAGTTATCTTCCTGAACTAAGCCCAGTGGTGCAATGCGTACATCCATGGCTGTGAGTGATCATCTGACACCCTCAGCCAGTCAGCTGGCAGAAAGATAAAGGAAGCTCCGAGCAGAAGCATCTGACTCTCTATAGCAGAATAGGATAGATAGGGAGAGGCGCCCAGCAGAACAATTTGACTGCTCAAATTGGTAAGTGTAGTGGTTATGGTGTTTGTTGTGTTCCTTAAAACCAAATCAATTCTCCTTGTACAGCAGTCACACATGATTTTCTCATTATTCATCTTAAAAAGCCAAATTTCTGAACACATTTATTGTAGTTTAAGGGGTTACTGCAAGGACCCCCGTCAGCCTCATTGAGGCTTCATTAACCAGCTAAGAGGTCCGGGCTTGCCAATATCTATTCTGTGCATATTTATATGCACAGACTGTAATTCAATGGATGAGAGTGATCAGATGACACTCATAGCTAATGAATGAGTGTCAGGACAGTATCCAGCCTTAGCAGCTCTGCAGAAACTGAATGTTGTAAGCCTGCTGCACAGACCCAGAGCCTGGCATGACCAGGTAAAAGGGCTAGCAGTTGTAAAACAAGGAATGGTACCTTGGTAGTCAAAACACCATAACTGCTTCAGCGGCTGTAGCAGTGGTTATTATGATGGTTAGAGTAACCCTTTAACCCCTTAAGGACCAAACCTCTGGAATAAAAGGGAATCATGACATGTCACACATGTCGTGTCCTTAAGGGGTTAAAGACAGATTAGTTTAGAGTTTTATTGCTGTGGAACTCTGTTATACACTCATACATGCAATGCATATGGAACTTCTAGAAAAAAAAAAACAATTTCAATAGAAAAGAGGGATTTGTGCCCTAAATAGGGACTGTTCCTCCTGTGGAGGGTCACTTTGCAGGTATGCTATCTGAACAATGCAACTATTCACCTAACCAGAGTTGGTGGGAAGAGACAATGCAGGCTTCATAAAACTAATTATTCAAATTAAATTCTTGGGTATTTATTGTCCTTTTATCTGTCGAGTGCCAGTAATGTGTGTGTGATGCTATGCAGAGCAATTTTAAGCTAGAGCCTTAGGCAACGAAAAATTAGAGCTGACAAAGCCGGTTGGAGGAACAGGTTTTCATAGAAAACACTGCCTTTTATTCATTGTGTTCATAGTGTTGCACACAATTATGTGAAAACTTCTATTTAATACAGTGGAGGAGAAATAAAAGTACTAGTAATAGAAAAGTGGGCCAAAGTTTTAAAAGCAGACCAATCACCATGGAAACCAGAATTTTGGTTTCCATGACATTTGCTCCACTTTGGAAACTTTCATATTTTTTTAAATGTTTTATATTAGTAATTCTTTTCTAAATATCTCTCTTTTATTTTACAAAAAAAAAAAAAGCCCATGTTCATTGTGACATAATTCGCTCTGAAAAAAGTGAAAAACCTTTATTTCTTAACCAAAAAGATGACTTGACAGAATACTGGGTCGAAATGTATGTTTAGACACGCGTATAACAGTAGATGATTGCCCACAAAGGTGAGTGTGTAATTAAAAGATCCCCTTCAGGTAGATGTCCAGATCTGATATATACATAATGCTGGCAAAATTGTCAGGAAATGTACATATTTAAAGATATACTTACCTACAGATCTCTCCTGCCTCCTCCAATATGGCTACTACAATGCATTAAACGAGCAGTATCCCACATTGCTACACACCCAGTAATTGTGGCTGGTTTGATGTTTCAAAACTAACCACAACAGCCATACTTGTACGTTTTTTAAACTGACGAAAAAAAGGAGTTCAGCAAATGTTTCGAAGGCAATATTTTATATTATACTACAGGGCCGTTGAATGCTTCAATCTGATTGGTTGACGAACATTCTAAGGTGTGCATCTCTCTATGTATACATTAGTTAATACGTTTGGCTTGCACAAAGCACAGATAAAACCGGGAGCAAATTAAAACAGGGCTCCTATACAACCATTTTAATAACGCAGTTTAGAAACTAATATATCAGTATATCAGTGTGATACAGTTCTGTCTTTATATTTAAAAGGAGAAGTTTGAATTTCATGGACTTTTTTTTTTTTTACTGGATGCTAATGGGATGGTTTCAGTTGGTTACACTGCAATTTATTAACCTTTGGCTTCGGTTTGTCCCTGTTATTAAGCAGCCAAAGTAAAAACATGAAAGCTTGCAAGCAAATTAGCAGAGCGCAACCCCCCAGCCAAACGAAAACGTAAAAGCCCCAACAACATTCGTAAATAAGTTTTTCACTAAACATTGACTTCTAGCAAATTAAATCAAACAGCAAGATTTAGGCCAACATAGTCAAGCTTTGATTATAGCTACGTAGGAGAATTTCACAAAATAATCTATTTTAGCCTAGATGAAACCATTAAAATTTTTAAAAAAAAATGATAATCCAGTGTAATAAATAAACTTGCCTTGAATTTAGATAACAAAATAATGATCTATACCAAAACTCCAATACATCAACACACTGTAATTGTGGACGGTTGGACACTACAAACTGTTAACGTTTTTCAAAGCCCATGGTATTTATTCACTAAACACAGAATTTAGATGCACTGAAGTGCAAAATTTAGGTTAAACAATGGCTTACGTAGAAAAATTCTCATCCTCAAATAGCTATACTCACAAGTTGCCCATCTAAGTCACTATTAAAAGATTTAGTATGTAAAAAAAAATAGTGGCAGAATATATATTTTCTTTCAACTTGGCCTTAAAGTTTGCATTGGTTACGACTTGATATAAATTATTTTTTAGTGAATAAACCCACTGCCCACTGTTAGTTGACAGTCAGATGATGTGTTCACTTACTACCCATTCAAACAGGTGAAACACCTAAAAATCTAACAATGTCATTTTAATAATAAAATAAGCCTTAATCTGAAATGGATAACCTGCACTTACAATGCAGTCATTACATCATCATCATCCGACATACACATTAGTCACTTATTACGACGAACGACAAATAAATACACGCTACAAAGCTTTGCTTTTTTTTTTGTCGACCTCTGACTTCCAAGGCTGCCTTAGGGTGATGGGAGCTGGAGTTCCACATGGTGACCAAGCCCTGGCTTAGGTCTTTCGGAGAAGAAAAGAGGAATTATCGTTGAGGCTGTAGCTCTGATGGGAAGAGGGCGAGACAGCTTCCTGCGTGCTCGAGCTTGTAAGAGAGTCATGGACAAAAAAAAAAAACCCGGAGAGAACGAAGAAATACGAAGCGAGGGGACATGTTTGAAGTTAACGGCAGTAAGTGTCCATCTTACCTGTGACTTGCGCCTCCTGGAGCTGCGAAACATCCTGACCTGCGGGTGATGTCTCCAGCTAACTCCTGCTCTGTCTCTTTTTTTTTTTTGTACCTTAAGTTCCGTTCACCTGAAACCAGGCTACGCCTCCCAGCTCAGAGAACACAACCTCCCCCCCGGGAGGGAAGACAGGCTCTACCTGGGAAAAAATATAGCCACTCCTCTGGAGAGATAGACACAGCCTTTGCCTGGAAGCCGTACTGTTCATGACACACTTCTATGGCTGCATTAACCCCTTCAGACCCAACAACATGTCAGCATAGTTACAACAACAAGCGGTTTGTTTCAAACTGTAACAGCTAAAAAAGTTGTGTTGACAGCAGCAACACTCAGTTGTTATTATACCGATGTCCCATAGTAAATCTGTAACATTGGACTTGAAAATGAGAGGAATTTCAATGTAGTCTTGTTGGTAAAAGTGTTTTGAATAAATATATATGTTTTTGATGCTAATGGTGGCAAAGCGTTTTATTTAATAAATGTTACATACAGCGAATTGCAAATTTAAGTCAAAAATAGATTAACTGGCAAAATAGCTGGATAATTTTTCAGACTGGATTTTAAAATAAAAGTTTTCAAATCCTTTGTCGGTTCTCCACAATTTCTGGTTTCGTGATAAAAAGGAAGTCTTCTTTTTTTGTGTCTTAGGTTTCTTGGCAGATGTCATAATTTTTGCTGGTCATCTGTTTATTTAGATTGCATGAATTATCATAAAAAAAAAAAATTTAAACTGTATCGCTGACTGAACTACTGTGGATATTTGATGTAATGAAAAACTTGAGTCACTCAATAAAAAAGAGAATTATAAAAAAATGTTTTAAAAAAATTTGTGTTGATACTTTTCTTTTAGGCACACTCAGCGCACTTTCTGTCTGTCAAGACACTGGATGAAATAGCTGATTTTACATTGCTGGGTATATGTAATCAAACAGTGAGCTAGATCAAGCTTTAATAGCCTCAACCCCTCTGTTCCTGTGCATCCAACTCGTCTGGTCACACATAGAAACATAGAATGTGACGGCAGATAAGAACCATTCGGCCCATCTAGTCTGCTCAATATTTCAAAATACTTTTAATTAGTCCCTGGCCTTATCTTATAGTTAGGCTAGCCTTATGCCTATCCCACGCATGCTTAAAGGCCCACTACAGGCACCCACACCACTTCAGCTCAATGAAATGGTTTGGGTGCCAGGTCCATCTTGGTTAACCCTGCCTGCTGTAAACATAAAACAACTGCTATGTTTACATTAGAGTTAATCCAGCCTCTAGTGGCTGTCTCATTGACAGCCGCTGGAGGCGCTTCTCACTGTGATTTTCACTGTGAGAAGACGCCAGCATCCATAGGAAAGCATTGAGAATGCTTTCCTATGGACTGACTGAATGCGTGCGTGTGCAGCTCTTGCCATGCATGCGCATTCGGCGGAAGAAGGAGGAGAGTCCCCAGCGCCGAGGGAGCCCAGTGCTGGAGAAAGGTAAGCCTTTAACTCCTTCCTCCCCCTAGAGCCCGGCGGGAGGGGGGCCATGAGGGTGGGGGGGGGGACCTATTAACACTATAGTGCCAGGAAAACAAGTTTGTTTTCCTGGCACTATAGTGGTCCTTTAAACTCCCTCACTGTGTTAACCTCTACCACCTCAGCTGGAAGGCTATTCCATGCATCCACTACCCTCTCAGTAAAGTAATACTTCCGAATATTATTTTTAAACCTTTTCCCCCTCTAATTTAAGATTACGTCTTCTTGTTGTGGTAGTTTTTCTTCTTTTAAATATAGTCTCCTCCTTTTTTGTGTGGATTCCCTTTATGTATTTAAATGCTTCTATCATATCCCCCCGTCTCGTCTTTCCTCCAAGCTATATTAGCATGAAACTTTGCCTGTTGTGAAATGTCATTGAGTTCCTTTCATTTTCAGGATAGCCTTATGCACATTTGTATCTATTCATGAAGACCCATTATGCTGTTTCCATATTGCTTTGTCACATATCCACACCTACTCTAACTCATAGGCCACTTTCCTCCATCCAGTTGATAGTAAAGAGGTCCCACTGCCCCCTCCAGTGGAATTTGAGAAAAGCACATTCACACCCTTCACGTCTGCTGCAAGGAATTTTACACACCCTTGTGTATCCAATTTATCTCTCTAGTCTATCCATCTGTCAGTTTTTAATTTTTTCTCCCAGTTTCTTGTCCCCAATGAATATTCACTAAAATTATAATTGTTGGAATTGAAATTTCGGTTACCATTCCTATGGCGTATCAGTAACTGCATGAGTGATGGTACTTGTGTACCTGTTATTCTTCAGCACTGCCAACATTTTCGTTTAGTCCGAATACATTTGGCAAAAAACAAAAATTATTAGTTTTGGTCGAACTGAATTTTGTTGATTTGCTTATTAGTTTTCTGCTTCTTGCAGCCTGTGGTGTATCCTGGTTTTGTGCTGCCCTAGGCAGGACAAAACTCAGGTGCCCCCCTCCCCCCGCAAATGCCTTGTTTGCCTCGCGGCTAATATGTCCCTGCTTGCAGCTGTTTAGCAGATGACTCCCTAAATTGTCTTTCTTACTGGATTGTCATATTTCAGGGTACCATATTAGGGCGGTTGTTTAGTAGGTAACTCCTTTTTGGTATCCTTACTTCAATCCCACCAGGATTAGGGAGCTATCTACTATAGTAGCTGAAAGACCAAAATTACGAAAAGCCCTTCCTTTTCATAAGCCATATAAAGACTTTTCTGCAACGTGTAAATTGACTCAGAACACTCTGATTGGTTGGATTAAGACAACCAATCAGAGTGCTCTGACTGGTAAATCTCGAGACTAGGTCCTCCCATTTATTTAATAGCCCTCACTTGCAGGGCTAGTTAATTTATAAGGTGCCCCACCTTGGGGGACCTGTGCCAAGTCCCACTTTATTGGATTAAGTAACAGCCTCTAGACAAATGGTAGGAGAGTTTCCCATCCTACTATCTCTAGTATTTCTTGCAAGCTGTCTCAGTTAGCTGTTGGACTTGCTTCACTTGGCCCTGGGTGGCCTGTAGCTGACTGTGTCTGTCACTCTCTCATGATAACACTGCAGTTATTGTCTGGTGAAGGACACCCATTTCCGTCTGGGCCTCTTGTAGGTTGGCCTTTCAGACCTTCCTCAGATCCAGTAACAGCCTTTTTATGTCGCCTTTTCTATTTTCGTAGACGGAGAGGAGTCTTTATATATGATATATGGTATGAGATATATTATATCAGACAGACAAAAGACTCTTCCTAGTGAAAGTTCTTCTTCTTATGTTTGTGTACCATTGTGTCATCTAGGGAGAGAAAGAGTATCTCTTGTCACCAAAATGCTTATAAACATGGCAAAAATCACTTTTCTGCGAGGCAGTAGCAGAGCCCCACAGATATGCGTCTATTCAGTAGTTCAGCCGGCCATGCCCTTTCTTATGACATCAGACAGCTACTGGCTGCTCACTGTTTAGTACCATGCCCCTAATTGCAGAATGGCAGGTAGGGGCATGAGGGCGGATTTAACCTCCCTTACAGTATTATGGGGATCATATCGACCCCTATAGGACTGTATACATTTGGGTGAGGGTGAGTGTGGGGGGATTCTATTTTTAAATATCACAAGGAGGAAGTCTCGAGACGGTAGCTCGCTTCATGTAACAAACTAAACTAACTAAAAAACAAATCGCATTGATGAATTGCTTTAAAAAAAAACACCCCCTCACAAAAATATATACAGTCCTATATAAGGTTTCTATAAGGTTAATTCAATCCTCCCTCATGCCCTTATCTGCTGTGCCAGTTGCTAGTTATTTCTTACTAGACAACCCCTTACTCGCAGCGTGGCTCGTGGCATGAGGGAGGATTTAGCCTCTCTTATTTACTAATATTAAGTATTTTTTTAGTTGACTGAAACATAAAAATAATAAAAAGGAAGCTATGTTAGATAGCTTCCTCCTCCCTGTGGGATTGCCATAAGGATACCAAAAAGGAACTATCTACAAAACAGCATAATAATATGGTAACCTGAAACTTGGCAATCCCACAATTTATGGAGTTATCTGCTAAAGGTCTCCAAGGTACAGATTGGAACTTAATTAGTCTGAATGAAATTCAGCCCAAAAATAATGGGCAAATTTCATTTGTAAATGAGCAAACACGAAATTTGGTTTAGCCAAAACAAAATTATAATTCGTCTGTAAATGAAACTTTTGGCAGAACCTAAATCTAGTAACTTTACAGAGGCTGCAAAGGGGAGATGTGTAATGTGAAGTGTGATGAGAAGTATGTGTGACTGAATGTATAATTAGAGTTGTATTGGTAGAGGTACATGTGTGTTGGGAATTTTGTGTGGGTAACTGGATGAGCGATGGCAGTTATGTGTATAAGTAACTGCGTGTGTGGGAGAGTAAATGCATGTATAATTTGATTTGGGCATACCACCCAACATTTCAAATGGAAAAATATTGACACATTAATTTTAGGGTTGTCATAGGGGGTGTGACCTTAAATGTAATTTAGAACAAGAACAAAGTAATGTATTTATGCAGAATAAATTCTAAACACATTGTACTTTAACCCTTAAGGATGGAGGCAATTGTCCACGTTTTGAACAAAAACAATGCCTTGAATTTGAGATATTGGTCTGTGCCACCATAATTTAAGTGTTTATCTTCAAGTGCCCCTATATATAGTATATTAACATTTTTTATATGCAGTGGCGGGCTGGCCAGGGTGTTGGCAAGTGGGCCCTGTGGGCCACCGATGAAGTGGACCCTCTTACACAACAATGTTAAAAAAAATTACCTTCTTTAACACGGCAGCAGGGCCAAAGCAGCCTCCCCCTAAGCCCGTAACAATCTCTGAAAACATTGCGTGCATTATTTAAAAAAAAAAGTATAGTTCTTTATTTATGCCTCACATCAACATGTGGCAGATCAAAGATAAAACACATAATATACAGAAGTCATGACAGCATATACAGTGCAATGTATTGTTATGTTTATAAAGCATAAAGGGTAATTGGGGTGAGGGTTTTATTTTTATTAAGTAAAGAAGTCTGGATTGAGGGGTGTATTGGCCATGTGGCTCAGCCGTGGGGGATTAGGGGCCTTCTCCTACCGAGGGAGGCCTAGATTAAGGTGGCCGTGTAAGCGCTTGTATAGCTGATGCGCCTAAAAATATAAGAGAGTTCTGCGGTTAGGCTGATATTTAGTTTGTTATTTAAGACAAGCGGTAGCTCTGGGTAGGGGTGTTCTGCTGGTAGCTGGTAGCTGGTAGCTGGCTCAGCGTTACCATGTGGGGAGAGTAGTAAAGGGTAATGCTCATGGACCCCTGAGCCGGGGGGGGGGGTCTCTAGTCGGTCTGTCTGTCCTTTAAGGACTGGTGTAAGAGCAGCTGGAAATTATAGAAGCAATATAACTTGCCAAACATGCATAAAGAAAACTTTAAATAATAGCTGAACTAAAATTGATTGCCAGTCCACACTTCTCCGCAAGAGGGTAAAGTTAAACCCAAGTCCGCTAGTGGTGTCTCAGTCTGTATCTGCCTTAGTGCGAGGTACGAAGGAGGCTATATTGGGTATGTCCCAGGAATGTCCAGGGGTGGAAGTGTTGTTCTTGAGTCTGTCTAGCCCCAGGCTCCGGAGGAAAGGATCGGAGTCAGCAGCTGATGTGAGTCGTCAGGTGGTCGCACCCTGGGTGGCCACGAGTGTGTGAGATGGACCCCATCTGTATTGAGCCGAGTGCCCAAACCGCAATACATGCCAACGTTTGTTTCCTCAAAGTGCCAACACGGCAATTAATACTGAATACTGATGTTTAAATTTAGAAAAAACAACTCGTACTGCTGAATACACACACACAGACTGCTGAATTCACAGGGGTCTTGGTGACTTGGCTGACTGAGCGTCTCCACTCCAACATTACCCTGCAGAGATCCTGCAGAAAGATGAGTTGGGAGTCTTCCAATGGTAACGGCATTTGTTCTTGATAGCATCCATCACTGCTTGTTTGTCTCAGAGGGACTGGATTCGAAGGAGGACATCGCGGGGTGCGACCGCCGGTGCCCTGGAGGACTTGGGGAGCCTGTGTATTCCGTCCAGTTGCAGGATCTTCGCCTGCTTGGGGTGCAGAATCACCGACAGAAGGCGCTGGATGAAGTGGGGTAGCTCTGTATCATTGACTGTTTCAGCTATACCTCTGACTTTTATGTTGGTGCATCTCCTGGCGTCTTCTATTGCATTCCTGTAAGGCCTGGTGAGGGACCTGGAGTTGCTGTATTTGCTCCGTTGCGCCTGACTGGCATTGTGCTATGGAGGAGATGTCCTCCTCTGTGGCCTTCACCCTGTCCATTACGGCTGTAACCTCCACACGGAGCATCGCTATATCTGTGCGGAACCATGTGCGCAGATGTTTCAGTAGGCCCAGGATGTCTCCTTTCGTTGCAGGAGCCCCCAGGTCTCCTAATTGTATGGCCAAGAATGGGTCATCTGCCTCTGGGATGGCGTCTGGGGTGTCCAGTGGGTCTTCTTCTGAGGATAGGCCTAGGGAGTCAGGTGTCGCCGCCATTTTAAGTTTAGGCCGCGCCAGAAATATGTCTCCTATTCTTCATGTGCCATCGTCCGAGTTGGCTTTTAGCTTTTTTGCTCGTTTCCCCGTAATGTGATGCGGGTTAGGCGCCGAGTTATTGATGGGGCACTGCAGATTTTTGAGTCATTGTCGATTTTTTGCCGATTTCAGCTCAGAGCACTGCAGACATGCGGCTGCTCCATGATGGTCAGGCCACGCTCCCGCGTGCGTTAATTATTTTTATAACACTATGCAACGAATGGCATCATCACAGTGTTGGACTTGCTCCTCCCCTGCCTTAGTAATAAAGGCTTGTATAAACTTTAGGTTAGTATCCCTTTAAGCTTGGGATTTAGCAAACAGAGGCTTCGGATATGTTTATTGCAATGTCTAAATCATACTAATACTTTTTACTGACAACTAAATCTTTTAACTGACATCACATTGTGACCGTCTTTCTTACTGATTGTCAGCAGATGTTTTGATTACAATGTGTCAGCTAAAGGACTGATAGAAATATTATCAGACTCTGGCTGCAGAGTTTTGCAATTCATCAGCCATGTGGTCTGTGTCATTGCTGAAAGGGCAGCAAGATTATTAGCCGTGATAAATATATCACTTGTTTTATCTATTCAGACATTGAAAGCTTGAACAAATTTAACAGACCCAAAATGGTATGGAGGCTGTTCGTGATTATTCTCCCACTACAATACTCTCTCTAGAATGGAATTGTGATGTCATGCAGGTGAAAACTGATTAGACATCTTATCTTAGATTATGTTTTTTGATGGCTCAAGTAGCACCTGTCATTCAGATGCCATTTGTATCCTAACTCATTCACAGCATTTTTGAATCACGAGAAGCAGTTGCGTTAGGTGTTACAAGCGGAAAAAAAGGTAATATAGACCGCTAAGATGTGATCTCTTTATTTTACTGGTGGATAGTTGTCAGTACTCTAACAAGCATTCATCACATGACAAGCATCAAGTTTCCCTACCTCCAAACATTTCAAATGGATGAAAAGGGATAATTTTAACCCCTTAAGGACACAACTTCTGGAATAAAAGGGAATCATGATGGAATATTTCCATCATGTGTCCTTAACGGGTTAATTAGGCCGATGTCGATACAGATTATCGGTCGCTTTTTTGGGCTGATTGACGATAACTGGTGCCAATATTCTGTAAATTCAAAATTTTGAATAAAGCAACACATTTTTTTCGTTAAATCTGACATTAACTAAACATTCTGACAGCAATAGCACTCCCTAGCACTCTCAGGCAGCGAACCCAGTACAGTAAATTATTCTCGGCTCACTGTCTCACCTCCCTGCCTTCATCTGAGCTCCACATGCAGGGACTCACAGGGAGATGTGACGTGAGGTTGCAAATTGGCGTCTCATTGGCTGATGGATGGAGTTTACAGATGCAGAAGATGGCGTGCTATCAAAAAATTAGTAGGATTTGGTAGCCGGAGCCGGGGGAATTCTGAAAAAATTTAGGTGACATAATTTATGCAACTGAAATTAATTTAAAACAAGAATTTTCACAGACTGATTTCTATAGACATTTTTTGTAGTTTAAAGATACATTATTGGAGTACTATTGCTGTGGAGCTCTGTTATACACTCAGACACACCAACAATATGGAGCTCCTTGAAGAGAGGGACATTGGGATAGAATGAGGGAGTTGTGCCCAAAATAGGGACTGTCCCTCCTAAATAGGGGCACTTGGCCGGTATAAGTCTCCCATTCTTATTTCTTGGCTACACTTTTCCTAAACTACTAGACTAAATGCATACCAAATAGGCTCCAAACATTCCTACCTCACCTCTTCAGTTATCACCAATTGGGCTTTTTCAGTGGCTGCTTAGAATTTGTTGTGGAAAGTATAGAATTTGCATTGTCTATGCTTTCTGATGTGGTGTGGACTTTACACGTAATTTAGAGCTAATAGCAAAGTCCTCACTGGCTCTACATGAGAATGTCACACACATTCGTGATGCACATTCCGCGACATTTCAATGCCATATTCATTGAGGTGTTTGTAAATGAATGCTGTGCATCAATACTGTACATTCTTATCACCGCATCAAAATAACACTAGTTAAAACCCAGTGTGTGATGGGGAGTCAGGGGCCCCCCTTCTGATGCAGGTTTTTCTTGGCTACTACTACTCTCCTCCTTTTTTGTGTGGCTCTCACACAGATATTATGTACGCACTGCCCAGCACCATTTCTCCCACACGCACAGGACTAGATTTACTTTTAAATAATTAATCCAACTAAAAGCAGTGCTTTAATAAAATATTTTTGGATGGAGTAACCCTTGCTGGCATGCTTCCCGCCCCTCATTAAAATAATGAAATAAAGCATATTTAATTACACACTTCCTCTGTGTTTGCTGGTGACATCACAAGCAGCATCCCCCACATGTGCAACCAGACGTGTTTGGTGGCTACTTGTGAGGTTGCATGTGGGATGCTGCTTGTGATGTTGTGTTCCTGTATGTCAGCATCTTGTGCTAGAATTAGTCGTTTGTGTTGCTTTATCTATTGTACAGCGCTGCAGAATATGTTAGTCCTATTGATTGTAATAATTGTAATAATTGTGTGTGTGTGTGTGTAAGGAGGCTGTATGCAGTATTGCAACAGTGGAGATTCTGCTTGTAATGTGGGTGTGTGTGTGTGTAGGGATGCTGATTATGTGCATACACTGAGGCTCCTTGTGGGTTTGCGTGTGTGGCTGATTGTGTTGCAGAGTGTGTGGATAATGGATGTTGTATGTGTGTGGGATAGAGGGTGTTGTAGGTGTCTGGGGTATACTGAAGCTGTTGTGTGTGTGTGTGTGTGTTTATATGAATAATTGTGGCTTTGGTGGGTGTGGTGGGTACAGAGAGGGATAGAGCCTGAGGTTGATGCAGGAAGGCACATGGGCTCTAGTGGGTGCGGAAAGAGATGGGGGCTGTAGTGGGTGCAGTCTATAATATTTACAAGAAGCTTACATATCTGCTGATTGCTGTCTCTGTCATGCTGCTCATTATATTAATAGAGCTCACCTTCAAGGAGCACTCAGCTTGAGAGGAGAGATGCCACTTCCCATCCTCCAGCCCCGTCTCTTCCCCTCACACACAGCACCGCACAGGCAGAGCAGGAAGAAGAGCAGAATTGCTGCCAGGTCTCACCGAGAGGGTGGGGGGGTCACTTACAGTGCAATGAGATGTAGAACCAACATATCGCTGGTGTAACAACATACCACATGTGTAACACACACAGTTGCCAGCGATTCAGACGCCAAACACTTTAGCCCCTCCCCTTCTTTGACACAAAAGCCATGTCCACTTAACAACATCATCACCGCAAAATTACATAATTGCCAACACCCAGTCACGTTTAAGGGTGTGGCTATCAAGGAAACGCTCCAGGCCTATAAATACTCGAGATTTGCATTAGTTCAATTCCCCGTGGCTTCCTTTTTGGTTATCCCAGAGTGCATTCCATAATCGCTTAATTTCTGATCCCTACTTGTCTGAACAATTCCGATTTCTGTATTCCTGACCATTAGCTTGTTTTGTGTACCTCTATTATCACTGACATTTGGCTTGTATCTTGACATTGCTTATTCTATGTACGTTAACCCTGACCATTTGTAAGGTCCGGTAATGTCTATTTTTACTTGTCCCGTGTGAGTATTCTGCGTACTGGGTGACGACCTATCCTAACAACACAGTAGGTTCTTTGGCAACCCTCCCCTCCAAAAAACAGTAAAGAGTTTCTATTCCCAGTGCCCATGTGTAACAAAGCATGATTAATCTAACTGAGTAGGTGGCCAAATTCAGTTCTTCTGCATATAAATATAGAGGTGGTGGCATAGGAATATAGTTAACTAGGTGTTCTGTAAAGAGGTGGCTAAATTCCGTCATTATTTTGTTCGTATTTATTAAAGTGATCTAAAAAGTGACAGTTTTCGCTATGGTAAATTCCTCCTATGGTAAATTTTCTATTTTGGAAGAATGACAAATCAATAGTGGGTGGAAAAATTCTGCCACTCTTCTGTCTGAAAAACGGGTGGAAATATTCATGAATCTGTTATGTCATCATAAAAATAGCACATATTCAAAAGAGCAACAGTTGAAAACGTCCATTTAATAAATCACACCCAAAAATTGCGGAAAATCTGAAAAGTGTCCGTGAAATCAGTGAATACATGGATAGAACTGGCTTGTTTGACAGTTTGGAACATCTAAAGATTATTAGTTTGACAGCTTTACCAAATATTTTATTTATGTGCCACCAAGCATTAGAAAATCAGTTGTAAATAATTACAGACACACAAGATTGTTTCCAGCCTGTCTTTATTTCCAGTCAGGATTACAACACGCAACTTCAGTGTCACTAACACGATATACAGCACAAGGGGTACCAGGCATGGGTAGTTTAGGGATGAAGCTGGCAATAATGGATTAGGGCATGGATGATAAAAAGGGGTGTTCAGTACCCAGCAGTGCACGGAGGAGGCGGGGAGTATGGGAAGGGGGCGCTCATAACTCTCCCACATTTATTTTGTTGCACACCAATTCAGCACCAGGGCTGCTATGGCATATATACCCGGCCTGTGCCAACCCAACCCACCCAAAATACACAGGGCATTAAACAGAAAGTTCCCATACATCAATTCTGCATCGATCCCTTATGGCGCAAGAAGGACCTACATAGCAAAGTGCAGACATCACTAAGTTCTAGAGGAAATAACCAACTAATCAGAAAAAGCTTCAGAACTCTCATAATTCTGTTCTACAGGGCACTATTTCATAAATAAATTAACAACTGTTTACAAATAAATATATAAAGCAAAAATCCTTCCCTACCAGAGAGACTGATTGATTATTCTATAAATCACTTTTTGACGTCACAATACTATTATTATTATTTTATTTTTTTTAACTAATAATGGGGGACATAAAAAAAAAAAATTCTGGATCTCTCTGGTTGGAAAAAAAAAGAACTATTACATTAGTGTTCATCCAGGCTCTGTCAGAAAAATAAAAAGGATTACATTGCTCTGCAGGACTGTGACATGGAGAGGATCAAACAGCAATGCTTTGCAGGAAGACAGTCTCTGATAGAATGAGATGGGATTTTCCTGTGTTTTGGTACAGATATATATCATTAAATATATATATTATAATATATTATATTATATAAACATCACAGACACAACATTCTCCCATGGATTTTCACTTGGGCAGCTGGGCTGCAGCACTGCACATCAGAACATTACAACCAGAAGAAGAAGCTCACTCGTCAGCCTTGGAGAAGCCTGTAAGGAAGAAGGGAGAGTGAGGAAGAGAGACAGAGAAGGAGGGGGGTCAGAAAGGAAAAGAGGAAGGGGGTATGATGAGAATGTATGTAAAGATAGAGGAGGAGAAAAAGAATGAAAAAGTGAAAGCAAGAGGGACCAAAGAATACATAGTGTGATTTGGGAAGCGTAGAAAAGAGAGAGAAGGCAGGGGAAGGTAGAGACAGAAAAGAAAAAAAGGATGAATTTAGAGTGGATGGAAATGTGGGTAGAAAGAAAGGGAAAGAATCAAAAGAAGGAATGGGTGAAAGAAAGATGGATAGAAAAGAGGAGATGAAGTATTGGGAATATAGATAGGGATAAGTAGAACCAGTGATATAGCAAAAGGAATAAACATCGGGAAGCAGGTGGGATGAAGGACACTGGGTGAAAGTGAAAAAGGAAGGATGGGTGAGTGATAGGTAAAAAAGAGGTGTGGAGAGGGACTGTGAAAAGGGAGAAAAATAGAAAATGAAGGAAGGAGGGGATAAAGACAGAAAAGAGAAAGGAGCAAAGTACAAAATGTAGAAAGGGGGAAGACAGAGAAAAGTAGTAATAGGGATGAGCAAACAAGAGATGGACGAGCATAAAACGAGAGAGCACTAAACACAGTAATATAAAGATATATATAATAGTGCAGCCATAAAACTCAGTATATATTAAACAGCAATGTTCTGTGGCCTCTCTCAGCTTAGTTCTTAAAGAGACATTAAGTTGTAAAACCCCATGTTCTAGTTTTACAAATCTAATTGTATAAGTTGTGCTAGGATTTATGTTACCTTGTGCAGATTAAATTAATATCTTTATTTTAAAGGGTTACTCTAAACTCCATATCCGAAACAGTTCAATGTAGTGGTTATGGTGCAATGAGTCTTTGGCACTGTCCCCTAGTTTTCTGTCAAAATATTTAGGAGTGGTTGATAATAACTAAGGGTCTCTCCAGCACCCAAAGCTCCGCCCCTCTGCAGTCACAGGGATATCAGGAAACATACACTTTCACGTGATCTGTCCAATTTTGGATTATAATCATAAACTGTGTGCTCTGTGGGAGGCTTTGGATAGATAACGTGAAGTTTTAGCATTACCTGTCTGGCTGCAGAACTAGTGGGCTTTGGTGATTAAAAATAGTTTTTTTTTTGTCTTCTTTTGGATCAACAGCAAAAACCAAATGTGAGGAAGGCTGAACTTGATGAAAGTCTCTTTTCAGCTATGTAACGATGTAAATGAGGCTTAAGTTTTGTCAAATTGTTCCAAAATATTTAATAGAAAATCAGAGCATGGTACCCAACGACTCACTGCACTATTTTGCCTACAATGGGCTGTAGTAGATAAATATAGTGCACACAGCATCTATTAACCTTTACATTTGCTGGTGACCTTACCAGCACTTTGTATAGATTAAATGTGTAGATGGCCTAAAGGTTAACCACATTGCTCAATGTTTTGGGTATGACAGTGTTCCTTAAAGAGCAACTGAAGATGAATCTTAATTTTGGGTAAACAAGGAAGAGTGATTCGGGAAATCTATAGCTCCCTCCTTATTTTATTATTCCATAGTTTTAATTTCCCTGTGACCTAGGGTACCAGAACATTAATTTACATCCCTGAGCCCTAGTCATGGTTCACACTATAGCAACACAGAGATTAGTGCCTCTGGAGCACAAATCTCCCTGCTATACTAGACTATGCATCTAATTGGTTTTCACCTCTAGCTCATTCCTTCCTGGAAAGGTATAATCTCATGTGGTTAATATGGTATGGCCAGGGTATCAATACTGCTTGGTTCTGTCATCTTCTTGGGTTTAGAAAATAATG
Organism: Pelobates cultripes; assembly: GCA_933207985.1. Classification (NCBI taxonomy): domain Eukaryota; kingdom Metazoa; phylum Chordata; class Amphibia; order Anura; family Pelobatidae; genus Pelobates; species Pelobates cultripes. The sequence goes on from OW240914.1 coordinate 294,263,575, forward strand.
CCCTTTGTCTAGTATGAATTTCTAATGATGATGGCACATACAACAAATCTGCTTTCCACATGGGTTTTTTATAGGAGTGTGTATGTTGTGTGTACAGACTTTTTGATGTGTGTACATATCTACTATT